>CM061052.1:17065955-17713455 GCA_030762865.1 Paraleonurus japonicus | reverse complement strand
GCTTAAATGAACTTATTTTGTATCGTAAGTTATGAAAACTAAACTTGTGTTAGTAGTAGCAAGGTTTGAGTTATTGCACAATTAAATCCTATAGATATAATTCTTAATAAAATAAAATGAATAAAGTAATAATAATAAAATAAAATAATAAAGATTGAATTAATAGTTTGCACAATCAAAATAGCCAAACATAAATAGTAAAATTGAATAAATATACAATAAAATAATAAAATTATCCTATAGAATCTTCCTTGTAGTGGACATAAATTGACATAAATTTTTCCATTATCCATATATAATTATGTTAATAATTAATATTCCAAATGCATTATGCATCCACACCCACAGCTTGCATGAGCTTCCAAGAACATTCGCCCCATGGTTCTTACTTTAGGTCCCCGTGATTTCAAGGGTTTTTTAATAATAATTTATTGAAATTATTTTGAGAATTTAATTAGTTATATAATATAACAACAATTCTAATTACCGTAATTTTTTAGTATAAATGCTACGGATGTAACAACAATATTCCACATTTGCTTGTAGGTGAAATTTGTAGGAACTAGTTTCATAATACAACTCAAAACAATATTAGTTGTTTCATTTTATAATATTATTATCAAATCAATATTCCTTATTTTAATGAAATGATTAATACCGATAAAATATACACATAAAATATAAATAATTTTTTACGATGAAATTGACTCACAATATACTTATCATAATTTAGTATAATTATAAACAATATTACATTATTCTTCCAACTAATAATATATATTAATAATCATCATTATATTACGTAATCTATCAATATATAACTTCAAAACTAAAAAGTATAATTTCATCAACATAATTGAAATTTATAAACAAAACAAGTCTATAATTAAAAAACAAAAACAAAACAAAAAATCAAATCTATAAACATAGTTTGTCCCTGCTAATTTGTAAACAAAACAAAAATTGAAATTTCATATCAACAAAATGAACACTAGTCTACTACTTACGTATCAATCTATAAACAAAACAAAAATCAAATTACATACCAATGTGTAGCTTTCCAAAATTTCCAACGTCACTACCACTTGTAAAAAAAAGAATAAAATACAATTAGAAACTCTTAATCTAGAATGTAAATAATTAAAATTAATACAATTAAAAATTTAAAGATAGTCTCAATTTCATACCTTGAATATTACCGGATGCTCAATATAAATTTGTGAATTGTGAAATTATAATACACCAGCTCAATAAATTAATTAACATTAAAAATCAATAACATACACAATATTGGAGAGTTTTTTAACCGAAGGAGTAGTTTAGAAAGTGTGATGCATCATTCATTTTGTAGGCATATATATAGTCTCACTTTTTATATATAAAAATAAATAAATAAAATGAAGTAATAATGCAAGGTAGCATTATTGTCTTTATGACTTTGAGGAATCGTGCGAGAAAGCAAAATATTTGATGAGGATTATGTTCTCCTTTTTGGGGAAACAAGTGGGAAACAAACAAAATAAAAAAAAATTACAAATAATTTAAAAGAAAATCGCAATTTTTAAAAATTTGCGATATTTCCGCGATATCCAGAGAAAAATACATTTCCCCTAATATCCGTATCCCAACTTCATTTTTGCGATATATCCACGATATATCGCGATATTTGCATCCTTGGTTACAATCGCCAAAGCAGCTTCTCTATAAATAGATCTAGAAATTAGAATAAAATAACTTTTGCAATCTCAATATTCACAAGCATTTTTCTCTAAGCACAATTAGCACTCACAAAAGTTGTAATCACATTCACGAACGTTCTTCACGTTCATAGTTCATGATGTTTATAGAACACTTCTCACATATATCTTCAAGCCATTAGATTCCAGAAATTAGAAAGGAAACATTGTAAGGTGAAGATGCACTGAAAGTAAATAAGGAAGGTAGAAAGAAAGAAAGTCAAGGCCCTTCTTCAAGTTGAAGAAGGAGAGTGGGCGTAGGATCTTTCAATCCGAACCACTATAAATTCGGTGTTCTTTCTTTCAGTTTTTATTCTTGCTATTGCTTATATTGCGATCAAATAAAGTTTCGTAACGCTTTATGATCCTCGTTGATTGAGTATAAAATTCATTTCCGCTGAATAACTCTAGTTTAGAAGTTGATAGATAATCTAAATTTGTAAAAGTTTTGATAATCTATTCATCCCCCTCCCCTTCTAGATTATCACTAGAGGGATATTCAATCTCTTAAAATCAACTTAATCGAGGGACCAACGAAACCTTATCTTTTAAAACAATTTTTTTAAAAAGAACAATTGAGTGAATTGATTATTGAATAATTAGAACAATTATGATATTAAATCCACATATTAATTATGTGAACTAATATTCATAATTTTGACAAATAATTAAAAGAATGCAAGGGTTGAAAATACTTCTGTTATATTTCACCTAGTTTGGATAGGTTTGTGTGGTTGTCTAAGTTATGAATCATCGGATAAGTTGTACTCATCCCTGTTTCTGAACAAAAACACTTTGTGATTGTTAGTAATACTTTTGAGTAAAACAAACAAGGTACACATACTTATCTGTTTTAGACAAACAGACAACTATTATGTATTTGTCTGAATTACTCTATGTCGATAAGAGAATATCAAGTTAGTTAAGACCAATAGATCAATCCTTGATTCCTTAAAGGAAATCAATGATATCGATCTATGATTATCCATATGACCTTTTATAAGTCCGATACTTCTTTCTAGACATAGTAAAGAAAGAGAGAGAGACATGAAATGAAATGCATAAGAAATAGATTATAGATTAACTAAAGATGCATCTAACAATCCTAATTCCACAGACAATTCCTTGAACCTTGTCTCTGCTAAAGGTTTTGTCAAAATGTCACTCTTAGAAAATCGGTCAAAATCTTTTCTAGTCTCGATGTCACCTTTTGCAACATGATCACGAATAAAGTGATGTCGAATATTCACATGTTTGCATCTAGTAAGTAAGGCCGGGTTACGAGTAATAGCTATGCCACTATTACTATCACAAAAGATTGGTACATCTCTAGTGATAATATTATAATCCCTTAGTTGTTGGTCGATCCAGTTAGCCGAGAACAACAACTTTCACCGCTATATACTCGGCATCGGTAGTGGAAGTAGCTACAGAGGTTTATTTTTAGACAACCATGAAATCACTTACTTCCCGAAATTGGCAAGTTCAGTAGATTTCCTATCTATCTTGTACCCACCAAAATCTGAATGTGAGTATCCCGACAACTTAAAATTATCGTCACCGGGTACCACAGTCCTACATTTATTGTACCTTTTAAGAATTCAATATCTTCTTATGCCTCAAGATGACTCTTCTTTGGCATTGCTTGAAACCGTGCACGAGACGCCCACCGCAAAAGAAATATCAGTCTACCAGCGGTTAAGTATAATAATGAACCTATTAGACCCCGATATTCTGATCCGATCGGTGTCTTCCCCTTATAACTGGATCCATGGAGAATGTTGTCATCATAGATATTTTAGCTTCTCGGCTGGTACCTATTCCAAACTTTTCAATCATATCCTTTGCATATTTGGCTTGACTTATGAAGATCCCCTTCTTAGTCTGTTTGACTTGAAGTCCAAGAAAATATGTCATTTCACAAATCATGGGCATTTCAAATCTATTTTTCCATGAGATGACTAAATTCTTCACACAAAGATAGGTTAGTTGATCCAAGAAAAATATCAACATAAATTTGTACTAATAAAAGATCATTATCAAATTCTTTTCTAAATAAAGTTCTATTTATTTTACCTATTACAAAACCATTTTGAATTAGATAATCGACAAGGTATCATACCAAACTCTTGGAGCCTGTTTAAGTCCATATAGAGCTTTCCTCAATCTGTAGACCTTGTCTCCTTTGACAAAGCCGTGGGGCTACTCTACATAAACTTCTTCAGCTAAGATTCCATTTAGAAATGCTGATTTTACATCCATTTGAAAAGCGTGAATCTTTTAAAAGCAAAGATAGGCTAAGAACAATCATATGGCTTCGAGCTACCGTGCAAAAGTTTCATCATAATCAATCCCTTCCGATTGTGAATAACCTTGAGCAACTAGTCCGACTTTATTTCTAACCACAATATTGTTCTCATCCCTTTTGTTTTTAAAGACCCATTTAGTTCCAATGAATTTTTGATGATGAAGCCTTTCAACAAGCTCCCACACATCTTGTCTTTGAAACTGATTCAATTCTTCTTGCATAACATTAATCCAATTGGAATCGATTAGAGCTTGTAATTGACTTAGGTTCAAGTAATGAAACATAACAACCGAACATACTTGTAATGACCGAAATCAAAACCTAGAGTTTTATATTTGATTTTATAAGTTTAATTTATTTTATTGATTGATTTAAATTCTATGTGTATTTTTCTTAATTTTTCTCCAATTGACGAATGGTTTTTCAAATCGAAAATCTACTAATACTTCTAAAACCCATATCTGTAATCCGGATTTGGTTAATAATGATTAATTACCAATAATCCTTTAAAGGTGGGGAACACTCAAGAAAAACCCTAATAAAAATGTTTGTTCTCCAATTGCGCATTTTAATAATTTGGAACCGAAACTCGAACCGAAAAATACCGGAAAAATCAACGACGAAGTCACACCACTGTATTAAAAATTAGACTACAAAATGACAGCCAAATCCCTCAAAGATTTCGTGCACATGGGGTCCTTAATGGGGAAGATATTTCTAGTACACAAGATCTAGCCAAATCTTAGGATTAGCTCCTAAAGATAGCTAGACAAAATAGCCTCAAGCCTATTTCTTCCCCTTTTCTCTCCACCATCCATTTGGCCACCCCTTCTCTCTTTTCCCTTTTATAAATAGCCCCTCCCCTTCTCTTTCTTGGACACACAAGTCACAAAGAAGCTCTCAAGGCAAGAAGTCTTCTCTTCCAAAGAAGTAAGCCTCCTAGCCCTTTTCTTTTAGTCTTATGCTTTCTTAGCTTAGAAGACTTAGGAAAAATAGTTTAGGAAGCCCTAAGAGCTTGTTTTAATATGCTTTAATCATTTATGGAGTGCTTGAGTTGGAATCCTAGTGTTTGAAGTCAAAATGGTGAAGATATGTTGAAAGTATGAAACTAAAGAAATATATGCCCTAGCTGCTGACCCATTTTGTAAAAATAATTCGGATATTTTACCACCGTTTAAAAATCATGAAAACATTCATAGATATATTATTTGAAGTCTAGAACAACATGTTTAAATTTCATAATTTTCTGATCACTGTGTAAGGAGAATAAAATCGTGGAAATATGTGTGACATAAATGTGCATAATCTGGGAGCAGTGACTAATTCTATTTATTTCTTCCTTTTATAAAGGTTATAAAATTCTGGAAAAAATGAGGGACGTTCCCCTTGATGTTGTTTAAATCATACTCAAAAATATAATATTTTCGTTAAGTACTTTATGAGATATAACATGTTTTCTGAGTACCTGGTCGATGTTCGACGCATAGAGTTATTTTACATTTCACAAATTTATTTTCCAGTTTTGCTTAAGTAATAAATTATGAAAAAATTCATGGACATTATAAAACCTGTTAGTAATAAGATTCTAAAAGTTTGTGATTTTTAAACGAGTATCTAAAAAGTTATGAATTTTATTGTGAGACATGTATAGTAACCGAGCCAAACGATAGATTAAATGTTCACGAATTTTCTGGGAAAATTCCGTAGGTCAAATGGCTTGAGTTCCTCAGTGAAAGTTGTTCATACTTGAGTAATGTATTATATGTTTTAATTTCGTGATTTTTTAGATAATTTTACAGTGAGTTATGAATTTTAGAAGAACACTTGACACTGCTGGCCGAACCAAAATTAAATGCCAATTCTCTTCGAAATCTGCTATCTTTCCACAGCCCAAATGAACTTAGACCCTTAATGAAGTTTGTTCCATATTTAGGGATGTATATCATAGTAAAATTTCATAATTTTTGGTTGAGTCTAAGTATTTTATTCTATTTATGCATGTTTACGTGTCATTCCTTCAATAATAGAGTATTAGGAGAAATGATTTATCTAACTTTTAGAAAACTAAGCATGCCTTATGTGATGTAAGATTTATGTGATACTCCATGAATGTTGTATTTGGTCTCTTATAATAGAATAAAATTAACTAACCCAAATTCTCAAGCTTAAACCGACAAGACACTAGAAATACCGTTAAACCAAAAGGTTTGAACCCATAAGATCGATTAACGAAATAATGACCTCTAAATACCAAAGCCTAGACTTAGAAAGACACAATAAGATCAAAATCCTATGTTAAGTTAATAAATCAAAAGGTCGTATGAAACTAAACAAATGGACTATGCTAGGTAAAGTACGGCTCAAACCTCGAGACCGGAGGTTTGTACGAGAGGCCTAAGAGATCAAGAAGTTAAATATTCTCTTTAAAAGTTACCGGGGTGGGTGACACTATCTCGTATAACTAGTTAATGTTATATGGATCGTTGTCGCTTTTCTGAATCAAACATAAACAGATTTCTCAAAGGATGAAAACACCAAAAGCATGTGAATGCATAACTTATAAATGTGTGATCATCAAATGATGAGCTTTACCTTACTTTTATTTATTATTTTTTTTTGTGAAAAGAGGGCAAGCCCTATATGATATGACGAAAGTTTACGGGGTTCGGATGTGATAGAATAACTATCATGTGCCATCCCATATGATTACGAGGTTTCGGACGTGTAAACGTGCGTACTCCAAAATATGATTACGGGTTTCGATGTGTAAATGTGCCATTCCACAATATGATTACAGGTTTCGGACGTGTAAACATGTCATTCCACAATATGATTATGGGTTTCGGACGTGTAAACGTGCCATTCCACAATATGATTACGGGTTTTGGACGTGTAAACGCGTGTCATTCCACAATATGATTACGGGTTTTGGATGTGTAAACGTGCCATTCCACAATATGATTACGGGTTTCGGACGTGTAAACGTGTCATTCCACAATATGATTACGGGTTTTGGACGTGTTAACGTGCCATTCCACATTGTGATTATGGGGATCGGATGTGGTGGGAAACTACCATGTGCCATCTCATTTGTGTTACATATAGTTGAATGTTATAAAGAGTTGTGAACTCGAATTAAAGAAGATGATAGTTAAGGATGAGGAGCTATAAGATTATATTTAAAGCCTTACCTTATACAAATGAACACAACGCCATAACAAGGAAGTAAATAACGAAAGATGAAAATAAAGAATAAAAGACTCTACTATTTTGGGATTTTCTCATAATCAGTATAACAGATGTGCCGTCCATCGAGATTTTTATCTCACGCCCTATAACTAATATTTTTCGTGTCACAAGATTGAGGCCGGGAGCTGCAATAGACGACCCGCTTCCACTCTCTTTCTATTTAAATGAGTGACTTTATATTTTTCAGATCTTTCTGAAAATTTATATTTTGTTAAAGACTCGTCACTATGATTTTCCCAAGAGTTGAACCTTAGACTCACCAGGTGGCTTTTGTCAAACGATTAATCTCTTTGTTTAGTTATGAATATGGTTCAAACATTTTAAATAAGTGTTTGTAAAATCTTTCGCTGCAACTTAAATGAATAGCATTGCTTTCTAAAAGAAATTTTCCGGCTCGATTTTTATGGTTCACTAAGTGATGACTCGGGTTTAGGACGTCAGGACCTCAAAGGTCGACTTTCTAAATTCTGGGACGTTACACATACAATCTTGATTCATTTGTGTCCTTATGCGGACTCCAGAATCTGAATCTCCAATTATTTGTTCAAATGGATGATAAGTCATTATTTTTTACCTTTGTCTTTTACCAAGGATGAAGACTTGTCTGAAATATCCTTTTCAAATGATTCTATATTACCTTGAGAGACTTCTTCCCGATTATCCGGTAAGGTAGTTGTCTGATCACCGACTTTGAAGAACTTTCGTGCTCTTTTTCTTTATTCGAGTTTGATACTTCTTCCTCGTCGAATCGATTACGGTCCATAGAACTTCACTATTGATCTTTTAATAGTCATCTTGTGTAAATCATCGATATCTTTGCAATATCATCTCGCATCTCTAGACTCAAAAGTAGATTCATCAAAAACAACATGTGGTGTTTCTTCCACACACAAGGTTGTCTTATTAAAAACTCTATAAGCTTTAGGCACATATGAGTATCCTAAGAATATCCCATCTCAGTCTCAACATCAAAAGTTTTTAAATGAGATTTTTCCATTGTTGTGAATGAAACACTTACATCCAAAAATATGAAAATATGAAATCGTAGGTGATCTACCCTTCCAAATTTCATAAGGGGTTTTACACTTATTTTTAACAATCGGACATCTATTTTGAATAAAACATGCGGTATTAATAGCTTACGCCCAAAACTGTGTGGAGTGTTGTACTCGAGAGAGAATAGTCCTAGGCGGTATCTATTTTTAGGGTTCTGTTTCTCCTTTCAACAACTCCATTTTGTTGAGGTGTCCTTGCAGTGATGTCTCGTGAGCTATACCATTCTCGGTCTGATAGTTAGCAACAAGTGTATTAAGGAATTCAGTACCTTTATCACTTCTAATTTTAACAATACTTAATCCTTTTCATTTTGAATTCCTTTAAGAAATTTTAGAATCTTTCTCATAGTCTTATTCTTCTTGTACAAGAAAATAACCCAGTGAAGCTTGAGAAATCATCTACAATTATCAAGGTATATTTTCTTCCACTAAAGTTGAGAGGTGTACCAGGACCGAAAAGATCCATGTGAAGGAGTTCGAATCCTATCTCGAAGAAGGACTATTTATTGTTTTAAAAGAAGTTTTGGTCTATTTTCCTTTTTGACAAGCATCACAAACATGGTTCTTTGAAAATATCCTATCGAGAGTCATTTAACTAAAGATTTCCTTACTATTTTGTTAAGTGTTTTGAAGTTTAAGTGGCTAAGGCGTTTATGCCACGGCCGGCTTAAATCATGCGAACTCTTTTCAACAAGACAAGTATCTTTTGGACAACTTTTGAAGTTGGCAACATAAATGTTACATTTTCTCGTCTCCACCAATAGTATATTTTCATTGACTTGAATGTCACCAATCATCAAGGTTCCAACTCCTTTGGTTAACCCAAAATTATTGTCTTCAAACATGACTCTTGGTCCATCTATAGTCCGATAGTTAGAAAGTAGACGCTTCTCATAGGTCATATGTTTTGAACATCCACTATCAATGTATCAGACGACCTCAAGAACATCTGCCCTTTCTACTATTCTTGTACCTTCCTGCAACCACAAATTAGATTTTAGGTACCCTTTGTAAGTTGAGTCCTTCTTGGTTAAGTTGGTACTTAGGAATCCAGATAAACATATCTATATTTCTTAAAACCAATGATTGACGCTTGCATCCATATCTAACAACCAATATAAGACTATCAAGATCAATCTTATTCAATTTGATCTTTAGTAATTGTCTTATATCTTGGTAAGAATGGATATGATTTGCTTTCCATCAAAACTATTATACTTTGGATGAGATTTTGACTTAGTCTTTAGTTTAACCTTGGAAACATTTCTCTTCATACTGTATTTTCTTTGAAGAAATGTCGGATGAGGTGATTTGTTCCTTTGATTTCCAAGGACCAAATCTTGTCTCTTCCTTAGCTTTGGTAGCTTTGGCAAAAACCCTTGGTTTTACAGGATCATCCTTTTTATTTCTATCAAAACTTAATCTCGTCTTATCACTTGACTTTTGAGAAATCTTGAAGATTTTATCTATTGTAGATTGAGTGTTACTACGAAGTCCTAACTTGAGATTTAACTCTCTGTTAGTCCTTTTAAAACTCTCATTCTCTGAATAGACATTAGATAATTTAATTTTTAAAGAATTCAATTCTTTTTCTAACTCAACAGTCTTTTCAGATGAAGAATTAGTGATAATCTTAGGTGACATTCCCCCTTGAATGAACAGTCTGATTTTTCACTAATCCTAGTCGACTTTCCTTAGTTAGACTAAAAATTTGATCCTTTAAATTTAAATTTTCAATCTCTATCTGTTTATAAGCATATAGGGCAGGTCTCGAGATCTTTCAAAAGTTTATTAATAAGACTCGGATGCGATTTAGATAAGTTTTCACAATCATTATCAAGAGATGAGTAATAATTTACCTCTTTAGCCATGAGACATATGTCATCATATACTCCAAATCCAGAGGAGGAGGATGATGATGATGTTTCATGAACTTCTTCCTTCTCGGCTAGAAGAGCTCTCGGTCCCGCATACCTCTGTCACGTTTCTTTCTCTTTTCCTTACATTCTCTTCGGGTTAGTTGAGGACAATTGATTGGAGTGAATTGATGCATGTTTTTAGGGCCTATTTTAGTGCAAAAATGAGCTAAAGTGTTAGTTTTTGTGCTTAAAAGTGTAAAGTATCACTTATTTGCTGAAAAAGTATTATTTGTGAGATTTTGATGTTTTTCGTCCATTTTACGGGTAATTCGGTGGAATTTTGCCAATCCGAGAGTACCGGTGTGCTTAGAATGAAGAGGCGATCATATTGGACGAACGGGGGTCGGGGCCGAAGCCTGCTCGAGAAAAGTGCCTGGACTCGAGCTCGATCGAGGACCATGAGCCTCGAGTCGAGGGCATCTTGAAAACACAAGAATTGAAGAAGCGCTGAAGCCTCGACTCGAGGGCTGACCATTGAGTTGAGGGAGTGGAAATTTGCAAGGGCCTCGAGTCGAGGCCTGACCCTCGACTTCGAGAGGAAGGTTTTTCTGGAAAATTCATATTTAAAGGCTGAAACAGAGCATAAGGAGGAGATCAATCCATAATAGCGATTAAGAGCGGTTTTGGGGCAATTTCTCGGGCCCCAAGCCATTTCTCTTTTGAAGGTAGATTAGAGATAGATTTAGATTTAGAATTTAATTGTTGTTGATTAGATTAGCCATAGATTAGCTTTAGATCCTCGTTATTCCTTCAATTCAAGCTTGGATTTCATTTGGAGATTTGTATTGAGCACTCAAGCATTCCTATTTTTGTTGATTGAATATCATTCGGTGATGTTTTTCCTCTCTTATCTTTTTAATTTCTTAATTGTTGTGATTTGCTTTATGATTGTTCAATTCTCTCTTCTTCCCATGGATATTGTTTGTGGTACCATGGGCTAACTCTCTTGTGCTTGGGTTAATTGAAATTGATGATGATTTGATTGACTATGCTATGATTGTTGATGATTGGAGATCAATTGAGCAGATTGCTTACTAATTGTGATTCTCAATTGTGCTTCATGCATAATTATCTCTTTAGATTAGTGTTTGATCACCCTAGCTATAGGCGAGAGCTGCGCTAACATGATTCGGGATTAATCGGGTTATAATTGTTTATGAATGCGTGGATTGAGTGCTTGAATCGAGAGATTAGTTGCACTAAGGATACTCACATTAGTTTGTTTCCTAATTGTGATTCTTCATTGTGCTTCATGTAAAATTATCTCTTTAGATTAATGGTTGATCACCCTAGCAATAGGCGTGAGTTGAGCTAACGTGATTAGGTGTTAATCGGGTTACAATTTTGCATGATTGTATGAATTGAGGATTTCCACACTGAGAAATGGGAAAGACTAAGAATACTCACATTAGGCATTGTGATTTTAATGGAGTGATTAATTTCATGATGGTTTTATGCTTTCTATCTTAGTTGATTTGCAATTTGATTCAATTGTAGCTTGTTGATTGATGATTCATTGATGGATGTTAATCCTAGCACCTCTATTCCACCATTTATTGTTGTTTTTGATCTTGCATCTTAAGTGTTCGATCATTTGCTTGCTTGTTTTAGTTTGTATTTTGCAAGTGTTTTGTAGTGTTAGCGCATCGCATTTTGCAACAATAGTCATAGAGAACTTGTATTTCTAGGGCCTCATGTGCATAATTTTTCCCTTAGGTTCGATATTTGTTGATTGTCTTAATACCGCTTACCGAAAAAACTACTCCAATCAAATGGCACCGTTGCCGGGAATTAGTTTTTGTGCCTTAAGTGAGACTTAGGAATTGTTTGAAGTGGCTACTTGTTGCCTTTGTGTTTTTGTTTTTTTGTTATTTTTGTTTAAATTTGATACTTTGATATCTTGTCTAGATGGAAGGATACAACTCATACATGTGGAATCAAGAGTATTATCAAGATAGTAGGGTGTATTCTCCACACTTTGAAGGATTTGGCTATGAGGATTGGAGGAACAATGAAGATAATTCTAAATTGCAACAAGTTCCTTCCAATTATGAAGATTGGATATGTGAAGAACTTCCTCACCCACCTCAAGAGATGTTCCCATACTATGAGCCTTATGATCAAACATTTGATCCATGTCTTGGATTTGATTGTCAAGGAGCATCGGGAGGTGATTACTATGATGATAGGAGAAGCTATGAGTTTGATCATCCCATGCCACAAGCTTCTCCTCAATTTGAAGAATGGGGACTCCATGATATGAGAGTCATATTGTTAGAGATGCTTGGATTTTTGTTGGAAAAATTTGAGGAAGATGATTCTAGATGTGATGAAATGCTTCCCTTGTATGAGGAAATGTATGAGACCAAAGAAAAGGTTAATTCATGGATAGAGGAGAACATGGAGATCACCGAAGTTCATTTCATGTTTATAAAAAGTCAACTCAAAAATTTCCTACGCCAAGTAAAGAACATGACTATCATGGAGAATCAAGAAGAAGAAGGGGAGGAAGAAAATGCAAGAGAAGAAGATGTAGTAGAGGGTCCAAGCAATGAGGATGAAAGGGAAAAGTTCCTTGTCAAAAGTAAGGAAGAGGAGTGTCCATTGATGGACATGAGCTATAATGAAGAAGAAAATCTAGAAGCACCTAAGGAAGCATTGAAGATTGAAATGAGCATTTCTATACCTTCAAACTCTTCAAATTGTACTTTTATTGATAATGATGCTTCTAATGATTTAATTTTACCTCTTGTGAATTTTGACTATAGGGAAGAGTTGAAGAAGCGCTTGGGCATCCTTGAAAGAAAGGATTGGAAAAGAAGGATGGCAAGAGAGAAAGGGGGACAACCATGGACACTTTGCATTTCTATATGTGTTTGCCCTATCTACTTGGTGAACCTCCTAGACCTTGAAGCACAAAGATTGAGATATAATGGGAAGGAGGATCGCTACCCTTGGCCATTACGATGAAGGACGTTGAAAGCAAATAAATAAGTCCGGCAAAGGACAATAAAAATAGCGCTCGATGGGAGGCAACCCATCCTTTTTATTTGCTTTTGTGTGTTTTTGGTAGATTAGTGTTTTTGTTTTATTTTTGGGAGGTTTGGCTAGCTACTTATTTGCTCATTCTTAGGAAATCATGCTCTATGCTTTGGGATTCATATAGTGTTGAGCTTACTTGTTGATATCATTATGAGTTGCATATTTGTATCCCTCTCATTCCAAACTTGAATTCATATCTTCATTCAAGTTTGGGGGTGTTTGTCATTTATGGTATTATTGAATCTCTTAGTGATGATTATTTGATGACTATTTTTGCCCGTTTGTAGGTATACTCACCACGTGGATTGGAAAAGAGATCGAAATTGCAAAGGTATCAAGGAATTGAGAAGAATGAAGAGCTTAAAAGTTGATGAAAATAAGCGAAAAGGAATAGAACCCGGTCTCCTCGATCGAATGAGCGACCGGGCTTAAATCGAGGGACCAAAACGGTAATTTCTTGCATATTTGGGTTCGTTAGGGCGTAGAGGTCATTTTTAGGAGTTTCGGGGTCGGGTAGGTCCCGGGAATCTGCATTTCCCTCGAGTCGAGGTGAGACCTCGAGTCGAGGAGGTTGAATTTTCTTATCCTCGAGTCGAGGGATAGGGCTCGAGTCGAGGCGGCATAATTTTGGGATCCTCGAGTCGAGGGCTGAGCCCGACTCGAGGCTGGTGTTTTTCTTAAATACGCAGACAGATTAAACACTCCCGACTCTAGGGTTTTCAGCCATTTTCGACCCCATCTCCGTCCCTACGTATTTTCCGACGGCCTTGCCCCTAAATCACCGATCATTCATCACTTTTTCACATAACTCCATCATACATTGAATCAAGTTTGGATTTTGAGGGTCATTGAATCAAATTTGGGGATTTTTGTTGAGATTGCTTGGTGTCTTCCAAATCCGTTTCTAGTCCGAATTTGACCAATAAGGTATGTAATTTCTTCTAATTTGGCTCTGAATTTCATAGTTGTAATGGATATTTGCATGGGTGTTATGAATTATGCTAGAATTTCTTTGAATTTGAGTTTCATTTGGGCATTTTGGCAAACTCCTTATATGCATGATTTATTTTGATGAATTGGAGTCATTGTTGAGATTGTTTGGACTGATGTATGAGTTTAGGAGCATGCTTAGGATTGTATATGATATGTTGCTCATTTATTTGTGGAATTTGGCTTGAAATTTGATTGTGGCATATTTTTAGAAATTCCTAGTGCAATATTGTTGGAATAATGGGTCAAGTTGAATTATGGTGTTGATAGAAATAAATTATTTGTTGATGATTATTTGTACAAATACTTGCTAGTTGGCTCATGCTTTTAGATATAATTTTTGGAGCTTAATTGCATGATTATTATTGAGCTTATTTGTGTACTAATTGAGGGGCCATGCTAGTAAGTATGCATGTTTTGAGAATCATTTGAACACTTCTTTTGGATATATTTGCTTTGTTGACTCATTGACCATTTGTTTAGGATTAGATGCTTAGTCACTAGGGATTTTGTTGTGATTGGAAATATTATTGCTTGTTGACTCGTCCATGGTTAGATTGATATTTTGAGCTTGTATTTTAATTGTGAAGATTGATTTTCGCTCTTGGGATTGTTTTGCAGGGAACTATGTTTAGGGGAGTCGATGGACACAATTACTCGGATGAGGATATCCGTGAAAGAGAGGATGCCATCCGATTTGCTCATAGAATGCCCGCCGAGCTCGGTATTCGGTGGGACGACTACAAATGGAGGAAGCATATCATTCTTTACGCCGAGCTATACAAGAAGGTGGTCAAGACCCGCTTGGTAGATAAGGATTGCATGGTGTCAATGGGTATTGAGGATAATATCCCTCGACTTTTTGAGCAGATCGACATGGGGGATTTCTTGGCGAAGAGGCCTAGGACCTATCTCGGGCTTACTTTGGAGTTTACGTGCACGATCAAGGTTCATAAGGCCGGGAGGGCCAAGTTCCCGAGGAGTATTACATTCGAGTTGATGGGTAATGAGTATGAGTTGATTGTGGACGAGGTCAACGAAATCATTGGAGCACCCACAGACCCTATCGATCACTCCTCAATATTCGAAAGGAGTATAATGCTAAGAAGTTTTGGAGGCGGATTTCAGATTCGGGGCCCCGAATCGGCCCGAGTTCATACCGGGAAGTCGAAAAGTACCCACATCTGGAACCCGGTTGTTCGATACTTAGAGAAGATCCTCGCGAGCACTATATTCGCGAGATCGGAGGGAGGAGTTGTGGTGTCCGAGGAGTTGTATGTGATATGGTGTTTTGTGCATGGGATTCGATTCAATGCTGCCGCGTACCTCTGCTATCTTTTCGAGAGAGCCATTACCACGAAGTTCTAGAAGATTAATTTTGGAGGCATGATTACGTTGATAGCCGAGCACCTCGGCATTCCCAATCACAACCTCCGAGCTTTAGAGGATCCCGATCTCACACTTGATACCATGCGGCGCATGAGGACGCTTGACCGCATCGGTAGGACTTGGTGTCTCCAGCAGCACCACGGTGGTCGATTCCCTCTTCCGAATAAGAGGTTGACTACGGTGTTCGGTGCTCGAGCCTTCGTGACCATCAATCTGCGTATGTGGTCACGGTGTCATCTTGAGGCGATCGACGCCTACACTAGAGATCACAGAGGAGATGTTCTCCGAGATGAGGACGATGGCGATGATGATGAGGGCTAGCGGTCGGGATACTGATAATGATGAGGGTGAGGGTGCCGCAGATGGAGGAGAGGCAGAGGCCGGAGACGATGAGGAGGATGAGTATGAGGAGCCGAGAGCGGGAGGAGCTGCCGGTACGAGATGGATGAAGATTATCGGCCCGAAATTAACATGTACTTTGGAAGGATGAGATGAGAAGTCGAGAGTATGAGGCTGGGAGCTCATCACGAGGCCGTGGGTGTTGACCGAGGGGATGTGGGCCGATAGCTAGAGGATGCAGATCGAGTGCCCGACTCGCCAGGATGAGATGTATCGGATGCTAGAGGAGACGCGACAGACGCAACAGGACATGTATGCCCTCTTACAGCGGTTCAACTCCTGGAACTTCGGGCCGGGCCACTACCCTCCTCCACCGCCGCCGTCCGACTCTTAGGGCTATCCCCTATTCCTCATTCCCTATCCTTAGTTTTTATAGTCTTATCTTCTTGATGATTTGTTCTCTTGATGGTGATTGTACTCCTTGATTTGAATTTGATGATGTGATGATTTGGATTATTTTATGGTTTTATTGATGATGTGCATGATTATCTTGATCTTTTTGAGCTTGATGATGTGATGATTTGGATTACTTGATGATTTTGATGATGATTTTTATTCTCTTGATCTTATTGAGCTTGTTGGTCTATTGATGATTTTTTGGATTCCTTATTCCTATGATTCCTTATTCTGTGATTTTGAGCTTCATTGTGGATTTATTGCATATCTTTGAGTATCATCTTGATGTAGTGAGTATGCTTGGATTTATGTACATGAGCACTTGTGCTTGATTTGCAAGACTTATTGGATTTTGATTTGATCATGAGTTGATATGTAGCTTGAAGCTAGCATTCTTGATTAATTACGTAAAGATGGATGTGATTGATGATGCTTGATTCATTGCTCAATTGAAGCCCGTGAGCTTTTGTGCCCTTATAATCGTACATCTTATACGGTTGATATTAATTCTTTGTGAGTGCATCATTCATGATTTGTATGCTAGAACTTGCCACTAGACTTGTTGATATTGAACTTTGTGTGATGTCATTAAAGTGATAAGAGGCCATGTTTGGATTAATGAGTCACTTAACCAAATTTTTCCCCACCAAATACATTTGATTTCCTTCGTGAGCCATGTTTAGGCTTATATTCCTTATTCTTTGGCAAGCCAAGTGAAATTGAAGCCATTTGCCTATTTCTATGAGCCTTCTTGTCCTATGCTTAGTAGAGCTTGATTGTTGGCTAATGATGGTGATTTAATTGCTAAGTGTGGTGGGAATAATGTGCTAAGTGATGATGCTTGAAAGAAGAAGAAAAGGGTTGAGAAGAAAAATTGAATTGTGAAGAAAAATGTGTGAAGTGAATGAAAAGAGATATTCAATTTGTGAGCTTAAGTGAAAAAGAAAGCTCAAGTGAATGGTGGATTGATCATTGAAGTTCAAAAGAAAGAGTGTTAATTGATGAAAAGTGAAGAGACGTGGATTGTTTTGATTAGCTTTCATTCAAGTCTCTACTAATTAGTCACTCTTATCCATAAACATCCCACCTCTCCAAAGAGCCTACATTACAACCTAAGAGAAAGACCTCTTTGATTCTTGATTGAACACAAGTGATTTTGATTGAGATTGAGTCTTTTGGCAAGCTTATGGTGTGCAAGTTGTGAATTTGATGATTGAGTGCTTTCTACCCTTATACACTTAAGAGAAGAGTGAAACACTCCATGGAAGGAGCAATGTGTTAAGTGTTTGATTGAGCATTTGTTTGAGCATGATCTATCTTGATTGCTAGTGGATAGTTTGCATTGATACTTATGTTCATTAATGAGTTCAATTGTCTTAATTATCTTCTATGGTGCCATGTGACATAGTTGCAATCAATTCACTCCTATGTGCTTAGTTTCTACGTTGCTCGAGGACGAGCAACACTTCAAGTTTGGGGGTATGATTGGAGTGAATTGATGCATGTTTTTAGGGCCTATTTTAGTGCAAAAGTGAGCTAAAGTGTTAATTTTTGTGCTTAAAAGTGTAAAGTATCACTTATTTGCTTAAAAAGTATTATTTGTGAGATTTTGATATTTTTCGTCCATTTTGCAGGTAATTCGGTGGAATTTTGTCAATCCGAGAGTACCAGTGTGCTTAGAATGAAGAGACGATCATATCGGACAAAAATGGGGTCGGGGCTGAAGCCCCATTGAAAAAGTGCCCTGGACTCGAGCTGCAGTCGAGGACCATGAGCCTCGAGTCGAGGGCTATGCTGAAAACACAAGAATTGAAGAAAGGTAGAAGCCTCGACTCGAGGGCTGACCCTCGAGTCGAGGGAGTGGAAATTTGCAAGGGCCTCGAGTCTAGGCCTGACCCTCGACTCGAGGGGAAGGTTTTTCCGGGAAAATTCGTATTTAAAGGCTGAAACAGAGCATAAGGAGGACATCAATCCATAATAGCGAGTTAAGAGCGGTTTTGGGGCGATTTCTCGTGCCCCAAGCCATTTCTCCTTTGTAGGTAGATTAGAGATAGATTTAGATTTAGAATTTAATTGTTGTTGATTAGATTAGCCATGGATTAGCTTTAAATCCTTGTTATTCCTTCAATTCAAGCTTGGATTTCATTTGGAGATTTGTATTGAGCACTCAAGCATTCCTATTTTTGTTGATTGAAGATCATTCGGTGATGTTTTTCCTCTCTTATCTTTTTAATTTCGTAATTGTTGTGATTTGCTTTATGATTGTTCAATTCTCTCTTCTTCCCATGGGTATTGTTTGTGGTACCATGGGCTAACTCTCTTGTGCTTGGGTTAATTGAAATTGATGATGATTTGATTGACTATGCTATGATTGTTGATGATTGGAGATCAATTGAGTAGATTGCTTACTATGCATAATTATCTCTTTAGATTAGTGTTTGATCACCCTAGCTATAGGCGAGAGCTGCGCTAACATGGTCCGGGATTAATTGGGTTATAATTGTGTATGAATGTATGGATTGGGTGCTTCGAATCGAGAGATTAGTTGCACTAAGGATACTCACATTAGTTTGTTTCCTAATTGTGATTCTTCATTGTGCTTCATGTAAAATTGTCTCTTTAGATTAATGGTTGATCACCCTAGCAATAGGCGAGAGTTGAGCTAGCGTGATTAGGTGTTAATCGGGTTACAATTTTGCATGATTGTATGAATTGAGGATTTCCACATTGAGAAATGGGAAAGACTAAGAATACTCACATTAGGCATTGTGATTTTAATGGAGTGTATTTCATGATGGTTTTATGCTTTCTATCTTAGTTGATTTGCAATTTGATTCAATTGTAGCTTGTTGATTGATGATTCATTGATGGATGTTAATCCTAGCACCCTCTATTCCACCATTTATTATTGTTTTTGATCTCGCATCTTAAGTGTTCGATCATTTGCTTGCTTGTTTTAGTTTGTATTTTGTAAGTGTTTTGTAGTGTTAGCGCATCCGTTTTGCAACAATAGTCATAGAGAACTTGTATTTCTAGGGCCTCATAAGCATACTTTTTCCCTTGGGTTCGATATTTGTTGATTGGTCTTAATACATTGCAGAAAAAACTACTCCAATTAAAAATCATAGTTGTAGTGACCAGGCTTATTAAGGTTATAACGGATTGTCTCCTCTATCCGAGTTTGGACTACTTTCTCCTCTTATGACAGTGATTTGAATCTCCTTGATGATCCTTTTTCTTCTCATTATCTAAACTATTTTCTTCTCTATCTGCCTTGTAGTTTCTACGACCTAATTTGTCTCTTTTATTTCTTTTATACTTCATCTTGAGCCTTTCATATCTTTTCATTAATAGAGTCATTTCTTCCTTGATTGACAAGTCGATGCCTTGGATACCTTATCGACTCTTCTTGATGATGAAATGCAACGGTGTTTCCAGATGTAGATGATTCACTTCATCTTCTTCATCTTCAATCTGAATGTCATATTCTAAAGCTTTAAGATGTGAAAATAGTGTATGGTGAGAAATTGAAGATAAATTCTCTGTAGCTTTAAGAATATTAGCCTTCTCTCTCCATGTTTTGCTCAATGATCTCGAGTATCTTGTTATTAATCTCTTTCTCTGTATAGGACTTTCCCAAGTCACCTTATTGAGTAGATTTGTCAACCTAACATCCAACTAATCAATTGATTCACCCTCCTTCATCTTGAAAGTATCAAATGTGTGCAAAGCAGATTGTAGCTTGTTCTCTTTAACCCGATCTCGATCCTTCACGCATATTTGCCAACGTCTCCCACATCTCCTTGGCGGTCTTACAATGTTTTACCTTTTCAATCCAATATTTACTAAGAGTTTCTATGATCTCTGTTCTTGCTACTTGATCTAAGTTGTGGATTTTTCTCTCATCATTTGTTAAATCAACTCCCTTCTTCTCTCGTCGACTCTGGTCTTTGAAGATTCGGTCCATCACTTATAATACCATGATAAAACTTGATGGGAGCTTCTTCCAGAACTTCCTCCATCCGATCATGAACAGCTTTCAGATGATTCTCCATCCCGAACTTCCAAAAATCATAATCTTCAATCGAGAATTGCGAGACTTCTAGTCTTCTTGCTTTTAATTGTAGACATGATAAACAAGAACTTGATAGAAACTTATTAGCAAGGTTAGTGAATAAAAAGAAAAATAGTGACACGGTAACAATTTAAGAAACTTCAAGACCTCCAATATATCGAAACAACTTAACACCGCTCCGATACCACTTGTTGGTCCCTAGATTGAGTGTTTAAAAAGAGTTTGATTGAACCTCCCAGAGATAATCTAGAAGGGGGTTGAATAGATTATCTAAATTTTTAACAAAATTTAGATTCTTCCTTCAAACTAAAATCACAATCCCCAAAATCAAAGTATCGGTGGAAACAAATTTATACTCAATCTATAAAATAGGATCTAAAGTTATACGAAATGTGTTTAACCACTTTGTAAGTAATTGTGAAATTAAAAGCGAGAAAGAATGAACACGAGAAAGATCCTACATCCACTCTCCTTCCACAATCTGTGAAAGGGCCTTCACTACTTATACATTAGGATGTATACTATAAGCCTAGCTTTTTGTATGAACATCTTTTTGATATGAGATTCATTATGATCAAAATACTTGCTTTTATGATTGTTACATATATCATTGTTTTAGTCAGATTAGTCTATATTGTAGATAATATGGTGTGTGGTGTCATGATTGGAGTGAATTGATGCATGTTTTTAGGTGTTTTTAAGTGCAAAAAGTGATCAAAAGTGTTAGATTTTGTGCCTAAATGTGTAGAGTATCACTTCTTTGCCTAAAATGTATTACTTGATGTGTTTTTATGTTTTTTGTCCATTTTACAGGTAAATCGGTGGAATTTGGCCAAACCAAGAGTATCAACATTCTTAGGATAAAGAGACGATCGAGATGGACGAAAAACGGGGTCGAGGCGGAACCGGGGTCGAGAAAATTCCTGGACTCGACCTGCGGTCGAGGTCCCGAGCCTCGACCCGAGGGTGAAGGCAAGAGGCTAAGATTTGAATTTTGGAGGATGCCTCGACTCGAGGCTGAGCCTCAAGTCAAGGGAGAGGGCAAAGTGGATCCCTCGAGTCGAGGGTGAGCCTCGACTCGAGGCTGGTGGCAAAACTGCAAAAGCGTGTTAGCGACTCTCAAGCCTCGACTCGAGGGCCCCAACCTCGAGTCGAGGGATGCCCAAATCCGAAAATTTTGTATTTAACTCATTTTGAGCGGAAAACAGAGCATAATCCTCCTAGCATAGTTTAGAGCGGTTATTAGGCGGTTTTAAGGCGAAAATCTCAATCCATAGCTTAATTCTCCTTGTTATTGGATTAGATTCTTAGTTTTTGATTGATTTCAAGCATTTGTACATTAGATTAGTGATTTTATCCATTAGATTTTTATTTTCAAGTTGTAATTGAAGAGGAGGAGATTGTAATTAAATATATTTTGAAGATTCAAGCATTTTTATTTTTGTTAATTGAATCCAATTAGTGATGTTCTACTTTTCTCTCTTTAATTCATTGATTGTGTTGATTAGTTTCTTAATTGCTTTCTTAGATTTTTCACCCAAGGCTTTTGCTCTTAGCACCATGGGCTAATAGTTTTGTGCTTGGGATAATTGAAATTGGGGATGATGTGATTGCCTCATGCTATGATTGTTGATAATTGTTGATCAATTGAGTTAGATTGCTTCCTAATTGTGATTCTCCTTGTGCTTCATGCAAAATTATCTCTTTAGATTAATGTTTGATCACCCTAGCAATAGGCGAGAGTTGAACTAACGTGATTAGGGATTAATCGGGTTATAATTGTGCATGAATGTATGAATTGGGTGCTTCTTAATTGAGAGATTGGAAGGACTAAGAATACTCACATTAGGCATTGTGTAGTTAATGGAGTGATTAATTGCATGATGGTTTATGCTTTCTATCTTGATTGATTTGTAATTTGATACAATCAAGCTTGTTGATCATGGATTCCTCGATGGATATTCTCCGAGCACCCCAATCCCCATTGAAACCAAGTTATTTATTTTTGCATATTATGTGTTTGATCATTTTCTTGCATAGTTTTAGAGTTTAAATTCTTGCAATTATCTTGTAGTGTTTAGTGTGAAAACCCATCTTGCAACAATAGTCACTAATAACTTGTATTCTTAGGGCCTTACGTGCATACTAATTCCCTTGGGTTCGATATTCTTGATTGGTCTTAATACCACTTGCCGGAAAACTACAAATCACACATAGAAGATCAAGCTATTAGTTCCTTATAGATCATAAATAATAGCTCACAACCAAGATGGATTTGGACAAACCATTGGAACAGCTTGTGGTGTAATTTGGTATTAGTCTATCTTTACTATAAAGTTACACTAGTACATTTTGTATGTATTGAGCAGGACCATATGAAGTTGTTCAATTTTTACTGACTATATAAAAGAACAAGATCTCTGTTATTATGGATGTACGTCTTCTTAATCCCTATATAGTAACGGCACGTGTACTCGGTGTTTGTTTCTTTAATTTGCCAATGGGATTAGGACGGTAGTTCAATTATAACTTTTAGTGGATCGAGTTATAATTGATGGGCTTTAGTGGAGTATTCAGGGTGAACACAAGACGCCTAAGCCCATCGGGAGGCCCAACCTAATTCCTCCTTAGGGTCCTGTTGTAGCCTATAAATAACCCTATTCTCGAGCCTCCCACGGATGTGTTAAAAAATGCAAAAAGGAGGAGGCGGATTGATTCCCTGGAAGATCGTCGCCCACCACGACGTCCAAGGGAAAGGGATTGGAATACGGCGTAAGATCGTGAGGTTCAAGGTTCATCCTTTGATCGGCGATTCGACCTTAGAATCTGGTTCGTATTCACCTATTACGGTGAATAGGTATGATTCTTTTCCACTGCGTTTTGTCATATCCGTGATCCCGAATCGATAATCACATTAGAGTCGGCGATCCGGTGTTTCCAACAACTTCCTTTCTTACTTCCCCACTTACGGTTTACAACAAATATCTTGACCTTACAAGTTTTCCTTCTTGACTTCCGGAAATAATGGCTTGAAGATTTGAATGATAGTGTTCTATAAACACTATAAGAACTATGAACGTAAAGAACGTTCTTGTATGTAAATACAAATTTTATGAGTGCTTTATTGTGTTACAAGTTGCTTGTGATTTTGAATTGCAAAAGTTATTCTATTCTAAACAAAAGACCTATTTATAGAGAGTTGATGCTTGGTGGTTGTAGCTTCCTTGTTGACTCTTCTCTTGTTTGTTATAACCAACTAACTAAATCTTGTAATCGCTTCTTGATTAGTTATAACTGTTCTAGAAACCGCTTGATTTTCTAACACTTAAGTCTTCTTCTTTTCTTATCTTGAGACGTGGTCCACCTCATCTCGATTTTCTTCATGTCTCTATATTTTACCAATCTTGAAGTATCCAGTTATCTCGCTAGCTTGTCTTGATCTTGACTTGTCTTTTCATCCGTATTCTTGTGCTCGTCCTTATCTATCTTTTTGAACCTTGTCCTTATCTCTGTCTTAAGTATTAGTCTATTATAAGTTTTTATTACATCAATCGGCTATACATTGATTCAAATTGGTCAAATTATTTTACATTTATCTTAACTTCATCAAAACAATACATTTTTCTCCTAACGGTGTATAACATTTTTATTGCGATTGTTTCAAGTTATGTTTTATCTTTATTATATTTGATTAATTTGAGAAAGTTCAATAATTATGAAATATTAAATTTTAAGTATTTCAAATAAGTGAATCCCTTATATATATATATATATATATATATATATCAAGATATTATAAAAATCTAAATATAATTATATATTATATTTATTTATAAATATACGACTAATGTGGCATAAATATTGTTGATGTCACCGAAGTTAAACATTTTTGTTACCACCAATGTTGTAACATCGGGTGCGACTTCAATTTGTCTTTTCTTCTAACCTAACTTTTCACCGTTGTCTTTGATGTTGTTGACTATAGGTTGACGATCCGGAATCGACTCCAATACTCCGAAGGATCTACAAGGATCAAGAATAAAGGGGAGTTTTCTAGATCAAGCGGTTACAAGTCTAGAGCGATTATTAAAGGCGGTTTAATGGCGCTTTTCCACTGGAATTCACGAAGTGAATGATAGGGAATGAGTGGAGATTTCTACATCCATCCACAAGGATCTACGATGCTCTTTAAGGTTGTATTCGACATCTATAAATAGATGACCAAGCTTCAAGAATGAAGAACAAGGCAATACGAGCTAAAAAGTATTAGTTAATGAGTTTTGATTTTTTTGTCCGCTTTACGGTAAATCGGAGGAATTTGGCCAAACCGAGAGTACCGGCATTCTTAGGATGAAGAGACGATCGAGACGGACGAAAATGGGGATCAAAGGCGGAGCCTGTGTCGAGAAAATTTCCTAGGCTCGACCTGCGGTCGAGGTCCAGGGCCTCGACCCGAGGGTGAAGGCAAAAGGACGAAATTCAGAATTTGGAAGAGGCCTCGACCTCGAGTCGAGGGATAGAAAACAGGGCAGCCTCGACTCGAGGGAGTGGATTTTTCAGAATTCGTCTATTTAAGGGGCGAGTAGAGCATAAATTTGACATAATTAGATAGAGGCGGTTACCGAGCGGTTTTGGGGCAATTTCTTGAGCCCCAACCCAATTTATCCTTGTAGGTAGAGTAGATTGTAGATTTAGATTTAGATTTTCATTATTGTTGATTAGATTAACATTAGATTAGCTTTAGATCATCTAGATTTCTCAATTCAAGCTTGTATTTCATTTGGAGAAGAAGTGTATTGAAGACTCAAGCACTCCTATTTTTGTTGATTCAATTCAATCGGTGATGTTCTTCCTCTCTTGTCTTTTTAATTCCTTTATTGTTGTTATTAGATTGTTGTTTGCTCAATTAGATCTGTTTCCCATGGATTTTGGTCTTGGCACCATGGGCTAACTCTCTTGTGCTTGGGTTAATTGAAATTGAGGATGATGTGATTGCCTATGCTTTGATTGATGATAATTGTGATCAACCGAGTTAGATTGCTTCCTAATTATCTCTTTAGATTAATGTTTGATCACCCTAGCAATAGTAGAGTTGAGCTAACGTGATCCGGATTAATCGGGTTATAATTGTGTATGAATGTTTGGATTGGGTGCTTCGGAATCAAGAGATTAGGTGCACTAAGGATACTCACATTAGGCATTGTGTTATTAATGGAGTGATTAATTTCATTATTGTTTTATGCTTTCTAACTTAGTTTATTTGCAATTTGATTCAATCATAGCTTGTTGATCATTGATTCCTTGATGGATGTTAACCCTAGCACCCAAATCCCCCATTTATTGTTGTGTTTGTGCTTGTCTTCCAAGTGTTTGATCATTTGCCTCTATGTTTTGTTTGAGTTTATTTCTATCATTTTTGTTGTGTTTATGTGCCAAAACCTTCTTGCAATAATAGTCACTAAGAACTTGTATTTCTAGGGCCTCATGTGCATTCTTTTTCCCTTGGGTTCGATATTCTTGATTGGTCTTAATACCGCTTCCCGAGAAAACTACAAATCAAATTGCATCGTTGCCGGGGAATTAGTTTTGCGCCTAAAGTGAGACCGAGGAATTGTTTGAAGTGGCTACTTGTTGCCTTTGTGTTTGTTTTGTTATTTTTGTGTGAATTTGATACTTGCTATCTTGTCTAGATGGAAGGATACGACTCATACGCGTGGAATCAAGAATTTTATCAAGATAGTATGGTATATCCTCCACACTATGAAGAATTTGGATACAATAATTGGAGGAGCTTTGATGATAATTCTCAATTGCAACAAGTTCCATCCAATTATAAAGATTGGAAATGTGATGAAAGTTCTTCCGCACCTCAAGAGATGTTCCCATACTATGAGCATTATGATTAATTTGATCCATGTTATGGATTTGAATATCAAGGAGCATCGAAGGGGCATACTATGATGATGGGAGAAGCTATGAGTATGACTACCAAATGCCTCAAGCTTCTCTCCATTATGAAGAATGGGGACTCCATGAGAAGATGTAGAAGAGGGTCCAAGCAAGGTGGATGAAGTAGAAGATTTCCTTGTCGAAAGTGAGGAAGAGGAATGTCCATTGATGGACATGAGTAAGAATGAGGAAGAAAATCTAGAAGCATCGAATGAAGCATTGAAGATTGAAATGAGTATTTCTATACTTTCAAACTCTTCAATTTGTATTTTTATTGATATTTATGCTTCCAATGATTTAATTTTACCTCTTGTGAACTTTGACTATAGGAAGGAATTGATGAAGTGCTTGGGCATCCTTGAAAGAAAGAAATGGAGAAGAAGGATGGAGAGAGAGCAAGGGGGACAATCATGGACACTATGTATATCTGTATGTGGTTGCCCTATCAATTATGTGAACCTCCTAGACTTTGAAGCTCAAAGGATGAGATATAATAGGGAGGAGGATCACTATTCTTGGTCATTCCGATGAAAGAAGTTAGAAGTGAACGAATAAGTCCGGCAAAGGATAATAAAAATAGCGCTTGAAGAGAGGCAACCCATCCTTTTTGTTTCTTTTGTGTGCATTTTGGTAGCTTTGTGTTTTTGTTTTATTTGTGGGAAGAATTGGCTAGGTACTTAATTGCTCATGCTTAGGAAGTTATGTTATTATGCTTTTGGGGTTTGTTGAGCTTATTGCTTATTAATGATTATGCTATATTTGTGTCTTGGATTCCTTGATTATTTTTGGGCTAGATTTGTCTTGAGCTTAATTGTGGACTTATTGCATATTCTTTTAGTATCATTCTTGACATAGTGAGTGTGCTTGAGATTATGTACATGAGCACTTGTGCTTGATTTGCAAGACATATTGAATTTTGATATAATCATGAGTGGATATGTAGCTTGATGCTAGCATGATTGATAATTGTGTAATGATGAATGTGATTGAAAATGCTTGATTCAATTGAAGCCCGTGAGCTTTTGTGCCTTTAAAATCGTACATCTTATACGGTTGAATTAATTTCTTTGTGAGTGCATCATTCATGGATGTGTATACTAGAACTTGCCCTTGGACTTGTTGAGATTGATCTTTGTGTGATGTCATGAAAGTGATAAGAGGCCATGTTTGATATGATGAGTCACTTTGCCAAATTTTTCCCCACCAAACATTTGATTTCCTTAAGTGAGCCATTTTGAGCCTTATTTCCTTATTCTTTGGCAAGCCAACTGAAATTGAAACAATTTTGCCTATTTTTATGAGCCTTAATGTCCTATGTTTAGTAGAACTTGATTGTTGACTATAGATGGTGAATTGCATGCAAAGTGTGGTGGAAAATGATGAGCTAAGTGATGATGCTTGAAATGAAGAAAGAAAGGTTGTGAAAAAAATTTGAATTGTGAAGAAAGTTGTGAACATGAAGAAGAAAGATTCAATTTGTGAGCTTAAAAAAAAAAAAAAAAAAGAAAGCTCAAGTGAATGGTGGTGCTTGAACTTGAAATGCAAAAGAAAGAGTTATGCTTGATGATGATTGAAGAGTTGTGTATTGTATTGATTAGCTATCATTCAAGTCTCTACTACTTAGTCACTCTTACCAAATCATTCCACCTATTCCAAAGAGCCTACATTACAAACTTGATGAAATACCTCTTTGATTCTTGTTTGAACACAAATGATTTTGATAGAGATTGAGTTCTTTGGCAATCTTATGGTGTGCATGTTTATGAATTTGATGATTGAGTGCATTAAACCTTTATACACTTGAGTGATGAGTGAAACACTCCATGGAAGGAGCAATATTTTGAGTGTTTGATTGAGCATTTATTTGAGCATGATTCATCTTGGGTGCTAGTGGATAGTTTGCATTGATATTCATGTTCATTGATGAGTTCAATTGTCTTCTATATCTTCTATGGTGCCATGTGACATAATTGCAATCAATTCACTCCTTTGTGCTTATTTGCTACGTTGCTCGAGGATGAGCAACACTTCAAGTTTGGGGGTATTATGATTGGAGTGAATTGATGCATGTTTTTGGGGTTATTTTAGTGCAAAAAGTGATCACAAGTGTTAGATTTTGTGCCTAAATGTGTAGAGTATCACTACTTCACCTAAAAGTATTACTTGATGAGTTTTTGATGTTTTTCGTCCGTTTTATAGGTAAATCGTTGGAATTTGGCCAAACCGAGAGTACCGGCATTTTTAGGATGAAGAGACGATAGAGACGGACAAAAACGGGGATCAGAGGCGGAGCCCGGGTTGAGAATGTCAAGTTTGCAGGTGAATTTGCATGTCAAGTTTGATAAAAATTCATGTCAAGTTTGATTTTGGAGTGAATTTGCATGTCAAGTTTGATAAAAATTCATGTTATGTTTTAAATGATAATAATGTATGTCTAATGGTGGTCATAGGTCAATTGATAATTGTTATCTCATTGAAACTAACAATGTATGCAACTTTGCCAAAAATGATGAATTCAATTTATGGAGTCAAAAACTTGGACATGTGCATGTTAGGAATATTCAAACTAATCGAGTTGGGCTGTGAGAGGTTTACCAAAGAAATTTCACAAGACTACGGTTTGT
Source organism: Paraleonurus japonicus (assembly GCA_030762865.1). Taxonomy (NCBI): domain Eukaryota; kingdom Viridiplantae; phylum Streptophyta; class Magnoliopsida; order Lamiales; family Lamiaceae; genus Paraleonurus; species Paraleonurus japonicus. The sequence continues at coordinate 17,684,324 of CM061052.1, read as the reverse complement.
GGTCGTTGTAAAAATGTAAACAGGTAAGAGTGTCACACAAGATGTTGTTACACTGAACCACAACACGATGTTTTGAACTTCTTCACATGGATTTGATGGGACCTATGGAAAAAGGTACTCTCTTGTGGTAGTTGATGATTTTTCAAGGTATACTTGGGTTGATTTTTTTAAAGATAAATCGATACTTTTGCCGCTTTCAAAATCATGTATAAAAGGTTTAAAATTGTTTATAATTTGAAAGTAAGTAGGATTAGATCAGATCATGGTAGGGAATTTGAAAATAGTTTATTTTCTCGATTTACGTGAAAAGAAAGGTATAATCCAAGAATTTTCATCACCAAAAACTCCACAACAAAATGGAATTCTTTGAAATGAAAACAGGACTTTACAAGAAAAGGTTATAGTAATGCTACATGCTAAACATCTTTCTAAAAGGTTTTGGGCTGAGACATTAAACACCGCTTGTCACATTGTAAATAGAGTCTTTGTTAGGTCTCGATGGTACAAAAACCTCATATGAGATTCGAATAACAAGAAATCAAATTTGAAATATTTTCATGTGTTTGGTTGTGTTTGTTATATCTTGAATGTGAGATCAATTGCATAAGTTTGATTCTAAAAGTGATAAAGGATTTTTCTTAGGTTATTCTAGAAATAGTAAGGCCTATAGAATTTATAATTTGAGAACCGACACTATGCGAGAATGCACAATGTGGTTTTTGATGATACAACAAGTCTAGTAGGTAAAAATATTGAAGATGATGTTATAGACCTTCTTGATACATCCGATGAACCCGGATCGAAAATGTTACAACCGATGGTACAACATCGGGAGTCACATTATCTCAAAGTAAGAATCGAGACAATTTCAAAAAGGTAAAGCACTGCTTCCGGTATCTTAAAGAGTCACCCTTCTAGTCGAATATTGGAGAATCATCTCGTAGGAGTCCAAACCGTAAGAAAGGTAAGTTCAAGGGATGTTGTAAGGTCAGTATGTATGTCTTCCATTTATAACAAAATTGATGCAAAATGCTATCATTCTATTGTGGAACCTAAAAATGGAACCGAAAACTTGAAAGATGAGAATTGGATAAATGCTATGCATGAAGAACTTAATCGGTTTGAAAGGAATGAAGTATGAAAATTAGTTCCTAGACCTAGTAATACTAATATTATAGGGACAAAATGGATTTTCAAGAATAAAATTTATGAGTCCGGAAACATAATAAGAAATAAGGCTAGGTTAGTTGCCCAATGATACACTTAAGTTGAGGGTATAGATTTTGATGAAACATTTGCACTGTAGCTAGTATTGAATCAATCAGAGCTAGTATTGAATCAATCAGATTATTGTTAGCTATTGCATGTTATATCAAAATCAAATTGTTTCAAATGGATGTGAAAGTTGTATTTTTAATGGTATATTGAATGAGGAAGCATATGTAGAACAACCAAAAGGATTTGAAGATCCTCAATATCCAGATCATGTCTATAAGCTTAAGAAAGCATTGTATGGCTTGAAACAAGTTCCTAGAGCTTGGTAGATTGGTTTCATTAGAGGAGAAGTAGATAGAACCTTATTTATCAAACAGGTTGATGGAGATTTGATGATAGCACAAATCTATGTTGATGACATAGTATATGGATCTACATTAGATAGCATGTTGAAAGACTTTGTTGAAACAATGTCCGCCATATTTGAGATGAGCATTGTTGGGGACTTAAATTATTTTATAGGTCTTCAAATCAAACAGATGAATGATGGTATTTTTATTTCACAAAGTAAATATGCTAAAAATTTGGTAAAAAGGTTTTGTCTTGAAAATTCTAAGCATATGAAAACTCCTATGGGATCCACAGAAACTATGTAAGGACAATGTTGGACAAGATGTTGACCCAATATTGTACGAGATCCATGATAGGTAGTCTTCACTATCTAACCTCAAGTAGACCTGATATTATGTATAGTGTGTATTTGTGCTAGGTACCAAGCATCCAAAGGAATCTCACATGAATCTTTGTGAAAAGAATTATCGAGATACGTTGCGGGTGTTGATCTTGGTATATGGTACACTAAAGATACAAATAGTACACGATTGGATATAGTGATGTTGATTGGGCAGTGATATTGATGATAGAAAAAGCACGAGTGGTGGATGCTTTTATATGGGGAACAATTTGATCTCATGGCACAAGAAAGCGAATTGTGTTTCTCAATCTACGAGTCGAGAATATGTTGCTCAGGAAGTTATTGCTCACAACTTTTATGGTTGAAGAAGATGTTTGGTGATTATGGCCTTGATCTCGATATCCTTACTATTTTTGTGATAACACAAGTGCTATAAATATATCTAAAAATCTGTACAACACTCTCTTTGTTAGATCATAAAGAGTTTTGATGAGTTAAATTGTATAGATTAGGTTAAGCTCATATAAGTAAGATGATCGGCTAAACATGTATAGTGCGGTGATGTAAAGGATTCTAGTGCTAAGGCGATCGGACTAGGTAGAGCCGTAATAGTCACCGAGGTTATGAAAGAGAAGGTCATCGAAGACCATCTTGATAAAGTCATCTGTTGGAGACAATAATGAAGAGCTCAAGACGAGGTCAAGACCAGTGAGGAGAATAAGAAAGGCAAGTCTTCACCAAGTCGCAGCAGACGACTAGCTTGAGATCACCAAGTCAAGACAGCTTTCAAGAATAAGTTTGTTGAACGATTTTTAGTTTGTTACAACAAAGTAACCATTTCACGAAAGCTTATAAATATGTTTGAGTACGATTCTGAATAGAACAATAATCAACACTCTCATTCAAAATACTCACGAATTTTAAAAAAGCACTCACAAAGTTTTTCAAAGTAATTTACATAAGTTTCTAAGTGTTTGTAGAAATACTTACTTGTGTATCTTCAAAGTTTCTGCACCGTAATCTTCAAGTTTCTAGAGAGATAGGCAGATTGAAGATAGGATCGAAGAGAAGAATCTTCGTATCTACTGTAATTGTAACTTTGTAAGTAAGTAAGGTAGTAAGTCGGTCGAGGCCCTTCTTCAAGTTGAAGAAGGAGAGTGGATGTAGGATCAATTTGATCCGAACCAATAATTCTGGTGTTCTTTACTTCTTGTTTTACTTACTTGTTATTCATCGAATATTCAATCAAATTCATTTCAATTAAATTCAGATTGCTTTTTATCCTTAAAAGATTGAGTTAAAACTTGTTTCCGCCGCTTAGCTTTGATACTTTGAATAGATAATCGATCTTCGAAAAGATTTGATAATCTATTCAACCCCCTCCTTCTAGATTATCACTAGGAGGCATTCTAAGCTCTTCTTGTTCACTCAATCCATGGGCCAACACTCTTACTAAGCATATAAGTATTATACACCATTTTATAAGAGATCTTGTGGAAAAGGGTATGGTAAAGTTGGAATATATTCCCACCGATAAACAATCGACTGATCTTTTACTAAAGTTCTTGATTTTGAGAGGTTTTCATTCCTTAGAAAATCTCTTAGTTTGTGTACAACTGAAAATCCTATGACGGATGTTGAAGCAAATGTTACAACATTTGTGACAACATCCAGTGAAGTTTGTGAGAAAATTGATATTTTTGAGATTCTTTCTATTAATTAGTTAAATCCTTTGTGAAATATACTTGAATCAAGATTATGTGACTTATATGACACACACTTCTCAAATGCATACATTAGAATACACATTTAGATATTTATTCTTAATCACTCGAGTAACTATGGAGCACGGAGTTCGCTACTACGATGACTTCTTTTCAAAAGGTGATTAAAATAACATCAATTTATTTGTAATCCGCTAAGTAACTATGGGACACGAAGATCGCGACTATGATGTTCTCTTTTGAAAAGGTGGATCAATATGGATTTGTGTGAAAACTCGATAAAAAATAAAATGCAACATTGAAAAATCAATGTTGAAGTGTGTGTGTGCCGCATTATCTACAACATCCACTTGATTAAGTTTATTTCTATAAGTCGAATTAATTAATTACATGATAATTCTTGAATTTTGACTTTTTCTCATGGTAACTTCCCACGTTTATTTTCAATATTGTATTGTGTTTAATTTTAATTAATTAATTTAATTTGTTTCCGAGCTTTAAAGATCGATTGGACGGTTATTTTGGACATGGGACCATCATTATCTCCATGTTCCTTATTTTTAGGGATTTTGGCTTATTTCATTAGTGGGTTAATATCTTATAACTTCTCTTCTTCTTTTCTATTTATAGATTTCGAATTTATATGTCTTCTTTACTTAGAAACTTAGCTCGAAAGATGAATGAAGAAGGCATGTCTTCTTGACCCATTCAACTATCCGAATCAACTTCGAATCAAATAGGTGAAGAGGCTACCGGAGAACCAAGCCAAGCCTCGTAACCACCCACTCGAACCAGCTTGCTTCACCCACTACCGAACCGAGTGTCACTCCTATTATTGACACATCATCTCGACACATCGATTCTCAAGAAAATATTCCCATCTCTCGATCTGATAGCAAGATTGGAAAAGCGATCAAAGAAGAATGACCCAAGTACGGGGAGGATGATTCGATTCCGAGTCTTGAGGATGTTGCGGTGATGAGACAACATCGAGAGTTCTGGGAAGTTCGATTCTTCCAAAGTGGATCAGAGAAGAAGTTGAAAATCCTGAAGAACTGTAACTCACCCTCACATTAATCTAGTAGTAGTTAAAGTGATGATGATCAAGATGAATACTTTGGGGTTAATTGAAAAATTCAAGAAATTGAAAAGAAGACATCTTTCACCGAAAGAAGGATTAAACATTCCGATTTTCTTAAAAATAACTTGATTGAATTTCTTGAGATTAGAGGTCTGTTGAAATCATTGAGTATGCATGTCCTTATGTGGATGATTGGATTGTTGAGTTCTACCGTAATTTGAAGAAAGGTACAGTAGAAGAAACTCTAGAAGGTATGGATCCGTTAAGTTTAGGGGTAATGAAGTTTCTTGAACCCTACTTTGATAAATGACTATCTTGAAACTCCTAATATTGATGAAGATGAGATACCGAGATATGGATCACATTTGCATGACCATCACAGGTAGTAGAATTAGGCTTTGGACAACCAAAATTCTATCCTCTTCACTCACTAGTTTATATTCTCGTTATACATAAAGCTGCGTGTGTATAATTGGCTTCCCATAACCAACACTACTGGGCCGTTACAATGGATCAAGCAATTCTCATGTATAGGATTGTTGTGATGAATAATTTCAATCTAGGAAGGACAATCTTTAATCATATGATGAGGTTTCTTGGTAATATTGCTAAGAGAGGGATACTACCTTATCCCGCTTTGATTGGATTAGTGTTGAAAAATGTGGATTTTGAGAAAGAAGGAGTTGAGATACTAAGTGGCATGGTACAACCCTTAGATATTTCCAATGTGTTACTTGCTGGTAATAGGGTCATTGATCTCGCCTTGGAATAATTTGGCTAGAGGAGAGCCGCAAAATCTTGAAGTTGATCCCGCACAACCAGTTGAAACAAAGCCACCCCAAAATGATGCCGACAATGTTGGTCACATTGATGATCACATTGATCCGAGAAATTCACTGTTAACTCGCCATTGTTCATAGATCTTTTATTCTTGCTCAAATTAATAACTTGAGTGATCGATTGATGAGTTATAGATTATGAAGATGTTTTGGGAGAGGTTGCTTTCGCTCCAACAGGGGAGTACTGTGCGGTTCGTGATCAAGTTTGTGCTCCGATCGTCGCTAATCCGAGACCCGATCATGCACCCGAACCTCGATGCAGACTGATACCACCGTCCGCCAAGAAGCTAGAGTTGATGATGTTCTTGATGATGTTTGTAACACCAAGAAAAATTACGATTACCACATGTTGCTAAGAGTGTGTAAAAATATATTTAATTTAAGGCTTAATTATACTAATGATAAGAATATTAATTTTTTAATAAAAGATTTGAGGTGTGTATTTTTATTAATAATAATAAATCAAGTTATTTATTTATAAAGGTTTAAATATATATATATATATATATATATATATATATATATATATATATATATATATATATATATATATATATATATATTTAAGGGCCTTCGTGAGAGCCCAAGCCCAATAGATCTAAACCTAAGACCTAAATATATATATATATATATATATATATATATATATATATATATATATATATATATACGTATATAAGTCTTTCTTAGAAAATTATATTTACGCACAACCAAAAGAAAAACAAGAAGAAAGAAAATATAGCGTTGCCTTTCGGATCTGTGGAAAAGCTTTTCATTAAAATTGGTATGAATTTATTTTTCCGAATGTTTCTTAATTAGGATAATATATATATGTATACATAATAATTTTATTTTTCTAGACTTATAATCTAGTTCCAAATTGTTTTTACGCCTTTTATATACATGTTTATGTATTAGTTACACCCTTTACACTCATAATAGATTTAAGGAATTTTCTTTCACTCAAAGGAATTTTTTTGAGTCTCGCAAGAGATTTAAGGAATTTTCTCTCACTCAAAGGAATTTTTCTCTCACTCGCAATAAATTTGAGACATTTATATTGTAATATTTATGACTTAATAAAAATTTAGGGCTTAATAAAATTTATAAGTTATTAGGTTGTAATGATTAAATTAAATAAATATTCTAAGATATGTTTTTAATATTTTAGGTGACGAGGTTCCTACTCGCTAGGCCTATTAGTACTCTTGTTAGACCAAGATTGTTTTGATGAGTTAAAAGACTGCTCCAGATGAGCAGACTATGATGTGGAACCGAAGACTCGAGTTCTAGTTCGAAGCCGATCGACTAGGTCAAGATTAGTTTAAGTCACCAAGACGAGGAATGACAAGTCATCCGGAGACAAGCTCAAGTCTAGTCATCTGCAGGAGACAAATATGAAGAGCTCGACGAGGTCAAGATAAGCCGAGTAGAATAAGAAAGGCTAATCTTCACCAAGTCACCACAGGCACGAGTAGGAAGAATCACCGAGGTTTTAAGCAGCTTTTCAAGATTAAGTTTGTTAAGCGGTTTCAAGTTTGTTAGAACTAACTAACAAACTAACTGACTTTTCGAGACTTATATATAGATCTAGGTTTTTCATTTTGAGTATATAGAATACTTATGCATATTTGATTTCACACAATTCACTATTCAGATTTCACAATCTTTTCACAAGAATTTCTAGAGAGTTTCAAAGAGCTCTAAGTGTTTTTAGAACACTTTTCCAAAGAATCTTCAAAATTCAATACACACTGTTATAGCTAGATTTCTAGAAGAAGAGTCTAGGAGATTGAAGATTTGAAGAATTGTCCCAGCTTGTAAGTTGTAAGTGAAAGTGAGAAAGTAAGCAAGTGAAGTAGAGTCCCTTCTTCAAATTGAAGGAGGAGAGTGGATGTAGGATTTTAAAATCCGAACCACTATAAATCCCGGTGTTATTTCTTGCTTTCTTTAATTTTCTCGTCTATTTTACAACCGGGTTTTATCAAGAGTTAATTTAGAATCATAACTAAAATCAAGATTTCAACCTTGCTTTTGATCTTATAAGGAGTTGAGAAGTTAATCTTAATCATTGTGCTTAATTCGATTCTTTGAATTAGTTTTGAAAGATTTGAAAAATCTACAAAATCTATTCAAACCCCCTTTCTAGATTTTGTTCTAGAAAGCTTACTCAAGGTATTAATCATCTCAACTCTCCCGACCAACAAGTGGTATCGTTGTTAAGTCACGATATTGATTTTAGGTCTTGAACAAGATTCGAAATAATCTTGATTTTCTTCATTTTCTTTCATTTCTAACAGTTGCTACTAATAAGATTTTGTGGAGTATTTTGTTTTTGTTTCATCATGTCTTCGTTAAAAGTAATAAGTCCAGTGAATCAATTTTCAATCAAGAGTATGATTATTGGAAATTTAGGATGGAAAATCATCTAAAGGCCATTCATGATAGAATGGAAGAGGTTCTTGAGGAAGGTCCTATAAAGTTTTTCCATGGAGGCACCAAAGATCGAGCAGAGGCAAATGAGTCAAGAACTAGGCAAGAAAAGAAGAGTTGAATTGACTAATGATGAAAGGAAGGTCCACAATCTTGATCAAGTAGCTAGAAATAAAATCATAGAGACTACGAGTAAAGATTGGATAGAGAAGGTTAAGAGATGTAAAACAGCCAAAGAAATGTGGCAAACCTTAGCTAATGTTTGTGAAGGTTCACCAAGTGAAGGAGAACAAGCTACGATTGCATACATTTGAAACATTCAAGATGAAAGAAAAATGAGTCTCAGGATCGGGCTTGATATGAGGTCAATTATCAATCTTTCTTAACAAAGCAAATGATCTTGGAAAGAATTATTCAGAAAAGGAGATTAACAACAAGATTTTGAGATCATTAACCAAGAGATGGAGGGAAAAATCCAATATCCTGAAAGCAACTCAAGATTTATCCTCTATTACTCATCATACTTTATTTTCTCATCTTAAAGCTTTAGAGTATGATATTCAGATAGAAGATGAGGAAGATGAGATGGAGTCTAGCACCTCATCCAAATCTGTTGCCTTTGTTAGTAAAGAAGACAAGATCTCAACAGAGGCCGTAGGGAGTGATCTATCCTTGAAAGAGCAGATGGCTTTACTTACAAAAAGGTATGATAAATTGAGAATGAAGTATAAGAGAAATAAATTGAGATTTGCAGGTAGAGATAGACAAAGATCCAGATCGATAGGAAGGTAGACAAATCTTCAGATGATGACAAAAATAAGAGCCGAGACAAGAAGATACAGATCACCTGTTAGAAGAAATACTTCCAGTCCCAGATCGATAGGAGTGACATTTGCTATACTTGCAACAAGCCAGGACATTTCAGCTATGACTGTCCTCAACCGACTCCTAAAGAAAGGGAAGAGAAGAGGAAGAAAAGAGACAGGAGATTTGCAGATCAAAGAGCTTTGTTGGCTGAAGAAAAAGAGCCAAAGAAATCATCATCATCTTCATCATCCTCATCCCGATTTTGGATCGGATGATGAGAATCTCATCTCATGGCTAATGAGGTAATCTACTATTCATCTTCGGATAATGATTCTTGTCAGTCTGCATCTGATCATGACCAAAATGTTATACATGAATTATTGAGAGATTTAAAGACATCTTTAGCTGCTTATAAACAGTGGAGACAATTTATTTTTAAAGGATCGATTCAAATTCTAAATAAAGGCAAGCAGGTGATTAACAGCTCAGAGACCGAGGAAACATTCAAGGGGGAATGTTTTCATCTGAAGCTAGTACATCAACCAGCTTACGAAAGGTTAGAAAATGAACTGAAAACTTTAAAAGATAGATTTGAAGTAGTCTTGCCGAAAATGAATTAATTAAGAAAGACAATGAGAAGCTTGTCTTCAAAATTAGTCACCTTAATAATTCACAATCGATAATAGATCATATTTTTAATACTTCCCAGAAATCTCATGATAAGACAGGACTTGGTTATGATAGGAACAATAAATCGGATGTTCAAAAACCTAGGAAATTTGTGAAAGCATCTTGTTCAATCAAAGGATATTAAAATTGGTCCATGGAAACCAACTAGTCGGATAAGGACTACAACTTCCATCCAAAACCAAGAATTCAACTGAAGAATTCCTATCGGACTAGAAGGAATCCAAGAACCAAAATAAGAAGATTTTCTTATTATAATTCTTTTGATGGAAGGAGCAAATGCTATCCTACATTTCCTAAGTTTAGGATAATTACTCAATCTGAATACAACAAGTTGTCATTTAAAAATGATATTATTGTAGACAGATTTGGTAGAAAAATACGAGTCGACTTGTTGTCTGCGGATGAGATGTTTGTTTGGATTCCTAAAGTGATTCTTGACCCAAAAGGACCCAAGATCACTAGGGTACCTCAAAACTAACTGTTTCTGAGGATTCACGGGGATCATCACTTAAGGAAGAGATTTTAGCTTCAATATGGTACATTGTTCACAACATATGACCCATAACAAGAAGCTATTATCAAATTTTCAAAGTATTGATGGTCCAAGAGTTGTATTTGGTGATAATAATTGTGGTCGGACTAAAGGTATAGGTACTTTGATTATCAAGGATATTCGGGTATACGAGGTATATTTTGTTGAAGGTTTGAAACATAATTTGTTATCATTTCTCGACTTTGTGATAAAGGTTTTCTTGTAAAATTTTCAAGGGATAAATGTGATATTTTGGATAATTCCTCGAGATAAGGTACTATTAAGCGGCTTGAGACGGGGTAATGTCTATGTGGCCAACTTTAATAGTTGTTCCCAAGATACTTGTCGATGGCTAAGGGTGGAGAAAATGTCGGTGGCTATGGCATAAAAGGCTTAGTCATCGAATTTCAAGACCCTTAGTAAGTTGGCTAAGAAGAACCTTGTTAAGGGATTACAGAAAAACTTTTATCAAGCGATCTTAAATGTGATGCTTGTCAAAAAGGTAAACAGCCTAGACACTCATTTAAGAGTATTAACTCCTCCTCATCCGAAAGAGTGTTGCAACTCCTTCATCTGGATTTGTTTGGACTGTTACACCTCTCGGCTTCGGTGGAAGGAAATATACTCTTGTTGTAGTAGATGACTTCTCTAGATACACTTGGGTTATATTTCTTTTCAAGAAAAATGAGGCTGTAAACAAGATTCTGATCTGTTGAGACAAATTGAGAATGAGAAGGGAGTTAATATTATTAAAATCGGGAGTGATAAAGTGCGAATTTTTGAATTCTTGTTTATCTAACTTCTTCAATGAGTTTGGAATTATTCATGAGACATCTTCAGCAAGAACTCCTCAACAAAATGGAGTGGTTGAAAGAAGGAATAGAACTTTGAAGGAAGCGGCCGAAGCATGTTGGGTGAGTATAATACCCCTCATGGTTCAATGAAGCTATCAACACGACTTGCTATACTGTAAACAGTGCTTAATTGTCAAAGATAAGGGTAAGACTCCTTATGAGATTTGGAAGGGTAAGATTCCAAGGATCTCATACTTCAAAGCTTTTGGTTGTAAGTGTTTCATTCATAACAATGGGAAATCTAAGTTAAGAACTTTTGATGCTAAAGCGGTGATGGAATATTCTTGGGATATTCTAATACTTCAAAGGCATTTAGAGTTTTTAACAAGACAACCCTTTGTGTGGAGGAAACTCCTCATGTTGTTTTTGATGAGTTGTATTCCTTCTCGAGATAAAGTGAATCAAATTTCGAAAATCTAGATAAAATTGAATTATCCAAGACTAAACATAGAACTATTTATCTACCTACTCTTGACTCAGTAATCGGATGAAGAAGAATCCCCATCTGATAATCAGAAGACAACTTCACGATCAGACTCCTTCGAGATCAGACACCTTTGACATCACCGATCAAGGCGAGTCACCGGTGATGAAGGGGGAACGTCACCGAGGTTGAGTCGAGATGAGTTGCCAATCGAGACTCAAGATGAGGATACTTCTCCTCATATAGGCAAAAGGATGAGAAGCTATCATCCATCTGATCGATTATAGGAGATCCATCTAGTAGTGTGCGGAACCACGAATGATGTTAGACTACGAAAGTCTTTTCGGTTGTTATGTGTCGCTTCTTGAACCCAAGTCTATTGAGGAAGCATTATCAGACCCAAATGGATAGCCATGCGGAAGAACTACATCAGATTTGAAAGACAAAATGTATGGGATCTAGTGGAAAGACCCTCACGAGAAAGATTATAGGCACCAAATGGGTGTTTAAAAATAAAGCAGATGAGAACAATATTATTGTTCGAAATAAAACAAGGTTGCACAAGGTTATTCACGATGCGAGGGAATAGACTATGATGAAACCTATGCTCCGATTGCAGATTAGAGGCAATAAGATTGTTCTTGGCATTTGCTTTGCATATAAGTCTTTCAAAGTTTTTCAAATGGATGTTAAGTCTGCTTTTCTTAATGGTGTGTTACTTGAAGAGGTCTATGTAGAGCAGCCACAGGTTTAAGATCAATAACAAGGTCTATAAACTCAACAAAGCTCTATATGGATGAAACAAGCTCCCGAGCTTGGTATGATACTCTATCCGATTTCTTGACATCAAATGGTTTTTCTAAAGGTAAGATTGATAGAACATTGTTTAGAAAGGAAGTAGATGGCAACATCTTACTAGTTCAAATTTATGTAGATGACATAATTTTTGGTTCACCTAATGCGAAATTATGTGAAGAGTTTAGCTTTCTCATGAAAAACAGGTTTGAAATGTCAATGATGGGAGAATTGACATACTTTCTAGGCTTACAAATTAAGCAGATGAGTAAGGGTATATTTATACATCGATCTAAATATGCTAAGGATCTGATTGAGAAATTTGGAATGGTTACTAGCAGAGAAGTCAAAATACCTATGGCAACTAACTTCTCAATGGATTGGATGAGCGGGGATACCCCGATGCAACGGAGTATCGTGGACTGATTGGATCTCTTCTTTATCTCACTTTGCAAGTAGGCCGGATATAGCCTTTGCGGTTGGGGTATGTGCAAGATTCAGTCTAATCCCAAGAAAACTCATCAGGCGCTAAGAAAATTCTTAGATATCTCAAAGGAACCTTGCAAGTAGGGTTATGGTACCCGGTGATGACAACTTTGAGCTAACAGGATATTGATTCGGACTTTGGAGGATGTAAGATTGATAGGAAATCCACTTACGGAACTTGTCAATTCTTAGGCAACAAATTAATTTCTTGGTTATCTAAGAAGACATCCATTGCCACCTCCACAACCGAAGCCGAGTATATGGCACCGGAAGTTGTTGCTCTCAACTCCTCCTGGATTAGTCAACAGCTTAGAGACTACAATATTCAAACATCACTGTTCCTATTTACTGTGATAGTAATAGTGCAATAGCAATGACTTACAATCCTGTTTTACATTCTAGATGCAAGCATATAGATATTAGGCATCATTTCATTAGGGATCATGTTGAAAAGAATGACATTAGAATTGAGAAAATTGCCACGAATCACAAAAAGTCGACATTCTTACAAAACCATTAGCCGAGTCTAGGTTCAAAGAAATGTGTTTAGAATTAGGATTACTTGATGCATCTTTAGCTAATTTCTAATTGTATGCATTTGTTTCCTTATTTCTTTTCCTTTCTTTAAATTAATGTCTAGAAAGAATTATCGGACTAGATATGTGTCAAAGGACAATCAGGTAGCTGATATCATTGATCTCCTTTTAGGAATCAAGAATCAAGGATTAGTCATATTGACCTTATCCGAATTGATAATTACTTATCTCGACATTAAGTAAATCAGAACAAGGACATAATATTCACCTGAACGTCTCAAGACAACAGATGACTATTTACATCCTATCTCGATTTATCTTAAGCTTCCGATGGTTTCTTTTGAGTTTATGTCTTTGCAGAACAGGTGATAAATAACATTGATTCATTCTTTTATTCAAACTTCTTTATTCTTAACTTTGAGTCCGATCTGTTTCTTAAAAATTTGTTTTAGAAAAGTAATTCTGAATGTGTTTTGTTTAAACCTGGTTTGAAAAATGCTAAAAAGTTACATATAAATTGTTGGTTTTAATCAGCGGTTACTCTATCGATGACTTTCTAAAACTTATCTGCTTTTTAAGCCGATCTGCTTTTTCAAACCCATCTGTTTAGGAAACCTTGATTGAAGTAAGATATCACATGGCCGACGTCACATATACTTACTTCTACGAATAAAGTAACCTATATCGGTCAAATCAACGATCTATAAAGTAACTATTTACGCATTAGAAGGCGATTACAATTCACGCGCTGAATCCTAATCGTTTATCTTTGTTTTTAACCGTTGATTAATACTCAAGAAAACTTTTTGAATAAATGGCTGAGATTAAATCATATTTTCAAAAATGGCGGTTTCTCTTTCCAATCTTCCCCCTATAAATACATCTTCTTCTTCCTAAAACTTTTTCTTTCCATTCTCGGAAAACCCGCATATTCTCCAAACTCTTTTCAAATTCATAAAACTTCCAATGGCATCTTCTTCAAAAACTACCAAAACTTATAAACCTACATACATTTCCACAAATATTTCTCACTTCAAAATGAATGAGGAATATTTCAAAACCGTTTAAAAGCGAGAAATGTATGTTGATTTTGAAACCACCAATGATCCAGAATCTGCAGAGATTCTTCGCCTTCTTGAAGCCTCACGACTCAGAGGTTTCCTTTCAATGAAGTCTCCACAAAACAGAATCATGGATTTCTTGGGTGCGAGTTTTTGGCTAGAATGGAGGATACCCGGATGGGTTTGATACGTCTGTGGATGGGACTACATCGAGTTATTCCGTGCAAAACATTGCCAGGATATTGACACGTCAATGGAGGGAGTAAATCCATTGACGTATAAGGAGGATAGTTGGGAAGAATCATTCGATATGATGGCGAGGGTTGAGTTACAGGGGACTCGCGAGGATTTAAAGAAGAATCTGCTGAGAAGAAGGTTTCGATTGTTGATGACGGTGGTTACAAAGGCGGTCTGGGTGAGCAGAGCTCACATGATGGGTTAACCAAACCTAGATTGTGCGTAATGCGAGCCATATTGGATGGTGTGGAAGTGAATTGGGTGGAGTTGCTTTGTTGTTCAAGCTCGGGGAGGAGAAGAAGCGACTGACTTTTAAGTCAAATGCAGAGGGTCGGGTTCCTACTTCTACTGATCAGTCTCTTCAATAAAATCACTGTTTTAATTGAAGGGCTGAATAGGGAGGTCGATTGGAGAATAGGCACTAAAAAGTATTCAAAGCGAAGGGCATCCTCACAAAGGATGACAGTGGGAGGAGTTCCAGACTCGGATGATGAGTCTCGAGGCAGCCAGTGGTTCAGAGGCGGGGCTGCAGCTGCAGAAGGTCAGTGGTCCAGCAGCCGAACAAGTTGAGGTGGCCCAGTGGAGGTCGAAACAGAGGGACATGAAGCAAGCAGCTGAGGTCGCACCTCAAGTCCAACCTCCAAACAGTGCTGTGGTCCCGAGGATGTTTCGAGAGGAGGAAGAGGAGGCTGGTGAAAGCCTCGGAAAGGAAGAAGGGGAAAGCTCATCTGCTGCTCCTGCCAAGGTTGCCTCGTATGAAGAGGAAGAAGAGGAAGCGAAATTCCCTTGGTGAGGAGGCCAAGACGAGCAGCCCAGAGCTCGAAGGATCCACCAAGTCTGGTAGCTCCGAACATCGAGATAGATCCATCTACCTGCTACCAGAGGAGGTTCCGGTCCTTCGAGATAGCGGCCGAGGTTGAGTCAACGGGAGGCTCCTCTCTCCCCAACCGATGAAGCTGTTCTCTCCCAATTCAGAGGCAGGTACGAGTCTTTCCACATCTCCTTCCTTATCTTCCATTCCCGGCAATGAAGAAATGCCTCAGGCTGGCATTTGAGCCTTTGCCTCACTGATCTCCCACCACGGTCAAACAGGCGATGAAGGGGTATCCTGTGCCGGTATCCCGAGCCTCTCCAATGACCCTACACCCAAATCCCTACAATCCAAATCCCAACAGTCCAAACTCAAATCCCACCTCTACCATCATCACCACCACCCGAAATACCACCCCCACCTCCATCTCGAACAAGTACCTCTCCCTACATCCAAACCTCTCCAATCCCGATAATATCTTACTCCTCTCTTCCAACTATTCAAACACAATCTATTCCTCTCCCATCTTCTTCACGGAACAAATAATCTCCTCGTCGACTCCTCAACCGAGGATGAAGACAACGACCTAAGCCCAACCACTGCCTTCTCATCTATATTGTCCCTTGTCGAAAAGAAAGTCAATGCTACATTCCGAAGGAAAATGGAAAGAAAGACAAGGAGGATGGTCAAAGTCAGAATCGACACTATGCTAGCCAGCATGAAGGAAGTTGAGGTAACATTGTGCGATAAAATCATAAATGTCACTAACTTCTGGCTGGTAAAGTAAAATCAATGGAGGAGGAGCCGAGGGCGTTGAAGGAGGAGGTTATGGGATACAATCAGCTAGTGGTGAATGAGTTGGCGTAGACCACTCGGACTTCGTGGTCAAGTGCAACACTTTAGATGCAAAACTTTCAGACTTGGGTGCTGAAGTTAAAAAGGGGGAAAAAGTTTGAAGAAAAAGAAGAGACTAGCCCTCACCAGTGTAGTCGAGGAGACCGAGAAAAGAAGTGGGCATGAAGGCCAACACACTGATCCGGAGGCAGCAGGAGGAAGCTCGGATCAAATCTCGATGAGCTGGTTGCTCTCACCTGAGGGTAAGTCAACCGGAGGAAGCTTTGAAAGAGGATGAGGAGAAGAGGAGGAAAGAAGAGGAGGAAAGGTCGAGAAGCTCTTGGCATTTAAAGGATCCGAATCAAGAAGGAGCCAAGGGTAAAGGAAAGGAAGTAGCGCCACGAGCCCAGATCAGTGAAATCATCCCTGTGGCTGCTAAAGGGAAAGGTAAGAGGAAGGCCGATTATTCCAATCTCTCGAAGAGCAGATCAAAAGGATTAAGAGAGAGATGGAATATTTTGGCAAGAAAGAAAAGAAGAAGCGAGGAAGAAGAAAGACTCCAACGTGTTTTGGAGCAACTGCTGAGCGTAAATGGTTAATCAAAGATCAAGGCGGTGGAAAGTTCAGGCCATTTCACAATACA
The DNA here is from genome assembly GCA_030762865.1 of Paraleonurus japonicus. Lineage (NCBI taxonomy): Eukaryota > Viridiplantae > Streptophyta > Magnoliopsida > Lamiales > Lamiaceae > Paraleonurus > Paraleonurus japonicus. The sequence continues at coordinate 17,667,628 of CM061052.1, read as the reverse complement.
TCTGCCTCCTAAGGGCTTGTGGGAAATATGCGGTGAGTACAAAGAAAAGAATCTGGAGGGTATGTGGATATACTTGGTATATTCTCAAGGGCCGGAGCAACTCAAAGCAAGATCCAGACTTAGCTTGGCATGAGTGGATGGAGAAGGTTGATGCGAGTTCTATCATCGTCTGCTAGAAGAAGCCGATGTAGAGTTCAACGTCAACCCGATCTCTCCGGCTTTTGAGTATGCCATCCCCGCCAGAAATCGGAGATGGATCCACTGGACCTAGACCGGGTAAAGGGTATTTTGAAGAAGGCGAGAGGCTGATTCTCGACTCACTCAAGAGGAGGATATAAAGCAGACTTAGGAGTCGGGTATTCAATGGTCGATGATTCCAGATGAAGACCGAGTGGGAAGACTAATAGAAACAGGATTTTTCTTTTCCTTATTTCTACCGATCTATTATCTTCTCATCTGTAATCTTTGTAAATCCAATGTGAATATACTTTGTTTGATTCATTTTATGTGTATTAATTTCTTAAAGTTTTATTTTTGTTTTTAAGAAAGACTTAAAATTTTCTTAAGAATAAGTCATCGAGAATTTTATCTCTCGGACTTAAAAATATTTTCAAATTTTAACTAAGTTTTGAAGACTCATTTGGTTTTCTAAGTTTTTTGGAAGTCTAAAAGATCTAAAGTTTTTATATGTGAATAAATCTGTTGTAATGTGAAAAATGTGCTTTGATACCTATCTATTGATCTTGATAAACTCTAAACTAACTTCACTGTGAGTGTGTCTCTTTCTTGTAGGTTTTAACTTCATCAAAAAGGGGGAAATTGTTAGACCAAGATTGTTTTGATGAGTTAAAAGACTGCTCCAGATGAGCAGACTATGATGTGGAGCGAAGGCCGAGTTCTAGTTCGAAGGCTGATCGGACTAGGTCAAGATTAGTTTAAGTCGGTGAAGACGAGGAATGACAAGTCATGCGGAGACAAGCTCAAGTCTAGTCATCTGCGGGAGACAAATATGAAGAGCTCGACGAGGTCAAGATAAGTGAGTAGAATAAGAAAGGCTAATCTTCACCAAGTCAATTTTGCAGACAGTAGGAAGAATCAGCCGAGGTTTTAAGCGATTTTCAAGATTAAGTTTGTTAAGATTTCAAGTTTGTTAGAACTAACTAACAAACTAACCGACTTTGGAGACTTATATATAGATCTAGGTTTTTCATTTTTGAGTATATAGAATACTTATGCATATTTGATTTCACACAATTCACTATTGATTTCACAATCTTTTCACAAGAATTTCTAGAGAGTTTCAAAGAGCTCTAAGTGTTTTTAGAACACTTTTCCAAGTAATCTTCAAAATTCAATACACACCGTTATAGCTAGATTTCTAGAAGAAGAGTCTAGGAGATTGAAGATTTGAAGAATTGTCCCAGTTGTAAGTTGTAAATTTGAAAGTGAGAAAGTAAGCGTAAAGTAGAGTCCCTTCTTCAAATTGAAGGAGGAGAGTGGATGTAGGATTTTAAAATCCGAACCACTATAAATCTGGTGTTATTTCTTGCTTTCTTTAATTTTCTGTCTATTTTACAACCGGGTTTTATCAAGAGTTAATTTCAGAATCATAACTAAAATCAGATTTCAACCTTGCTTTTGATCTTATAAGGAGTTGAGAAGTTAATCTTAATCCGTGTGCTTAATCGATTCTTTGAATTAGTTTTGAAAGATTTGAAAAATCTACAAAATCTATTCAAACCCCCTTTCTAGATTTTGTTCTAGAAAGCTTACTCAAGGTATTAATCATCTCAACTCTCCGGGACCAACAACTCTCATACTCCCAATCCAAGAACTTTGAGGTGGGGTTTTTCTTCATGATTGGTAATTATTTGTCACATTTAAATGTCTTGCATGATTGGATATGTTATTTGCTACCATGTTACTATGAACTATGGTAAGCTATGCTAACAAATTCTTATGACTATGGTAGGCTTTGCCAACAATCACTATGAACTATGTCTCGGTGAAATGACCGAATTACTATGATTATGTTTTGCGTTGTGTTTCGGCGAAGGACCGTACTAACGTACCTATGACTATGGTTGGCTTGCCAACAAACACTATGATTATGTGGTATGTGAATACATTTTTATTATGGTTGATATTTAAGCTGTGACAAAAAGGGATCCCAGAGCTAGTTGGTTGCTCACCCCAATCATTTTATTATTATTTCTGATTAAGCGTGGTGTTCGGTGGAAGGCGGATGAACAAGTTTTTCATTGCATGAGTATTATTTTTTTTTCTTTTGCGATTGTCGTAAAGATTCGTACTTTGAGTTATTTTGAGGAGTCTCATGTAGGCATGTTTGACTATATATTATTTGACACATGACCATGATTTCTATTTTATGCCTTCGTTTTATTACTTATGCACTTTTTTCGCAACTTTATTGATTCGGTCACTACTTTTTCTTTCTTCCATAATCTCGTTGTGAGTGTGAATTTATAAACTTATGAATTTTTCACATTCCCTTTAAGTGTTGTAGAAAATACTTTATGAGTTTAATATGTCTATTTTTCCGCCTTAAGTTCTAAATAATTTTATCTTTCTAAATATCTTTCTATAGAAAAAGATAAGGTGAAGTTTTATAAAGGTTAATATTTTTATCTTGTAAACCTTTCTAAATTATTTTAGGAAAAATGGGGATGTGACAGTGTGGTATGATTGGAGTGTATAGGGCAAGAGCTTTTAAGACCAATTGCAAAATATCGAACCCAAGGGAAAAAGTATGCACATGAGGCCCTAGAAATACGAGTTCTTAGTGACTAGAGTTGGAACAATGGGTTGGAACAAAAACAACAAAACACTTGCAAAAGACAAACAAAAACAAGCAAACAAATGATCGAACACTAAGAATGCGATAACAAAAACAACAATAAATGGTGGGATAGAGGTGCTAGGATTAACATCCATCAATGAATCATCAATCAACAAGCTACAATTGAATCAAATTGCAAATCAACTAAGATAGAAAGCATAAACCATCATGAAATTAATCACTCCATTAAAATCACAATGCCTAATGTGAGTATTCTTAGTCTTTCCCATCTCTCAATGTAGAAATCCCCAATTCATACAATCATGCAAAATTGAAACTTCGATCAACATCTAATCACGTTAGCTCAACTCTCGCCTATTGCTAGGGTGATTAACCATTAATCAAAAGAGACAATTTTACACAAAGCACAATTAAGAATCACTATTAGGAAACAAACTAATGTGAGTATCCTTAGTGCAACTAATCTCTCGATTCAAGCACCCAATCCACACATTCATACACAATTATAACTCGATTAATCCCGGATCACGTTAGCGCAACTCTCGTCTATAGCTAGGGTGATCAAACACTAATCTAAAGAGATAATTATGCATGAAGCACAAATGAGAATCACAATTAGTAAGCAATCTACTCAATTGATCTCCAATCATCAACAATTATAGCATCATCAATCAATTCATCATCAATTTCAATTAACCCAAGCACAAGAGATTTAGCACATGGTACCACAAACAATACCCATGGGAAGAAGATAGAATTGATCAAACACAAAGCAAATCACAACAATTAAGAAATTAAAGAGACAAAAGAGGAAAAACATCACCAATTGATCTTCAATCAACAAAAAGAGGAATGCTTGAGTCTTCAACACCAATCTCCAAATGAATTACAAGCTTGAATTGAAAGAATTACAAGATCAAATGCTAATCTAATGCTAATCTACCAACAATCAATTGAAATCTAAATCTAATTCTAACTTCTACTCTACCTAGAATGGAAAATTGGCTTGGGGCACGAGAAATCGCCCCAAAACCGCTACTAATCGCTGTTATTAGTTTTTTGAAATGCCTGCTTCTCCTCTTTAAATACAAAAATTCTGGAAAACTACCCTCGAGTCGAGGGTCAGGCCTCGACTCGAGGCTCTTGCAAAACTCCTCGCCCTCGACTCGAGGTCATGCCTCGAGTCTAGACTGCTGCCATTTTCCCAATTTAGTCCTTTTTGCATAGCCCTCGACTCGAGGCTCATGGTCCTCGACGAGCTCGAGTCCAGTGGCACTTTTCTCGCGCGGGGCTTTGGCCCCGACCCCATTTTCGTCCCGTATGATCGTCTCTTCATTCTAAGCCTAATGGTACTCTCGGTTTGGCAAAATTCCACCGAATTACCTGCAAAATGGACGAAAAACATCAAAATCTCACAAATAATACTTTTAGGCAAAAGAGTGATACTTTTCACATTTAGGCACAAAAACTAACACTTTAGCTCACTTTTTGCACTAAAATAGGCCCTAAAAACATGCATCAATTCACTCCAATCATACCCCCAAACTTGAATTGTTGCTCGTCCTCGAGCAACGTAGAAACTAAGAACAAAGGAGTGAATTGATTGCAATTATGTCACATGGCACTATAGGCGAAGTAGAAGACAATCGAACTCATCAATGAACATAAATATCAATGCAACTATCCACTAGCCATCAAGATGAATCATGCTCAAATGAATGCTCAATCAAATACTCAACACATTGCTCCTTCCATGGAGTGTTTCACTCTTCACTCAAGTGTATCAAGGTATAAAGCACTCAATCATCAAATTCATAAACTTGCACACCATATGCTTGCCAAAAGACTTAATCTCAATCAAAATCACTTGTGATCAATCAAGAATCAAAGAGGTCTTTCTCTTAGGTTGTAATGTAGGCTCTTTGGAAAGGTGGGATATTTTGGATAAGAGTGACTAAGTAGTAGAGACTTGAATGTAAGCTAAACAATACAAATGCACATCTCTTCTCTTTTCATCAAGCACACTCTTCCTTTTTAACTTCAATGATCAATCCACCATTCACTTGAGCTCCTTTCTCTTTTTAAGCTCACTAATTGCATATTTTTTACTTCATGTTCACATTTCTTTCTTCACAATTCAATTTTTCACAACCTTACTTTTCTTTTATGCTTCATTCATCACTTAGCTCATCATCTTCCCACACTTAGCAATCAAATCACCATCATTAGCCAACATTCAAGCTCAACTAAATATAGGACAAGAAAGGCTCATAAAAATAGGCTAAAATGGTTTCAATCTCACTTGGCTTGCCAAAGAATAAGGATCATAAGGCTCAACATGGCTTACTAAGGAAATCAAATGTATTTGGTAGGAAAAATATTTGGCAAAGTGACTAAACATATCAAACATGGCCTCTTATCACTTTCAAGACATCACACAAAGATCAATATCCACAAGTCTAGTGTCAAGTTCTAGCATACAAATCATGAATGATGCATTCACAAAGGATATCAAATCAACCGTATAAGATGTACGATTATTAAGGCACAAAAGCTCACGGGCTTAAATTGAGCAATGAATCAAGCATCATCAATCACATTCATCTTCACATAATTAATCAAGAAAGCTAGCTTAAAGCCACAAATCAACTCATGATCACATCAAAATCCAATAAATCTTATAATTCAAACACAAGTGCTCATGTACATAAATCCAAACATACTCACTACCACAAGAATGATACTAAAAGATATGCAACTAAATCCACAATTAAGCTCAAAATCAAAATTAGCTCAAAATATACAAGGAAACCAAGACACAATTAGAGCATCATCATCAATAAGAAATAAGCTCATCCATCCTCAAAATCATAGAAGAGCACAAAAGAATTAGAGAAGGGAAGAGAAACACCTCCCCCAAACTTAGACAAGTCTAAGTTTTAAAGGAAGTGTTGTACCAATAAGCCTTTAAACTCCATTTTTTCCTTCAAGCATGTAGGGATCATCAAGCTTCCTAGCTCTTTCCTTCTTGATCTTGCATTTCCTTGCAATTCCAATCGCTTTCCCATTCATCTAGTGAGTGTACCTACAATCGGGCATAAGAATCTTCAAATAATTACCACTAAGAGATGCAAGAACCAAATAACGACCAACACCCCCAAACTTGAATGATAACATGAATTCAAGGTTTAGAATGAGAGTGATAAAAATACATGCAACTCCTAATGGTATCAACATTAAGCTCAATAATCCAAATAAGCTCCATAGCAAAATATGCAATTCAACCTCCTAGAGCATGAGCAAATAAATTCCCAAGCCAATTCTCCAAAAACGAAACAAAAACACTAATCTACCAAAGAACACAAGAAAAGAAATAAAAAGGATGGGTTGCCTCCCATCAAGCGCTATTTTTATTGTCCTTTGCCGGACTTATTCTTCACGTCCAACATCCTTCATCGGAATGGCCAAGGGTAGCGGTCCTCCTTGTCATTGTATCTCAATCTTTGAGCTTCATAATCTAGGAGGTCCACATAATAGATAGGCCAACCACCCATATATATCTTGAACATTATTCTTGGTGGATTCGCCTCTTGCTCTCTCGCCATCCTCCTTCTAAATTCCTTTTTCCCAAGGATGCCCAAGCAATTCCTTAATGCTTTCCTATAGTCAAAGTGCACAAGAGGTAAAATAAAATCATTAGAAGCATCATTTTCAATAAAAGTATGAATTGAAGAGTTTGAAAGTACAGAGATGCTCATTTCAATCTTCAATTCTTCATTTGGTGCTTCGAGATTTGCTTCCTCATTAAAGCCCATGTCCATCAATGGACATTCCTCTTCCTCACTTTTGACAAGGAAGTTTTCTACTTTTACCTCTTCGCTTGGACCCTCTACCACATCTTCTTCAATTGTATTTTCTTCCTCCCCTTCTTCTTGATTCTCCATGATGGTTATGTCCTTCACTTGGAGTAGAAAATATTTGAGTTGACTTTTTATGACCATGAATTGAGCTTCGGTGATCTCCATGTTACCCTCTAGCCATGAATCAACCAATGTCTTGGTCTCATAAATGTTCTCATATAAGGGTAATATTTCTTCACATCTAGGGTCATTGTCCTCAATTCCCTTCAATAGCACTCCAAGCATTTCTTGCAATATGGCTCTCACATCATAGAGTCCCCATTCTTCAAATTGAGGAGAAGCTTGTGGCATTTGGTAGTCATAATCATGGCTTCTCCCATAGTCATAATAAGCCCCTTCCGATGCTCCTTGACACTCAAATCCAAGACATGGATCAAATGTTTGATCATAAGGCTCATAGTATGGAAACATCTCTTGAGGTTGGGGAGGAATTTCTTCATATCTTCAATCTTCATAGTTGGATGGAACTTGTTGCAATTGAGAAGTATCTTCATAGTTCCTCCAATCATTGTATCTAAATTCTTCAAAGTGTGGAGGATACACCCTACTATCTTGATAATACTCTTGATTCCACATGTATGAGTTGTATCCTTCCATCTAGACAAGATATCAAAGTATCAAATTCAAACACAATTAACAAAACAAACACAAACACAAAGGCAACAAGTAGCCACTTCAAACAATTCCTAGGTCTCACTTAAGGCGCAAAAACTAATTCCCGGCAACGGCGCCATTTGATTGGAGTGTATAGGGCAAGAGCTTTTAAGACCAATCACAAAATATCGAACCCAAGGGAAAAAGTATGCACATGAGGCCCTAGAAATACGAGTTCTTAGTGACTAGAGTTGAACAAAAACAACAAAACACTTGCAAAAGACAAACAAAAACAAGCAAACAAATGATCGAACACTAAGAATGCGATAACAAAAACAACAATAAATGGTGGGATAGAGGTGCTAGGATTAACATCCATCAATAAATCATCAATCAACAAACTACAATTGAATCAAATTGCAAATCAACTAAGATAGAAAGCATAAACCATCATGAAATTAATCACTCCATTAAAATCACAATGCCTAATGTGAGTATCCTTAGTCTTTCCCATCTCTCAATGTAGAAATCCCCAATTCATACAATCATGCAAAATTGAAACTCGATCAACACCTAATCACGTTAGCTCAACTCTCGCCTATTGCTAGGGTGATTAACCATTAATCAAAAGAGACAATTTTACACAAAGCACAATTAAGAATCACAATTAGGAAACAAATTAATGTGAGTATCCTTAATGTAACTAATCTCTCGATTCCGAAGCACCCAATCCACACATTCATACACAATTATAACCCGATTAATCCCGGATCACGTTAGCACAACTCGCCTATAGCTAGGGTGATCAAACACTAATCTAAAGAGATAATTATGCATGAAGCACAAATGAGAATCACAATTAGTAAGCAATCTACTCAATTGATCTCCAATCATCAACAATTATAGCATCATCAATCAATTCATCATCAATTTCAATTAACCCAAGCACAAGAGATTTAGCCCATGGTACCACAAACAATACCCATGGGAAGAAGATAGAATTGATCAAACACAAAGCAAATCACAATAATTAAGAAATTAAAGAGACAAAAGAGGAAAAACATCACCAATTGATCTTCAATCAACAAAAAGAGGAATGCTTGAGTCTACAACACCAATCTCCAAATGAATTACAAGCTTGAATTGAAAGAATTACAAGATCAAATGCTAATCAAATGCTAATCTAATGCTAATCTACCAACAATCAATTGAAATCTAAATCTAATTCTAACTTCTACTCTACCGAGAATGGAAAATTGGCTTGGGGCACGAGAAATCGCCCCAAAACCGCTACTAACTGCTATTATTAGTTTTTGAAATGCCACTGCTTCTCCTCTTTAAATACAAAAATTTCGGAAAACTACCCCCTCGAGTCGAGGGTCAGGCCTCGACTCGAGGCTCTTGCAAAACTCCTCGCCCTCGACTCGAGGGTCATGCCTCGAGTCGAGACTGCTGCCATTTTCCCAATTTAGTCCTTTTCGCATAGCCCTCGACTCGAGGCTCATGGTCCTCGACGAGCTCGAGTCCAGTGGCACTTTTCTCGCGCAGGCTTCGGCCCCGACCCCGTTTTCGTCCCGTATGATCGTCTCTTCATTCTAAGCCTAATGGTACTCTCGATTTGGCAAAATTCCATCGAATTACCTACAAAATGGACGAAAAACATCAAAATCTCACAAATAATACTTTTAGGCAAAAGAGTGATACTTTTCACATTTAGGCACAAAAACTAACACTTTAGCTCACTTTTGCACTAAAATAGGCCCTAAAAACATGCATCAATTCACTTCAATCATGGTATCAGAGCAGGTCTACGTTCTTGTAGACTTGTAAAAAAAAATTTCTTTTAGAGTCTAAAAAAAAATTTTTTTGCATGCATTCATTACATTTAAGTTACCCTATCCACCACCTCCACCGCGCCTACTCCAAGGTATGTTAAGTAAGTTAAGTGCTAAGATAGTTGTGTTAGTCATAAAAAAAAGTTTCTATGTATACAAATTATGCACAATAAGATGAATTATGGTTAAGTACACGTCTATTAATTTTTAACTCTAACAACGCCGTGATTGATAGTTTAAATGGACGCTATAGGGAATGTTAAGAGAGTTTCGGACTTTAGAAATTACGCCGTTTTGTACCTAGTAGAAATAGTGCGGTGCAGAGAGAGGGTGGTGGTCCGCGTAACCCCAAGGATTTTCTTGAGTGCACGGTGAGACGCTTACCTCCGGCATGGGAGAAGGAAGCTAGAGAAATCATAGCCAACGAGGAACGACGGAATATGGAGACCATAGTTGGAGATGTGGCTGCAGAGTTGGCCTATAGATGGCTTAAGACCGGAGGCATCGAGGATGACCCGAGAAGAGGAGTTGCCGTTGGCCACCGAACGGCCTATTCCAGAAGAGAGACGATAATTAGGACGGTAGTTGAGGATGGGAGATATGTAGGACCTGGATCCATGGAAGGGTAGACTAGATTAAGGATGAAATTTTTTATTATTGTTCTTAGTTTCGAGACTTGGATTTAGTACCTTTGATTTTAAGGATTATGAAAGATTGTTTTATGAGAATTATTTGAGCAATTTATAGATTAGGTGATTATAATTATTTTGATGGTTAAATTATAACTCGTATGGATCAGGTGTTTTCATAACCGGACCGGTGACCAAACCGGATTGGACACCGGTTCACGCAGTTCAAACGGTCGGACCGGGTTAGACCGGCGGTCGGACCGTTAAAATTAATCCTTGCCTATTTTTTTAATATTTTAGTTTGCTATATTACATTAAAAAAATATATACTTATAAAAAAATTAAAATTATAACTTATCATAATCATACTAAAATAAACACAATAAAATCATAGATGATCCAAAATAATAAAAATCAAATAAATAAAAAGGCGCATTTCACATTTTTGTACAATTTAATAATCATAAATTAGATATTAGAAATGAGTTTGATAAGATTTTTTCTATTATTGTTGTTATTATTATTTTTATTATTATTATTATTATTATTATTATTATTATTATTATTATTATTATTATTATTTATTTGTAAGGATTTGTAAAATAATATAATTTAGTATGCAAAATAAATTTTTTACATGAATTTTGATCAATGAGCACACTAGTTTTATCCCACATTGAGTAGGAATGAAAAATGAACAAAGTTATTGGGGTATAAAATTGGAGTTTTTTTCACTCCCACTCACTACAAGCTTTATCCCACATCGAGTGGGAAGAAAAAAAGAACACAATTATTGGGATATAAAATGAGGAGCAATTTCTCATTCTCACTCACTACAAGCTTTATCCCACATTGAGTGGGAATAAAAATTGAACACAATTATTGAGATATAAAATGAGGAGTAGTTTCTCACTCTCATTTATGTGTTCATTTAACTTAATGTTTAATATTTTAAATTTTAATTCCACATTTTAGAATAAATAAATTAAAAAATAAAAAAACCCGGAAACCGGTTTTTACGGTTTTGACCGGTTTTGACCGGTTCAACCCGGTTCGCCGGTTCAAAGTGGTTCAACCGCTAAAACGGTTTTTAGGGGTTTTCGGACGGTTTCTCGGCCGGTCCGGTCCGGTTTTGTAAACATTGGTATGGATCAATATTTTAAGATACTCGTGTTCTTATAGAAAGATGCCTCCACGACAAGCACCACAACACCGGCGAGCTCAGGAAAACCACCTCCGGGTGGTGGAGCAATTCCACAAGTTCAAGCCTCCCGTTTCAATGGGCGAGAGGGGCCTTCAGCTCTAGAGGAATGGCTTGACGCATTAGAGAGCATTCTCGAAGTTGATGATGTGCACTAATGCACGAGAAGGTGGCTTGTGCGGTCTTCTAACCGAAGGAAGACGCAAGGATATGGTGGACCTCATATTGGCGGATGAGGCCACTGCAGAACGAGAGAATCTCACCCGGCCAGATTCGGAGAAATCATCACGGATAAGTATTACTCGCCGTCTTTTCAAGTCCAGAAAGAAATGGAGTTTTTCAATTTGAAGCAAGTGGAACATGTCGGTGAGTACGAGCGAAAGTTCAGTGATTTAAGTCGGTTTGCTCAAGACTTAGTAGACACTCGAAGTGAAGAAGGTTAGAAGGTTCCGGAATGGACTTTGCTCGAGGAGATCGTGAACGTACTTTCGGGCCAAGGACTCACTACCTTGGCCGAGACCTATGACCGAGCCGAGGAGGTCGCCGCAAGCTTAGCAATGGATGTCCCTAAGCCAAAGGAAACAAACTTTCAAGGGAAAAGGAAATGGGATGGGGTGGATCAAGCGAAATCCTACCTCCACAAAACATGTGAAAGCTACAGGGAATGCGCCACCAACTAATTTTGTGGAGAGACCCACCTGTGCCAAGTGTGGGAAGAGACACCTCGGGAATGTCTTATAGGCAGAATCGTTGTTTCAGGTGCAAGGAACAGTGGTCATATGCTCTCTAACCGCTTGCAGATGCGAAATAGAGGAGATGGTAGAAAGCCTAACACTTGGAGGCGGGTGGAAATGCTCGCATGGTTGCTATGACTCGCGAGGAGGCCGATCAAAGAATCGAGGACTATGGCGTATGCTTACGGTTTTGACTATACCGCATATGTGTTATTTGATACCGGAGCTACCCATTCATTTATGTCTGCTAAGTTTCATGCTTTAACTGGTAGTAAGAGTGTTAGAGTAGAGAACCCACTTATGATTAGTATTCCCTAGGATAAGATCATTAGTGCTCACACTATGGTTAGGGGTGTAAGGATTGATGTTAATGAACATGCTTTAGAGGCTGATCTCTTTGTGCTAGAGATGAAGGATTTCGATGTTATTCTTGGTATGGATTGGCTTAGTAAGTATAGAGCTGATATTAAGTGTCACGAGCGTAGAGTGATTCTACATACACCTATTGAATAGGAAACTACTTTCTATGGGGTTCAGTCTCGAACCGTACCTCAAGTGATTAGTGCCATGAAGGCAACGAAGATGTTGAAGAAAGATAAGTGTTTGGGATTTTGGTCAACATTGTGGGAAACCAGAAACCAGAAGTGAATACCGCAGATGTATCGGTATGCGAGAATACTTGGATGTCTTTCCCGAACAACACCCTAGAGTCCCGCCCGATAGGCGGTGGAGTTCACCATTGATTTGACACCGGAGTTGCACCGGTGTCAAAAGCTTCCTCTGAATGGCACCGAAAGAGTTGCAAGAATTGAAGGTTCGTTGCAGGAATTGTTGGACCTAGGTTTTATATGGCCTAGTGTCTCGCCATGGGGAGCGCCCGTCTATTTGTCAAGAAGAAGGACGGGACTTTGAGAATGTGTATTGATTACAGAGAGCTGAATAGACTTACCATCAAGAACAAGTACCCATTGCCAAGGATCGAGGATCTATTTGATCAATTAAGGGGAAGTGGAGTGTATTCTAAGATCGACCTTTGATCTGGATACCATCGCTTGAAGGTCAAGGAAAGCGGCGTGATGAAGATCGCCTTTCGAACTCGATATGGACACTACGAGTTCGTGGTAATGCCTTTTGGTTTGAGTAACGCGCTGCCGCAGTGTTCATGGACTTGATGAATCGAGTCTTTCATCCGTACTTGGACCAGTTCGTGATTGTGTTTATAGATGATATCTTGGTGTACTCTCAAGATGAGGTGCAGCATGAAGAGCATCTAAGAATAGTTTTGGAGACGCTTCGCAAGGAGAAATTGTATGCCAAGTTCGGTAAGTGTGATTTCCGGTTGAGGCGGTGGCATTCCTTGGGCATGTGATCACAGCGAAAGGGATTGAAGTTGACCCGCAAAGGTCGAGGCCATTAATGATTGGAATAGACCAACGAATGCTCACGAGATTCGTAGTTTCTTGGGATTGGCAGGATACTATCGGAGATTCATTGAGGGATTTTGAAGATCGCTGCATCTTTGACGTGGCCCGACAAGAAAAGGAGAGAGGTTTGTATGGAGTGAGAAGTGCGAGGAGAGTTTTCAAGAGCTCAAGAGGAGACTCACTTCAGCTCCGGTGTTGGCGATACCGGATCCAACCAAGGAGTTTGTGATCTATAGTGATGCATCGAAGCAAGGCCTTGGTTGTGTTTTGATGCAACAAGGTAAGGTAATTGCTTATGCCTCAAGGCAATTGAAGACGCATGAAGTGAACTACCCAACACATGATTTGGAGTTAGCAATTGTTGTTCACGCATTGAAGATTTGGAGACACTACTTGTATAGAGAGGAAGTGTGAGATCTACTCGGACCACACAAGTCGAAGTACATTTTCACACGAAGGAACCGAATATGAGACAAAGGAGATGGTTAGAACTTCGTGAAGGATTACTGATTGCACAATTCACTACCATCCGGGCAAGGCGAATGTAGTAGCCGATGCCTTAAGTCGAAAGACGAGAGGCGGATTATGTATGTTAATTGAACAAGAACAGTTGGTTAGGGAGTTTTCATGTATGAGGATTGAAGTGGTGACACCACCGAGAAGGGTTGATGAGGTTCTAGCAGCTTTGGTGGTACACCCGGATTTGAAGGATCGATTAAGAGTGCTCAGATGGCAATGACTTTACGTGTAAGACGAAAGAACGAGTGCTCAAATGTAATACCCGAAATCCTTATATGAATTATTAATGCATGTTATTAATTTTAATAAATTAAGTATTATAATTTGATAATTTTTCTAATTGAAATAGAAAATTAAAAATTTTGTAGTGTTTAATAATGTGTATTTATGTATACAAATATATTTGTAAAAGGTATTAAATAGAATATAAATATATATATATATGTATATATATTATAAGATAATTAGTAAAAGTATAATTTAGTAGATAAGTAAAAGAAAAGTTAGGATTAAAATTCTTATCTTACTTTTTCGCTTAAGTAAATCGTTAGCTCGGGTAAGATATTCCTTACATTATTTTCTTTCTTTTCTTCAACTCACGCCGCCTTATTCCGTCGCCAATGGTTTTCTCGGTATTATCATATTATATATGGAAATGCTCGTAGCGATTCGTAGATTGTAGAAATAAGATCAGCTTGTTGTTTCGATTCTGTAGCGTCCGATAATTTAGTGCGAAGCTTCAAAATTATTATTTAAATGAGCTTTTTCATTCAATCACCACCGTCGTTTCGGCAAACGATAGGTGGCGAGGCTTATACCGTTGTGAAGTCTGTTGTGCGTAGAGTAGAATTCTATTCTCCATTGTTAGAATCGGTGTATGAAATTAGTAGAAAAATAAGCCGAAAGTGACGCGTAGAAATGGGTTTCAACGTTTAGAATTAAACTTTATTTTTGTGGATTCTTACGTTTGAGTCATTATGGGATGTAGTAAAGGTCATAGGCCTAATTATGAGTAGGAAACAATAAAAATAGAGTATCAAAAGCTTGAAATGGATGTTAATGGCGTAAGTGAAAAATTCGTCGTTCTGCTAAAATGGCCGCCACCTTCCGGTGACCGTTTGAGGCGAGGCTTGGGTGAAATAGGAAGCCGAGATTGTAAGTAGAGGGGAAATAGGAAGCCGAAATAGGAAGCCGAGATTGTAAGCCGAGATTCCAACGGTATTTTCGGTTTTCCAATCGGAGGTGTAGAATGACCGTAGGGACCTCCCGTACAAAAGCTTGAAAGTAGAGGGAGGCCAAAGAGAATTAGATTAACTTCAGGGACTAAAATGCAAATTCTCAATTCTGGTCAGTTGACCAGTCAACGGTCAACGGTCAACGGTCAACTGTTGACTCTTGATTTCCATTTAATTACAATTTTACCCTCATTTTCAAACGCTTGTAGAATCTTCGCTTTTCATCCGATTTGATCCAAACCAACGTCAAATTGTTCCAAATTCAAAGATCTACATTTTAATTCTAAAATCAGGGGACGAACAGTATTATAAAAATGACCGTTTTACCCCTGAACGGTCTGTACGCCGTAAACTTCCGTTTTTAATCCAAATTCTTTATTTCAAGTCCGTTTTTATCCCAACGAGTTTCTACACGCTCTAAATAGGATTATATTATCAATAAACTAGCTAGTTTGTATTTTGACCATCAAACACATTAATCGAACTTTAAAATCCTTAGGAAAAGACTGATTTGCCCTTTAACCCCTAGACCAAATCCGGTGGTCCTATAACTCTAGGAAGCTCTTATTATAGTTATTATAAGTTAATTATCATATATATTACAATGATCCGAGAGCACGATATTATTTGTAGGGCCAGAAGAACATGAAGCATAAAAGCGATTACGCTCCAAAACAGGTTGCTCATATCTAATCGGGTGGGATAATTTCCACTCTTAATTGAGTTTAACATTTCATGTTATGATTGCTATGTTAAGGTGCAATATGTGAGTAATATATGTCATGATTATGCAACAATTGTGATATTATGTTCAAGCGGGTAATGGCCCGTACTATGTGTATTATGTTCAAGCCGGGTAATGGCCCGTACTATGTGTATTATGTTCAAGCCGGGTAATGGCCCGTACTATGTGTATTATATTCAAGCTGGGTAATGGCCCGTACAATGTTCAAGCCGGGTAATGGCCCGTACTATGTGTATTATGTTCAAGCTGTTTAATGGCCCGTATAATGTTCAAGCCGGGTAATGGCCCGTCTGATGTTCAAGCCGGGTAATGGCTCGTACTATGTGTATTATGTTCAAGCCGGGTAATGGCCCGTACTATGTTCAAGCCAAGTAATGGCCCGTACAATGTTCAAGCCGGGTAATGGCCCATACAATGTGCACATGAGTTATGTTTTCATGTTATGTGTTATTTGCATATACATTTTATCGGTGCAATCATTGAGATTATTCCGGGTGTATTTGAAACACTCACCCCTCATATCCATTATTCTGAGATCTTGAGTTTGATGTGGAGGGGCGATGAGGATGCAACACTGTACCTTTTGGTTCGGTTGTGTAATTATTGTATATATTATGAGTTATGCTCGGAGTGAAAAATAATGGTTCTTTTGTCGACTAGTATAAATATACTAGTTGAAACGTGTAACAAAACATATTTTGCCCTTTTTTCTTTTAATGTGTAATTATCGCATGTGAGCGAGGTTTGTTAAATTCTTCTTTCTCAAGTACATATCACTGATTCTGGTTGCTTTCGGGTATTATTTTTAATTTGGTTATAGCTTCCGCTTATAAAGATAATAATTTTATTATCGTATCTTTGGAAATGAGTTTGAAATGGTATTTTAGTAGCGCCTCGGCCCCAAAGTGATATTATTTTAAAAAGGAAGAGAACTTGGGCGCTACATCAAAGGCGAGGGTAAAGGATTTACGGTAGCTAATGATGGAGTCTTGTACTATGAGGGAAGGATTTGTGTGCTGAAGAAGCAACTATTAAGAAAATAATACTTGAGGAAGCACATAGTACACCTTACGCGGCTCATCCAGTAGCACTAAGATGTATCAAGACTTAAGAAAGATGTTACGGTGGAATGGAATGAAGAAAGGCGTTGCAAGCTTTGTTGAGAAATGCTTGGTGTGTCGGCAAGTGAAGGCCGAACACCAACGACCCTCGGGGTTTCTCCAGCCCCTTAAGATTCCCGAATGGAAATGGGAGCACATCACGATGGATTTTGTTACGGGATTGCGAGAACGGTGAAAGGGAATAATTCGGTATGGGTTATTGTGGATCGACGAAGTCTGCTCACTTTCTTCCAGTGAAGACTACTCTTAAGATGGAACAAGATGCATGCAGATTTACATCCGAGAAATAGTTCGCTTACATGGAGTGCGGTATCGATCGTGTCGGATCAAGACACTCGTTTTACATCACAATTTTGGAAGAGTTTCTGATTGGCCTTGGGCACTAAGTTGAGTTTGATGCGGCTTATCACTGCGATCCGATAGGCAATCGGAGAGGACTATCCAGACTTTAGAAGATATGTTGCGAGCTTGTGTGCTTGATTTGAGCCTCGGTTGGGAGTATTACTTGTCGTTAGTAGAATTTGCTAACAACAATAGCTTTCGATCGTCGATCGGTATGACGCCTTACGAGGCTATGTATGGTAGGAGGTGTCGATCGCCCTTGTATTGGGACGAGGTTGGAGAGAGGAGATTATTGGGTCTCGAGATGTTAAAGGATACGGTAGAGGTAGTGAAGAAGGTGAAAGAGAATATCAAGCGGGTTCGGGATACACGAAATCCTATGCGAGATAGACACCGTAAGGATTTGCGGTTTGGAGAGGGTGAGAAGATATTCTTGAAGGTCTCCCCTACTAAAGGAGTGGTGCGCTTTGGTAAGCGGGAAAAGTTGAAACCGAGATATGTGGGTCCGTTTGAGATTTTAGAGAGAGTCGGTGACTTGGCTTATCGGCTAGCCTTGCTATCGGAATTTTCAGCGATCCACAATGTATTTCATGTCTCCATGTTGAGGAAGTATGTACAAGACCCCAGTCATGTGATCGATTATTCGACTTTGGAGATAAAGTGATGTGGCTTATGAGGAGAAGCCGATTGCTATTTTGGATAGGAAGGTGCATCGGTTAAGGAACAAAGACGTGGCAATGCTAAAAGTTCAATGGAATCGTCACGGTGAGGATGAGGCAACTTGGGAGCGGGAAGATGAGTTTCGCACCAAGTATGCAGTGGTTTATTTGTGGAGCGTTTTAATTTTCGAGGACGAAAATTTTAATTAGGTGGGGAGGATGTAACACCAAGAAAAATTACGATTACCACATGTTGCTAAGAGTGTGTAAAAAAATATTTAATTTAAGGCTTAATTATACTAATGATAAGAATATTAATTTTTAATAAAAGATTTGAGGTTTGTATTTTTATTAGTAATAATAAATGCAGTTATTTATTTATAAAGGTTAAAATATATATATATATATATATATATATATATATATATATATATATATATATATATTTTAAGGGGTCTTTCTTGAGAGGCCAAGCCCAATAAATCTAAACCTAAGACCTAAATATATATATACGTGTATAAGTATTTCTTAGAAAATTATCTTTACGCACAAACAAAAGAAAAATAAGAAGAAAGAAAATATAGCGCGCCTTTCGGATCTGTGGAAAAGCTTTTCATTAAAATTGGTATGAATTTATTTTTCCGAATGTTTCTTAATTAGGATAATATATATATGTATACATAATAATTTTATTTTTCTAGACTTATAATCTAGTTCCAAATTGTTTTTTTACGCCTTTTATATACATGTTTATGTATTAGTTACACCCTTTAAACTCATAATAGATTTAAGGAATTTTCTTTCACTCAAAGGAATTTTTTTGAGTCTCGCAAAGAGATTTAAGGAATTTTCTCTCACTCAAAGGAATTTTTCTCTCACTCGCAATAAATTTGAGATATTTATAATGTAATATTTATGACTTGATAAAAATTTAGGGCTTAATAAAATTTATAAGTTATTAGATTGTAATGATTAAATTAAATAAATATTCTAAGATATATTTTTAATATTTTAGGTGACGAGGTTCCTACTTGCTAGGCCTATTAGTACTCTCGTACTCCCAATCCAAGAACTTTGAGGTGGGGTTTTTCTTCATGATTGGTAATTATTTATCACATTTAAATGTCTTGCATGATTGGTTATGTTATTTGCTACCATGTTACTATGAACTATGGTTAGCTATGCTAACAAATTCCAATGACTATGGTTGGCTTTGCCAACAATCACTATGAACTATGTCTCGGTGAAATGACCGAATTACTATGATTATGTTTGCGTTGTGTTTTGGCGGAAGGGCCGTACTAACGTACCTATGACTATGGTTGGCTTGCCAACAAACACTATGATTATGTGGTATGTGAATACATTTTTATTATGCTTGATATTTAATTGTGACAAAAAGGGATCCCACCGAGCTAGTTGGTTGCTCACCCAAATCATTTTATTACTATTTACGATTAAGCGTGGTGTTCGGTGGAAGGCGGATAGACAAGTTTTTCATTGCATGAGTATTATTTTTTTCTTTTTGTGATTGTCGTAAAGATTCGTACTTTGAGTTATTTTGAGGAGTCTCATGTAGGCATGTTTGACAATAGATTATTTGACACATGACCATGATTTCTATTTTATGCCTTCGTTTTATTACTTATGCACTTTTTCGCAACTTTATTAATTCGGTCACTACTTTTTCTTTCTTCCATAATCTCGTTGTGAGTGTGAATTTATAAACTTATGAATTTTTCACATTCCCTTTAAGTTTTGTAGAAAATACTTTATGAGTTTAACATGTCTATTTTTCCGCCTTAAGTTCTAAATAATTTTATCTTTCTAAATATCTTTCTATAGAAAAAGATAGGGTGAAGTTTTATAAAGGTTAATATTTTTATCTTGTAAACCTTTCTAAATTATTTTAGGAAAAATGGGGATGTGACAGGTGTTGCACCAAGCTTTGCAACAACCGAAAGTGAACACATTCTTGATGTACTGCTTGTGGGAAATACGGTAGAAATGAAGAAGGAGATGGTGATTTTGAAGAAGCTGTACAAGACCTCTATAGAGATCTGCCTTAGGGGAGCTTGTTTTGAAAAGACTGTTTTTTTATTTTTTGATCATTTATTAAGAGGGAGTTGATTACTCTCTTGATAATTGTTCTTGTTTCGTTGATTGCTCTGAACAATTTTAGTTTATACATGTTTCTAAGATAATAGTTGATTAGGATGTTTTGTGAGCACTTCATATTTTGTGCTCTATTGGTTTTTGTTTGCTCGATTTCTTTTTATATATATGCTCGATGGCTTATTTCCCTTGTTTAGTTGCTTTGAATATTTATCGGACTATGTTTAGTTTGATTTGTGTTGAAATCTTGTTGTGCTCTTAATTTCTTAAAATTTGATGTGCTCTATCTTACACACACACTTCACCGATTTATATGGTGTATATATATATCAGTGTGTTGTAGCGAGAATGGTCAAATTGGGGGAGATTGTTGAAGTCATGGGAGTTTTCTAGATCAAGCGGTTACAAGTCTAGAACAGATTATTAAAGACAGCTTTATTGGCGGTTTTCCACTTTGGAATTCATGAGCTGAATGATAGGGAATGAGTGGAGATTTCTAGATCCATCCACAAGGATCTACGATGCTCGTTAAGGTTGTATTCGACATCTACAAATAGATGACCAAGCTTCAAGAATGAAGAACAAGGCAATACGAGCTAATCAATCATAAATCATAAGAGCCTTGCGTGATTAAGTAATTGAGTATCGGTCGTTGAGTGCGATAAGTGCATTCAGATTGATAGGGCCACTATTTCCCATTTACGTTACATCAAATGTTGTGTCATTTCGTAACACATTCTGTTTAGATTGTTAGTAGACGGGTGTTCTTTAACATATCTAGATAGGTCACCTTTGACGGTGTATTTTATACACTTAGCCAGCTTTTAGATCATAAATATTTGGTTTTGGTCTTGTAGTGGTTTATTGAGAAGATTCGAATTGTGAATCGTTCTCTACTTGATTTGTATTCATTATTAGCATTGTGAATCGTTTCCTCATAGATTATTATTTAAAATTATCTATGAAAAATTTATCTGAGTGCAAAGATTTTGACTAAGTCTTCATTGTTATAGCATCGTGTTACTTTCATTGTTACAACATTATCAAACAATCTCTAATCTCGTAAAACACACACTTTCAAATATGTTATGGGTCGAACTAGCCCTATATGGGTTTTATTGGCCCGGATTATTTGCGAGAGCCCAGGAAGAGGCCCAAAGGAAGAAACAATAATAGGGGAGCCCAGAATATTGATATGGGCTCGCATTCACGAATATAGGGCGGCGGTTAGGATCTCCCTAGAAAGGTGCTAACGGTTAGCGGTAAACCGGCAGAGTGAGGATTAACGGATAAGTAAAGGATGACTTGGTCAAACAGAGTCGATAGAGAGTCCTAAGAAAGATGGAAGCGGTTATTCTAAGAAAGAAAGAATGGGACGTGGGAAAAGGATAGAACGTGGGAGGAGCACGATGGAGAGAGGGAGAGTTTCATCGGAGGGTGGTGATAACCGTTCCCTTCGGTATTATTTATGGATGATCGGTATAAGAGAAAAGGTACGAATTCACTTATCTACTTATCACACTTTGAGCACGTTATACTATCTCCATTAAAACTTATTCAGCTAGTTCATTTTAGCTCAGAGAGGTCCCTAACTAGGTATTTAGGGCCCTCCTTCCGTATTTATTCCGATCATCGACTTGAGCGTCGGAGTCCCTATGCCGGGACCCCTCCGGTGTATTTTGCAGGTATTCGGAGCTCAGTGCGGGTTCAGATTGTGCGGTTGCGGTACGTATTCGAAGAGTGATTTCACGAATCTCAGTCAGTGGTTCAATTCTTGTTAGCGTAACATTATTGTACGCATCAAGTGGCGCCGTCTGTGGGAAACTTGAGTCTAAGATGTGAGTTTCCTTTATGATTGTGAGTACTATGGCTGAAGGATAAGATGAATCCAAGTATCTTTAGCTGTCCATTTCCACCTCCAGCTGTTGGAGCGGTAGTAAGAAGGTAAGTGGTGTCGCCTCGCGCGCAGTGAGTACCGGCCCCAGCACGAAAAAGGGCTCGGACGGACCTTCCTATACCTAATTCGCAAAGAGAGGAGGCAAATGTGACTTTAGGAACAAATCAAACACTGGAGTCGACCAGGAGTAAGCAGTGGAAGAATCTCTGCTCTACCTCTCATCGGACAAGGCGAAGGCCTGTGCAGTGGTGATACCTAGTATAGAAGTTCTGTTTCAAAGACCCGTGACCCCCGAGGTACCAACGTCTCTTAGGAAGCAGATTTATGTTACAATGAAGACCATGTTGGAAGCGATCCTTAGAGAAGGGATTCAGTTCCCTATGCCTCCGGAGGGAAACGAGAAGGGGTGAATAGAGAATCGGTCTTTGGTGTCATCGCAGGCACGTAGATCTGATGGAAGAGACAGAGCGAGGGCTCGAAGTCTGCGGATGAGGATGAGGTGATTTCGGGACAGCTACCGAAAGAACCAGAGGTAGAGATGTTACGGAGCGTCCCGCTAGAGAGAAGGAATGTTGGAGATGCGGTGGAAGGTAAGGATGACTCTCACCTTGGGAAAACGGGAGACCAAATCTCGGCTCTCCAGAGGCAGATTGACAAGATGAGGAAGCAGATGAATACTCGGGTTAGTGATTCTCGACACGTGTCCGGTTCTCGCTTTTCTAATGAGATTTTGCAGGATGAGCTACCCTGAATTTCAAACCCTTGAATTATGAATACGATGGGACATCAGATCCCTATGAGCATTTGGTAAGGCTCGAGAATTCGGCCCTCCCGCATCGCTATAGTGAGGGAGTCAAGTGCAGGATTTCGACCATGTTGGCTAAGGCTGCTCAATAGTGGTTGATCAGCCCAACACCATCATCTCGTTCGAAGAGTTTAGTAACCTGTTTCTACATCGGTTTGCTAGTGCACGGAGACAACCTAGGATGACGCTGACGTTGTTCAACATGCAACAAGGGGAGAAGGAGAGCTTGCTGGCCTTTTTGAAAAGGTTCAACCAAGTTGCTTTGGAGGTACCCTCAAGATCGGCAGAGTTAAAAATTAATGCCTTGACTAATGGTTTATGTGATGGGGATCTGCTTTTCCTCCTTAGCAAAGAAACCTATTGATACGTTCGATGAGCTACCGAAGAGCCGAGAAATATGTGACTTTGGAAGAGGTGAGGAAGGCCAAGAGGAACAAGGTCAAGCCATTGATAGGAGAGCCAAAGAAGAAAGGGACGGAGACTAAAGGTACAGCCCGGCAGGGGCACTAGTGCACGCCCGATCTCGTAATAGGTTCGAGAAATATACTCCATTAAAAGCAGACCATTCGGAGATGAAGTTCCCCGGTCGAGATCAAGGGGACCTATAAAGCCCAAAGAGGAAAGGTTTTGTCATTTTCATAACGAGTATGGACATGATACTAACCAATGTTTTCACTTGAAGGATGAGATCAAAAGGTTGATACAGCAGGCAAACCGAAGGAATTCATCTATAGAGACTGCAGGGGCCCTCGAGAGGTTCAAAAGGAAAGAATCTAAAGAGTAGGTGGAAGACAAGCATCAAAGATCACGAGACCACCCGGAGGAGTAACCACCACCCAAGAGAGGAGCTATCCAAATGATAATGGGAGGTCTGCTGAAGGAGATTAGTTCGGGGCACACAAGATGCTTTGTTAGGGCCCCGCACGATGGATGGAGGTTTGAACCTAGAGAGATAGGGCGAGTGATGTCCACCCCATGCATCGATTTGGGCGAAGATAGTGGAGAGACCCGGGGACCTCATAGCGACGCGTTGGTAATTACTACCGATATTGCTGGGTATGATGTAGCTCGTATTTTTGTAGATACCAAAAGTTGAGTTGATATTATGTTTGGACTATTTGAAGAGGATGAACCTAAACGTGAGGCTAGAACCCGTTGATACGGCTCTATATAGGTTCACTAGAGGGGCTATTCGGCCATTAGGACAGGTGATGTTACAAGTAGGCCTAGGAACCCCTCCTCGAAGGAAGTTTATGATGGGGACGTTCTTGATCGTGGATGTGCCGTCCTCCTATAATGTGATATTTGGGAGACCCATCTTGAACACTTTCCAGGCGATAGTATCCACCTATCACATGAAGATTAAGTTCCCGATTGAAGATGAAGTAGGAGAAGTGAAAGGGCACCAGTTCAGCCTCGAAGATGCTATGTAGACTTCTGTTAAGATGGTGACAAAGCGTACTTTAACCGCCTTAATAGGACCGAAGACCAGATCCTGAGTCGAAGAAGTGCAAGGTCCCCCACAAAGGGGGAGAAGGGCCCTCCAAGATTCAAGCCGAGGAGGAGTTGATGTCGGTGGAGATATTTCTCAATAAACCGGGTTTACCACGAGTCGGGACTCGGATGGAACATCGAGTCGCTGAAGTGGTAATACGTTTGATAAGAGAAAATACCGACCTATTTGCTTTTTCACCACTAGATATGAAGGGAATGCCTCGGAGGTGGCGATGCATTATCTTAATGCTGATCCAAAGGATAAGCCGGTAAAGCAAAAGCTTCGGCACTTTGGAGCCGAGAAGGACCCGATCATCGAGGAGAAGTGGAGAAGGTTAAACGCAGGCAAGTAAAGAAGATCGAGTTCCCGGAATGGCTGTCTAACGCTGCTTGGTCCCTAAGGGGGTGGCAGGTGGAGGATGTGTAACGACTTCCATGATCTAAATAAAGTATGCCCTAAGGACCACTACCCATTGCCGAGAATTGATCAACTAGTGGACTCCACACCGGGTTAAAGTTGCTTAGCATGATGGATGCATATCAAGAATATCACCAAATACTGATTGTATCAGGGAGATATCCCAAAGGTCACTTTATCGTACCTTGTGGAACTTTTGGTTACGTAAAGATGTCCTTCGGTCTAATCAATGCAGGAGCTACCTATCGGTGCATGGTGGACAAGATATTTCGGGAGCAGATAGGAAGGAACATGGAGGTACATGTGGATGATATCTTGGTGAAAAGTCGAAAGCCGGAACATGTGGTTGACTTAGACGAATTCTTTAAGATAATACGAAGGAATGAGATCATGTTGAACCCTGCAAAATATTCTTTTGGAGTTAAAGCGAGGTAAATTTCTAGGATACATGGTGAATCAAAGAGGGACAGAGGTAAATCCTCGGAAGGTACGAGCAAAGGCTTGAACATACAGCCCCCAGGACCTTGAAGGAGCTTGAGACGCCGAACGGGAGGATAATGACCACGAGCTGGTTCATAGCCAGATCAGCAGAGTGGAGTTATCAATTCTTCCACATCCTCGAAAAGGATCTAAATTCATTTGGAATGAGCGGTGTTTGGAGGCTTTCGAGGAGCTCAAAACCCATTTAGCTCAGTGCCGACACTCACAAAGCCTTTACCAGGTGATATCGTGTACTTATATTTGTCTGTGGGGAGCACTCCTTGAGCAATTATGATTACGGCCTTAGCAATTATGATTACGGCCAGGAGGCGAGGCCTTATTTTTATCACATAAGATCATTGTTCGGACTAACTATCCATTGAAGCGGTGGTAGCTCGGGCGGACCTATACGGGAGAATGGTGAAGTGGGCCATTGAGTTAGGCGAGTATGATGTGGAGTTTGAGCCCAG
This sequence comes from Paraleonurus japonicus, assembly GCA_030762865.1. NCBI lineage: Eukaryota > Viridiplantae > Streptophyta > Magnoliopsida > Lamiales > Lamiaceae > Paraleonurus > Paraleonurus japonicus. Next base: position 17,642,170 of record CM061052.1, on the reverse strand, counting down.
AAAAGCCATCAAGGCCAAAGCCTTTGTCGGATTTCATTCGAAGGCTACATAACCGGAGGAAATTGCACTTTGGAAGCTCTATGTTGATAGGTCAACAACCTTGATGGGTTTCGGAGCAGGCATTGTGATAATTGATCCTCAAGGGTTAGAGACTCAAGTGGCTGTCAAGTTCTGTTCCACTTCTAATAACGGTGCAGAGTATGAGGCGCTGATTCACAGCCGAGATGGCTGCAACTGGGAGCCTAAGGTATAACCATATTTTCGACTCCCGAGTTAGTGTCCCAACAGTGAATGGGGACTGTGAAGCCAAGGATCCTAAAATGATAGCCTATAAAGACCGGGTTAAGGAGCCGGAGAGCAGAGTTCTATCGGTTTGAGGTCCAACAGATACTTAGAGAGGAGAACATGAAGGTGGACGGACTAGCAAAGCTCGCTAGCTCCTCACCAATAGGAGGATCAAGTAATATAACTTTGGTCACAGAAAGAGAGAGGCCACGGAGCCCGTAATACGAGCTATTAACGATGCCAGATTGGAGAAGCGAAATCTGGAAGGCTTTATGTGTTGAAGGAGATGCATGAGGGTTGTGCCGCGGATCATGCAGAGTGGCGCGGCAAGAAGGACCCTAAGAGCCGGATACTTCTAGCCAACCATAAATGAGGATGCGAGGGACTGATGAAGAGGTGCGAAAGGTGTCAAAAGCACGGTCCGTTGATACACCTTCCAGTGAGGAAATTGGGGCCATGTATGCCCCGTGCCCTTTGCCAAATGAGGAATGGACCTGGTTGTGCCCTTTCCCTAGCTCATGGCCAACGAAAATTCCCGATTGTGGCGGTGGACTATTTTATCAAATGGGTTGAAGCTGCCCCTTTGGCTAGGATTGATGAGCGAGAATGTGATAAAATTCTTGTGGAAGTTTATATGTTGCAGGTTCGGAGTTCCAAGGATCCTTGTATCCGACAATGGGACCCAGTTTAATAGCGAAAAGGTCCAAGAATGATGTAAGGCCACGAAGATCCGCCAAAAGTTCACTTCATTTGCAAACTCTCAAGCTAATGGCCAAGTCGAAGTCACTAATTGGATCGTGGTCAATGGGATCAAAGCGCGATTGAACAATGTAGGGGAGCATGGGTCGATGAATGGGACTCGAGTCTTATGGGCCTATAGAACTACCTCAGCCGCAACAGGTGAATCCCCTTTTCGATTAATTTATGGAGCTGACGTTGTGCTACTGCGAGAAATAGGGATGAGCTCCCATCGGATTGAACATTTCAACGAGGAGTTGAATCGGGACTGATGAAGGAGAACCTGGACCTACTCGAAGAGGAGAGAGAGGCTGCTAGGGTAAGAGCTGAAAGATACAAAGCCGAGATCAAGGCAGATACAATAGGCGAGTGATTCCTAGGACATTCCTAAAGGGCGATCTGGTGCTTGAGAAGAGTCGATGCTGCGAAGCCGGTGAAGAAACTAGAGCCCAACTGGGAAGGACCCTATAGGGTCACACATGTGTTACCCGAGGGAGCATACATTCTAGAAGAGATGGATGGAACACCCATAGGACGACCACAGAATGTCGCCAATTTGAAGAGGTTCTTCGTTTAGGAATACTTCTTATTATTGCTTTGTAGTTGATTTCGTAGCATTTGGTTATTTGAGTTATTGTACTTACACCCTACTAGTACTCTTTTTCCCCTCTTATGGGTTTCCCACGGGTTTTACCATAAGAGGTTTTTAGGAGGTGGCTTAGGCTCTCTCGAGCCTATGTTGACACTTGTCAATGGGGTATTTCAATTAATAAATATTTCTTTTCGATTTACGGTGAATGTTTACTTTATGAAAAGAGGGTGGATTTTACACGAATTTGTTCAAAGTCGATCGAAAATACATGATTCACCATACACAATGAATAAAAATGATGACAAAAGCAATGTAAGATTTTTTAAGGTTCAAGAAATGACCTTAAAATAATTATAAGGCTCGAGAGAGAGCCACGATTTTGATTAAGTGAATCCAAATATTCACTTAGAATTTTTAAGGTTCTAGAATGACCTTAAAAAGATTCTAAGGCTCGAGATAGAGCCACGATTTTTTATTAAGTGAATTTGAATATTCACTTAGGATTTTTTAAGGTTCAAGAATGACCTTAAAAGATTCTAAGGCTTAGAAAGAGCCACGATTTTGATTAAGTGAATACGAATATTCACTTAAGATTTTTAAGGTTCAAGAATGACCTTAAAATGATTATAAGGCTCGAGAGAGCCTTGATTTTGATTAAGTGAATCCGAATATTCACTTAGGATTTTTAAGGTTCAAGAATGACCTTAAAAGATTCTAAGGCTCGGATAGAGCCCTAATTTTTATTAAGTGAATCGAATATTCACTTAAGATTTTAATGTTCAATAATGACCTTAAAATGATTATTAGGCTCGGATAGAGCCCTGATTTTGATTAAGTGAATCGAATATTCACTTAAGATTTTTAAGGTTTAAGAATGACCTTAAAATACTTATAAAGCTCGAGATAGAGCCCAAATTTTTATTAAGTGAATTAGAATATTCACTTAAGAATTTTAAGGTTCAAGAATGACCTTAAAATGATTATAAGGCTCGAGATAGAGCCACGATTTTAATTAAGTGAATTCGAATATTCACATAAGATTTTTAAGGTTCAAGAATGACCTTAAAAGCGATTATAAGGCTCGAGAGAGCCCTAACTTTGAGTAAGTAAATCCGAATAGTCACTTAGGATTTTTAAGGTTCAGAATGACCTTAAAAAGATTCTAAAGTTCAGATAGAACCCTGATTTTGATTAAGTGAATTCGAATATTCACTTAGGATTTTCTAGGGTTCAAGAATGACCTTAAAAAGATTATAAAGCTCAAATTGAGTCGACTTTGACTAAGCGGATCTTAATATTCACTTAGGAATTATTACGAATTATTAAGTGAATAATCATTCACTTAAGGTTTTTAAGGTTCGAGAGAGCCTTAATTTTTTTATTTAATTATTAAGTGAATAATCATTCACTTAAGGTTTTTTAAGGTTCCCAAGAGAGCCTTAAATTTTTTATTTAATTATTAAGTGAATAATCATTCACTTAAGGTTTTTTAAGGTTCCCGAGAGAGTCTTAAATTTTTACGAATTATTAAGCTGAATAATCATTCACTTAAGGTTTTTTAAGGTTCTGAGAGAGCCTTAAATTTTACAAATTATTAAGTGAATAATCATTCACTTAAGGTTTTTAAGGTTTTAGAGAGCCTTAAATTTTTTATTTAATTATTAAGTGAATAATCATTCACTTAAGGTTTTAAGGTTCCCGAGAGAGCCTTAAATTATTTATGAATTATTAAGTGAATAATCATTCACTTAAGGTTTTTAAGGTTCGAGAGAGCCTTAAATTTTGATTTAATTATTAAGTGAATACAATTCACTTTGGATTTTAAGGTTCGGGAGAGTAGAGAACCTACCTGTTCGATTTAGTGAAGAAAGAAAGGAACTCTTTTTCTACAATATCGGCATAAAATTAGGATATGTTATGATGCATGCAAAATATACGAGGCATACGGGGACACAAACAGCCTGCAGAGGCCCATAAATCCATGACAAAAGGCTTGTTAGGGCACAAACAGCCCAACATCGGCCTATCAGTTCCACCACGTGACACAAACAGCCCGGGCTAAGTAGAATATTGTCTAGTGCATGCAAAGTAAATTGTTCGGAGTAGCATAAAATAAAAAGAGTCTTAATGAGGTGGGGAATTAACGGTTTCCTTTTGAGTGGTGGCTAGAATCACCACCTTCGCTTTCAACTCCCTTCTCTTGACAACAAAATTAGCAGGGCCTTGGCTGGGAGGATGGGGTAAGGGAGCATCCATGGGGAGCAGACTCGGTGGGATGACTTCCGCCTTGAAGGCTGTGAGACAGACCACCGATGCGGGGAAGCCACCAAGGCTTGTCCGGATTACCACTCCTGTCACCAGAAAATTGGGAGGAGTCTTTAGGGTCTAGAGAGGGGCCTCGCGGTCGTATTCCCCTAAATCAGGCGCTTGATGTTGGTTAATAGCGGCGTCAAACTCGTGGTCCACAAAGAACGGGATGTACTCTCCCATATCCCCGGATAACTCGGACCGCTTACGTATGCATTTAGCCAGGAAGTGTGCGGGTTCCCTAGAAATCTCTGTCCAATAGGGGAGGTAAAAGGGTACTCAAGCAGAGTTTGATCCCTTTGGCCTGTAACTCCGATTCCAACTCTTTACGCGCATTTGCCCTAGCTTCACCTCTTATGTGGCTGCGATCACCGAGAGCGTAGCTTTTGCACTCCGGTAAGTTGATCTCGCTCCGAGGTGAGGTCTTGAGTTTTCAGCTTCTCTAGGTCCATGAGAGATTCCAAGTCCTCCTTGGCGGTAGTTAGAGAGCCATAGGAAGAGGTGGCCAGGTCGGAAAATAGCACACCAAACTAGCATCAAGACAAGAGAGAGATTTAAGATAAGCTTATTAAAAGACAAGTAAATACAGAACGAGTCTAAAAAGGAACATACCTCAAGCAAAGGTTTCGAAGAGCGAGCTATCTTCTCTCCCAAGGTTAGTCCGATGAGGGACTGCATGTGCACTGGAGACGAATTTCTTGCAGAAAGAAGAGAGAGGGTCAACTTCTTTGGGGTCATCAACATCTAGATCCACGTGAGGAACATGGGCAGAGGTATCTTTCTTTCTCTTGGGCTGTTTCCGACCAACGTCGGGGCGGGAAGGAAGGGGGATATCCCGAGAGCTGGTAGCTTTGCTTTGGCAAGACGCGTCCTCTTAGAGACAGAGGCGTAAGTCGGGACGGAAGTCACTGGCGAGGAGGTAGGAGCAGACTTCGGTTGTCATTGTTGGCAGGGCTGAGAGTTGGAGGATCCAGTGGTCTCCAGATGCATTTCGACATCCAACTCATCTCTGCGACAAATGTAAGTAAAAAATCAAGATAGAAAATGTGATATTGTATGAGCATCAAAAGAGGGAATAGTGACAAGTTATGAATAAGAATCAAAACACAAATGAAAGAGGGAGTTACCATCTTCGGATCCGAGGGGGTAGCTGGTTGACTAAAACCAAAGTGGGACAAGAAAGCGAGGATTGTCACATAGGGAAGTAGAATTGAAAAGGCCACGCCTCTTGGCATATGCATTCGGGTAATTAATAACCCGGAGGTTGAGATCGAATCGCTTAGGGGATGAGGAGCTCTCTTAAGAGGGTTGCGAAAACCCATTCCTTACTGGGGAAATTCCAAAGCTCGGGAGGAACAACGAAAAATACTCTTGGGTCCACAAGGGTTTCTTTGTCATGAGGACGGTTAAGGAAAGAATAGAGCCCCTAGTTCGGGCACTAGTATAAAAGAAAGAGTGAAAAACTTTACAGATTGTAGTGGGTAAAAAGAGTTCTCTGTCGGCTCTCCGCCGGCCTTTTATGAGCATATAAAAGATATCATTATGCAGAGCCCATTAGGAGTAAATTGATTCAAGGGAAAACCAAAATGCTCTAAAATTTGATAGATATAGGGCGAAAGAGGAAATCGGAGACCCGCACGCACCTGCTCTCCCCAAAAGCCAAGGTCTGTCCGTCGGTATGATCAGGCCTTTCATCGGGGGTAGGGATGCATGTAGAGTAGCTAGAAGGGATCCACCCGAGGCGGTGGAATTCCTCTAAATTCCCAGGGGACATGGTTGAGGAGGTACAAATCCAATTGAGAGTGGGTTGGATCTCGCGCGGAGAAGGAGGGTTTGGTGGAGGATCAATGAAAAGAAAAACTAACCTTAATAGTGCGAAAAAGGAAAAAAGCGATTACCTAGAAGCTAAAATATAGAGGGGCGGAGGCGGAAGAAAAATACGGAGAAGGAGGGTGCTAATAGGAAAGAGTATGCCTTGGACATGAGAGCTCGAGTAGGTTCTCCGAAAATGTCAAAGAGGAGCGAAAAGAAGAAGAAACCCCAACAAATTTAAATAAAGGAGAATGACGATAGATTCTTGCTATAAGGACAAGATTTGAATGGTGCGAGATCCTTTATTGGACGGTTACGAATGGCAGTGATGATTCCGTGTGGACGCGTGACATTTGACATGACAGTGCATGCCCGAGGCCGGAAGACGAAGAGTCTCCAAGCGGGAAAGCTAAGATAGGTATTAGACTATTAATTCCTTAACACCTTACGCTACTCTCTTCGGTCCTACACGTCCCAAAGAGAGTAGGGGGAGCAGTTGATGTGGCATAAATATATTATGAGTCGGACCAGGCCCCATATGGGGTTATAGGGCCGGATTATTAGCGAGAGCCTGGAAGAGGCCCAAAGGAAGAAACAATAATAGGGAGCCCGTAATACGCTTAGGACCTCTCCCTAGAAAGGTGATGATGGTTAGCAGAAACCGGCAGAGTGAGGATTAACGGATAAGTAAAGGATGACTTGGTCAAACAGAGTCGATAGAGAGTTCTCGAGAAAGATCTAAAAGCGATTATTACGAGAAAGGAAGAATGGGACGTGGGAAAAGGACGGAACGTGGGAGGAGCACGATGGAGAGAGGGAGAGCTTCATCGGAGGGTGGTGATAACCGTCCCTTTCCGGTATTATTTATGGATGATTAGTATAGGAGAAAAGGTACGAATTCCTTAATCTACTTATCACACTTTGAGCACGTTATACTATCTCCATTAACACTTATTCAGCTAGTTCATTTTAGCTCCGAGAGGTCCCTAACTGGGTATTTTGGGCCCTCCTTCCATATTCATTCCGATCACCGACTTGAGCGTCGGAGTCCCAACGCCGGGGACCCTCCGGCGTGTTTTGTAGATATTCGGAGCTCGGATACGGGTTCAGTATTGTGCGGTTGTGGTACGTGTTCGAAGAGTGATTTCACGAATCTCGTGTACGGGGTTCGATTCTTGTTAGTGTAACATTATTGTACGCATCAACGACATATATTGTTCTAATATCTATACATCAATTCTATAAGACCTTTTTTTTATATAAATTATTATTTTTTTAATTGTAAAATAAATTTAAAATGAATATTTAATATAATTATAATAGTTGTTAATATAAAAGCTTAGGATACACTTACATTTTTAGGTAAATAAAAAAATGATGCCACTCAAATTCTTAAAAGAAAAAAATATCTAAAATACCCTCTCCTCCCAATTAAGAGAAAATAAGTAGCGGTGGTTGTAGGACGTGGTTTTAAATATCACTTCATGTCATTAAACTTTATTTTTTTTAAAAAAACTATAGTAACAAGTAAAAAATAAAAAATAAATTCGTTTATAAAAAAGTCAAACTTGAGTCTACTAAAAGTCCATCACAAGTAATAGATCAAATTTGAGTCTAACGCCTATAGGCCCAGACTTTTAAACAAGAATCTATCTCGACTCGGCCTATTCCCAACTTTAATTACGGGCTTATGTCAAGTGAACCAAACACTGGATGTACTCTTCAAAATTATTTTTCTTAGCCTTCATAATCATACAAACCAAAGTAGTCCTTTTTAAGAATATACTAGTTTAGACAAGGGAAGAAAAGTGAGAGAGAGATGGGGCAATGGGAGGGTGAAGGTGGGAATGGTCGTGTTGGAGAAGACCACTTTTTGAAAGAGAAGTAAATTATTTTAATGATTTAACATCTTTGATCAACAGATTCAATATTAGAGAGAATGTTGAAGACTCTTGAAGGTGGTAGATCAGCAACTCTAAAGATTATTACTCTACCAAGGAGACATATAGGTTTTTGTTACATCAAAGACAAGTAACAACTTTGTGTTAAGAAGAATCATAAAGTTTCAAACTGATTTGGAAGAGCTTTGCACCCTTCAAAGTATGAGACTTTTATGGGACAAAGTTATCAATGAAAATAAACCTTCTAAGCGAGGAGTTAGATCTAGAAGAGTGATGATCTAAGCTTCTACCTTTAATTTGTGGGAAGGAAGAAGAATCGGGAATCATATTTTCTTCAATTTGGTCACCCTATTTTTAGTGGTTCCAAACACCTTTAGTAATGCATAATAGCTCAATTACAAATCTTATGATGTTCAGTGCTCTACTTAATGGAAAAATAGGAAAAAACATTGTGGTTTCTATTTGGCTCGGTTTAGTTTGGCTTGTGTGAAAATAAAAATGCAAAGGTATACAAAAATAAAGATTTCATGGTGAAAAATTATTCGGGAGCAAAAGGCGAGAACATAGAATTGGATTACAATCAAAGAAAATGTACTCTTGTAAATTTTCTATCCTTTATAGATTGGGAGGCTAACCCTCAAACAACAAAGTGGCTATGATTTAATTAAATATTATGTACCAAATTACGGAATACATATATTGTACTAAGCGTAGGTATACCTTATATCTATGCCATTTTTTTTTATAAAATACGTTTCTTGAGTGATTTTAAAAAAAAAACCAAAGTCTATAGCCCTAAATGAATGAGTGAATGAAAAACAATAAAGTTTTTTTTTTTGCTCTCTTCAAAATTTAGCTCGAAAAGATCAACTCAAATACTTTGCATTTTTTTTTGTTCTAACTGTCATCTCGATGGAAAAATTGAGTCGATTCATTAACTTACATGATAAAGTCTGTTAGATCAAGAATGTTTTGATGAGTTAAAAGTCGGTTCGGATGATCGGGACGACTATGAAGCAGTGAGACCGAGTCCGAGTACTAAGCCGGTCGACTAGGTCATCGATCGAAAGCAAGTCACCAAGACCGAAAGTTACAAGTCATCTGGAGACAAGTTCAAACCTAGTCATCTGCAGGAGATGATTATGAAGAGCTCGACGAGGTCAAGACAAGCCGAGTAGAATAAGAAAGGCGAATCTTCACCAAGTCAATCAGACGAGTAGGTTAAAATCACCGAGGAGCAAGCGGTTTTCAAGATTAAGTTTGTTGAGCAGCTTTTCGGTTTGTTAGAACCGACTAACAAACTAACTGTCTTTTCCGACTTATAAATAGGTCTAGATTTTCATTTTCAATAGAACTTTTAACTTTGCACATATCATGATTTGCGATTACTTTCTATTCAAATTTCACAACAAATTCACAAGTTTTCAAAAGAGTTTTTCAAATCAATTCTAAGTGTTTGTAGAACACTTTCCTTGTAATCTTCAAATTCCACTAATCACCGTAATAGTTGATTCAAGAGAAGAAGTCAGAGTTTTGAAGATCTCGAAGGAATTTGTGTTGTAAGTTGTAAGTCGGTTTGTAAGTAAGTAAGTAGTAAGTTGGTCCCTTCTTCAAGTTGGAGAAGGAGAGTGGATGTAGGATTATTCATAATCCAAACCACTATAAAATCTGTTGTTCTTTATTGCTTTACTTTACTTTTCTCACAATTTCAATTTTCTCGTTTATTAATCAAAGATTAATTTCGAATCAAAGTTAAAACTAAAATATCGGTTGCTTTTGATCTTGATCAAGTTGAGTTTAAAATTGAATTCATTTGTGCTATTTGAGTTTTTGATTAAGTTTGGAAGATTTGTAAAAATCTAAAAATCTATTCAACCCCCCTTCTAGATTTTTCCTAGAAGGTTAATTCAAGTTTTCCTAAGATACTCAACTAAGTGAAACCAACAAGTGGTATCAGAGCGGTGTTAAGCTATTCTCGATATTGATTTTAAGTCTTAACCAAGATTCTGAAATTTGTTCTTGATTATCTTCATTTTCTTTGTTTCACTAACAAGACTACTAACAAGATCTTGTAAGTGTTTTGGTTTTTCTATCTTACCATGTCTTCTGTTAAAAGCAAGAAATCAAGGAGTCTACCCGATTTCTCAATCGAAGAATATGATTATTGGAAGTTTAGAATGGAAAATCATCTTAAAGCAATTCATGATAGAATGGAGGAGGTTCTTGAGGAAGGACCTATCAAGTTTTATCATGGTGGCACAAGTGATGGTATTGCAACAAATTTGAAACATGAGTGAGGCAAAAAAGAAAAGCTCGTAACTCACAAGTGATGAAAGGAAGATTCATAATCTGGATCAAGTTGCTAAAACAAAGATCATTGAAACATTGAGTAAGGATTGGATTGAAAAGGTGAAAAGATGCAAGGCGCCAAGGAAATGTGGGAAACTCTTCCGGAATCTGTGAAGGATCGAGATCAGTCAAAGAAAACAAATTGCAATTAGTATTACACGTTTTTACACTTTTAAGATGAAAGAAGGAGAATCCATTGATCAACTTGATGTAAGACTGACTAATCTTCCGAACAAGGCAAATTGATTTGGGTAAAACCTATACAGAAAAGAAATCAACAATAAAGTGTTGAGATCATTACGCAAAAGATGGAGAGAAAAAGCTAATATTCTCAAAGCTACTCTGTAATCTATCTTTAATTTCACACCACACTTTATTTTCTCATCTGAAGGCATTAGAATATGACATCCAAATTGAAGATGAAGAAGATGAAGCAGAGAATCTTCAACATCCGGAAAGATCAGAGCATTTGTTCATCAAGATGAATGCGAAAAGATCTCCAAGGCATCCGATTTGTCTATTAAGGAGGAAATGACTCTTCGTTAAAAAAAGATATGAAAGGCCGAGAATGAAGTACAAAAGAAATAAGAGAGACAGATCAGTCAAAGGAACTACAGATCGGATAAAGAAGAAAAGAGTTCGATAATGATAGGAAAAATGATCGACGAGGAAGCACAAGTCACCAATCAGACGAGGAGATAGTAGTCCTAAAACAGACAGAGGAGATATTTGTTATACATGCAACAAGCCCGGTCACTATAGTTATGACTATCCTCAACTCACTCCCAGAGAGAGAAGAAAAGAGGAAAAAGAGAGATAGAAGGTATGCCGATCAAAGAGCTCTTTTGGCCGAGAAATAAGAAGTTCATGAGACATCATCATCCTCATCCTCATCCTCATCGATTTTCGATTAGATGACGACATCTCGTTTAATAGCAAAAGAGGTACATTACTATTCATCCTCGGATAATGATTGTGATACCTTATCTCAAATCGATCCTAGTCTTATTGAAAAACTTTTGAAAGATTTGGAGACTGCTCTATCTCGCTTATAAACAGATAGAGACTGAAAATTTTAATTTAAAGAATCAAATTATGATCGACTACGGTCAATCAAACAAAGGTTAGTGAGAAACCAGACTTGTACATTCAAGGGGGAATGTCGATCGAGTCAATCACTAATACCTTGTCCGATAAGACAGATAAGTTAGAACAGAATTGAATTCTTTAAAAATAAATTTTTCAAATATCTATTGAGAATGAGAGTTACAAGAAGACTAACAGAGAATTAAATCTCAAGTTAGGACTTCTAAATAACACTGAGACCACAATAGATAAAATCTTCAATACTTCACAAAAGTCTAGTGATAAAAGCTGGATTAGGTTTTGATAGGAGTAAGAAAAATGATCCAATAAAACCTAGAGTTTTTGTTAAAGCAACTAAACCAAAGATAGAAACTAGATTTAGTCCCTAGAAACCTAAAAATTAATTACCTCATCCGATACTCAAAAGAAGAAACAGACGAGGAAAGTAACTCCTAAGGTTAAACCTAAGACTAAGTCAAAGTCCTATCCTAGGTATAATGGCTTTGATGGAAGAAGCAAAACATATCCATTTTTACCAAGATTTAAGACAATTTCAAAAGATCTTGAAAGTCTTATCTTAGTAGATAGATATGGATGTAAACTTCAATCTATAGTTTTGAGGAACATTGATATCTTTGTCCTGGATTCCTAAAAGACAACTTAACATGAAAGGACCTAAAGTACAAAGGGTACCTAAGCATTAAATTTGTGATTGCAGGAAGATAAGAAGATAGTGGAAAGAAGAGACATTCTTGAGGTCATCCTGGGTACATCGATAAGTCGCTCCAAGCACATGACCTATGAGAGACGACTTCTCTCTAACTATCAGACCATAGATGGACCAAGAGTAATGTTTGGAGATAACAATTATGGACTTACCAAGGGTGTAGGAACACCGATGATAGGTGATATTCAAGTACATAAAGTCTACTACGTGGAAGGATTGAAGCACAACTTACTATCTGTTTCACAATTTTGTAATAAGGGGTTAAGTGTAAAATTTACTCATAATGCATGCTATGTATTAGATGGTATTAATGAAAATATTCTATTGGCTGGAGTCAGACAAGGTAACATTTATGTTGCTAACTTCAAAAGTTGTCCTAAAGATACTTGCCTTGTTGCTAAGAGTTCGGATGATTTAAGTTGGCTATGGCACAAACGCGTCTTGGCCATTTAAACTTCAAAACTCTTAACAAAATAGCAAGGAAATCTTTAGTTAAAGGACTCCCGATGTAATAGGAAGCTGTTAAAAATTTTAGTCAAGCAATCTAGCAAAGTATAGGCAATACATGGGCCACATAGTACACCAACATTCAAGAAAAAACCATGTGGTAGAATGGGTGACTCACGACTCCACTCAACAACTCCAATAAATCAATGGGCTACTTTAAATCAGTAAACAATAAAATAATCCTTGATTCATTAAAGATGCATAGGAAAAATATGACACATTAAATCAACGCAAAGCATTTCAATCTCCCGAAATGGGCAATCACGTGGGCAAAAGCTTGAATTGTCCTATCGGTTTCAATTGCATGCATGCCGACATAAAAAGCAACAATATTGTTTTGATACTTGACAATGACTAAACAACATTACTAAAATGCCCTACCCAAGAGCACACCTAACAAAATGAGAACCATAAATACAAAAATTAGCATAATACAAACAAAGAACTAAAACATTAACGTAGTTGGAGCCCCTGCTATTAACGAAAATACAAGCCTCGGGTAATAGTTTTGCCTCATTCATGTGATGGGTAACACTTTCGGGTTCATTCATGTGATGATGCAAGGTGCTATTATTTTTTTCAGAGAAATTACTTGAAAATGAGCCAATAGTATCGGGTTCCGATGTGAATTTTCCAGGATTTACCGAACTCGGAATGCGACCAGGTAGATCATTGGTGTGAACGTCATCGCACCAAATAAAATACCTTTTATATTTTGCATTTTGTGGACATATGTAGTAGTACCTGCCCGGGTTCGTAGAATTTGGTCCAAATAAGATCTACGAAATCATACTACCTTTACCATAAGAACATTTGGGAGGCGGTGACCATTCCATAATGTAGACATTCTGAAAAAACGGTGTATAAAATAAGGATCATTGATAATTAACATAAGTATGAACATGTTAAAATGTTAATTTTTTAAAAAAAAAATAGCGATTCAACAAAATTTGCATGTAAAGAAACAAACAAGATCACGTGTTACATATTGTTTATTATTGTGATTGAGTGACACATGAAAGAAAAAAATAATCAATAAATGGTATATATCATATTAAAACATGCTGCATGCGAATAGTAAACACAAACAAAGTTCTATGAGATACAACATGCCGCGTGTCAAGTTCTCAAAAAAGTGAAGAGTAGATGATATTTAAAAAGGAAAAAAATGGTGAGCATGTGAAAACTTGTCAGCTGTCGGTTAGTTGATTTCCAATCTATATGTATTATAATATTGTTCAAAGAACCATTATTTAATTCTAATAAAGAGCATCCCATAACAACCGAGAGGCATAATACAATATCATGAGAAAAACTACAAATTTGTAAAACAAATAACATTAACATAGTAATAAGTTCCTAAGTCAGTGCACACCGCAATCCAAAAGTCATTCTAATTTGGAGTCTCGGTGTTCATGGTACATTGCGACAGATAATGTGTCACGCATATTATTCCATTCAGGAGTAGTCTCCACCCCATCTATAAACTCGCCGTTGTCCCCAACAACCCATTCCTCATCCGTTTGCAGCTCATCAAACCGGCGTTCAGCCGGATCGACGGCCATCATAGAACGAACATAATTATGGAGTAAAAAGCAAGCCATAATTAGTCGAACTTGGGTCGTGATGGGATAGAATGAAGCACTACGAAGTATCCAAAATGTATTTTCACGACACCAAAAGCACGTTCTATAATATTGCGGGCTCTGGTGTGTCTCATATTGAAGTGTTCTTGGTGATTATTTGGACGTTGTGATGATGTACCCCACTTTTAGACGGTATCTATAGCCTCGATAAGGGGGTAAGAAATCCCTCACTATTTGCATAGCCGTTGTCACACAAGTAGTAATGTCCTAAAACAAAAAAATCATGTACTCGTACATACAAGTAATAAGAGTAATTTCAAATAAATGGGATAATGTTAATACCCTTTGGGACCTTTAGTCCATAGGGTCTCCGAACAGTCACGAAGTATTCTACAATGGCTGTAGACCCTTCCCACCCCGGAAGTACATATACGAATCTCATGTCATGATCACGCACTCCTAGCACGTTAGTAGAAATGTGACCCTTTCTCGCTCTATACCGTGGTGTGTCAAGTAGTAGGGACATGTACATCAATATATGTACCATCCAATGCCCTAAACAACCCTATTAATGTATAAAATATAATTATAAGGCCAAGCGAGATAGGCTGCAATTTGTAAAAAAATTTAATTATTATTAGGTGTACCTTAAACCATTTCTATCTTTGATTTGTTGAATCTTCGGGCACGGGTGTGGGCGTTACCAAAAAAGGTGGTGTAGTTTTAAAACAGACTTTTAACACAAGGTGAATGTAGTATGAAACGGTTTGACTGGACCTATTGTAATCCAATTGGACCACGCTGTTCTTTTTGTGATGAGCCAAAACATATAAAAATATTGAAACTCGTTCTTCAACGCACACATACTTATGGTCAACTAGGCCTCCCAACTCCCTCATTAAAAACAAAGGTGTGCAAAAGTATTTCGATCCATTCTTAAGTTGGACACACAATGAGCATCAAGAAGGTCGTGTAACCTATGCATATGATCTAGTTGACATGGAATGCGTTCTATCATTGAATATGGTTCAACATTTTACGCTCGTCTTCTTTTCCTAACATTGTGTATATTGTTTACTAAGACGGATATAATGATGCGAAGAAGTTGTCTTTCGAATAGTAACTCCTCAATAAGGAAGAATATTAGTATGCGTTTTCTCAAGGCTCGGGTCAACATTGTAGAGAAGAAACAAAGACGATTTTGAGATATTATCTCGCATTGTTTTAATGAAATTGAATACTTTTAGGAAGCCAATGCATACCGAAGCAACAAAAATAGACATCAATAAATCATCGAGGGGTCCACAAGAATACACATAAATATATTAGCTCTTTAACGCATACAAGGCCAATATCGGTAAAGATTAAGTAAAAATAATTATCCAACAAGAATGACTTTGAGGATCCTCAAAGAAGACCTAAAGAAAAATATTAGTATTTTTTATTCTTCTAAAGGTGTTAGTCAACTTTTAATATGACATTTACATTAAAGAAAAAACCCCCATTTTCTTTAACAGTCAAGACACTAAAATCCATAAGCTTGTCGGGAAAAACAATGTAACTAATATACCCACGAGGCATGGGGATGCACTTGACACTTGAAGTTGTGAAGTCGTCATGTGTTTTTTCATATATACTGATTATATGCATCACAAATTATTAAATTCCAGATATCAACCATCACAATAGCTAAAGCATTGCAAAATTAAATCATATCAATAGATAATAAATGTACGTCCAAAGTTTTGCAGTTTGAGGAATCCATATATTTGCAAGAAAGAAAATACAACGACGCACAATATTGAAATGGAACTATCAAGAACCCAAAATAGCATACAATTCATGGGTGAGAGAGGTTCTTGCACAAGTATAGGGAGTATGAGAGAGAAAGAGAAAGGGCTGCAGTAATAATAATAATAATACCGGTGAGAGTGAGGCTTTTGAGTTTGGGATTAGGCAGAGGGGAGGAACATCATCACGTGCTATTTTCTTCAAACAGAGGCAGGATCTCAACTCATGTGGAATGTGTAATTGTTACAACTTTTCATGTTCTGTTTTTCCAAATAATTTGTGAAAATCTTTTGTTTTCATAAATTATGTTTATGGGATAAAATATAAATTGATGTATGATTAGGCACTTAATTTAATTTGATTTTGTAGAGCTAGAAGTTACTTCATAAATCACAAAGTATTTTATAGTCCGAATGCTGATTTTTCTCTCGCAATATTTGAAGATAACAAGTGGTTATTAATTCTTGTGAGCAATTAGCCAAGTTTAATCTTATTTCATTATTAATTCTTCAATTATTAGTGAAAAGTTAAAAGGAATTACTTTATAAACTGCCTACTAATGTTCTTCTTCTTCCACAAAAATCAAGAAATTAACCTAGATATGTATAATCTACGCAGTTTAAATTATCCCAACAATGTACTAACTTGTATATTCTCCAAAGATTTTGCCAAAGAATTATATATATATGCGTAAATCAGATTTTATTTGCAATTATTTAATTAGCTATATATATAATCGATTTTAATTTTACAAAGACAACACACGATTTTTAAGTTTAATATAGCATATTTTCAAAGATATCAATTGTAATCTCATATAGACATCAACATTCCTTCAACCAACAAGATTATACTTGTAATTCTTCATACGAAGGTGCATATGCATAGTAATCTAGTAATCGGAAATCAACTAATGGATTTTTGAAGGTAAGCATAAAAGGGAAATGGTTAATTAATTGAGAAAAATATCACCAACTTCACGTTAATCCTCAATTGCAATAGTATGAACTTTAAAATTAACAAAAATCACAAACATCCCTCGCCCAAGAAAACCCACAACATACCTTAACCTCTACAAGTGTTTTTGTGCCGCTTCTTCAAGATACGAATATTAGAAAGTCGAAACCTCGCAGATACCTCTTAGTTGAGGTACAAAATATTTTAGGGTTACAAAATATGGTAAAATAAATTAATCAAACAATGGAGACGAAAGGTGCAGGAGGACGAGTAACCTGCTTCCTCCGTCGGGGCCACTGTCTTCCACCGTTGAACGGCCGTGGACGAGTCACCTCCACCGCAAAACTCCTTCGCTCTAAACCACCGGAAAAAATACGGGTTTGCCGCCGCCCGAGATATGTTCTGCGAAAATGAATGTCGCGAGAAAAATTCTAGGGTTTTTGAAATAGTGAGAGATTGATTTAAATCGAGGGAAAGAGGGGCATTTTAGATCTTTGCTTCTCAAGTTTTCATGGCTACTGCTCAATCTTGAAAATACATCGATGGGGGAGGAGCCGATTCATTATTCAAAAGGCTACGTATTTTTCCGCATTTTATTAAACGGGCCTTACTTTTTCTCGGGCCATGTTGAAACCGTTTATTTGCTACCAAACATCGGGAAAGGCATGAAACCGCTTTTTTCGTAGTCTTATCGTGCCTACCAAAAGGGCTCCCTAAAGTTAAAGAAAACTATTAGCAATGTAACATTTTTTCTTATTGTAGTTTATTATTTGATAATTCTTAATATCATTTCCATTAAAAAAATTAATTTAAATACCCCTAGTTATTTTTCTCTTAAATTTCTTTTGAAAAATATTATATATTACTTCCTCCGTCCCATATAACTCTTCATATGACGGAATTCACATTTTTAAGAAAGAAGAATAATAATTAAAGTTTTGAAGGGTAATTTTGTAAACTTCTATATATATAGTAGATGAAGTTATTGAGTTGTGTGTATAAGTGGATCTAAAAGTAACGATATTTTGTGTAAATTAATGGATATTGTGAGGGTGGATTTATAGAGGATTTTTCATTTTAAGGGTGTGAAACTTATTGGGGGACGAAGAAAAAAATAAAAAAAAATTATGAGACGAATAGAGTAATTATTTATATTATAAAATGTTGCACTACATATAACTATATTGTTGAAGTTGAAATAAAAAAAAAAGGATTAAAGATTTGTACGTCCCAAGAATTTGACACGACTTTGATTTTGGTCCCAATCATTTGCTCATTTTAATTTTGGTCCAAGAAATTTAATTTTTTTGAAATTAGTCCTTTGATCGGTTATAAGAGGTAATCTAGCCGGTCATAACCCATGTGGATTTTTTTTTATTTTTCTTTTTCTTTTCTTACTTACGTGGCATTTTTTTATACTTTTTAAATGTTTGGTGAGTGCACCCACACAAAGAATGAATACACCCACCTTCCCCTTCCCCGCATCTCGCACCCCTCGCGCACACCCAATCAACTCCGCAACAGCAAATTATCACGTCACCACTCACCACAATCTGCGCCACTCATCACCGTCACCCATCATCGACGACTCACCACCGCGTCGCTCCGCCGCCGCCCATCGCCAAAGCCCCGCAAAGATCGTGGAGTCGCGCACCGGCGCCGGAAATGAACGCCGATGCCTCCTCGCCGCAGCCTCAGCAGCTAGCGCCGCCATCGCAGTAACAACCCTCCCACCAATCGCCGCCGACGCTTCTCGCGACGCCTAGTGCCACCTCTATGCACGATTCACCGCTGCCGCACCTCACGCAGGAGCAACTTCAACAGATTTTCATCGCCGCCGCCGCAAATTACCCAAAGACTGCTCAACGTCGTGCACTCAACTCGGGCATCGCCATTTTCGCCTTGGTCGAGTCTTGCAATAATTACACAACTTTCTAAATTATTATTAATTTTAATAATATTTATTCTAATTTTTTCTAATAGATAAAATTGATGGAGGTCGACGGCAATGGCGATTTAATGCCGGGAATTTTCGCATCGACGGTGATGATGAAGAAAATCGCGCAAGACGGCGATCGGAATTGGTTGGTCGCGACGGCGGCCGGGTCGCGTTCGGGTGCTCGCGACGGTGGTCAGGCTGCGCGCGATGAGGGCCGCGACGGATGCCGTGCTTTGCGCGACGGTTCAGATCCGCATCGCGAGGAGGGTGATGTGGCTACATGCGACGCCCGATGAGAATGGTAGACGGCGATGGAGAGTGATGGTGAGTGAGAGTTGTTGTTGCCTTTGTTGGTGGCTTAGGAGGAAAGGCGACGGATTGGTGGGTGTGGTTTGTTGAAGAAGAAGGTGGGTGAACAAAATTGACACATAAACACACAAAAATCAAATCTGCATTGCCATATATACATATAGGGCAAATAGACGCCACATGTGCGATGACGTAGCATTGACCGGTTGTATAACCTTCAATAGCTGTAAAAGGACCATATTAAAAACAATTCAAATTTATAGGACCAATTTCAAAAAGTGCATTTCATGTGGACTAAATTCAAATTCATGTCAAGTTACATTTGGACGTACAAAACTTTAATCCCAAAAAAAAAAAAGTATGTTAGTTATTTTTGTCAAAGTTTGATCCAACATAATTTATATTTATTTAAACTATAATAATTTTTTATGAAAAAATTACTACTAGATACAATATGTAGTAGAAAATGACTACTAGGTATAATGCTTTTTAGAAATTACTACTAGATACAATCCATTCTAATTATACCCCTTCCCACATTTAATTATTAAAACCCTAATTTCTCTCATATTTTCCCAACTTCTCCCATTATCCTCTCTCTCTCTCTCTCTCTCTCTCTCTCTCTCTCTCTCTCTCTCTCTCTCTCTCTCTCTCTCTCTCTCTCTCTTTCTCTCTCTCAAATGCTACCCACCGCTGTGAGAAGGACTATGGGGCGCCGATGGTCGCAACACGACGGCGGCGCCGAGGATGCGACGCGACAGCCGGTGCCGAGGCGACGGCCTAATGGACTCGGGGCAATAGATCTACCATAGATCTCCCAATCGCCTGCTTCGTTGACCTTCCGGTTCCGTCGGACAAATCTCAACTAAACAGCTAGTTCGACGCTAGCGTCAGCTGGCCAGCAACGGCGACGATGGGTACATCAAGGTGATAATGCTTAAGGCCAACAGAGGCGGTGATTTCAAGACCGTAACGTAGGCCATAAATAGCATTCCTGTGGAAACAAGGATCGCGTGATCGTGTCCATTGGACCCGGAAATTATACAGAGAAAATAACAATTGTTAAGACTAAATCTTACGACGGCGGAATAAATCGGCGGCGACGGATGATCGCCATGGCAGAGCTCTCAAACCTCGATCCGTCTTGAAGTCCTGGCTATCTCATGAACCAGCCTCTGAACGGAAGCTTGATCAAAAGCTCGGTGGATTTCGATACTTTCGGATTTCACTGAGAGCGACGGTACTCGCGCGTAAACAATGGAACTTTTTCACTCTGCCCGTGGCTAGTCTTCACAGCGCCGCCTCCTTGTACGAGTTTGAAACGGGTATGGGTAGTCCGATATGGGTAACTGATGTATGAATTTTTGCGTTTATTTTTGGGTAGGTGATGTAAGGGAATCCGCCATTTTTCTTAATTTTTTTCTACACATGTGCAACATATTTTTTCTCGCACATGTGCAACATATTTTTTCTTCACATGTGCAATATTTATTACACATGTGCAAATTGCTGGTCCCACTTGGTTGAGTATCTTAGAGAAAACTTGAACTAACCTTCTAGGAAAAATCTAGAAGGGGGTTGAATAGATTTTTAGACTTACGCAAATCTTTTAAATTATTCAAAACACTCAAGTAGCACAAATGAATTCAATTTTAAACTCAACTTGATCAAGATCAAAAGCAAACCGATATTTTAGTTTTAACTTTGATTAAAATTAATCTTTGATTAATAAACTGGAAATTGAAATTGACATAAAAGTAAAGTAAAGCAATAAAGAACACTGTGGTTTATAGTGGTTCGGATTATGAATAATCCTACATCCACTCTCCTTCTCCAACTTGAAGAAGGGACCACTTTACTACTTACTTACTTACAATCGACTTACAACTTACACTTACAAAAATCCTTCAGATCTTCAAAACTCCTAACTTCTTCTCGGAATCTAACTATTACGGTGAGTAGTGGAATTTGAAGATTACAAGGAAAGTGTTCTATAAACAATTAGAATTGATTTGAAAAACTCTTTTGAAAACTTGTGAATTTGTTGTGAAATCGAATAAAGAGTAATCGTAAATCGTGATATGTGCAACGTTAAAAGTTATTTTGAAAATGAAAATCTAGACCTATTTATAAGTCCTGAAATGACAGCTTAGTTTGTTAGTCGGTTCTAACAAACTAAAATTGCTCAACAAACTTAATCTTGAAAACCGCTTGCTCCTCACTGATTTTAACCTACTCGTCGTAGCTAACTTGGTGAAGACTCGCCTTTCTTATTCTACTCAGCTTGTCTTGACCTTGTCTCGAGCTCTTTATAATTGTCTCCTGCAGATGACTAAGATTGAGCTTGTCTCTAGATGACTTGCAACTTTCCAGCCTTCACCGACTTGCTCACTTGATGACCTAGTCCGATCACCTTAGTACTCGGACTCGGCCTCACTGCTCTTCTTAGTCGCCTTGATCATCCGAACCTTCTTTTAACCCATCAAAATATTCTTGATCTAACACAGTCTTATTTGCACGGAGCTATCTTTTTAGAATTCCAAAACAAATGTAAAGTATTTGAATCAAATAGTTATGCAATAATTTTGGTTCTTGTGTGGTGATTTTGGATTATTTGAATTCTGAAACAAATATAAAGTAATAGAATAAAATAGTTGTGCATGCGCAAATTTTTAGTTGTTGTGTGATGATTTTGGGGGAAGAAGTAATAGAGTATAATTTTGAATTTTTTAGTGATGAAAGTAACTGAAAAATACTATGCTCACTTCCTGAAGCAAAAAAAAAAAAATACAAATCAATGAACAATACAAATTGGTGGTTTTGTATTGGTTGTGAAACAAAGAAATATAGCTTAAATTTGCCATTACATCTTCCACCTATTTCAGACGCTTTTAAAGTCAAAATCATATTTTTGTAAAGGAGAATCATGTTTTAGAATTAAAGAGTTCTCTGCGAAAGTCGAGCTTAGTGGTTTCTCTCTGGGAGCTAGGGTTAGGGTTTTGGACCTGGCCGCTTTCTTCGCCAATTTTTGTGGCGTTTTTCTTTCTTTTCTTTCCTTTTCTTATCTTCCCGATTCTCTTGTGGGGGTTTTTTTGGTTCACTATTTGCTATCGAATTGTCTCAGCGATTAATCCGGAGGGTGGTGTGGATGATGATGAGATAGTAGACCTAGGATCGGGTATTGGCGGTGATTTGAGCAAAGGGCTGGTTTGCTTGGTAGGAAAAATGTGTTCTGTATAATCTGTTAATTTTTGCCATGAAGGAGGTCATGACAAAGGCGTTCCGAACAAAAGGAAAGCTTGTTGTTTGGGACTAGGGAAAAGGGATACTGATTTTCTCTTTCGATCATGAGGACAATAGGGACCGGGTGATTCGGAATCAACCTTGGCATTTTGATGGTCATCTCTTTTGCCATCAAAACCCTATCGGGTATGGAACAACCTTCCTCGCACAGATAGCGAAAGCTATACCTTTGGATACAAAGCTTATGATCTACCTCTTGTGAGCCATACGGAGGAGGCGCTCCTATCCATTGCGTCGAAGATTGGGGAGTTAGAGGGGTATGAAAAATGCCTCGGCATTGGTTTCGAACAACTTTCTACGTTTCCGGTTGCTATTGAAATTTCACACCATTACGGAGGGGTATATCTCGTTAGGTTGGGGGAGATCGTTTGTGGGTGCCGCTAAAATATGAGTCCCTCCCTACGTTTTGCTTTGGGTGTGGAGTCATCGGCCATCTTTTCAAAGATTGCAGCAAGAGAGACAGAGATGGCGATCCCGATGCTAAGGATCTTTCTTTTGATTCCAATTTGAAAGCCTTACCCTTTTGTCGATCTAAGGACACAGTGGTGGAAACTGATTTTCCGAAAAAACCTTCTACCTTTACTCATACACCCGCTTCAAGCTCTAGATCCCCGCCCATCCTCTCCTTGAGTCGACTCTCACCACACTTCCCACCGTGATCCCGACAACACCAGCCTATAAATACACCTCGCCCTTCTTCCACCCACCACAACACCACTAATTCTAATCAATTCACTATTCCCGTAGCTCATGTATTCCACACCCCGAATACCCAACTTTTTGATATCAATGATCTTGCCGATTATCTTGGTACTGTGGTCTCTGTCAACCCTACTTCTACTCCTACCGGCACTTCATCTAAAAACTACCTACCCCTCCTCCAATTTTTGAACTTCCTTCATTCCAAACTCGCTCTACTTTCGAATGTCCCTCTACACCCTTCCTTACACCCAAATTGTCAATTCCAAACTATTGTTATCCATATCCTCCCACCGTCCACCCAACAAGCAAATTCTAAACACGTTTGTGCAAGTAGTCAAACCTCGTCTAACGAAGCCAATATTTTCTAAGCCAAAGCCTTTTGCATGGAAGTGGGCAGCCCGATCGAAAGGTCTCACTAGGGGTCCTCCTTATTGCTGCATGCCAGAGGGAAAAGGTCGTTGACCATTTCAAGTGGGTGACGATGAAGTTCGCATAAAACAAGGTAAGGATTAAAATTAGGATCAGAGAGAAACGTGACAGTGATGTTCTTAACAATGCTTAAATGATAGAGGTTGCGGAGGTGCAAGCCCGCCGACAACAATGAGTTGCCTCGGATGGAACTACCTCGGGGCTTGGGAACCCTCGGAAAGTTCCAGCTTTTGCGGAAAGAGTTTCGTACCAAAGTTCCCATGTTTGTGTTTGTTTGTGAAACCAAGTTACCGTGTAGGGAGTTAGATGGCATTTCCAAAAATTAGGATTTAATGCGGCTTTTGGTGTTGATTGTGTAATGGCTGGGAGGGGTCGGTCAGGTGGCTTGGGTCGCTTATGGAATGATGATCAACCTATTACAATCAAATATTTCTCTTTGAATCTGATTGGAGTGAATTGATGCATGTTTTTAGGGGGTATTTTAGTGCAAAAAGTGATCAAAAGTGTTAGATTTTGTGCCTAAATATGTAGAGTATCACTACTTTGCCTAAAAAGTATTACTTGTGAGATTTTTATGTTTTTCATCCCGCTTTCAGATAAATCGGTGGAATTTGGCCAAACCGAGAGTACCGGCATTCATAGGGTGAAGAGACGATCGAGACGGGCGAAACGGGGTCGAGACGGAGTCCGGATCGAGAAAATTCTCGAACTCGACCTCTGGTCGAGGCCAGGGCCTCGACCCGGGTTGCCGGCCAAAGGATGAAATTCAAATTTTTAAGCAGGCTCGACTCGAGGCTCAACCCTCGAGTCGAGGATCGGGTTAAAGGCGGCAAGCTCGAGTCGAGGGCCGAGCCTCGACTTGAGGTCGGAGACAAATTGAAGAATCGCTAACACGACTTAAGGAGCCTCGACTCGAGGGCCCCAACCTCAAGTCGAGGGATGCCCAAAATAAAAATTTGTGTTTAAAGCCCATTTGAGCGGAAAACAGAGCATAATCTCCATAGCCTTAATTAGAGCAGTTATTTTACAATTTTTTGGGCGAATTTCTCATTCCATAGCTTAATTCTCATTGTAGTTGGATTAGATTCATAGATTTAGATAGATTTTAATCATTTGTACCCTAGATTGGCTTTTGATCCATTACTTTTTCATTTTCAAGTTGTAATTCAATTGAGGAGAAGAGATTGTATTTGAAGATTACTTTGAAGATTCAAGCATTCCTATTATTTTAGATTCAATTGGTGATGTTCTTCCACTTTACTCTTTTAAATTCATTGATTGTTGTGATTAGCTTCTTAATTGTCCAATTAGATTTTCTACCCATGGGTTTTGCTCTTTGCACCATGGGCTAATACTCTTGTGCTTGGGATAATTGAAATTGGGGATGATGTGATTGCCTTATGCTATGATTGTTGATGATTGTTGATCAATTGAGTTAGATTGCTCCCTAATTGTGATTCTCATTGTGCTTCATGCATTTTTATCTCTTTAGATTAATGTTTGATCACCCTAGCAATAAAGTAGAGTTGAGCTAACGTGATTAGGGATTAATCGGGTTATAATTGTGTATGATTGTATGAATTGGGTGCTTCTTAATTGAGAGATTAGTTGCACTAAGGATACTCACATTAGGCATTGTGTGATTAATTGGAAAGTGATTAATTGCATGATGGTTTTATGCTTTCTATCTTAGTTGATTTGCAATTTGATTCAATCATAGCTTGTTGATCATTGATTCCTTGATGGATATTATCCCTAGCACCCTAGTCCCCATTGAATTTTAGCTACTTGTTCTAGCATATAAGGTGTTCGATTAATTGCTTGCCTAGTTATTTGATTGTATTTTTGCATTTGTGTTGTAGTTTTAGAGCCAAAATCGCTTTGCAACAATAGTCATCGATAACTTGTATTTTTGGGCCTCACGTGCATACTTTTTCCCTTGGGTTCGATATACTTGGTTGTCTTAAAATTGCTTGCCCGATTCCTACAATCGAATCATATTGAAATTGTAAAGCCCCGAATTTAATAATAGCACGTAATGACCGAGGCGCTACCAAATTGGCCCGTTAACTTAATTAAAGAGAAAATTGTAATTGAATAAACGGGATTTATTACAAAATAATCATTTGAGATTTACAATAAAAACAATGTAAAATAAATTACATGCAACCAAATTGGCGAAGACCGTGGAGGAGAGATGGCGAAGCTTGATCGAGGGAGAAGTAGTACTGTGCGTGCTCTGCTTCCCAATTTATTTGAATTTTTTAATGCATTTTCAATATATGAAATAGTTAATTAATACTTAAAAGTGCTATTTTGATAAATGGTTTTATTATTGTTGGGAAAGATGTATTTAAAAGTGCTATTCGATAAATTGTTTTCAATATATGAAATAGTTAATTAATACTTAAAGTGTTATTTTAATACTTAAAAGCGCTATTCAAAATATAGTGATATAATTAATAAATGTGCTATATGAAATAGTTAAAAGTGCTATTTGATTTTTGTAAGTATATTAAAAGTGCTCCTTAAAAAAATAGTATATTAAAAGTGTTAATTTTATGTAATATATAGGTATTATTCAAGTATTTAAAAGTGTTATTTAACTTTTTTAAGTGTATTAAAAGTGTTGATTAGATTTAATAAAGGTATTATTGAAATAGTTAAAAGTGTTATTTGATTTTTATGTATTAAAAGTGTTCATTTAATTTAATAAAGGTATTATTCAAGTATTTAAAATTGCTATATGATTTTTTAAGTGCATTCAAATGTTGAATGTATAAAGGTATTATTCAAATAGTTAAAAGTGTTATTTAATTTTTTTAAAAAAATTGTATTAAAAGTGTTTATTTAATTTGATAAAATTTTCAATAGTTCGATTTTATTTTTTAAATTTGTTTCAAAAAAATATTTTCTAAATTTATTAAAAGTACTAATTTAATTTGATAAAAGTGTTATTCAATTAGTAAAAAAATTCTAAGTGCATTAAAAGTGCTAACTTAATTCATTAAATTAAAAGTGTTATTTAAAAGAGTTTAAAGTGCTAAATTAAATGTTTATATGTAAAAGTGTTAATTCAAATACATAAAAGTGCTATTTAAATGAATTGAAATGTGAGAGAATGATTAGACAACGGTCATGAGGCGTTGTATTTTCCGAATTTGGCAACACAAAACTACAACGCCTCAAGACCGTTGTCTATCAGCGTTATTTCAATTGAGAACGTTTAGACAACGATCATGAGGCGTTGTATTTTCTGAATTTTGGCAACACAAAACTACAACGCCTCATGACCGTTGTCTATCAGCGCACAAGTTATTTCAATTGAGAACGTTTAGACAACGCTCATGAGGCGTTTTATTTTCTCGAATTTTGGCAACATAAAACTACAACGGTTTAGAACCGTTGTCTATCAACGCCTAAATGTGAATCTACAACGATTAAAGATAACCGATGTCTTTCGGCGTCTTTCTCTCGGATTTCGCAACGCCTTACTACAACGGTTGGCTAAAACCGTTGTCTATCAGCAAGCCTGCTAAGATAGACAACGGTTCGACTTTTAGAAAACAGCTTTTACTTTAGACAATGCTTTTTTAAAACGAGCTTGTCTTTCAAGCGTTGTAAAATTCCATATTTCTTGTAGTGTTGTAATTGAATAAACGAGATTTATTACAAAATAATCATTTGAGATTTACAGCGGAAAATAATGTAAAAAATTACATGCGACCATCGCCTCGTACTCGCTCGAGCTCCTTAGACTGTAGAAAGTCATAGCGTGGGGAGATGAGTGTTTGAAAATACACCCAGTGAGGGAAACATCAATGATTGCACAATTAAACAACATTCGTAAGCGGTATATGATATTTTCATTATAAAGCTCATGAGAACATTTAATGCTTTATCACATAGTACGGGCCATTACCCGGCTTGAACATTGTACGGGTCATTACTGGCTTGAACATAATATTATGGGTCATTACTCGGCTTGAACATATTACACGGGTCATTACCCGACTTGCACATAGTACATGTAAGTTTCATTTTATTTTTATTATATATTATTATATTATTATTTTTATTATATTATTATATTATTATATTACTATTATCACACACCACACATGCACACACGCACACCACATGCACAACACTCGCACACTCACTACACACACGCACACCATACACCTCACACACTATATATCTATATTATATATATATATATATATATAATATAATATATTCTTTTATTTTCTCTTTTAAAAATTTATATAATTTAATTAAAAGCTAATTATTAATACTAATACTCAATTTATTAAAAATAATTACACTTAAATATAAATAATTCACGTAATAATTTTGGGATATTACAATCTACCCACCTTGTAAAAATTTCGTCCTCGAAATTCAATTATAGCTTAGATCATCACAACCCACTTTCGATGCTAGATTATCCTATAAATTATTTCTTCATCCTTTAAACTCCAAATGTGGTTCACATCTATACTATTAATCTTTATTTAGAGAGTTAACCCAAAATAATTTCTATCACACAATGCATAGATCGCACTACATTCATCACTCTATTTTCCTCATACTCAATGCTAAATGGTAGCCCAATTGCATAATAATTATTACACCACAATCCAAGATCCATATCAGAATAATAAATTTAATTCTTAAATTATTATTCCAAATCTAAACCACAAAATCATAGGTCATTGAATATGCACGACAAATTTCATTCTTAAATTATTGCTTTAAATCTAAACCACAAAAACTTAACTCACTGCACACACACTACATAGCAATGTACCAGCATAACCATACACGCACACGAGCACACGCCGCCGCGGTTCAAATGCCGACGGCGATTACACAAAAGTATATTGACTATAATGACATCATGCAAAAGTAAGGTAACTAAAATCAACCTTACAGTCCACTAAGTATCCAATATCAAGCAAATTATAATTATCTCAAGGGGTATACATGCATAAAAAATTGCAAATAATTTTAAAAATTTTAAAAACCACGGTTGTATATAAAGCCAAAATTTTAATACAACCGAACATAATGATATTTCATACCTTGTGGAATTGTCGAGACAGGGAAGATGGAAGCAAGTAATTTACAAACCATCTTTTAAATGAGAAGTTATATTATAACTATGAAGTAAATATATACATATATATATATATATATATTTATAAATAGTAGCAAGTACGTAACCGAATGTTTTGATACTATTTGTAACGCCCGAATTTAATAATAACACGTAATGGTTAAGGCGCTACCAAATTGACCCGTTAACTTAATTAAAGAGAAAATTGTAATTGAATAAACGAAATTTATTACAAAATAATCATTTGAGATTTACAAATGAAAATAATGTAAAATAAATTACATGCAACCATCGCCTCGTACACTCGCTCGAGCTCCTTAGACTGTAGAAAGTCATAATTGTGGGGGATGAGTGTTTGAAAATACACCCGTGAGGAAAACATCAATAATTGCACGCTTAAACAACATTCGTAAGCGGTATATGATATTTTCATTATAAAGCTCATGAGAACATTTAATGCTTTATCACATAGTACGGGCCATTACCCGGCTTGAACATTGTACGGACCATTACCCAGCTTGAACATAATATTACGGGTCATTACTGTGCTTGAACATATTACACGGGCCATTACCCGACTTGCACATAGTACGGGCCATTACCCGGCTTGAACATTGTATGGGTCATTACCCGGCTTGAATATAGTGTGGGTTACTACCCGTCTTGATTAATAATGCAATTTAACATAACAATCATAACATTGAATGTTAAACTCAATTAAGAGTGGAGATTGCCCTCACCTTAAAAACAATAGCCGCCACAAATGATAAAATGTAATACCCCATTAATGATCCTCAACTCCTTTATAATGAACAATCTTAAAGGTCTCAAGTTTCTCCTTATATCCTACAAATAACATATACTCTTAACAATCTCCAATTCCAGACGCTACGAGCGTTAGATGAACAAACTAATTATAATTCTATAATCTACGAGTGGATATGAATATTTTGATATATAATACCACAATTAACGGGAATCGAATACTTACCAAAATGCTCGACAAACTCTCTCTCTCTTTCTCCCTCTCTCTCTCTCTCTTCTTTCTTTTTACTTTTCTCTAATTCCACCGCCTTACTCCCTCTCCTTATCACTATGCAACCGCCCTTACTAACTTAGTTAGTAAGTTTTATTTTATTTTATTTTATTATATATTATTATATTATTATTGTTATTATATTATTATATTATTATTATTATTAATATTATATTACTATTACTATTATCACACACCACACATGCACACACGCACACTCACTACACACACGCACACCACACACCACACACCTCACACACTATATATCTATATATTATATATATAATATAATATATTCTTTTATTTTCTATTTTAAAAATTTATATAATTTAATTAAAAGCTAATTATTAATACTAATACTCAATTTATTAAAAATAATTACACCATAATATAAATAATTCACGTAATGATTTTGAAATATTACGTAAACCGAGATTGGGAGTGACGTAGTATGGCGCTTTACTGGAATTTATGGGTATCCTAAGATCGCAACAAATGGAAACCTGGAGGTTAATTACCTAACTTGCAAGAGAAAGTTCTTTACCATGGTTGGTTATGGGGGATTTTAATGAGATTCTTTTCGATCATGAAAAATTAGGGGGTGTGGTTAGGAGGGAGCAATGCATGGAGGAGTTTCATGTTTGTCCTGGATAATTATGGATTGTTGGACCTGGGTTTTGAAGGCCATAATTACACTTGGTCAGCAGGAGGGTGCGGGCAATGTGCAGGAACGGTTGGATAGGGCTTTAGCGACTCGGTCTTGGAATGATTTATTTTCTAATTCTCATTTATTTCATTTGCCTCGAGTTCTGCTCGACCACCGTCCAATCAGACTTGATTTGGTGGGAACCGATTGTAGCCGTGAGAGAAGAAGGAAAAAGAGGCGATTCAGATTTGAGACGATTTGGCTTGATGAGGAACAATGTACCGATATTATCTATGATACTTGGTATGGTCGAGTAGCGACTCATCTAAAAGCTTCATGGAATCTGTTAGGCAATTGTGGGGAAGATTTACTAAATTGGGACCGTTAATTTTTGGGAGTTACCCAAGGAAATTAAGCGATGTGCAAGGAGGAGTTGGACCATGTGCAAAAGGGACCCCAGAACCGTGAGGCTATTCAGTTTGCTCGATGCTTAGAAAATAAGATTGTTGCTTTGTTACGAAAAGAGGAACTTTTCTAGCTTCAAAGATCAAGAATCGAGTTGGATGAAGGAGGGTGATCTAAATACTGGACTTTTCCACAGGATGGCGAATGGAAGGAAAAAGAGAAATACCATCAATAAGATTATCGATGAGGTGGGGATTGTTCACAGGAAGGAGGATATGGTGAAAAAGGTTTTCGTGGACTATTTTTGGGATTGTTTACGACAAAGAGTGAACTGAATATGACTCAAGCATTAGAAGGCTGTGGAGCACAGAGTCACCGACGAGATGTCCAAGACATTATCCCAACCGTTTACGGCAGAGGAGGTCGCTACAGCCTTATCCCACCCGTGTCGGTGTAGCCGGCATCAAATGAATGCATCCTACAAAAGCACCGGGTCCCGACGGTATGTCTACCGCTTTTTTATCGAAATATTGGGGCGATTGGGAATTCTATTCAAAATATTGTGCTTAATGTTCTTAACAATGCCTATGATCCTACGACCCTCAATCATACTCACATAGCTTTAATTCCAAAAATTAAAAATCCCGAGTCCCCTGTTGATTTTCGGCCAATAAGTTTGTGTAATGTCTCCTTGCTTATCACTAAAATAATAGCAAATCATTTGAAGATTCATCTCCTCGCTATTATTAATCCTGTCAGTCGACCTTCGTCCCGAGACGTCTCATTACCGATAATGCTCTTCTTGCCTTTGAGGTGTTCCATTTTATGAATCATAATTAGGTAGTTACTAGGGGTTCATATGAGTTTAAATAGGATATGAGTAAGGCCTATGATAGGGTTGAATGAGAGTTTTTAAAGGGGATTTTGCTGAAAATTGGATTGCGGGTTTCTTTGGTTGATGTTATCATGCAATGTGTTACCACGGTTTCTTTAGATGTGCTTATTAATGGTGATCCATCGGATTCTTTCACACTTTCCCGTGGCATTCGCCAAGGGGACCCCTTTCCCCTTATTTGTTTCTTTTAAATGCGAAGCTTTATGCGCTTTAATTAGAAGGGAGGTTGAGAAAGGGGTACTTCATGGGGTGAGAATTTGTAGGAATGCTCCATTTGTCTCTAAGCTATTTTTGCGGACGACACACTGATCTTTGGGAGAGCCACCTCACATAAGAGATCTTTGAGGTGTATGAAGGCTGCGTCTGGACAAGCTATTAACTTGAATAAACGACATCATGTTTAGTCGTGGCATTTTAGCGGCAAGAGGTGAAGGCTTGGTGCAGGTTTTGGGGGTTCGAGAGAGTGGAGCAACATGCCATGTACTTGGGGATACCGACTAGAATTGGGAAATCGCGTATAGGTGTTTTTCGTGGCTTGGTCAACCGTATCTCTAAAAATTTAAGGACTTGAAAGGGAGGACGTTATCACGGGTTGAGAAGCTTACCTTAGTTAAGTCGGTTGTGCAATCAATACCGACTTACTTAATGACTTGCTTAATTTGAGATTCCAAAGAATATTATTACTAAAATTGAAGGGCTAATTGCAAGATTTCTTTGGGGTCGGCAAGGCGATGAGAGGCGAATTCACCGGCTTCGATGGGAAGTGTTGTGCAAACCAAAGAGGGACGGTGGTTTGGGTCTACATAATTTGGATGAATTAAATTAAGCCTTGCTCGCTAAGCAAGGTTGGAGATTATTACAGGGGGACAGTTCCTTATTAGCGAGTGTTCTTCGAGCCGAGATACTATCCAAATACGGGTTTTATGGATGCCCGTATTGGGTCCAAGTTATACTTGGAGGAGTATGTTGCTAGGGGATTGGTGCTTGATGGGGTTTACTTTGGGTGGTCGGTAATGGGGAGTCGATTAGAGTGTGGGCTGATTCGTGGTTTCTTGATGGCGGGTTCCTCCGGGTCTCCACGCAGACAGAGGAGCGGCGGAGGATTGGAGGGTTAGCGCGTTGCTGGATTCAGAGAGCCAAGGTTGGAATATGGAGCCGATACGGAACACGTTTGAGCAAGAGGATGTAAATAGAATTCTTTCTATAACGCATGTGCTTAATTAAAATGGTGATGTTCTTTCTTGGCGGTTTACTAAGAATGGTGTCTTTTCGGTGAAGTCGGGATATCTTGAACTTCCGTCTGAGCATGATGCTTCGCAGTCTGGGACGGGAAGAGTAATACTGATGGCATAAAATATGGGAGCTCGAGTGATTCCTAAAATCCACTTCTCCTTGTGGAAATTTCTTCATGATATTTTGCCTTCGAATATTAATTTGGTTAGCAGGTTTGTGGATGTTAATTCGATGTGTGTAAGGTGTGGTGATCGAGATTGAATCAACGGAGCACGTGTTCAAGGAGTGTTGGTGGGTTGCGAAGTATGGAAATTTTATTCGGTGAAGATGCAATTATCGGAGGGGTCGATTGTGGGTGGGTTGAATCAGAGAGATGTCGTTTGCAAGAGGAGGAGTTTTGCATGTTTATAACTTTTCTCTGGTTTATTTGTTACGCTCGAAACGTGAGAATCTTTGAGGTTCGGCATATGTGGTAAAAAGAGGTGGGCGATGGGGCAATCATTCACCACCGTGCTTACCGAGCCGCGGTTCCTTGAAGGCATTCTCGATCAACTGTTGGGGGTGGGGATGCTCAATGGCAGAGACCTCAATTTGGTTGGAAGAAGCTCAACACGGATGCATCTGTTCGAATGGGGTCAGTGCTTCTTTAGTGGCGTGTTACGAGATGAACAGGGAAGGGTCGAATGGTGTTTGGCTGATCGTTGCCATAATCAAGAGGTTGAGGTGGTTGAAGCCTTTGCCATTAGGACGTGGGCTGCATATAGCACTCGAACCGGGGGTGCGATGGTTGCAGTTGAATCAAGCTTTGGGTTTGGTCCAACAATTCTTGAAGTCACTAAACCGCCTTAGCTACACCGGTCGTATTGTTAAGGAAATTCAAGAGCTAGTGAAGGGTTTTGATAGGGTTAATTTCACTTGGGATAGAAGATCGGGGAACTCTCTAGCTTAGAGATGTTAAACGGATGGCCCCTAGCCCTACAGGGCCACGGGCCTTAGCGGTTCATTCTTAGTGGGCCCGTAATTGTTGGAACCTAACCTTAACCCTAGCGGTCTACGGGCTAAACGGGTCACTAATGACTCTAGAAAAAAATATTATTTTTAATATAAAATAGTAAATTATAATCATAATGCAACATAATACAAACTTAAAATACAAACCTTGTTCATAATTCATAAAAATAACATAAACCTTATATTACCAAAAAGAAATCTACATTAAAAAATAAATTTGAATTCTCTTTATAGTTCGAAGCAAGTTAATTTCATTATAAAACTATAAGGAAGTTGCCAAGTTATCCTCTTTATAGTTCAAGACTTCCCGTAGCAATGGTCTCTAAACCATCCACTAATACTAAAGTTTTGCAACGCACCATCACTACAATATACCAATAATTTACAAATAATAATTATTAATTATTATTCTATTATTAATAATTTGGAAAGAAATAATGAGGAAGTTGTTTATTAATTAATAATTATTACTTTATTAGTTTTAGTTTATTTATTGTATATATAATATATCTGTAGTGTAGTGTGTAGATAGTAAACTTGTATCGTATGTAGTATGTACTAATGAATTACGTATCTATATCATAATATTTAAAAAAAAAAGAGGAACCGGTGACCGGCAAGCCTAAAAACCGGTGGACTAGCCCGTTTAGCCCACGGACTAAGCGGTTCGGGCCAAAAAGGCCCGATTTTAAGTGGGCCACTGAAATCCCGGCCCTAACCCCGCATTTTACAGTGGCTAAGCCATCCGCGACTGCTTTAACATCTCTACTCTAGTTCATAGACTTGCTTGGTTTGGGTTCTTTTGTGATGTTAATTTTTTTATTTTTATATTCCTATAAGCTTGGTTAAAACTGTGGTGGCCGACTTGTCGGCTGTTTAATTTTTGAATGAATGCTTTTCCTTTAAAAAAAAATATAATAATAATAATTGTTGGATCTGATAAAAAAAAAAAAAAATGGGGTCAAACCATAAAATGAGAAAAATAAAGGATCAAATGTAGAAATTTTGCCTGGATTGTTGATTGTTCTAGAACCATATTTCTTTCAGATTATGACCCTCATCTCACGCATATTCGCACTAATTCACCATCTCATCCTCCTCGATCTTTCTCTCTTCTCTCTATTTCTCCGTCTGAGAGTTTTCAACAGCAGAAACGATGGCTTCTGATGATCAAATGGTACATTTTTCTCTTAGATCTCACTTCATATTAACTTTTTATTTGTTAGATCTATTTTCTTTGGAATGTTTTATATATTTCGATTTGTGATATGTGAATTCCTAATATTTTCTTTTGTTCAGAAAACAACGTATATGGTGGTTTGAAATTTTAATGTTTTAGCGTGGTTAAATTGCTCCTCGTGTTGTGCTAATGTTATTATCATTTACATGCATTTGGTTTTCTGGAAACACAATATTTTCATTGAAATTGGGCGAAATTTTATTGTTTGAAGGGACGAGCTTTTTCTGTAGGATTTAGATAGAAAAAAACTCGATAAGATTGCCAATTGAAACAAACATAGATGATATATATAAATTTCTCTCTCCTGTGTTTCGATTAATTACAATTGATTAAAGAATTTCTATCTATCCTCTGTATGTGTTTCTAATTGGTGATTTATTGAGCTTTTTCACGACCGTATATGATCTCTGCTATATTCAAGAGATTGGAATGCAGTAAGTTTAGGTAGCTGTTACTTTTGGCACTCAATCAGAAAGACCTCATCTTATATCAGCTTTGGCTACAAACAAGCTCGAAAAATCTCGAGGAATAATGTGTCATTATGTGAGATCACTGCCCTTAAGCTACTTCCAACTCTAGAAAGTTCTAAAAACAGTTTCCCTATTCGTAGAATGTAAGGCTTGATATCGTTAAACGTTCCACCAAGGTGGCCCCTTTGACACTCTTCCAAAGGGGGCCTTCATTTGTCACCAATAACCATTGATTGACTTTGTGCTAGATGGTTCTGATCCTGATTTCCATGGTTAGATTATTTCAGATGTTTTAGTTGGTTCTTCAATTCTCTGCTTGATCAACTCTCTTTCTCTGTACAACTAACTGTTTTCTCAAAATGTGATTATCTATTCTTCTGCAATCTTTCGATGGCAGCTGATAACTCTTAAGTATTTTCTTGGGAAGAAAAATACACCAGTGGGAATATTCTTTGTGTGGGCTTGACACACATGGATGTCATTTAGATTGATTGTGGTTGAACTTTCATTGTTATTTTCATTAATATAGCTATTATGCTTTATGTTTGGTTTCAAGTGGTATGTTTTTACATGCCGTTTTTGCTAGCATTTTTCATGCTTAAAGAGTCCATGAAGGCTGTTAATTTTTTTTTTTTTTTTTTTATGTGTGATTTGCAAATTGCAGCAAGGTAAGTTACCAAAGTAAAAATAGGTGCTACTTCTGAAGAGAAGCTACGACAATTTACCTTGCAGTTTTTGAATCAAAACTCTATATACTTAGTTACAGAAGTTTCTCTTTCAAGGTAGCAATATATTTACAAATTACATCTTTAATCTTATGGAAATGCTCCTTGCACTTTTACGCTCACATGGGACTAAGTTTCATGGCCTCTTCACATGATTTGAATATTCGTGTTGGAGACTAGGATCAGTCTGATCTAGCTGCCTTCTTTGTCTTTAGGACAAAAATGATTGTTGGTTGAAAATAGTAGGATGATTGAGGAGCAATGATTATAGAAGAGGAGGTAGTTAATCATAGTGATGAACTTATTTTGAGTCTCAATACCTCGTAAGAAGTATAATAAAGATGAGTTAATAATATTTTATTCTCAATAACCACCTATGAACCAAACACCCTAAATTTGTATGCTTTGGTTGTCATTAAGCGACGTGATGACAGCTCAATGATACTGTCATAGGAAAAATGACACCCTAAACCCTAAACCGCCTATACTGGTGGAGAATTGATACTATCAAATAAACCTTGTGCGTTTTGGTGTAATTTCAAACAACTGCGTAGACCTGCATATTTCCCCAACTTCTCTATCCAGTTTACGAAAAATGAATTTGATACGACACTTCCACAAAATATAACATTCCACATGCTTTTGCTCGTGTGACAATTATATGATCCATTCTTTCATTTTTAATTTGAGCTTGGTGCTTTCCAGATTAGTTATTTCATTCAATCATCTTTTATTATGTGGTATCCAACTTGTCACAGCTTTACAACAATCTAAAGGTTTCATCTGCTGGATCAACAGAAAAACATGGCTCTAGTCAAAGGGTTCAACCCTGGACTGATTGTCTTACTTCTCGTGGGTGGGCTTCTCTTGGTATTCCTCGTTGGAAATTACGTACTGTACATGTACGCACAGAAAATTATTCCTCCAAAGAAAAAGAAGCCCATTTCGAAGAAGAAGATGAAGAGGGAAAAACTGAAGCAAGGAGTGGCAGCACCTGGAGAATAGATGTAACATCCCCACAAAACCTGAACCTTTGCCCAGGTTACAAATCGAGCTTCTTGTTTTTGTATGTTTAATGTTGGGGCATCGTCTTGTGACAGATTAGGACACTGAATGCGCTCTCGTCTAGTTAGATACTACTTTAACTTTATGTTTGTGTATCTATGTACTTGTCGTTGCAGTTGAGAATTCGTACATCGTAGTTCGTCGTTTTTTCTGTGTCTGAAAAATATCAGTTTTGGTTAATATTCTTGGCATTGAGCTTCTTTGACTTTGCGTTTCTGTTTACCAAACAAATTTAACTAGTTCCTGTTTGGGATACTGATTATTGCGAGAAAAAAAAATTCTGCTTTTAGGGTGAAAATTTTCAAGTATTTTTCTAGATACAACGGTATTATAACTAATTGATGAATTTTTGGGAATCTCGCAAAAACATATGGAACTCAAATTTAAGACTCGAGTTTGCCCATTGAAATGAAAATGAAATGCTCCCTCCTATTTAAATCTAAATGTTGCTTTGATTTTTCACGTTAATTGCAATTTAATGAAGTTTTTGAACTTCTTAATGTTAATTCTTAATTACGTTTCTTCCACCTTTAAAGTAATTAAAAATAACTTACAGTACTAATCCAAATTTCCAAATTAATTAATTATAGTATTAATCCAAATTTTCAAATTAATTAATTAATTAATTAATAATATAATAGGGAATAAAAAAACTTCTCAATATATATGTATGAATTTAAAAAATTTATATAAGATGAGTTTCACTTTTAGAAAACATCAAATATATTAGTAGGGGTATCAAATATATATATGCGGGAGTATCAAATATCTGGTAATGGAAATTGGAAAAAAATTTAAAATTGTATGCCGAAGTATTAAAATATGTGAATTGAAAAAAAAAACTTTAAAATTAGATATGGGAATGGAAATGGGGAAAAAAATAAAACTTTAAAAATTGTCTATAACAATATCAACTATATAAACGGATGAAACTCATCTCATATATTAGACCGTCTCATATATCAAACTTTCACCAGAGAGTACCCCGATTTTGAACTGGAGGATATGTGGTAAAATGTAAACATTCCAAAATAATAGCGCAAGAGATGAATTGAAGATATAAAATCCACATAAATAAATTTTATGAATAAATTTATCAAAAGAAATTGTACGAAACATAATCCTCTGGGTTTTTCTTTTTTACTCAAATATCAAAAGTATCATTAAAAAATAAATTAGAGTATCATATCTCGCAAAATAATTTGGCACTCTAAGACATTTTCCTCAAGATCGAACATAAAATTCATCACAACTAAAAAACATCCAACACAAATAATCATCAACCCTAATAAAATGCAAAATCAAGGTGTATTCCAATATCAAAGTCATAATGGTGTAATTTAAAACACACACAAACGCGCTGCTAACGGTCTTGCAGATATCGCCAATAAATGGCTTGCTTATACACAAACAACATATCGCATATAATGCGGCTTTACTTTACGCGAATTCTAAGAAACAAAGTTTATATATAAGTACATAGTTCATATAAAGACGTGAAATGCTAGTTATGGTGGCGATCCATGGTCATCCCCGGGCGGAACCATGACAAAGACGGATCGGGCGTTGAACCCCGGATGCCGGAGCCTACGACGAACTTCACGCCCCTCGACAAAGGGCACATGCGTGGCGTATACGTGGGTTGCAAAATCACATGTTGTTTCACATTGCTCACGTTGAACCTCGTCCTCCACCAAGCTTCCACAGCACCGCATGATCTTGCAAGTGCCTCGCAGTGCCCTATGTATAAATCATCTACCTTTTTTATATTCGTTTACATGGATGTTAGGCAATGACTAATAAGATGGATTTTTATTGAGTTTGAGATACAAAAATGGTACTCGAGATACTAAAAAGGTTTAAAGTGTGTGTTTGCAAACACAAGTAACAATTTGGGGAATCACTTGATTTCAAAAGTTGAGAGAGTGAGCTTTTAAATTTTTTTGAAAATAAGTGATTCTACTTCTTTTCATATGGTTTGCAAACGCCCTAATTTATCTTGGTTTCGTTTTCGGTGGTGTTTTCAAACCCCGGTATAACACTAGAACCACTTTTTAAAAAGAAAAAAATGGGTCTTACCAAATTAAAAGAAAAATGATTCTACAAACAAACCATTCATGTTAGGTTATATGAAAAACAAGACTAAGACACTTTCTTTCAAAACCTTGATTCATGAAAACGGAAAGTGCTTAGAATAATGCTCATAGTCACACATATATGGCATATATTTCAAATCAATTGTGTACAATGGAACATGAGAAAAATGAACGTAGCATAGCAAGAACAAATTGTAAAAATAAAAGCCGAGACCCCACAAATCACATGAATTAATCATCAAGGAGCGCATGATGGATGAATATAAAAAACTTTATTCGGGCGCTTTGTTCAAAATTCCTCAATGGAAATGACAATGAGGATGAACATGGGATAATTGTGATGGTTAATGAGAATAAAAGATAATTAAATCACCTTTATCATACTTCATACGTCTTGATGAGACATGTTGTGACACGAATATTTCATAAAATACTCCACCTCGGTAGGCAAACCCAAGCCTCATGGGGGTATCCCGACTCTAGGCATAAAGGCAAGTAAACTAGACTACTCTCCATGCACGACTAGTTCTCCAAGCCCAGCAGCTCGGCAAGCCGGCGGCTCGGCGGCTCGGCAAGCCCGGCTCGGCGGCTCGGCGGCTCGACACGAAAGACTGACTCATCAAGCGACAAGGTACCGACACCTTTACGAGACAAGACAAGACCATTTAATGTAAAGTAGATCTTGTCAGGATTTTATATCAATCGGTTGTAAATAAATCCTAAAATAAAGGATTTATGATTATTTTTAGCTTTTTAACTTTATTTCTTGAGGACTCTATAAATAGAGCCTCCTCACATTGTAAACAACTCATTCTTGTCTTCCACATTCTATACAACACTAGGCTAGGGGTCCCCTTGAGGACACCCAAAGCCATCTTCAAGGGAGGAACTCCATGAGTTCTTCCCCATTCTTGTGTTCTTCATTTAATACTTGTTTTAACCGATTTCAAGCCACATTAATCTCTCATAAATATTTCGGTTAACAACAATTGACGCTAGAAGGAGGGCGTGGACTACGTGCTTCGTGAAACTCATCTTCCTCACTTGAAAAACCCAGAAAATCACGATGAATCATGACAAACTCGCCATTCACCAACCGGGGAGGGAGCCCACGCCGGAACGATCCTCACGACGGCGCGCGTATTCCCGACTCCGCCGGTTCAGGAGACACGACGCCCGATCGGGCCGGAGGCTTCATCGCCCCATCCCTCTTCGGGAGTATCAAACTCCGGAGCAGATACGGACCGCGATAAAGCAACTCCGAGGCCGAGGCAAGGAGCTTGAGGTGGCAAATCCCAGGGCCGTCGGCGGCTCGCAAGAAGGCGAAGAAAGGGAAAAGAAAGCGGTGGAGCGGGCCGCGAGCAGTCCCCAGGATCCAGATCCGTATTTGAACGACTTCGGTTCCTCCCGCCAACTTGATTTTGAGTCGATTCGAGTGCTGTGACCAAGGTGCCCGCTAAGGCTCAATACGAAAAGGCGAGCCCCGGCTCCCGGTGCTCGGTCCTTCAGGGAGGAAAGGAGGGCGTCGGTTATGGACCGGCTGGGTCCAGCTCCGGTCTCGGTGCATGACCGACTTGGACCGCATCCTCTCACCCGCTCCGAGCGGCTAAAGATCCACGTGATGCCCTACTTGCCGCCATGCGAGAAAAAGATCGACGAGATGGCCGAGAGAATTGGCTCGGGGACGGCTCATCGAAAAGTCCAAGGCGAATGAGCCACTATCGGTGGAGATTGAAGAAG
Source organism: Paraleonurus japonicus (assembly GCA_030762865.1). NCBI lineage: Eukaryota > Viridiplantae > Streptophyta > Magnoliopsida > Lamiales > Lamiaceae > Paraleonurus > Paraleonurus japonicus. The sequence goes on along the minus strand of CM061052.1, from coordinate 17,601,166 downwards.
CTCCAGTCCAACCCAAGATTCTTCCTCCTCAAACCCCGGTATACGAGGGAAAGACGGATCCAGGAGACTCATTTGAGCAAGTACAAGATCTATATGGTCGGCCGGGAGCTTCGGACGCCACCAAGTGCGGCGGCTTCCCACCGACCTTGGGCGAGCTGGCCCACAAATGGTACGTGTCACTCCCGCTCGCTCGATTCACAACCCGACGAGCTCGGCGAAAAGTTCACCTCGTACTTCGCCTCTAAGATCCCGCGAGCCGAGAACCGCCAAAGGTTGATGGGAATCCGCCAGGGGCCGAACGGAGTCGGATGAAGCCTATCTCGACAGGCTAGATGAGGTCTTGCTCACCGGGAACCAGCGGCGGGCGACGAGCTGGCTCCACGCGGCCATAAGCGGACTTTGCCCAGACTCTCACATGTTCGAGGCATATGACCAAGAAGTATCGAGACCACTTATGCCGAGTTCCGCCGACGGGCGGTGATCTCATTACCCGCCGAAGCTAATTTCCCAGCGCTGGGTGAAGTGGAAGCAGAAAGAGCGGCCGGGGAGGCGGGGAACCACCCCCACCAAGAAAGGACAGGCGGCCAAAAAGGGGCGGGAACAAGCGGGACTTCGGAACCTTCAAAAGGTTTGACGAAGCTCCCCTCAAGTCGAGGTGTTCCCAATCGTAAATGTGCTCGGCCAATCGCCCGCTCAGGTTTTTCACTCCATCCAAAGGCTCGGGATTACTGCAGAAGCCTAAGCCAATCAAGCTAGACCCCACTAAGCCAATTTCAGCAAGTTACATGCATACCACGAATCTCCCGGTCACAATACCGGCCGGTGTCGCGATCTCCTCCGCCGGTATGGAAGCTATATGAAGAAAGGAAGCTTGATGCTTTCGTTAAGAAGCCTCCGCCCGGGCGAACACCGAGGAGCGGGCCCCTCGCCGCGAGAACCAACTCCCGGCCGGGGTAACGGAAGTTGAGCGGTCGCGGCGACTCCGGCGGCAACGAGCTCCCGCCCGCCCATGCGGGGCCGGATCGGTATGCTCCAGCGGCGGGAGCCTCGGCGGGCTGGTAGAGGTGTTCACCATCGAAACCGGAAGAGAAAGGCCGAGATCGGGGCCATTGATAACATCGGCCTAGTCGGTTTCCCTCGGAGCCGGCCATCCCGAAATCCACCGTGCTCGGCTTCTCCAATGCCGACAGGAAGGCATTCTCTCGCCCGAAGAACGATGCACTCGTGATCACCTCCACCATCCTCGGAATGACAATCGGCAGGATTCCGGTCGACAATGGGAGTTTTTGCAATTTGATCTTCAAGTCGGCGCTGGACGGATGGGAAATCGGCGAAGTACATCAAGCCCTATGACTTGCAGTGTGCGGATTCGGGGACATGATCGTAAATGCATACGGGAAGATCAAGCTGACGGTGGAACTCGTTGACCATAAGGATGAGAAGGTTAGGATAACTAGGCCGGTGGATTTTGTAATTGTCGACTGCCGAACATGTATAACGGCTTCTTTGGTCTCCCTTTCTTTGAAACTTTTGAGGCGATCGCCTCTTCTTTCTTTTATTGTATCAAATTCCCCACCCTCGAGGGAAATGTGGGAGCTGTAAAGGCGACGAGAAAATGGCAAGAAAGTGTTTGAACTACCCGAGTCCGAATATATTTTCTGCTTTTTTAGATTCAAATTGCAATACCGTTCATGGAACAAGTTCCCGAGACCGACCAAGGTTATAGGCAAATGGAAGTCGACCGAGTCGGCGGCAGACTTGGAACCCCGCTGGGTTTCGAGCCGCAACGGCTAGATCTCGACCCGAGGGGCAGCCCCAAAGACCCCGAGGGACAAAAACTTAAAAGAACCGCGCGGTCGAGGAACTTGAATACATCCGAGTCGACCTAAGCCGACCGGAGTTAGAAGTTGCTATCGGCTCAAAATCCCTTGAGAAATGCGGGAAGAGATAATTAGCTTCTTGAGGGAAAGCGTGGATGTTTTCGCTTGGTCTCATCGGGACATGGTCGGTATCGATCCCAAACATGCCTGCCATCACCTGAAAATCGACCCAAAGAAGAAGCCGAGTCTCTCGAGAAGAGAAGAAAATTCGGGCCGAGAGAAGTACGCGGCTTTGGCGTAAGAGGTTAAGAAGGCGCTCGACAACAAACTAATAGAGCAGGCCGAGGATGAACCCCAATGGGTGGCCAACGCCGTGCTTGTGAAAAAGTCGAATGGCTCACGGAGGCTGTGCATCGACTTCACAGACCTCAATGCGGCGTGCCCAAAAGACCATTTCCTAATGCCACATATTGACCACAGTCGAGCAATCCGCGGGGCACGAAATGATGTTGTTCATGGATGCCTTTGCGGGGTACTATCAAATACCGATGGCGGTGGAGGATATCAAGCACACCTCTTTCCTTACGAGAGAAGAATGTCTACTCATGGCTGAGAATGCCTTTCGGCCTAAAAACGCGAGGGCAACCTACCAAAGGTTGGTCAACAAGATGTTTGCCGAGCAGATCGGCAAGACAATGGAAGTCTACATCGATGACATAGTAGTAAAGAGCCTAAAGAAAGAAGACCACCTGGGATCTCAATGAGGCGTTCTCAATCTTGAGGAATATAACATGAAACTCAACCCGAAGAAGTGCGGCTTCGGGGGTCGGGTCGAGGAAGTTCCTCGGCCACATAGTAAGTCGGAGAGGAATCGGCGAACCCCGCGCAAATAAAGGTCATCCTAGACATGGACGAACCCAAGAGCGTTAGCGAGTACGGCGCAGACGGGTTGTGCGCGGCCCTCAACAGATTCATACCCCGCCTCGGGGACAAAAGCAGAACCTTTCTTCACCACCATCAAGAAAGGGAAGTTCTCTGGGAAGGGAGAGCAGAGAGGCCTTCCAAAAGGTTAAGGAATACCTGGCTAACCCTCAAATCCTATCCAAACCGATTCGGGTGAATAGCTCTTTTTATATCTAGCGGCCTCGGATTCGGCGCTCAGCGCCGTCCTAGTCTGGCCGAGGGGCAGCGGCATCTCCCGATATATTTTGTCGGCCAGTGCGCACGACGCCGAACTTCGAGATATACTCCCTGGAAAAGCGGCATATGCGTTGGTAATGAGCGTGAGAAAGTTGAGGGCTTACTTTTTCGACCATCAAGTCGAAGTCCTCACAACCCTCCCGCTCGAGGCAAGTGTTACATCGGCCGGACACAAGTGGTCGACTCCTAAAATGGTCTGGAGATAGCCGGTCACGGGATAACTTACTCCCTCGAACAGCAATCAAGGGGCGTGCCCTCGGCGGATTTCTTGGTCGAACTGTCATTCCCTCCGGACCCGATCAGGGTAAACTTCCCTCCTTAGAGATTATACGTCGGCGGTTCGTCCACGTCCTCCTACTCGGGTGCCGGGATAGTATTAGTAGGTCCCGAGGGCCAATGCTTCACAAACGCTGTCGGTTTGACTTCCCCGCCACGAACAATGAGGCCGAATACGAGGCCACGATCGGGGTCTTGAGCTCGGCGAGGCCGTGGGAGCCCGCCGATTACATATTTTCATGGATTCGCTGCTCGTTGTGGACCGAGGTTAAAGGAGAATTCGAGGCTAGGGGAGAGCAGATGGCAAAATATCTAGAGATAGTGGCAGCCATGTGTGGGAAACTCCAACAGTGCTCATCGAGCAAATCCAGGGAAGCAGAATTCCCGAGGCAGATCTGCTGTCCAAATTGGCAACCTCAGGGGCCGCCGATATGACTAATATTGTTCTAACAAGGCAGCTCCATTCGGCGATTCATAACCAATCAATCAACATGGTCGAGGAAGAGGAAGAGAATTGGATGACTCCGATTGTGGCCTACCTCAAAAATGGGACTTTGCCGGAGGATAGGGTTCTAGCCAAACAACTCGAGCTCGGGCGGCGAGGTATACCCTAATCGATAACGTACTTTACAAGCGAAGTTTCTTCCTCCCGCTACTTAAATGCATCACGCCCGAGCAAGGGCAAGTAGTCTTGGCGGACATTCACGAAGGAATGCATGGGAACCACGCCGGAGGACAAGCGCTCGACCACAAGGCAATGAAACAAGACTACTACTGGCTCACCCTCGGGAAGGATGCCATCGCATACGCTAAAGCACATCGCAAATGTCGGTGATGGCACCGAACATCAAGTCGGCCCCGAGCAGCTGAAATCCATCTACGATCCTTGGCCATTTGCTCAATGGGGCATCGACTTGATAGGCCCCCTCCCGACCGCTCCCGGAGGCTGCAAATACGCCGTGGTCGCCGTCGACTACTTCACGAAGTGGGCAGAGGCTGAGCCTCGAATAAGATCGACCGGCGAGATCATCAAGTTTATATGGAAGAACATCATTTGTCGTTTCGGTCTTCCTCACGCCATCACTTGGACAATGGGAAACAATTCGATGGTCTAGAAATCATGGAGTTTTGTGAGAGGTGGAAGATTAAAAGATTATTCTCCACTCCATATCACCCACGATCCAACGGCCAAGTGGAGGCGGTTAACAAGATTAAACACATCCTGAAGACCAAGGCTGGAGGATAAAAAGGGAAATTGGGCAAGCTGCCTACCCGACGTCCTCTGGGCATACGGGACTACCACAAGAAACTTCAACAGGGGAGACCCCATTCGCCCCAGCCTTCGGCACCGAGGGCGATCATACCATCGGAAGTTGCCATCCCAACGTTGAGAACCTCCACTCCGATCTCCGGCAGTAATGACGAGGCCCGGAGAATGGATCTCGACATGCTCGAGGAGCGAAGGCTCATTTCAATGCAGAAATGCGGCATATAAGCGGCGTTCGAGAAAAATACTACAACTCCAAGGTTAAAGTCCACACCCGAGGTCGGCGAACTAATCCTCAAGAGGGTCCTCGGCCCGACCAAGGGGTTTTCGGCCCCAATTGGGAAGGCCCCTTGAGAATATCTAAATGGCTATCTGGTGGAGCCTACGAGTTAGAGCATCTTGACGGCACGCCGGACCAATACCCTTGGAACGCATGCCACCTCGTAAAATACCATCAATAGCTGGTCGGGTAGATCGGTAGGAAAATCTTGTATCCCTTTCAAATGTAATAGTTATAGAATTGATAAATAAAATCGGTTTATCATCTCGAATCTTCCAAAGTTACAAATCTCTCCGATCCACCCGACCACGGCTCGCGAGTGGACACCGACTCCACAAGCCTTGTGAGCGAGCGAGAACCTATCACAAGCAAGGGGCACATCACCCCCAAATCCTCGTTACGAGCTGCAGCTACGGCCGAGGTCAACGGGCAGCTTTGCCTTCGAGGTATCCCGATTCCTATGAGTTTCGAGCGTTCGAGCCTAACACGTGACCGGCTCACGTAGGGCAAGACCCGCATGCGTGCAAATTCACGATAGGGCAAACGAGCTCGAGCGGTCTAATCCCTCAAAGAGCACAACTCAATGAGTCGTAGAAACCGACCGACCAACATGGCGGGCGGACACGAAGCTCAAACACCTGCCGAGTAGAATCTGCTGATCGGAGAAATTTTTCGCAAAAATTTTTCTAACTTAAAAAGCCGAGCCTCGCCTTGGGGGCCGAGCAGAATCCGTGATCGGAGAAATTTTTCGCAAAAATTTTCTAACTTTAAAAAGCCGAGCCTCGCCTTGGGGGCCGAGCGAGAATCTGATCGGAGAAATTTATCGCAAAAATTTTTCTAACTTTAAAAAGCCGAGCCTCGCCTTGGGGGCCGAGCGAGAATCCACTGATCGGAGAAATTTTTCGCAAAAATTTTCTAACTTTAAAAGCCGAGAGGCCTCGCCTTGGGGGCCGAAAGCGAATCCGGTGATCGGAGAAATTTTTCGCAAAAATTTTTCTAACTTTAAAAAGCCGAGCCTCGCCTTGGGGGCCGAGCAGAATCCGCTGATCGGAGAAATTTTTCGCAAAAATTTTTCTAACTTTAAAAAGCCGAGCCTCGCCTTGGGGCCGAGAGCGGCGAACCGCCTTACCTTAATTCCTACTCGATCTATCTTCGTTTGTGGTTAATAAACAGGCGAAAGACATTTGGAAAAGTATCGCAAGACGGTGAAGAGAGTTTTACAATCAAGAGGGTGGCCGGGGCGGTACCAGCCATACAACCAAGATTGTCGAAAGTACAGAGAACAATAAATGAAATCGAGAGGAGTAAAGGGAAATGCGATTTCATTAATTACAAAGGCGCGGCCAATGGCCTAGTACAAAATTCCTAAACCCTAAACCCTAAACCAAAAGAAAAACAAGAATTACAACCGCGGCGGGGAGTCCAAGATATCACTTGGAATTCAAAGTATCTATCAAAAGAAAGATCAACCGCGGCGGGAGTCCAAAATATCTCTTGGAGCTCAAGGTTTCTATTAAAAAGAGAGATTAACGGCGGCGGCGGGAACGTGAGTTTAAAGTATCCTTCACTCCCCTCCAGCGGCCTCATCTCCGGAGCAGGATCCCCCGCACCGGTTCCCCGCCAACTTGCTCGCCCACCGGAGGCACATCTCCCGGCGGTTTCCCCATGCCTTCAACCTGGTCCCATGCAGATCCCTCGGGAGATGCCTCGCCGGGAGGAGCGGCTGGTCTGGCGAGGATACCGTGAGAGGTCAACACCCAACTCCACTAGGTCCTTGATCCGAACATGAAAATCGGGGTGTAGAGGGTGCTGCTCGGCATAGGCCGGAAAGCGACTCTCGAGGTGGGCGGACGGCACATTTTCCCTCCGACTCGTGCGGATGGCCTCGGTGAATGCCATGAAATAGGCAAACTCCGACACCGCAGCGACATCCTCACGAGGGGTTGAACTCAAGCTCTCCCCTCTCCGCCTCGGCGATCCCCTCCTCCCGGGGCGGCTATCCGGCGCCGAGCTTCCACCAAGTCCCAGACAGTCTCCTCGGAGGCCCGAAGGCGCTCTCGAGAGCCGGTAATCCGGTCGTCGGCCCGGCGAGCCTGGTTCCGGGCCTCCTCGGCAAAGGCCTGCACGTCAGGGAGGCTGGCCTTCAACCTCTCCGGCTCCCGAGCGGCCACTTCCTGCGCCTCGGTCCTCCCCTGTTCAAGCCCTCGGCGGGCGGCGGCGGCGGCCTCCTTATCCGGCCGGCCTCGGCCTCCCGATCCCGGAGGGCTCCCTCCCGGCTCCACCACCCGAGCGGCCAGGGACTCCATCTCCCCAACCGCTTTTCCAGGCCTGCGCTCGGTGGAGGGACCCGATTGCCGGGCCTCGGCCTCTTCCCGGGGCCTTCTGGCCGTCTGCCGGGCGGCGGCTGGCGGGCCTCCTCATCTGCTCCAGGCCGGCCTTCTCGGCCATAACAAGGGCTTGGGCGCCCGGCATTCGGACGGTTACTACTGCTCGCCGGGAAAAGCAGCCACGACCTCCAAATCCGGTTCGAGGCCGCGGGAATGTCTCGGACAGCCCGGTGGAGATGGGCGGGAGAAGCGGTACGTCCCGGCCGTTCGAGAGGATAGGAAATTCAGCCAGAATGTCCGGTGGAAGACGTCCTCGGTAAACATCCTGGAACCAAGAGTTCAACTCAATAATAGGATCGAGAAGAAAGAAAAAGTCGAGGAACACTTACTCCTCAAATCGGCGCTGAGTCGCGGCCCATCCAGTCCGATCGAGGCGTCCCTCTCGGAATCGGGCAACGGGAGGCCTTCCACGGCGAGGACGGGGACCGCGGGGGCACCGGCTCGAATCCCCCTCGGGCGGGGTGATGACGTCCCCTTCCCGGCGAAGCAGCTCTTTGCGGCCGCTTGAATGGGGGCTCCTGGCCCTCCTCCTCGGAGAGCTCCACCGGCCGGCCGGGTCGACCAGTGCGGCGTCGGAGGTCCCGGCTCCCGCCTTCCCGAGGCCGGGGTCGGCGTGGCGTCCCCCGATCGGGGTAGTCGGAAGCTTCGGAAACAGCGAGGGGGACGGCTGGCCACGAGGGTGGCAGGACTCCCAGGGATGGCGAGCGGCCGCTTGTTTCGGGGCGGGCTCCGGATGACCACCCCTCCGGCGGGCGTGTGCCGCCCTCTTTTCGCTTTCCGCGACTTTTCCCCCTAAGAGCGCCAACACGCCCGACATTTGGTCCATCGGTTCGGCGGGGCGGGAGGAGAATATGGGAAAGTCGGGCTCTGCAAAAGAAAAAGAGTCGAGCCGAGAGAACCAAAGGCAAGAACGAACAAATGAAACGATACCTCATCGGCTAAGATGCCGCGGAAAGGCTGAATAGCCGGGCACGGCGAGCTCGGATTTGTTGAGAGCAACACGGTGGCGATCGAGAGGCGGGACAAGCCGAAGCTTCTCAAGACCAAACCAAAATCAAAGTTCAGCTCTCCCTCCTTCGGGAGCGGATAGTCTGCAAAACAGGGAAAAAAATTAGATCGAGTCCTTCACGGCTCGTAAGCTAGGGGCAAGCTCACCTTTCTTTTCTCTCGGAAGGAGGTGGGGACCGGGACTTCACGAGGAGGAGCCGATCGCCGACCTCCATGCCCCAGAGACCCAAAACCATCTCGTCTTCGGTCCTTGAGGTGAAGTGATCCTCGATCACGACCTTCTTCCGCTCTTGACGTAATAGAGCCCTCGGTTGGCCGCCCAGGGGTCTTGTTGAGGCTCACCAAGTGAGTGACCTCCCGGGGGTGGGGTGCTGTAAAGCCTCAAGCACCCATGAGGGTCATTAGAGCACAAAACACTGAAGCCACCCGTTCGGATGGATGCAGGTGGGGCCACCTCCCAAGTTGAGCGGGTGGGACACGTTAATGGGAAGGGGAAGCGGAGCCAGCGCTCATGATGTCAACGTTGACACCACCATTCCCTCGGGAGGCTGGTCGGCCCTCTCGGTGGGATCGGGAGCATAGAGGTGTACGTCGAGCGGGACTCGCGAGTCCACCCTCGGCTATCCGGCTCGGCACAGGTCATCGAGCTCATCCACTCCTCGGAATTCACGGCCCGGGCGAGGCTGGGCGGCCGAATCGATCTCCTCGGCCGATCGGAGGGATTGTAGGGATAGGCTGCAGAATACGCCTCTAAAATCGAACTCAATCGGGGGCCGGCCAACTGGTCCATAAACTCGGCCCACACTGGAACCCGGCCTCAACCTCACGATTCCTCTCTTCGACCGGGCGTCGGGCGATCTCCTCATTCGTCTCCTCCTCCAGGCCCTATCCCCTTCGGCCAAGAGGACTCTTTTCTCCTCCTCCGTCACTGAGACCTCTCCTCAACGCGCTCGAGTCCCATTTCGACCACCGGAGTCGAGACAAACCTTCAAAGGCCGAGTTTCCGTCCCTTCGCGGGAAACAACCCGGCGGAGGCCGCCACCGATGCCTCTCCGGCCTCCGCCTCACCAACCTGGCGGAAAACGCGCCCCAAGCCATCATCATCGGTAGGCCCAATGCGACGGGACGACTTGCCCTGATCGACCCTTCCGACGGCAGGTCCTACCCCCCGACACCACGCGATCTAGAGGCACCACCGCGGGATCTCACCATCTCAATAGTAATCAAATAAACGCGAGAGAAAGAGAGGCACTTGCGGTAGATACTTACCAACAGGCCACAGACGGAGGAACGGTCGCTAATCTCGAAAATGCTCTTTGTGAAAGAAAACGCTGAAGTCGATGGGGTGATCTCTAACTCGAAAGGTCGAAAAGTTGAATAATGAAACGGAACCGCTATTTATGAAAGGCGGGAGGGACTGTGAAATTAACTTTTCAAATTTAGGGTCCAAAAAGAAATTTTGGGGCGGGTTATGACCGTTTGACGGACCGTGTCGATCGCGCGTGTGGAACAAGCGCCATCATGCCTACGCTCACGCGCGCATATGCCTCCCGTAGACTCTTCACATTCTTGATAAGTCCCATCGCTTCCCGAGTACGCTACCCACACCGACGAGTCCCGAGAAGCTCGAGGCCGGCCCATCGAGCTGCGCCTGTCCGTTTCGGCGTCCCAGGTCAGTGCTCGGAATGTCGCCTCGGCCCCGGAAAAAACCAAAGACCAAGGCGAGGGCGGTGCGTGGGATGGATTATGGGCTTCGGCCCAACCGAGAACCGATTGGGCCACGAGGCAGTCAATTTCCCCAGGCGAGATATGGGGAGACTTCGTGAGATAACCGTCGATCATCACCGCCGAGCGAGCAGCATAGACCAAGTAAGGCTGGTCGGAGGAGCCGGATCACGAAGGAACCCGCGGCACATAGGTGGGGCCGACCGAGAGGACCCTCGGGCCGGCCGCGACCATCCGAAGATCACAGTAGAGGCGAGAACGGATCTGCGCGCCCCCAAATGTCGAGAAGATCGCCCTACAATAGGAATAAATCTCCCAGCGGTGATCGCATTAAATGCCGACATTCCTTAGAATAGTAATAGTGTACCTTCGTTTGTCGATGGCCTACCGAGCAGAGTATCCCGCACGGCCGGAGTGGGCGTCGCCATCTTTGTATATAGCCGTACACCCTAAGATTAATTAAGAATCCATGCATTGAATGCATGGCCCCTAATTTCGAGGATTCTAGGCAACGTTTGAGCCCTATAAATCTGCCTGGTGGCACAATAAAGGGATTACACAATCCACACTTTGTCCTGGCCTAAACCACCCAAAGAATCGCCGTCTTCTTTATTGCTTTCTCTGCATAAGCATTTAACAATCCAATCATTCATATTAATGGCACTCACACATCAACTCTGGATAAACAATCGTTGCATATGCGTTCTCATTATTGTTGGCCGGTAATCTCGTTAGCCACATCGCCCCACCAATTATCGGTTACAACAAGACACAAAATAAGTTAATCATTACCCAATTTTGATTAACTACCACTACAAGAAAAATGAGATTTTACAACGCTTCGAAAGACAGCGGTTTTAAAAGAAACCATTGTCTAAAGTAAAAAAACCTTTGTTTAAAAGTCGAACCATTGTCTATCGCGAGCTTATCGATAGACAACGGTTTTAGCCTACCGTTGTAGTAAAGCGTTGCGAAATCGAGTGAAAGACGCCGAAAAACAACAGATTATCTTTAACCATTGTAGATCCACATTTATGTATTGATAGACAACGGTTCCAAACCGTTGTAGTTTTGTGTTGCCAAAATTGAAATTACAATGCCTCATGACCGTTGTCTAAACATTCTCACCTTTCAATTCGTTGAAATAGCTTATGTTGATAGACAACATTTACAAACCGTTGTAGTTTTGTGTTGCCAAAATTGAGAAAAATACAATGCCTCATGATCGTTGTCTAAACATTCTCACATTTTAGTTCGTTGAAATAACACTTTTATGATTTGAATTAGCACTTTCATGTATTTGAATTAACACTTTTACATATAAACCTTTAGATTAACACTTTTAACTCTTTTAAATAACACTTTTAATTTAATGAATTAAGTTAGCACTTTTAATGCACTTAGAATTTTTTTATTATTTGAATAACACTTTTATTAAATTAAATTAGTGCTTTTAATAAATTTAGAAAATAATTTTTTTGAAACACAATTAAAAAATAAAATTTAACTATTTGGATAACACTTTTATCAAATTAAATAAACACATTTAATAGATTTTTTTTTAAAAAAAAAATCAAATAACACTTTTAACTATTTGAATAATACCTTTACATATTCAACATGTTGAATGCATTTAAAAAAATCATATAAGAATTTTAAATACTTGAATAATACCTTTATTAAATTAAATGAACACTTTAATGCATAAAAAAATCAAATAACACTTTTAACTATTTTAATAACACCTTTGTTCAATTTAATCAACACTTTTAATACACTTAAAAAATTAAATAACACTTTTAAATACTTGAATAATACCTTTATTAAATAAAATCAACACTTTTAATATACTTAAAAAATCATTTAGCACTTTTAACTATTTCAATAACATCTTTATAAATTTAACCAACACTTTTAATATACTATAAAAAATTAAATAACACTTATAACTATTTGAATTAACACTTCTATTAAATTAACTTACCACTTTTATTACACTTGAAAAAAAAAAACAAATTATATCACTATATTTGAATAGCACTTTTAAGTATTCAAATAACACTTTTATTAAAATAATTAACGAACACATGATATATACACTTAAAAATTTCAAACATTTCCAAAAATTGAATTGGGAAAAATGCAAAACTCCTTCTTAATCGTCATGAACTTTGCCATTGATCCTCCTCACTAATGAACTTCGCCATTGATCGCTGCCCTAGCGCCGTCGTCGTCTCGTCCGTGCCCTAGTACCGCCGTCGTATCGTTTGTGCCCTAGCGGCGCCATTGTCTTGTTGTTTCAAAGGCCCTAGCGCCGCCATCGTGTTGTTCGAATGCCCTAGCACCGCCGTTGTTTCGTTGCCCTACCACCGCCGGCGCTCTCCTCTGTTGTCGGCGCTCCTCCACCACTGCTAAGCTTCGCCGGTGCTTCTCCACCCGTGGAAGCCGTAGATAAGTTTTATGTTCTCAAATGGAGTTGAGTTCACGATATATTACGATTCTAGCGAGTTTTAGTTTAATTCAGTTTCTTGAATTTAGATATCTTTGTTTGATTTGACTATGATTTGGAGTGTTTAAATTCTTTGTTTAATTGAAGATGATGTGTTATACTTGAAATATTTGTGTGAAGTGCATATTTTGTTTTAAGTTTATGATGGTGAAGGTATGAAGAAATGAGAGAAACGCCATTGTTGAGCTAAGAATTCTGTAAATGCAATTTGGAGAAATTTTATGTATATTGAAAAGTGAGTAGTTACAGAAGCTAGCTAAAGTATATATACAAAGTCCACTATGAACATTTGTGCACCCATGATATTGGTGAATTTAAATTGAATTGATTTACCTGGTGACTATAATGTTTGATACACAGTATTTAAGATAAGTCTTATTGCTTCTAAGCTTGAAACCTTAGGTGATGTACATGTATAGAGGAAAGATGAGTAACACACATGCACCACCTGCTTGATGAAATGCTTAAAAATGGTTTACTTTTCATCAAGATCATGTTTATGACTTATTTATCTATGTTTAGGGAGTGATAGATAATAATTTTTGCAGTTGCATTCATTGAAGGATGACAGTGGTGTATCATTTTTCTTGGAACTGACCTTGTATTTCTCGTTGATGCCCGCACAATAATGAATGATACATTAAATACTCTGTAAGTTCTTCTCTTGATATTGTTTAATGCATTTTCGTTTTATAGTTTTATGGTTGATTAGTGCAGTTTGGTTTATACTGTTCGTCACTAGGTACCAACAAGGACATGTGGACCACAAAAATCTGTATTCGCATTACATCAAGCTTAAAGAGAGCTACCTTTCTATTTCTCCCTCTAAGCATTTGCATAAATATACATTTCTCTGGTATCTACACCTTGATTTGTTTGTTAATGTTAATGAATTTAAGTTAAGCGAGTTCGAATGAATAATAAATAATAGAGGAGCCCCAAGAACAGATACAGAAGATATGTATTACTCTCTCTTCAAAGAATGTCAAGAATCTGGAGAAAGGTATTATATAAATAATTGTTTATTGTAAATTTCTTTTTCTTTTTCTTTTTTGTGTTTGAATATTTAGAACTATCATTTCATGTCTGCATTTGAAGCTCGAACACATTTATTTTCTTCGCCTTAGCTATTACGATTGTATGTTTGGTAGTGTTCCGCTGGTTTATTGCATTAACTAAGAATTTAGCATGAGTTTTTATTTTTTTATGGCTCATACTAGCACAAAGATAGGATATTTGTCAATTAAGTTTAATTTAGATAAGGCGAAATTGGTTCTTTATATTACTCAGATTAATGAAAATTATTATTGATTTAGCGTTTATCTCAGATGTAGGTTATGTTTTGGGTTCCTTTGTGAATTTCAAATCATAAAGATTTTAAAACTACCAGAGTTTCTGAATTAATTAGAGATTGAAGCTGTTTTCTTTCCTTCTTTGTTTCCTTGTGAATGAAACTTTAGTTTCTTATTTAATATTATATGACTAGATATGATCTGAATTCAATCATGATTTTGGTTCTTAAATGTCTTCCAATTACATTGATATGACTGATTATCATGGGATTAATGCCTCTAAGAGGGTTGTTCACAGTATGTGGTTCTTAATGAATAGTTTTAGTAGTATTTGAGGATATCACATTTCAAATATGCATTATTTCTTGTTTGTTAAGACATTTCTGATTACGTGTTTTGACTTAGGTCGATATGCTACCACTTTTCTTGATTTCAGGTTTTCATAATGTTATTTTTTTTTCTTTTTAAGAAAGTAAGATTTACTGTGAATCTCAGCTCAAGATTACTGTAAATGTAATGTTATTAATTAGAATTATTGGAATTCTACGAGTTAGAGAAAGAATGAAGTTTATCGTATAGATAGTCATGTCCCTCAATGCTGAATTAAATATCAAACACCAAATTAATTAGGGCCCGCTTGGTTGGGGTATTCGAAGTAGGTAATGGGAATGACTCATTAATCATTCCCATTGATGATGCTTGATAATATTTACAATTTGGAATTGATTTAAAAATAAAATATTCACTAATTTATTTTGATTACATAATCTCTCTTTTATAATCAATCATCTAACAATTATTCATTTTTCTCCGTTCAACTTTTTCTCGTTCAAATTTTTAAGTGCTCAACTTTTTTTCCAAAACTCATCAATGGGAATGAATCACTAAATCATTCCCATTACTTAATTTCTAATACCCCAACCAAAATGCGGCCCCTTAATCTTGTTGTAACAACGAAGAACATAAAGCTTAGAAACTGTTACCGAAGAACATAAAGCTTAGAAACTGTTACCATTTATAGGGGTGAGTATAAGTGTTATTGTACATATATGTCCTCATATAGAGTTAGTAGGGATGTGAATAGTGACACTATATTGTAAGTTGTTTGGAGTTTTGCTAAGCTTAATATATATAAAGAGCTTTGTAAATATGAAATTGAACTATAATTCGAATCGTAATCGTATCATAATATTAATAAATCAAGAACCACTAGACACTCTTGTTTTTATCCAATTTATTTGAATATACAATTTGGCAAACCGATTATTTTTGGCAGATTATATAGTTGACTTGTAACTCGTAATTAGTTGTCCGGATTTAAGGATTTTTATTATTATAATTTTATATTACTTCATTTGTCTATGAACAAATTTTGTATGAAATTATTTTATATAAATTTTTATGTTTGTTAATTTTCGAAAAAACAATATTGTTGGGACTACTAAATTATTTATATTCCTATATATATTTTAGTAAATGTAAATATGATATATATAAATTATAATGTGTGGTAAGCTGCGACAAGTTCTATTAATACGTAATAAGTTCAAATTGCTTTTTCCTTGTCTGTCCTTGGTTTATAGTCGCAACAAAGATGAAGTTTGGAAGAAAGTAGTTGATTTGTAAGTTCGTTTCTATATTTTCCATATATTATAATATAAACTTCTAATTTTTCTAACTATTTTTTTAAAATATGTGAAGGGCTATAAGATTGGTGATGTGGGGATGGTAAAGGCCAACAAGAAATTCACCATCCGGAGAATACTCAAAGTACATAAAATAAAGTAGTAATCACATATCCTAATAAATGATAATATTTTGTTCATTTTGTGTTTTCCTTATCCAAGTCCCTAAGCAACTGATGGTTACCAATGCGGATTTTGTTCTTTGCTACACGAAAGAAATTTTGGAATTTAATTGACAAGTGACAATAGCTTCGTTCAGTCATTGGTGAATGGGTTGAAGGGGTCGGATGCATTCGGAACATATGTATGAATAGATCGAGGTTTGTTTACTTATTTTTCTAATTATTTTTTTATTTTTGGACTATGCGTGTGTGATTTTATTTGTTACTTGTGCTTTTTCTTTGTAATATAGTGTTGAGAGAGATGGTGCACAAATGTTGGTGGAAGAATTTAGCTAGCTTGTCTATTTTTGCATGGATGTTGGTAAATAGTAGACAAACCATTTTGTCGATGATTGTTGATGGTATTCGAAAATTATTGTAAATAATTTGTTGGTGGTATTGAACTTTATGAAATTATTGTTGGTTGTAGTTGAATGGGAAGAATATTTTTGTAAATTTCATTTTGTTGCGAATTGATAGTTGAATGTTTATAAATTTATTTTGAATTTTGTTTTGCTATTGATATAATTAATAATGAGTTTTATTAGGATATTAATAAAAATTTAAAAAGACAACGTTCCAAAACTATTGTCTATCATGAAGTTAACACAACGCTTATTTAACAAAAGAAAGCGGGTAAAAAATATTGTAGTAAAATAGAAATAACAACGGTTCTAAACCGTTGTCTATCGGCGTCTTGTTGGGATTAAACAACGGTTTTGGGTAAAGACAACAATTATAAACTGTTGTATATTACGTAGAAAGAACCGTTATCTATCGGCGTTTTGTTGGAATAAACAACGGTTTTTTTGGGTAAAGATAACGGTTATAAACCGTTGTATGTTCTTTATAAAGACAACGGTTCTAAACTGTTGTCTATCAAAGATTTTGTTGGAATAAACAACGGTTTTTGGGTAAAGACAACGATTAAAAACCGTTGTATATTCTTTATAAAGACAACGGTTCTCAACCGTTGTCTATCGATGTTTTGTTGGAATACACAACAGCTTTTTAGGTAAAGACAACGGTAATAAAATGTAAATGTATATTATATGAAAAGACAACGGTTCGTAACCGTTGTCTATCAGCCAGAATTAGATAATTTTGTTGCTTACTACAACAATTTTTTAAGTAAAGACAAATTCTGTAACCATTGTAAAAGAAGTGAAAAATTTTAACCGTTGTCTTTCGGCGTCCACTTACTACAACGTTGATTACTACGTCTTTTTTTACGAATAGACATCGGTTAAAAACCGATGTCATTCAAAGATTTTTCTTGTAGTATACCTCCCCTCTTATAACCAAAACTCCTCAATCATTCCACAATTACTCAACCAACAATCATTTTTTGTCTCCTTTATTTCAAAATTAAAGCAACCACTAACAATGTAACCACCATTGGGACAACCATTCCTCCAATTCATCACAACAACGTAAAGGGAAAAGAGATTCTCATTGTCATTCTCATGAATAATTTGAACCAAGCGCCTAATTGAAAGAAACATGTGCTTGATGAAGGGAATAGCCTTAATATTATTAAGTAAGCAGACCATATACGTAGAAGTAGACTATCCAAGAAAAGATAGTTAAGTAACATGTGCCAGCAACACATAACATAGATTTTCATGCATACTACCACCCAACAAAAGCATCCAATAACGCAACAAATTAAAAGCCTAATCTTTCCCGGTTGGTTGGCTCACATTCTAAACATGATATCAGAGATTGAAAGTTTAATAACACAACTAACCTCTAGATTAAACTTGCGACGAATGGCTGTACGGATGGGATAAGAGAACCAAGGTGCAAGGCAATTCCATCCAAAGAAGGTGTTCCTGATAGGCTTAAAAGCCAACACTCACCCTTCAAGCATAAAGGGATCGTGTAGCTAGTAAGTTACCCGGTTAAATTATCGATCCACGTAAATCAAGTGTGAGATAGCCCTAAATTTACTAAGTTATTCGCAATTGTAGCACAAGTCTTATAATAGTTACAATTGGTTTTATGCAAATAATTAACTAATCAAATAATTAAATTCTACTAACAACGAAATTCAATCAATAATAAAGACGTGCTCGGTGCTTATCAACAACATGGGTATCAATCATGCAACGAATTCAAATGAGCATTTGTCATGTCAATCAATTAATAAGAGCAAACTTTTAATCAAACAATAATTCCGTACTTGGTAAGCCTAGGAATTGCGCTACGATTTAAGCTCGAAAGTTTGAGAGGACTAAGTCACCCTTTCCTCCCGGGCTAGAGCACGAGTCAATAGGTTCCCCTAGCGTGTCTCCCCTTCGATACTAAGGTACCTTACCTATGGTCTCTTCACTAATCACCCGACTACTAATCCAAGCAATTAATGTGGAGTTGATGTATTTCTAATGGAATTAACCAAGTCTCCTTGCGTTAACCCAATATTAACTCTAATTACCCAATTAATTCCTCACCTAAATGAGTTATCTAAATACCCAGGTCTCCTTGCGATAATTAAACAATTATGCATGGAATTAGAAATTAATTAAATAAATAAATCAATCATACCTCATCAATCCAATCAATTAATCAACAATCAAAATCACCTATAAGAATTCCTCACAAGATTAATCACCCATATGCATCAAAACACCCGGCACTAGGAGTTTTGTTGATCATAATTAGAGAAATTGAATCCATGAAATTAATTGAATATCCGAATGTCATAACAAGAAATTGAATCAAGAAAATGAAAATTAAAGAAAGAATATCACCTAATTGGCGTCCAATCATAAAGAAATCAACCGTTGATCGTCTAAATTAAAGAATAAATCAAAACCCTAGCTATGTGTGTGTGGAAGTATGTGTTCTTGATCTTCTTCTCCAAAAACCATCCGAAAATCGTGTATTTTCGTGTATATATATGTATATAAGCGCCTGCCACGTGTCACGCTCGATTGGTCGAAAAAATAACAAAATTCTAAAAAACACGTCCCTCGAGTCGAGGTTCAGCCCTCGACTCGAGGCTTTGCTCCTCCCTCGACTCGAGGGATCTTCAAAATCTAGTTTTTGCTTGGCCTTCAGCCTCGACTCGAGGCTCCCAAGCTCGACCCTAGGTCGAGCCTGTGGATTTTTCTCGGCCCGTTGTGCACCTCCGACCCCGTTTTTGTCCTATGCGTTCGTCTCGTAGCCATATGAATCTCGGTACTTTCCATTTCGTCAAATTCTACCGAAAACTCTGAAAACGAGACAAAAACCGAACGAAATGCATTAGTAATACTTTTAAGCATAAAGAGTGATACTCTATACTTTTAAGCTTAAACAGTAATATTTTTCATCATTTTATGCCCCTCAAAACTCATGCAATAATTCACCCTAATCATTCCCCATCAAGAAAAGACCAGTGTAAGGTAAGCAATGATTAGAGAAAGTACCGGGAGCTGATCCAAGCCTCTCGACATTGCTTCCGTAAAGCACACAAGGGGCAACACTACCCAGCAAACCTGCCCGATATTACTACTATCAAACACCCATAAAATCAAGCATACTTTTAGAGAAAAACAGAGAAAATTAACATAGATTATGCCAAACCAAGATTTTTCATCCAATTTCTGATGATTATTAGCTAGTCAAGAACAATCCATTGATCTCACAACATAAATTTTGGTCATAAAAATCAAGATACAACTATAAATATTGAATCACAAGCTAACAGTACTACTCACACGTCTAGTTCATCATTCATGTTTCCTTATTTATTCCATTATCCCACTTATAAGATCAAATCGGATATCCCTTTTGACTATTTGATAGAAAACTACCAATTTATCACAACAAAGTTATCGGCAAATCCCAGCAATTCAGCTTCAATTTTTCCAAAATTGTACTTCTCAACAGTAAAGATCAAAGATTTGAAGCTAAAATCAAATCCCATAAATAAACCAATAAAATCCCAGATCAAATAATCAAGAACCCAACTCATAAAATTCAAATCAAGAACCGGAAACCCAAGATTTATACGACAAAAAGTAAAGAAAATTACTCACAAACTTCAAGGTCACTGCTGCAGAACTCACCGTTCTTTCCAAGACATGAGAAGATGCCGGAATCCCATTCAAATCTCTCCGTCATCGGCTCACCCACCGGCAGTCCAGCGGCCGTCCACCCTACCGGAAACGCCGGCGGTGGAGCTCCAATACTCTTGCCGGTGGATGATTTCTGCTCATTTTTAACTCTGATTCCTCTTCTTGATTTGGTAAAAGAGGATTAGATTCTTCAGAATTTGCCATGTGTTCAAAAGTTGCAAGTTACTTATCGGTATGGATAAATCAAGAATTGGGTTTCTTGCTATGAAAGCAAAGTGTGACCGATCATCTCTCTATATGCTATTACTAATAGCTTACCTCTGGTTGCATTTAATTATTTATTTATTTGTTTTATTTTCTTTCAAATATTAAAAAAATAAAATACGTTGATCAATTCCATGTGGAAGACGTAGATGCGAATAGGGGTGGGCATCGATTCAGGTTTTTGGGTTCGGGTACCCGGAATTTCAGTCTGATTTTAGCAAATTCGATCCCAAACCCGATTTATTTCGGGTACCCATTTAAAAAAATTAGAAAAATATAATCTCTGAGACATTTACTTACACACCTAATAAATAGTTAATGTAATTAAAAATGTATGAGAGCAATTAATAAAAAAGGAACAAATTCACAAATAATTTAAACAACGATGGTTAAATGTTAATGCAATAATTTCAACTGTAACAACTCATAAGTCATAAGTCTCATTCCAATTATCCAATATACATCCATAATCCTGTTAGGATGTATACTATAAAGCTAACTTTTTGTATGAACATCTTTTTGATATGAGATTCATTATGATCAAAATACTTGCTTTTTATGATTATTACAAATATCATTGTTTTTGTCCGCATTAATCTATACCGTAGATAATATGGTGTGTGGTGTCACACGAGAAGATCATGCTATCAGTTCCTTATAGATTATAAATAATAGCTCGCAACCAAGATGAATTTGGACAAACCATTGGAGCGGTTTGTGGTGTAATTTGGTATTAGTCTATCTTGACTATAAAGTTACACTAGTATATTTTGTATGTATTGAGCGGGACCATATGAGGTTGTTCAATTTGTCTTGACTATATAAAAGAACAAGACCTCTGTTATTATGGATGTACATCTTCTTAATCCCTATATAATAACGGGCACGTGTACTCGGTGTTTGTTTTTTTAATTTTCCAATGGGTGAAATTTATTAAATCAATAGGCTCGGTGAATTGGGAGATAACATTGTTTATATGGTGTCTTTGTTGATTATAGAAGGAATCCGTGTCCTAATTATTTAGGATGATGATGTCTCCTTGAGGAGCTCATAAAGATTATCATGTAAACCTGCAGGTGAATTTAATCCGACATGATAATAAAGATGAGTGGTACTACTCTTGGAATTAGATGTAAATTAATTGAGTTGTCATTAACTTATTTAATTTATGGACATTCGATATCTTAAACACGGGGAAATAAACGTACACATAATAAAGGAGCCCATATTGTAATATGGGATTAGGGTGTAGTTCAATTATAACTCTTTAGTGGACATAGTTATAATTGATGGGCTTAAGTGGAGTGTTCGGATGAACACAGGATGCCTAGGCCCATCGGGAGGCCCAACCCTAATTCCTCCATAGGGTCCTGTTGTATCCTATAAATAAACCCTACTTGAGAGCCTCCCAGACGTGTGTAAAAAACATAAGAAAAGAGGATGCGGATTCGACTCACTGGAAGATCGTCGCCCACACGACATCGAAGGGAAAGGGATAGGTATACGGCAGAAGATCGCGAGGTTCGTAGTTCATCCTTGATTGACAATTCGACCTTAGAATCGGGTTCGTCTTCACCTATTAAGGTGAATAGGTATGATTATTTTTCTCGTTGTATTTTTCATACATGTGATCCGAATCGATAATTACATAGAGTCGGTGATGCGGTGGTTCCAACAATTGGTATCGAGCCACGTTCTCGACTCTATGCGATTGATTCGGTTAATAATTTTGCAACGTGATCCTAGATCTGATATTGTAGGGTTTGCAAGATTTTATGATGTTTCTGCGGGAACTTTATATCCAACTATTATGGTCTGAATGTATGTTTATGTATGGATTAAACCCTCGGACTGTCGAGGTTGTTTTTGTTTTTTTGGGTTGGTGCATTATTGTAATAGTTTAAAACATGTCGATGCACGTGTAGGTTATTTTTTATTCGATCTAGATGATGTATAGGATCGATGGATAAAGCGTAATAGGATCGAGAATAGGGTTGTTCGATTCGTGAACTAGATCGATGGATGAACCAGATTCATGATCGATAGCGTCTGAGATCCATGGCGTTCATGATCGATGGCATATAGGATCCATGGATCGATTGACGTCTGAGATCAATCCCCATATGGCAGGCGCTGCCCGTACCTTGCGACGACCAGGCGGAGTCGATCCGTATGACGGCAAACATTCAAGAACACGAGATCATCAAAGAGGCTATAATAGTTGGAATTTATGTTTTCCATATTTATTCCTTTTATATGTGTTGTTATTTTAAGCATGCTTTTATGTGTTTCATATGTTAAGCATGTTAAAATCCCTCATGATAAATAACTAAGTGGGAGAGGGTTAACTTCAATAAATCCCATACCCTCTATTTACGGTTTGTAAGTGATGCATTCAAACATAAACGTTGGCTCTAAGTGCTTTCTTCCATATCGAATGTGTTTGTTTGCGGATCACTAGATCAAACTTCCTTATGAATAATTATAAGAAAATTATTTAGGAGCGTGTTATCTTCTCCATCCGAAGAGGCACAAACCTATATAATTGACTTGGTATTAAGAAATGATATACACTTAGGTGCATGTGATAGTATCCTCCTCATCGGAGTAAGTGTTGTTATTTGTATGGCTAAAGATAAACCAACTATTAATTTTATTTTGTTTGACAAAATAATGAAATTAATGGGTAAAACCTCCTCTTACAAATGTTTGAATTAGTATACGCCCACACTATCGTGGCATGCAAAATTCACGGTGTTTTGAGATGTTGGTGAATTTAATTGTATTGTTTGAGGGAAATGATATTGATTTAAATTCTTATGGTTTTGATCTATGTGTTTCTCAGGATTTATCTATGGCTTTCAATCCTCTTGTTGTTATACTTAAAGAAAACAAACTTCTTGGTCCAAATTATATTGATTGGAAAAGGAACCTAGACATTGTCTTGGCTGGAAGAGTACAAGTTTGTACTCACCGAGGTCAATCTGAAAAGCCCAATGAAAACTCTAATGAAGAGGAGAAAGAGACTTATAAGAAGTGGATCAAGGCGGATGAGATGGCGCGGTGTTACATTTTGGCTTCTATGTCAAATGTGCTGCAACATTAACATCGAGGCCATGACCACGCTTATGAGATGATGCTCAATCTCAAAGAACTCTTCGGACACCGGAGTCGGGCTGTCGTGCAAGAGGCCATGAGAAACTTAATGGCGACCATCATGGTGAGGGGACACCCGTAAGGATCATATCCTTAAGATGACGGCTCATTTGAATGAGATGGAAATCCTAGGAGCTGAAATCGATGGGAAACCCAGTCGATATTGTTCTCGATCATTGCCTAAGAGTTTTGAGCGGTTTTGCTGAACTACAACATGAACAAAAGGTTGTATTCGTTGGCGGAACTTCCGAGAACTCCAAGCGGCGAGAAGGGATACTTCGTCAAACTTCTCAAGCTTATATTGCTGAAAATGTTTCTACTTCTAAGCCAAAAGGCAAAGTGATGAAGAAAAAGAAACAAGCTAGTTTGGCAAAGAAAGCGGATGAACCTAAGAAAAATGGTCCACAAAATGGTGTGAAGAAGCGAAAGGGCAAACGTTTTCTATGCAAGCGGCCGGGACATTGGAAGGTAGATTGTCCCCATAAAAAGGAAAACAAAGAAGGTATATCTTATTCACTAACTATTGAAACATGTTTAGCGGTGTTATCTACCGGCACTGTGTGTAGATACGGGAGCCAGCGATCATGTCTGCAATTCATTGCAGGGTTCCAGGAAACCAGGCGACTTAGTGAGGGCGAGATTACCATCTACATGGGCAACGCTACGAAAGTGGCAAGCTGTTGCGGTGGGAGATGTTTATTATCTTTTGATAGGAATAAGACTTTGGTTTTGAGGAATTGTCTTTACGTACCTTGTTTTAGAAAGAACTTGATTTCAGTTTCTAAGTTATTTTTGGATGGATATTCTGTTTCTTTTTATAGCAAAGTGGTTGTCAAGAAAAATAGTGTTATTATCCTGTTCTAGTACGTTAATTAGCAATTTATATACTCTTAATCCAATAACTCCTACGAAGCAACAAATAGAAATTAATAGTACATCTTCTAACTAAAATAAGAGAAAAGAACCTTAAAAATAAATCAAACATATCTTTGGCATCTAAGATTAGGTCACATTAATTTGAATAGGATTCAAAGGTTGATAACCGATGGACCTTTGAGTTCATTGGAAGTGGAAAACTATCCGACTTGCGAGTCTTGCTTGGAAGGAAAAATGACCAAAAGACCTTTTAAAGCCAAGGGGTATAGAGCGAAAGAAGTGTTGGAATTGGTTCATTCGATTTATGTGGCCCTATGTCTACTCAAGCAAGAGGTGGTTTCGAATATTTTGTCTCTTTTATAGATGATTATTCGAGATATGGATATATTTATTTGATGAGCCGCAAGTCTCGAGTGCTTTGATAAATTCAAAGAGTACAAGGCTGATGTGGAGAAGCGTCATGGTAAATATATCAAAACACCGTGGTACGATTGTGGTGGCGAGTACCTCTTAGGAGAGTTTAGGAATTATTTATCGGAAGCTGGGATTCAATCCCAATTATGCACTGGTACACCCAACGAGAATGGTGTAGTGGAACAAAGGAATATGACTCTCTTGGAAATGGTTAGATCGATGATGAGCTATTCGGAATTACCAATTTCGTTTTGGGGGTATGCCACGAAAATGGCAGCGTACATTACGAACTTGGTACCTTCTAAGATAGTATCTTCTACTCCCACAAAATTTTGGAATGGACGTAAGCCTAGTTTGAAACACATTCGGATTTGGGGTAGTCGGCCACATGTCTTTGAAGGGAGATCTTGATAAGTTGGAATCTCGTACGGAAGTTCGGCTGTTTGTGGGCTATCCTAGAGGAACGAAAGGTGGTTTGTTTTATAGTCCTAAAGATCGAGAGGGTAATTGTTAGCACAAATGCCCGATTCTTAGAAGAGGACTATGTAATGGACCACAAGCCCATGAGTAAAATTATTTTAGAAGAAATGAGGGGGAAACCTCTACCTTAGTACCAATAGTACAAGATGAGATACCACGAGGGTCAGCACCATCTGTTACTAATGATACACTATTACCACAAGTGCCTTAGTAAGGCCGGTGAAGCAAAAGCTTCAAAACTTTAGAGCCGAGAAGGACACGATCACGAGATACGATTGTATCAGGAGATATCCCAAAGGTCGACTTCATTATACCTTGTGGAACTTTTGGTTACGTGAAGATGCCCTTCGGTCTAATCAATGCGGGAGCTACCTATCGGTGCATGGTGGACAAAGTATTTCGGGAGCGAGATAGGTAGGAACATGGAGGTGTATGTGGATGATATGTTAGTGAAGAGCCGAGAGCCCGAAACGTGTCACCGACCTAGATGAATTCTTTAAGGTAATACGAAGGAATGGAATCATGTTAAATCCTGCTAAATGCTCTTTTGGAGTTAAAGCGAGGTAAATTTAAGGATACATGGTGAATCAAAGAGGAATAGAGGTGAATCACGAGAAGGTACGAGCTGATCTTGAACATGCGGCCCCTAGGACCTTGAAGGAGCTCAGGGCCGAACGAGAGGATAACGGCCACTGGCCGGTTCATAGCGAGTTAGCGAGAGGAGTTATCGGTTATTCCACATGCTCGAAAAGGATCTAAATTCACAGGATGAGTGGTGCTTGGAGGCTTTCGAGGAGCTCAAAGCCCATTTAGCTCGGCTCCCGACACTCACAAGACCCTTACCCGGTGATATCCTATATTTATATTTATACGTGGGGAGCACTCATTGAGCACGGTGTTGATAAATGAATAAGGTTACGAACAAAAGCCGAGTGTATTATGTAAGAAAACTTATCCAAGAAGTGGTAAATAGGTACTCGGAGATCGAAAAAGCGGCTTTAGCGGTTGTGATTACGGCCGAGAGATTGAGGCCTTATTTTCTATCACATAAGATTGTTATCGGGACTAACTATCCATTGAAGAAGGTGGTAGCTAGCGCAGACTGTCTGCAGGAGAATGGTAAAATGGGCCATTGAGTTAGGTGAGTATGATGTGGAGTTTGAGCCTGAGAATAGCCATCAAGCCCCAAGCCTTGTCGGATTTTATTCGGGAGGCTACACGGCCAAAGGAAAGTGCACTTTGGAAACTCTATGTTGACGGATCAACAATATTGATGGGTTCGGAGGCGGTTATTGTGATAATTGATCCTCAAGGATTATAGAATCGGTGGCTGTCAAGTTCCGTTTGAGACTTCTAATAACGGTGCGGAGTATGAGGCATTGATTAGAGGGGCTGAGATGGCGGCGGATTTGGGAGCTCAAGGTATAATCATATTTCTTGACTCTCGGTTAGTGTCTTAACGAGGTGAATGGGGATTGCGAAGCCAAGGACCCCAAGATGATAGCATATAAAGACCGAGTTAAGGAGCTGGAAATCAGGTTCTATTGGTTTGAGGTTCAACAGATACCCAGAGAGGAGAACATGAAGGCGAGACGGACTAGCAAAACTTGCTAGCTCCTCACCGATAGGGGGATCAAGTAGGATAACTTTGGTTACAGCCGAAAGAGAGGCCACAGAGCCCACCATAGGAGCTATCGACGATGCGGCAGGCGGAGAAGCGAAATGCGGAGGGCTTTAACTCGAGACCCTACTACAGGGTCTCGGAGAGATAAGTAATTTAAAATTAGATTCCGTATAATTGGTGATCAATTGTATAAACGATCTTTTACATGTCCCTATTTAAGATGTTTATCTAGTAGGGAAGGAAGCATGTGTCGAAAGAAATGCATGAGGGATATGCAGCGGGTCACACGAAGCCGGGCGGCGGCGAGAAGGACCCTAAGGGCTGGATACTTCGGCTAACCATGAATAAGGATGCGAAGGACATGGTGAAGAGGTGCGAAAGGTGTTAAAAGCACGGGCCGCTGATACACCTTCCCGGCGAGGAGATGGGGGCTATGTATGCCCCGTGCCCTTTGCCAAATGGGGTATGGACTGGTGGGGCCCTTTTCCCTAGCCCGTGGCTAATGAAAGTTCCCGATTGTGGCCGTGGATTATTTCAGTAAATGGGTCAAGGCAGCCCCTTTGGCTAAGATTGATGAGCAAAATGTGATAAAATTCATGTGGAAGTTTATATGTTGCAGTTCAGAGTCCCAAGGATCCTTGTGTCGGACAATGGAACCCGGTTCAATGTCGAGAAGGTTCGGGAATGGTGTAGAGCCCTAAAGATGCGCTAAGTTCACGTCTGTTGCACACCCCAGTGCTAATGGCCAGGTTGAAGTTACTAACCGGATCGTGGTCAATGGGATAAAAGCACGACCGAAAGTGTAGGGAGAGCATGGGACGATGAACTAGACTCGAGTCTTATGAGCCTATAGAACTACTTCAAGAGCCGCAACAAGTGAATTGCCTTTTCGATGAATTTATAGAGCTAATGTTGTGTTACCTGCATAAATAGGGATGAGCTCCCATCGAATTGAACATTTCAATGAGGAGTTAAATCATAACCTCGATGAAGGAAAACCTGGACCTACTCGAAGAGGAGAGAGAAGTTGCTGTGGTAAGAGCCGAGAGATACAAAGCTAGGATCAAGGTGGCATATAATAAGCGAGTGGTCCCTAGGACATTTGAAAAAGTAGATCCGGTGGTGAGGAGAGCCGATGCTCTAAAGCTACCAAGAAGCTAGAGCCCAACCGGGAGGGGCCCTATAAGGTCACCCAAGTATTACCCGGGAGCATACATGATGGAAGAAATGGATGGAACGCCCATAGCACGACTCGGAATGTCGCCAATTTGAAGAGGTTCTTCGTTTAGAAGTACTTCTTATTATTGCTTTATATTTGATTTCGTTGCATTTTGAGTATTCGAACTATTGTACTTTCACTCTACTAATACTCTTTTTACCCTCTTATGGGTTACCCACGGGTTTTACCATAAGAAGTTTTTTAAGGAGGTGACTTAGGTTCTCTTGGGGGCCTAAGTTAACACCGTAAATAAGGTATTTCGATTAATAGAAATTCCTTTTTCAGTTTACATTGAATGTTTACTTTATGAAAAGGGAGTGGATTTTACGCGAATTTGTTCAAGTGCGATCGAAAATACATGATTCTCTATATATAACGAACAAAAAGCGATTTAGGATCTTCTAAGGCTCGAGATAGAGCCCGAACATTGATTAAGTGAATCCG
Organism: Paraleonurus japonicus; assembly: GCA_030762865.1. Lineage (NCBI taxonomy): Eukaryota > Viridiplantae > Streptophyta > Magnoliopsida > Lamiales > Lamiaceae > Paraleonurus > Paraleonurus japonicus. The sequence continues at coordinate 17,573,015 of CM061052.1, read as the reverse complement.
AATATTCACTTAGGATTTTTAAAGTTCAAGAATGACCTTAAAAAGATTATAGGGCTCGATAGAGACAGGATGCTGATTAAGTGAATCCAAATCTTCACTTGGGATTTTTAAGGTTCAAGAATGACCTTAAAAGATTATAGGGCTCTGATAGAGCCGGATATTGATTAAGTAAATCCGAATATTCACTTAGAATTTTTAAGGTTCAAGAATGACCTTAAAAAGATTATAAGGCTCTGGTAGAGCCGAATGTTGATTAAGTGAATCCGAATATTCACTTGGGATTTTTTAAGGTTCAAGAATGACCTTAAAAAGATTATAGGGCCTCTGATAGAGCCGGGATATTGATTAAGTGAATCCGAATATTCACTTAGGATATTTTAAGGTTCAAGAATGACCATAAAAGATTATAGGGCTCTAATAGAGCCGGATGTTGTTAAGTGAATCCGAATATTCAATTAGAATTTTTAAGGTTCAAGAATAACCTTTAAAAGATTATAGGGCTCTGATAGAGCCCGGATGTTGATTAAGTGAATCCGAATATTCACTTAGGATTTTTTAAGGTTCAAGAATGACCTTAAAAGATTATAGGGCTCTGATAGAGCCGGATATTGATTAAGTGAATCCGAATATTCACATAGGATTTTTAAGGTTCAAGAATAACCTTAAAAGATTATAGGGCCTCGATAGAACACGGATGTTGATTAAGTGAACCCGAATATTCACTTAGGATTTTTAAGGTTCAAGAATGACCTTAAAAGATTATAGGGCTCGATAGAGCCGGATATTGATTAAGTGAAACTCGAATATTCACTTAGGTTTTTAAGGTTCAAGAATGACCTTAAAAGATTTTAGTGCTACTGATAGAGCACGGATGTTGATTATGTGAATCGAATATTCGCTTAAGATTTTCTAGGGTTTAAAGAATGACCTTAAAAGATTATAAGGCTCGAGATAGAGCCACGATCTTATGGGTTTTTAAGGTTTCCGAGAGAGCCTTAAATTTTTACGAATTATTAAGTGAATAATCATTCACTTAAGGGTTTTTTAAGGTTCGAGAGATATTTAAATTTTTATGAATTATTAAGTGAGTAATCATTCACTTAAGGGTTTTTAAGGTTTTCGAGAGAGCCTTAAATTTTTACGAATTATTAAGTGAATAATCGTTCACTTACGATTTTTAAGGTTCCCGAGAGAGGCTTAAATTTTTATTTAATTATTAAGTGAATAATCATTCACTTAAGGGTTTTAAGGTTCCCGAGAGAGCTTTAAATTTTTTACGAACTATTAAGTGAATAATCATTCACTTTAGAATTTTTAAGGTTCCCGAGAGAGCCTTAAATTTTTACGAGTTATTAAGTGAATAATCATTCACTTAGGATTTTTAAAGTTCGTGAGAGAGCCTACTCTACGCGGCCTTAATAAAAGAGGAATTTTTGCAAAAACAAGACAAGTTTTTTGAAACTTAGAACGATCGACATAGTAGGAAAAGCAATTATAAGTCGAGGCTTGAAAGAAGAATGCCATTTTGTAAGACCATGCAAAAGGGATTATGGTTAAAAGTCCATACAGACCTATTATGATGCAAAATAATGTACGAGGCGTGCGGGGGCACAAATAGCCTGCGAGAGGCCCTTAAGATTGCTACAAAAAGGCCTTGTTGGGGCACAAACAGCCCAACAGAGGCCTATCGATTCCGCCTCCGGGACACAAATAGCCCGGGCTCGGTGAGATAATTGTTTAAAGCATAAAAAGTAAATTGTTCGGGATAGCAAAAGTAAAAAGAGTTCTAATTAGGGGGAATTGTGAGTTTCCTTTCCAGGTGGTGGCTAGAATCGCCACCTTCACACACGATCTCTTTCTCTTGGCGGTGTCGGGGAGATTGACGGGACCCTCATTCGGGAGGATAGGGTAAGGAGGAGTGTCCATCGGCAGTAGGCCGAGGGGTGTGACCTCAATATTGGAGCTGTTGGGCCAGGCCGGCCGATGCCGGGAAGCCACCAGTGGTTCGTGGGATTACCATTCCCATCGCACGGAAAATTCGGAGGGTCTTTAGAGTCCGGAGAGGGGCTTCTCGATCATACTCTCCCTTGAACTCGGGGCTAGTGAAGGCTGGGGCAGACTACTGTTGTTGTCGGTAGGGGTTGAGAGTTGGAAGATTCAGCGAGGCCATCGGACGCACTTCGACATCCAACTCATCTCTCGTGACAGATGCAATTAGACAATAAGATATGGAATATGCTATTATATGGGCATCTAAAATAAAGCAATAAACGAGGTTATGAACAAGAACCAAAACACAAGTGAATGAGGGAGTTACAATCTTCGGACCCAAGGGGAATAAGCCCTGAGTAAAGCCAAAGTGGGACAAAAAGGGAGGGTTCTCACACAGAGAGGTAGGATTAAAAAGGCCTTTCCTTTCGACATATGTATTTAGATTCCGGATCACCCGGCAATTAAGATCGAGCTGGTTAAGGGGTGGGGAGCTTTCATAAGAGGATTGTGAAAAACCCACTCATCATGGGGAAGTCCCGAGGGCTCGGGGATCAACAAAAACTACTCCTTAGTCCAATTAGGTTTCTGTCGTGAGACCGATTCAAAAAGAGCAAAGCTCTCTGAGTACGGGCACTAGTGTAAAAAAGGAGTTAAAAACCTTGCAACCGAAATGAGTAAAAAAGAGTTCCTTTGGTGGGCTCACCTCCGCTCCTTTTATAAGCATATAAAAGGATATCATCATGCGGAGCCCATTAGGAGTAAACTGGTTTAAAGGAACGCCAAAAAGAGTAGCAATTTGGCAGAGGTAAGGGGGAATTGGAGACCCGCGCGTATTTTCTCTCCCGAGAAAGCCATAGTCCGACCCTTAGTACGGTCGGGTCTCTCCTCGGGATTAGGGATTCGGGTAGAGTAGTTTGAAGGGATCCACCCTAGGCGGTGGAACTCCTCTAAAGTCCCGGGGACATCCTCGAGGAGGTACATACTCGATCTAGAGTGGGAGGAGATTCCGGTGCACCGGAGGACTCGATGGAGGTGGATCCATTAGATAAACTAGCCCTAGGGAGGAGAAGGGGGAATATGATTACCTACAAGCTAGAATGTAGAGTGGCGAGAAGCAAAAGAAAAGTACAGGTGGGAGGGGTGCTACGAGAAGAGAGAATGTGCCTTGAACCGGGAGCTTGTGAGTAAGTTCTTTAAAAATGACAGAGAATGTTAGTCCCGGACGAGATGTGCAAGAAGGTGGAAAGTCTTGAAGGGGGTTGAATAGACTTTACCACACTCAAAATATTTTACAACTTTTTGTAAGCTGAGTGTGAGGTTAGCGAGACTTTGTAAGTCTTCTACGAGATAAATACTCAAAGTGTGCTAGGTGTGATCAACGAGACTTTGGAAAGTTATAGTCTTCGATGGTGCGGAAGCTAATCTCGTGTGTGTATTTGAAAAACCCTTTGAATGAAAATCTTCTTGATAAATACTTACCAAGTTTTAGTGCGGAGTTTATTAAAACGATGATGAATGAACGAGTTATGAATATGTATGCAGAAAGCTTATAAAAGACACAAAGATTTTTATAGTGGTTCGGATATAACGATCCTACATCCACTCTCCCGACTTCACGGGGGTCTTACAATCCACCAAAGCTTTCGGTCTTGTTCCCTCTATCACTTCGAGGTTATGGCCACATGAGGTTTTACAAGTTCTTGCCCTTGATTACAAATGATGATCCTTGAGTTTGTTCTAACTTATAGATCTAAGAAATAATCAACCTTCTCCCGTACTCGAGATATTGGAAGGTGATTTACACTTCCTAAACCAGAATCAAACCTTCGATTCAACGTGTGTCATGATTCGTGGTTTGAATGAGTTTACTGTATTGCAATGAATGGTAGGATTTCTTGAAATTTCTCGCGCGTAGATCCGTATCGATTCTCAAATCCTTCATTACGATTTATAGATTCTGAAATCAACTAGCCGTTAGATCGATTGATAATTAGGTCTTCATAAAAATGGTAAGTAGCCATTGAGAAGATCTGTTTGACTTGGATAATTGATTATGCGAATCCAATCAATTATCTCTTGATAGATTGACTCTTTGCGATTCTCGATCTTCCAATCGGGGATCCGATTGATACTAGTTATCCCGATTAATATCTTGATTTATCTTGAACTGATCAAGTCTTCTATCTTTATCCTAGCAAGCTTCTCAACCTTGCTATCTTCTTGTCCAAGTCTTCTTGACTACTTTGACCTTCATAAGTTATGTCTATCTCTCGCTTTTAGAGCAAGTTACAAGTCTTCTAGTCTTTTGTCTTCAAGTCTTGTCTTCAAGTCTTCGTCTTCGTGTCTTGTCTTCGAGTTCTCATACTTCTACAAGTCATCTAGATAGGTCTTAGCAAGGTTACCTTAGACAATTATTCTAACCTATATAGATCATCACCGACTAACATATCGGTGGTCCTGTTACATATAGGTTTTAGAAACATCATCAAAACATACAAAATCAAGAGCAGACAGAGAAGAACGAAGAAGGTGATGAACCTCGAAAAATTTAAATAAGAAGGATAAATTCTTGCTATAAAGACGGGGTTTTGAACGGTGCAGATCCTTTGCTAAGGCGGTTACAAGTGGTAGTGATGATATCCACGTGGGCAAATGACATTTGATGGGACAGGCACATGCACGGACCAAAAGCCGAAAAGTCTTTGAGGGGAATATTCCTAACAGGTATTAAAACATCAATTTTTGATATATCCTGCTACTCTCTCGGGTTCTACACATCCCGAGAAGAGTAGGGGGAGCAGCGATTGATATGGCGTAAATGGGTCGTGGGCGGTCCAGGCCCATTTAAGTTTAAAAGGCCGAGGAGGATACGAGAGCCCAAAGAGGGTCGAGAAGGGAGATGATATAGATAAGCCCAGAAACTCAATATGGGCCCTAATCTACGAAAATGAAGTAGGCGGTTGAGATAACCCCAGAAAGGGGTGGCGGTTGACAATAAGTCCACAAAATAAGGGTTAGCCGATAAACGGGTAAAGACTACCAAACAGAGCCGATAGAGAGTATCGGGAAAGATCTAGAAGTGGTTATTCCGGAAAAGAGGAATGGAACGTAACGTGGGAGGAGCACGATGAAGAGAGGGAGAGCTTCATCCGAGGGTGGTGATAACCGTCCCTTTCCGTGTATTATTTATGTATGATTAGTGTAGAAGACAAGGGACGAATTCACTTATCTACTTATCACACTTTGAGCACGTTATCTTATTGTTATTATCACTCATTCAGTTAGTTCTTATTAGCTCCGAGTGGTCCCTAACTGGGTATTTAGGGCCCTCCTTCCATATTCATTCCAATCATCGACTTGAGCATCGGAGTCCCTACGCTGGGGACCCCTCCGGCGTGTTTTACGTGTATTTGGAGCTCGGGTACATGTTCGGATTACAAGGTAGCAGTTCGTGTTCAAAGAGTGTTTTCCACGAATCTCGCACGGGTTTCGATTCTTGTTAGCATAACATTATTATACGTATTAACTGTAATTTTAGATTTATTAGATAGATTGATAGAGTGAAGAAGGATCAAAGACGAAGCACGTCTTCATTGTAATTTGTAATCAACGATGGCGAGTCAAGAAGTAAGAAGGTAGAGCTCCTTCTTCGAGATTGAAGAAGGAGAGTGGATGCATGATATTTTGATCCGAACCACTATAAATCCTATGTTCTTTATTTTCTGCATTTTAATTTGTTGATTCGCTACTTAATTGGCTAAAATTATATTAGTCTCGCTTTAGATCCAAATCTATAGATTGAGTATAAATTCGTTTTCGACATCTTTAACTTTTGGGGATTGCAATTTCCGTTTGAAGTAAGAATCTGAATTTTGATTAAAAATTTAGATAATCTATTCAACCCCTCTTCTAGATTATCTCTGGAAGGTTTATTCAAACTCATTTAAATCACTCAATCTAGGGACCAACAGAAAATACCCACCTTGTTGCAAGTAGGTGGTCCTTTTTCTTTCTCGGTGTTGTTTTGTTTATGTCATTTGATTTCTTAAGTTTGATGTAATTTGGTTCCATTGCCCCGCCTGCGTATTTTCCACCGGGTTTTACCATAGAGAAGTTTTTTAAAGAGGCCGACTAAGTTAGTTATGACTTATGTTGATCGATTATGGTCAATGGAACAACTTTGTGTATAAATTAATGAAAGAGATTCTTCATTATTCATGAGTTTTGCCTATTTGATTCTATCATTGATTATGATTGAGATGATTTGATTGCACAATACTTAATACAATTACATTACAACACGTCTTGATTGTATGAGAATCGATAACTTCCACAAAGTTACATGAATGAGTAAATGCTAGAAAGCATGCAATGAGAAAAATAAGTATGATGAACATTCGCAAGTTGAATTTTATTCGATCATCGAGAAAGTAAAGTTAAACCTATAGAAAATGTTTAACTAACCTAAACCCGAGAGGGTTTCCGTAACAAAATCTAAGAGATAGCTTCGAGAAAATTAAGTTAAATCTACAGAAAGGGGTTAACTAACTTAAACCCAGAGAGGGTTGCAATATTAAAGCTAACAGATAGCTTCGAGAATACAAAGTTAAACCTATAGAAAGGGTCTAACTAACCTAAACCCAGAGAGGGTTGCAATATTAAAGCTAAGAGATAGCTTCGAGAATACAAAGTTAAACCTACAAAAAGGGTTTAACTAACCAAAACCCAGAGAAGGTTGCAATATTAAAGCTAAGAGATAGCTTGAAAGAATACAAAGTTAAACCTATAGAAAGGATTTAGCTAACCTAAACCCAGAGAAGGTTTCAGGATGAAAAGCTAAGAGATAGTTTCGAGAGAAAACAAAGTTAAACCTACAAAAAGGGTTTAAATAACCTAAACCAAGAGAGGGTTTCCAGGATGAAAAGCTAAGAGATAGCTTCGAGAGAAAACAAAGTTAAACCTACGTAAAGGGTTTAACTAACCTAAACCCAGAGAGGGTTGCAATATTAAAGCTAAGAGATAGCCTCAAAGAATACAAAGTTAAACCTATAGAAAGTGTTTAACTAACCTAAACCAGAGAAGGTTGCAACATTAAAGATAAGACATAGCAATGAAAAGTCGAGATAAACTTGCGAGATAGTGTTTAACTAACTCAATCCCGAGAAAGGATTACGAGATTTAAACTAAAGATACGAAAGCAAAAATAAAGTTAAACCTATAATGTTTAACCGACTTGAAAAGGGCTGTTTCGAGGTTCAAGGCTAGGAGATGCCTTAAAAGCAAGTTAATCTATGAAGTTTAACTAAACCTAAGCCTAGTAAAGGAATTCCAGAATTAAAGCCGGAGAACAACTCCACAAAGGCAAAGTCGCCTTATGGGGTGCAGCTTAATTCACGAATTCCAAGAAATTTACAAAGTAGGGAGATACTCCAGAAAGATTCCTAACATAGGGCCGAGAAGTAATCCGGCAAGATCGCAACGACCACCTAAAGTGGGTATTGAATTGAGATCAAGGGTTGCTATGGAGAAGGTAACTAAGGCTAAGAAAAGCTATCTAAAGAAAATATTGACCAGAAATCACGAAAGAAACCTAAGGACTTAGGTTTAGAAGAGGCCAAGTTTACTAGCAGACAAGTAAAAGTGCAAGATATTAACTCCTCGAATGAGGGGCTAATCTTATAGGGAGACCACATGTGATTAAGAAAGACAATCTCAAGAGTCGGGTTATAAGCCTATAAGAAAAAGCTTACACCTAAGCTATAGTTGGGAAAAAATTCCTAGTAGCTAGTCCATGCATCTCAACTTACTTAGAGGCTAACAGCTTGGAAATCATGCATTGCATATCAAAGCATAAGAAAATAAGAAATACATACGTAAAGCATTCGTAAGCAACTCCCGCAAGGGAGGATAGAAGTTATTTATCGAGACTAACTCTCGGCAAGGGAGGATAAACACTATTCATAAAAGTAAACTCCCACTGGGAAGGAATGCATCAAAAGGCCCCCAAAGAAGGGGGTAACAGAGTACAAAAATAAAATTCCCAGCAAGGGAAAACAGAGTTGGCGTGCCTAAACCGGCACAAAAATAGGAAAGTAAAATTATTCATTGCACGAAGAAGCAAATTGTCTCAAAGATTAATGGTTAGAGGGGGACTTAGAGGGTCCTTCTGCTTTGGCACCAGCAGCCTCCCGGTTGGTCTCTATCTCCATGGCTCGCTTCATGCGAGCCTCCTCTTGAGAGGCGGGACCATCTACATAGAGAGGGCATAAGGGCTGCTCCATGGGACTTGGGCTGGCTATTGACACTTTAAATTGCAGGAGCTAGGAAACCACCTTGCTCATGATGGGGAGCCACCACTCTTCTTCAATCGACGAGAGGCATCACCCTTGAAGTAGGGGAGTGGGCATGGCTTGTAGAGCGCCGGTCTTATTAAACTCTCCACCGAAAGAAGGGTCTCGCTTGCCGGTGAACGGTGGCATTGAAGCCGTACTCATATAAGTAATCGATATAGGTGCCCATGTCCCCCAAAAATTGGGATGCTGCAAGTAGTTGTCCTTCGATTAACCCATAGGGAATGTAAAAACTTCCGACTGGTTCGGATATAAAGAGGTGATCTAGAAAGGACCTCGCCCCGTCCACTAAGGCCTTCACGATGGATGAGGGACTCTTGCAGAGAATAATGAAGGGCCAGGTCATTGGTCTCTTTTTCGGTGGCTTCGCGCGCGCCCGAGCTTTGCAATTCTACTTGAAGAGATGATAAATCGGCTTCTAGCTTCTTGACATGAAGAGAGGCAAGGTAGGCTTTCTTTTCTCGGCTAAGAGGGAATCTTCTAAGTCTTTTAACTAAGTGGAAGGGAGTGAGTTGGAAGGGCCCCAAAGGCCGAAAGCGAGGACACCAAGCGGTAAGATATTAAGACTTGTGTTAGAGCTAAGGAGAAAAAATATGATAAATGAGGAAACAAAATAAATGCGATATTACTCGAGCAAAATGGCTCGCGGCCCGATGTTGCCGCCGATTAGGAGGAAGGCTTAGCAATCTTTCACTGCCTTGAGCAGTACACCAATTCGATGAAAAATTTACTTGCGTAAACACCGGAAGAGTAAGAGTCGACATCGATGGGAGCGGAGGAAATGCCTCGGCCGTGCCTAGTAGGGTATTTGCGGCATACGATTCCCGAGAGGGGAGGGAGCTCGCTAGCAGGGCTTTTCCTTTTCCAGCCTTGGCTTTCTTGGGAGCCGGGACGCCACCTCTGGGTCTTCGATTGGAGTAAGAGTTGGAGAAGAAGGTGATACAAATGGGGACATCACCTTGAGAAATGGCAGAGAGGGTGCCGAGTCGATTATCCGTTGGATCCTCCCGTACCTTAGATAGCCACAACATATCTAGAAAAAGAAAATAAAAGAAATTAGAGGTAATCCTATTGTATTTAACTGCAATGATACATTGGGAGGGGAGCGATTCTTGTCATTAGGCTCGTGAGGAATCCTTACCGAGCTAAATTTGAAATGAGAAAGAAGGCAGGGATTTGAGCATAAATCAGGTAGATAAAAATAACCGTGAGCATCAACATGGGCATTCAACATCCGAATGACCCTACGGTTAGTGGAAGAAGAAATTTGAGTGGAAGGTGCAGGAGGAAATGGGTTTTTATAAACCCAGCGTTGATTCTTGAAAGACCAAGAACGGGGGAGTCACGAAAAATAATGATCCCTCCATTCTTTGTTGATATTGGGGGTCTTCCCAAGGAACAAACATTTGCCCTTTACTCTACTACTCACGTAGTAGAAGGGACCAACGGTCTTACAGCTTATATTAAGAAAAAAGAGTTTGTTGGTCCCGAGATTGAGTAGCTAAAGAAATCACACAGACCTTCCATAGATAATCTAGAAGGGAGGGTTGAATATTATCTAAATCTTTTTAAAAAAATTCAGATTATCAATTCAAGAGAAAATTGCAAATCCCCAAAACCAAAGTTGAACAACGGAAACAATTTTAAACTCAATCTATGAATTAGAATCTAAAGCAATCAAACAAGTTTGTTCAAACAATGATTATCAACAAAAATAAATGCAGTAAAAGTAAATGACACATGATTTATAGTGGTTCGTATCAAATGATCCTACATCAACTCTCCTTTTTCAACTTGAAGAAGGGCCTCTACTCACTTACTTACTTGCCGACATAATTATAAATTTAGACGATCTTCGTCTTCAATTCACCTTTCAATCTAGCAATCTAACCGACTAATCTAGAAATTACAAGCAGATTGTGTTTTGAAGATGTACTAAAAAGTGTTCTTTAAATACTTAGAAAACTATGAAAGCTTTAGAAGATTTGTGAGTGCTTATAAAAATGTGAATTTCAGAATAACGAGTGCTAAGAGTTCTTCTAAGAATCGTGCTTATTTCTATTTATAAGCCTATAAGACGGTTAGTTCGTTGTAACAAACTAAAAACCGCTTAACAAACTTTTCTTTAAACCGCCCGATCTCACTGATCTTGAGTTAGTTGTCTATTACCGACTTGGTGAAAATCGCCTTTCTTATCCTACTCACCTGGTCTTGACCTCGTCTTGAGCTCTTCATTATTCTCTCCAATAGATGACTTCTTCAAGACTGTCTTCGATGACCTCGTACTTCCCGATCTCAGTGACTTCATTTACCTTTCCTCGTCCGATCACTAGTACAAAGCTTACTACATCACCGGTCTATACAATTTCGTGGTCATCCTATTTACATGAGCTTGTCTAGTCTATACAATTTAACTCATCAAAACTAGAAACTCCGATCTAACAATTTCTCCCTTTTTGATGATGTTAAGACTACAAGAAAGAAACAAACTCACAATTGGTGTTAGTCAAGGTTATTTAAGATAATCGATAAGCATACTAAACACGTAAGCATCTTTTAATCGATAGGTTTACATAGGAGCACTTATTCATATTTAAGAAGATATTCACACTTAGAGAATTTCCATACTTAAAAAAATTGTACTTTAAGAATTTAAGAAGTTTTGTTTTTAAAGAATGAAACTTTATCGACGATTAACACTTAGAAAAATTTCTTGAGAAGACTTTTCAATCTTATTAAAAAAATTTGATACGAAAGAAAATATGAAACAACCTGTAATTCAGATAGGGTTCAAACTTTTCATTCAAGTATAGCACGATTACATTTACGTATAGATCGTATAAGATATGAAGAAAAAGAAAATGAAGCTTATCTAGTATGTCCATCTATCCTTCTCTCGAAGCCGCATCCGGTCAAAAATCTGTTCCTCACTCCGCAATGTCTTTTGGATCAATCAATCGCATCTGATTTTAACCATAGTTGATAGTTAATCGATCCAGTCTTTGTCGATTGAGCCATAAATGCGTGACCTTGATTGGAATAGTTGAGAAGGCCGAGCTACCAGATCAAAATTGAACCACTCATCTCCTTCGTGATCGGCTTCGATACACCTTATGATTCTCCTTCTCCATCCAATCATGCCAAGCTATCGTCTCATCTTCGGACGTGGCACCAGCCCCCTTGCAGATGTACCAAAAGAACATCCACTTCGCCTCGTACTTCATGTATTCTCCAGCCCATGAAGGATGCGCGATCATCTTAGGAGGTGCATCTCGACCTATCCGCGGCCTTATCCATGCCTTGTCGCCTTCTCCGAGAGGACCTCCACTGCTGGGATAACCCATCTCTTTGAGGCTCTGTCGAATATCCTCCCGGCCTCCTTTGCAGACTTGATCTTCCTTCTTGCCTCCCTCCGGCCATAGAAGACTTTCTCTGCTTTGATCCTTCTATCTCTTTCTTCCTCTATTCCGATTTGCTCACTGATTTTTCCAAGGGTCTCTTGCCACCGCCTTTGATAATATACTCCGTCTGATCGAGACGAGACTAGCTCAAGACCCTTTTCTTTCTCTCTTCTTTCTCCTTCTCATTTGAAGCTTTTGCCTTTGCCTCCTCTTTCCTTTCCCTTATCTTAGCCATTAATTTTTCCGGTTTGAGCTCAGCCTTCCTTCTTCCTTGCCTCGCTCATCCGCCCGATCGCCTCCTCAATTTGCTCTATGCGAACCCTCAGGCGGTGAGTTCGCTCGATTGATTGCCGCTAAGAGCTTGATACGATCCAAATCAGCTTGGACCCTGACCAAATCTTCCCCCTTTTTAACATCATCAAGAAGCATCTGGAGTTGCTCCTTGACAACAAGAAAGTAGGTGGAAGCCGAGGTCCGGTTCCTAATGATCTCATCGCCTGTAATCGATTGTCACCGTACTTGCACCTTCAATTCATCAACTTCCTTTCTCACCTCGGCTACCTCCTCCTTCACAGCATTATTTAACCGAATCAAAGCTTAGCCAAGTAGTTTACCTCAGATGCCTTGAGCATGTCTTCCATCGTGATGCTCACGGAGTCCACGATGTCACTGCTTTATTCTCGGAGCATTTGAGAAAACCTTTCTTCCATCTTCCTCCCCACCGGCCAAGAATGGCCGTGAAGGCAGAGCCTGGCCGCCGGGACAGACTTCACTGGGACCGATGGCAAGCCAAGTCGACTCTGGTGTGGTCTTGGAGCTGCTCTTCCGTGAGAATAGATGAGATCGATGATATACCAAAGAAACTCTATAACCACTTTCTCCCACCTCAAGAAGTTGTCCCACCAACTTCTTCTACGTAAGGTTCAACTCCTCTAGGTCTCCTAACCTCAAATGATGTAGCAGCCATACCTCCACCGATTCCCGATTGAGTGAATTGATGCATGATTTGAGGGGGTATTTTAGTGCAAAAAGTGGTCAAAAGTGTTAGAATTTGTGCCTAATTGTGTAGAGTATCACTACTTTGCTTGAAAAGTATTACTTGATGGATTTTTGATATTTTTCATCCTATTTTCAGGTAAATCGGTGGAATTTGACCAAACCGAGAGTATCGGCATTCATACGGCGAAGAGACGAACGAGACGAGCGAAAATGGGGATCGGAGGCTGTTGGGGCTAGAAAGTGTATGTTTTGATGATGTTCCTAAAACCTAAGTGTAATAGGATCACTGAGCCTCATAGGCGGTTGATGATCTAGATAGGTTTGAAATATTAGCTTAGTTAACCTTGCTAGGTTTGACTGAAGATCTCGCATTGGTTGAGAAATCAAGACTGCTGAATGTAAGACTTGGAGATCAAGAATGATTGTTTTCAAGAAGACTTAGAAGGTTTCGTGTAGATCAAGAAGAGATAATAAGCTATCTATGGAAAGGAAGTAATCAAGAAAGGTTGAAGTGAAGATAGCAAGGTTGGAATCCTTGTTGAAGCAAGGCTTGTGGATCGTCTTTGAAGCAAGATTGTGGATCTTGTGAAGCAAGGTTAGTAAGGTTGCTAGAGCCGACCAAGAAAGATCTATCGTGATTGATGAAAGACAAGTATAAATCGAGAGATATTCGTAATCAATCTAGAGAAGATCGGATCTATAATTAGATCAATCAAGAGATAATTGATTGGAGTCGACAATCAATTATCCAAAGTCAACAAATCACTTCAACGGTTACTTACCATTCCTTGAAGACCTGATTGATAATTTAGCCTAACGGCTAGCCAAATTCAGGATCATATAAATTGAAATGAAGGATCTCAAAAAGTACACGCGCGAGAAGCATCGAGAGTTCCTATAACTCATTGAAAATACACGCATAATTATTCACACCGTAAATCGATCTAATACACTCGATATTTGAGAGATTTGTTTTTGGTTAAGGAATTGTAAATCACCTTCCAGTTTCTCGCAAGAGAGAAGGTTGATTATCGTATTGATCTTAGGATCATTTTGTGTATCAAGGGAGGAACTTGTAAAACTTCCCGTGGTCAAATCCTCAAGGAGATTCGAGGAGACAAGACCGAGTTTGGTGGATAGTAAGGCCCCTATCGAATCGGGAAGAGTGGACGTAGGATCGTTATATCCGAACCACTATAAAACTCGTGTCTTTTATAAGATTTCGCATACATTTTCATAATCAAGCTCATTCATCATTGTGTTACTTAACTTGCATAAAGTTGCTAAAATCTTTCATAAGAAAGTTTTCATTAGAAAGGATTTTTCAATTGCACTCACGAGATAAGCTTCCGCATCATCGTAAGACTTTGACTTCTCAAAGTCTGGCGATCACTTGCACACTCGAGTACCTGTTGTAGAAGACTTCAAAGTCTTCTAACCTCATACTCACTCACGAAAAATTGAAAATAGTTTTGAGTGTGGAAAGTTTATTCAACCCCCTTCTAGACTTTCTACCTCCCTACATATCTCATCCAGACCAACAGAGGCGAAAGTCGGGTCGAGAAAATTCTCGAACTCGACCTCTCGGTCGAGGCCGAGGACCTCGACCCGAGGGTGCCGGCAAGAGAAGAAAATTGCAAAAATTAAAGGAAGCTCGACTCGAGGGCTGGAGCTTCGAGTCGAGGGTCGTGAAAGCGGTAAGCTCGACTCGAGGGGCTGAAGCTCGAGTCGAGGCCGGAGTTTTTTCGGAAAAGTGCTAACACGATTTAAGGAGCCTCGACTCGAGGGCCCCAACCTCGAGTCGAGGGTGCGTAAATTTGAAATTTTGGCTTTTAAAGCCATTTGAGCAGAAAACAGAGCATAACCTTCCCCATAGCGCTTATTAACGGTTTTTAGGGTGATTTTCTAGTTCCATAGCTTAATTCTCATTGTAGGTTGATTAGATTGTTAGTTTTAGAGAGATTTCCATCAATTGTACCTTAGATTAGCTTTTGATCCATTAGTTTTTCCATTCCAAGTTGTAATTCAAGTGGAGAAGAGTTTACATTTGAAGATACTTTGGAAGATTCAAGCATTCCTATTATTGATCATTTTGCTTCAATTGGTGATGTTCTTCCTCTTTTCTCATTTCAATTCATTAATTGTTGTGATTAGATTTGTGATTGTGCAATTAGATTTTTCACCCATGGATTTTGCACTTTGTTCCATGGGCTAATACTCTTGTGCTTGGGATAATTGAAATTGAGGATGATTTGATTGCCTTGTGCCATAATTGTTGATGATTGTTGATCAATTGAGATAGTTTGTTCCCTAATTGTGATTCTCATTGTGCTTCATGCATTTTTATCTCTTTAGATTAATGTTTGAACACCCTAGCAATAGGCAAAAGTTGAGCTAACGTGATTTGAGATTAATACCCTTGCAATAGGCGAGAGTTGAGCTAACGTGATTAGGGATTAATCGGGTTATAATTGTGTATGATTGTATGAATTGGGTGCTTCTTAATTGAGAGATTAGTTGCACTAAGGATACTCATATTAGGCATTGTGTGATTAATGGAGACTTAATTGCATGATGGTTTTATGCTTTCTATCTTACTTGATTAGCAATTGGATTCAATCATAGCATGTTGATCATTGATTCCTTGATGAAGATTATCCCTAGCACCCCAAATCCTCAATTGATTTTTGATACTTGTTCTAGCATACCAAGTGTTTGATAAATTACTTGCTTAGTTGTTTGATTTTAATTCTAGTATTTGTATTTTACTTTTGGAGCCAAAACCGCATTTGCAACAATAGTCATCGAGAACTTGCATTTCTAGGGACTCACGGCCATACTTTTTCCCTTGGGTTCGATAAACTTGGTTGTCTTAATATCGCTTAATCGACATCGCAATCAATTCCTTCATTACTTCGTGATTGTGCTGAAGTTCGTGAATTAGTTCACCCAATCTCCTCTTCCCATACTCGCCCTTAGAACCATCGGGCATTGGGGTGTGTGGATTGGACTGATTTGAGGAGAGGGGGTAGGATATTTGGCGGATAAGAAATCTAGGAAATCAAAGGTTTGAGGGATAAGTTGAGGAGTGATTTCAGAAGTTGTTTGGTCTGGGGGTATTTGAGTGGATGAGGTTGGTGGAGTAGGGATTATTTGTGGTGGAGAGGTAAGAGTTTGGACTTCTATGGGAGTAGAGGTGAGCAAGAGGCTCCGAGGTACCAGCCATGAGTACCTCTTCATCGCCAGAATGGGTTGAAGAGTCAGTAGATAAGGAGAGGTTAGAGGATGTACCTATAGAGATTGGCCTTCAGCCAGAGGCGGTTCTCTCGCAGCCGGGCTCCTCCAACACCTCGGCCTCCGCCACGGCGGCGGTGCCACCTCCAGAGAGATTGTCTCCTCAGTAGCAGACTCGAAGGAGCAGCAGACGACTCTCCCATTGTCTTCTTGTCTCGAGGCTTTCACCAGCATCCTCCCGGGCCTCCTTTGGAGAGGTACCACAACCTCGACTTCTTCCTGCTTGGGCTATCTCGGCGGGAACTTCTCCTTCTTCAGTGCAGGGCGACCTCTAGCTCGGCCGGTGGCCTCTCGGCCTCCTCACTGCTGCCGCAACTCTTTGATTCCTTGCCTCATCGGACTCGTCGTAAATCGGCAATCCACCTAATCTCTCGTCCTTTGTCAACAACCCCTTTTGCTTTGAATATTTCATGGTTCCCTCTTTCCAATCCACCACCTTATTCATCCCTTCAATAAGAAGCTGTAATCTTGTTGAACAAGCTTACAGATTATGAGAGTAGACCACTCTCTGGTGGTCGGTCGTAGGTAAGCCTCTGCTTCTCTTCCTTGACCTTCGAATCAATAGCTCCACCCAGTCTACCCCGACACCATCCGTAATCACTCTCATACAGCAAAGTCTAGGCTTTGATAGACCATCGTGAGAGCTTTGATATCCCATAATCGACTTGGTGACGATGGTCATCAAGAGCCTATACTTTCTCCTCAACGAGTTTTTCTTTAAATCCCTTCGTACTCCTGTGAGTCACCCTCGCCACCATCTCAAACGACTGTTCCCATTCCCCTCCTTATAAGCCAAATGGATTAACCCCTTCAGCGAAGTGTTGAAAATCCTGGCAATCGCATCTTTGGAGAAAGATAATCGGGTTCTATCCACCTCGGCATCAAACCCATCAAAGAACTTGAAGTTCGCCAAGAACTACTGCACCAATCAGATCAAGGGTCTTGTTACGCTTTGACTTCAATGAGCAGAATCATTTTAATGAGAAGCCTCCAATAATCCAAGAATTTCTCTGGATTCTCGATCTCTCGAAGTATCAAAGTCTACATACATATCTCGCTTTTAATTTGCTCTTGAAAATATCGGTGTTCATTTTGATGTTGGATTTTGAAGTAGAAATAAAGGTGGGTTTGGGGGATTTTGAAGATAAAGCCATTTTTAGAAAACTGAATGGTAAGAATTTTGAGAGAGAAGTTGCGGTAATTTTAGGGTTCAAGATTTGTAAAAGTGAATTTCGAATTGATGGCAAGATCGGATATAATCTAGACCATTAATTTGTATGTAGCACGTGGAGTATATCAACGACTATATATGATAGTCGCTTTACCTCCGGCGCGTGGCATTAACTTAGCTTTGAAACCGTAAAAGTAACCGCCCAAGCTATGGATTAGATGGCTAATAGGGATCACTTTATGCGAGAGGTAGTAAGTATACCCGACGTAAGCGAAATATACCTTTCTTCGCATAAAAGTTTCCCTATTTGATCGGGTTTTATCGGAGACTTGGCAAAAAATGACCTTATCTTAAATTTTGAAAAATTTCCCTAAGTCTATTTATTTTGAAAAACAAAAATTTTAAGATCGAGTTAATTTTATGCCATAGGTATTTTAACCTCTCTACTAGTAATCATCCCAAACTTATCTATGAGGTCCATTGCATACTTAGTCCGATGTGTAAAGATCCCTCTCGCTTGTCATTTAATCTGCAAACCTAGAAAATATGTTAGTTCTCCCATCATAGACATTTCAAATTTGTTTTTCATGAGAACACTAAATTCTTCACATAGTGTCGATTAGGTGAACCAAAAATAATATCATCTACATAGATTTGAACTAATAAAATATCACCATCTACTTCTTTTCTAAACGGTGTTCTATCTATCTTACCTTTAGAAAATCCACTTGATATCGTAAATTCGGATAAAGTATTATACCAAGCTCGGGTGCTTGCTTAGTCCATATAGTGCCTTGTTGAGTTTATAGACTTTGTTATTTGTCCTAAACCACGGAGGCTCGTTTCTACATAGACTTCTTCAAGTAACACTCCATTCAGAAGGCAGACTTGACATCCATCTCGAAAGACTTTGAAACATTTATAGGCAATAACGGCTATAAACAACCTTATTGCTTCTAATCGCGACCGGAGCATAAGTTTCATCATAGTCTATTCCCTCGACCGTGAATAACCCCGTGCTACTAGTCTGGCCTTATTACGAACAATAATATTGTTTTCGTCTGCTTTATTTTTAAACACCCATTTGGTGCCTATAATCTTTCTATGAATGGGTCTATCCACTAACTCCTAAACATTTTGTCTTTCAAATTGATGCGCTTCTTCCCGCATGGTCAGAACCCACTTGGGTCGATAGACCCTCCTCAATAGACTTAGGCTCAAGGAGTGAAACATAGCAGTGAACATACTGGGAATCCAACATCATTCGTGTCTCAACACTACTTGAGGGATCCCCAATAATCTGATCACTGGATGATAACTCTTCATCCTTTTGCCTATTTGAGTTGAAGTATCCTCATCTCGATATATCAAGTAGGTAACTCAACTTGTTCTTCCTGAGTAGACGTTCCCCTTCATCTACCGACCTTGGCCGATCGGATGATGTCGGAGGAGTCTCCTCGGATGGAGCAGATAGAGGAGTTCCCTTCGATTCTCGGATGAAAATTCTTCATTATCTCGAATCGAATCAAAACTAGGATGAGATAAGTTTTTCTCTTTTAGTTTTGTTAAGTTCAATTCTATCTAGATTATTAGAAATTTGGTTTACCTAATCAAAAAGTATGAAGTTCATCAAACACCACATGTGGAGTTTCTTCCACACAAAGTGTTGTCTTATTAAAGACCCCGAAAGCCTTGGAGGTATTGGAATATCCTAAGAATATTCCATCACCGCCTTAGCATCAAATGTCTTCAATTTCGACTTCTCATTGTTGTGAATGAAACACTTACACCCAAAATCACGAAAATAAGAGATTCTTGGAACATTACCTTAAAGTTAATAAGGAGTCTTACCCTTATCTTTTACAGACAAGCATCTGCTTCGAGTGTAGCAGGCTGTGTTAATTGCCTCAACCCGAGAACCTTTGGGGTGTTCCATATTCAGCTAACATGCTTCGGCCGCTTCTTTAAGTGTTCTTTTCCTTCTTTCCACGACTCCATTTTGTTGTGGTGTTACAGCCGATGATGTCTCATGTACTATTCCATTCTTAGTAAGATAGTTAGATAGACAAGAATTCAAAAACTTCGCACTTTATCACTCCTTATTTTAATAATATTAACACCTTTTTTCATTTTGTATTTGTTTGAACAGATTCGAGATCTTGTTCACCGTCTCATTTTTCTTGAAAAGAAATATCACCCAAGTATATCTTGAATAATCATCAACAACTACTAGGTTGTATTTCCTTCCACTAAAGCCGAGGGGTGAATCGGGTTCAAACAAATCCAAATGAAGGAGTTGTAAAACCCTTTCGGTGAAATTTGTTAATACTTTTGAAGGAGTTCTGGGCTGTTTACCTTTTTGACATGCATCACATTTAAGATCAGTTGAGCAAAGTCTTTCAGGTAGTCCTTTGACAAGATTCCTCTTAGCTATTTTCTTAAGGGTTTTAAAATCTCGATGACTAAGCCTTTTATGCCATAGTCAATTGAGATCATCTCCACCTTTAGCAACTAGACATGTGTCTTTGGGACAACTAATAAAGTTAGCCACATAGACATTACCATGTCTCGAAACCAGCTTAAGAGTACCTTGTCCGAGGAGCTGTCTAAAATGTTACACTTATCCTTTGAAAATCTAACATTAAAACCTCTATCACGAGTTGAGAAACAGAGATAACAAATTATGTTTCAAACCTTCTACATAATAGACTTCAGACATTAGACATCACCAATAATTAAGGTGCCAACTCCCTTGGTCTATCCGGCAGCTTATTGTCACCAAACAAAACTCTTGGACCATCTATATTCTAGAAATTTGAGAGTAGCTTCCTTTCACAAGTCATGTGGCCGAGAGCACCCATCACAATGTACCAGATGGATGCTAGAATTTCCTCCTTTAAATATAGCCCTTGAGATTCCTATAAAACAGATTAGGTAAGAGGTAGCCTAGTGATCTTGGGTCCTTCAAGGTAAATAATCACTTTGGGTATCCGAGAAAAACATATCATTGTTCAATAATAGGTCGAATCAAGTAGTTCGCCAAATCTGTCAACAAATATATCGATTTGTATGCAAGCTTGTTGAAATCAGATTTGGTGACCTTCTTGATCTTTTTGAAACAAAGGATAGCATCTCGCTTCTACCATTAAAAGAACTATAAGAAAGATTCCTTTTGATCTTGGTTCTTGGAACCCTCTTTATCGATTAGGATTTCTCATCGATTTTTACTATTCGATTAGGAGAAATGATCCTCATCCGACTTTGTGGTTTCCATGGTCCAATTTTAATTCCTTTTGATGTTTCATGCAGCTTTTACAAACTTCCTTGGTTTCAAAGTTTACGGCTTATTATTTCTATCATAACCAAGACTGTTTTATCATGAGACTTTTGTGAAGTTCTAAAAATATGGTCTATAAGCCGATTGTGAGTTATTAAGTTGTCTCATTTTGAAGAGAAGCTTCTCATTAGTCTTCTTAATTGACTCATTCTTATTACATACCATTTCAAATTTATCTCTTAAATATTTTAATTCTTCTTCTAATCTTTCAAAAAGACTAGTGATGTACTAGCCTCGGCTAGGGTTAACATTCCCCCTTGAATATTTCCACAGACTCGAGTAGTTCATAACTTGCTTTTCTTTGATTAGAGTCTGAATTTGATCTTTTAAAGTTAAATTTTCAGTCTCTAGTTGTTTATAAGCACTTAGAGACATATTTAGATCTTTCAAAAGTCCCTTGATCATAGTTTGATCATTATCTCAAATCGACTTATAATACTCATTATCGGATGAAGAGTAGTAATTTACCTCTTTTACCATCGACAGATTTCATCATCCGATCCGAAATCGATGACGATGATGATGAAGATGATTTTCTTGATTCTCTTTCTTTAGCAAGAAGGGCTCTTTGATCTCGCAAAGCGCCTATCTCTTTTTCAAAGTGTGCGTGTAGTGTAAAACAAAATGATATTGTACCGAATGTTATGGCATGCACTACAACATCTAAATATCGAATGTAAACAGCGGAAGACTAACACTACAATGCAAAGGAATAAATTTTTCATAGACTTGTTAATTAAAGTCTATGATGCCTATCGGGAAACATTTCACTAAATCGAGAGTGAATACAAAAGTTTGTGTAAAGAGTTTCCAAGATGTAACCTTTACAACGAAAATAAAGACTCAATATCACCTATTGACTCTTAAACGGCTAAGTGTAGTATTACAAAATATTACACCGTCAAAAGTAAATCAAAGTATCACAGCACATCTACGCTAATGACACTTCAAGATACCTATGTTGCTAAACGAGGTAACATGCGCAAGTAGCAACGTAAAGGGGGAATAACGGCCCTATCGCTTGGATGCACTAACGCACTCAACAATTGATATTTGGATATTCCTTGTCATTCTAAAGTCCTCGGTCTTCTATTTATAGATGTCCTCGGCTTCAACTATAGATCGTTGTAGATGAATCTAGAAAAACACCAAAATAACTTCCCCTTAATTTTCTCACTTAACCGTCCATGTAGATAGTTGATTTCGTGGCTTTACTGCAATCGCATGATCTAGGTCCTTCTAAATCTCTCTCGAATTAGTCTTGAACTGGATCCTAGTGGAAGATTCTCGAATCCGCCCTTAATGTTGCACTTGATGTTACAAAGATCCCCGACAACATTTGACTTAGTCTTCATTCCGCATCCTTGTAGAACGTTCTAGATCTTCAACCCGCAATGTCACAACATCTACTACAACATTGAAGCTGTTAGAGAATAAAAGTTAGTTATATGAAGAAAGAAAGGGTCAAATTCGATGTAGCGTAATATGTGATAACATCACATGCGACATCAACACTTTTCTTTCTTTTCTCCTCTCTTTCTTTAGGAGTCACTGGGGACAATCATAGATATAATGCCCTCGGCTAGTTACAGTGTAACAAGTGTCTCCCGATCCGATCTAGGACTACCGGGATTCTTCTTTGCAGTGACTCGTACCTTCTTGTCCGATTTTTCCTTCTATCATCATCCGTAGATTCTACATTGTCTTTCCTTCGGACCTTGATCTTGATCTCGACTTTTCTTGCAAATTTCAATTTGTTACGTTTATATTTCATTTTCAGTTGATTATACCTCTTGGTCAATAAAGTCATCTGTTCTTTTAATGAAAGATCGGCTCCTTTTGTCTCACTACAGGGTTTGTCTTCCTTATTAACAAAGGCTACTCGTAGCAAACTAGTCAAACTAGTAAAAATAGAATAAGTAACTCAAAGTTAACTTACTTAAACACAATAAACCATTAAGGTTCAAAACAAAACAGATTAGTATCAACACCTAATCAAAACATAGAATGAAAGTACCAGAGCATTAACTAGAACATGAAATCAGATCGAGCAATGCTTCAAAAACATGAACCTAGTATCGAGCCTAAGTAGCTAAAACAAGATCGAGCCTACTAAGAAAATGTATTAAACTCGATTTACAAAGGAAAAATGATTAAGTGTAAGGGAAGGACGTGCACACAGCCTCCCTATCACAAATCTCCCCTCGCTAAACAGCTCATCATCGTGTCATCTAATCTGGTAAATCACCATAAAGGTCGAAACATCTTCATCTTCATCAAGAAGTTCTACTGTTGCAAAGTTTGCAACAACATCAGCAGCAAAGATCAACATCGTGTCCACCGCATCACCACCTCCACCAGGATTTGCACCATCTCCTCGACATAACACAACGAGCACAAGCAGCTGGTACTCCCCGTGGTAGCAGTAGTAACCGCAACCAATAATCCTTCAAAATCAAGTTCATTGATTGATTCCTTTAAAACTTCCAGGTTGCCTCGTGGAATAAAATTTTCATTAAAGTTCATAAAACCAGCAGAAAATTAAGATTTTGTGGAGCAAGCATGTGGAACAAAGATGTGGAGCAAAGATTCGGGACAACATTAGGAACAGGATCGGGAACAACATTATGTGCAACATCGGGTGCAACATTCTCTTGACATCGTGGATTTGGTATAGGCAAATCAATTACCTGCTTTCCACTCAATAAAACAGGTGAGATATTCATCAAAGTAACCCTCCCCTTAACAACTCATTTCGCTAGGTTGAAAACCATGACTCCTCAAGTAGCCATAAATCAAATTCGGATAAGGAAGGTTCCCTTTTTAAGAAATATTCCCAACAAACTTCATTAAGTGATGGAAAATTACCAGCCCCAATTTAAATCTCCTCATAACACCAATTCTAAACATCAAGTATAGCTTTGGTCCTTAGTCACTTTGGTCGAATTTGTAGAAGGGATCCAATTATACACAATCAACTTATGAATAACCGAATATAGAGATGTCAAGTGAGCAGCAAGCATATGTCTCTGCCACCTAATTATTCTACTACCGGTCAAAGTTTGAATTACCTCATCCATAGGAGGTACATCTTCTTCATCCATGTGATCAATATGGAGGAAGGAATTGATCGATTCAGTGTGAATGGAACATCTCTCCCCTAAATTGTACAGCACTCCGTACTCAATGAGAATTTCTTCTCCCATGTCCCATTTTCAAACTTGCATAGAACTCATAAACCTAATTAGTCACAAAAGAATCAGCAAAAGTAACAACATGCATCAAACTTCTTTTTTTTAAGTATCTTACTAACCCCTTAGACTCAAATTCGGCAACATTAATCTTTCTTTCAATCAATAATTTCCTATTACTCAACTTAGTAACTTTTTGATCAAAAGTTTCAGCATCCGAATCATCACTAGACTCCTCAAATTCACTATCATTCTCATCACCAACAGGGAGTTACGTATCGATTACCTTCTTTCTCGTAATGATCGATTCTTCGCTTGATTTCTCCTCCGAGTCATCACCGTTGTCATCCTGGATTAGGTGATGTTGCACTTGTTCCAAAGATCGGGTACAACACTGCCCTGCTTTCTTCTTGGATCGTCTTTCTTGCCTCATTTTCAGCTCCACTAGTGGTACATTCTCATCGAGTCACCATCATCGGTGTCAACAGCTGTTCACCACGTTGCATGTCGAATACTCGAGAATCCGAGTCGGAGAATACCGTAATCAATTCATTTGCAAAAGAACCCATAGTAGGCTTCTTTTCCTTGATGAATGCGAGTAATCAACCCTTGTAAACACACGTCCCGATCGCCTTCTTGGTTTTGGAGCAACCAATGGAGGGCTTCTCTTTCTTTTCCCCTTCGCGACCTTAGCGGTAGTAGCAAGTTTCATCGGTTACGAGTCCTCCGACATTGATAAGTCGGTGTGCTCGAAATGTTCTCCTCCTCGGCAAGTGGACTCTTCCCTTTGCTGGTTTCAACGATGGGTGCATCCTCCATAATCGGTGTCACCCGCTTCAAAGATACTCGCAAGGCAATTGCGGTAACATCGACTTCTACAGGTGGTCGATCGAGGGTTTTCAGGAATGGGAGTAGGTGTTGGAGTAGGGTTAATTTGAGTGGTGAGGTATTGAGACACATCAACCGTAATAGAGCCGATTGTGAGCTCAGAACGCTTGGTGCCCCTTTCGGTGTTTTGGGCAAGATTTTGAGTGATAGTTTCGCTTGTGCGCTCGAAGCTTCAGTGGGTATATGAATGTTCGGAGGGTAAGCATCGATCATAGGCATAGAAGGTGATGTGGTATTGGATGATTCAGCAATAGTCGCAAGATTAGGGTTTGTGGCCATTTCAAATGGCAGATTGAGGTTGGATTAAGAGTTTGGAGAGGTTTCGTTTGAGGGAGAAGTTTGAATGTGTAAGTCCTTTGGGTTTCTGCCATTTTCACTTAAATAGAGTATTAAAATATTCAATTTAAGTTGACAAATGAAGATAATAGTCGAACACTTATGCAAAATTTCAAAAATAATTAATAGTGATCACTACTATGCTTTAGTATTCGTAACAACATTAAATTTGAGAATTATATAGAGAAATAATAAAGTAGCAGTTATTTGTATAGACCCACAAAGAAAAATCTGAATTAAATTAGAACCTAGGTGGTTTAAAACATTAAATCCATGATCTCCTAAAATTAAGGGATAAAATCATGGTAAAAAAATTCCAAAAAGGATCAAATTAATTAATCTAATTAAAAACCACACAAAGATAATCAAAATTAAGGTAGTAGTGGGTTTAGTGTATGACCTAGTCAAATTAAGAACTTAAACATAGTTAATTAATTACACAAATTAAAATAAATTTGAAACTCTCCGATGTTGTACTCAAAATTGGAATACACACTTCAACACTGGTTTTTCCTTAGAAAAATTTTCCAATGTTGCAAATAAATCATTATTCAGTTTTTCTAGCACTTTTAATCACACATTGATCCATCTTTTCAAAAGAGTGCATCGTAGTCACGAACTCCGTGCCCCATAGTTACTCAATGGATTTGTGATCATATTGATGTATCACTAATCACCTTTTGAAAAGAAGACATCGTAGTAGTGAACTTCACGCTCCATAGTTACTCGGTGAATTAGTACATCTTGAGTGCTTTTTCTTTCTAATTTTCTTTTCAATTGCATTTGAGAAGTGTGAGACCTCTTTATATCTATACAACATCAATTATGATTCAAATTCATTTTCAGAGGAATTAATTAATCAAGAAAAGTCTAAAATTAACCAAATTACACATTTGTACCCGTGATGTTGTCACATATGTTACAACATTTGTAACAACATCTATCTAACTTTATTTAGATAGTGCACATACCAAGAGATTTCCTAAATGAGAATCTCTCATGGTCAATAGCTTTAGTGAAAATATCGAAATTGATTTTTAGTGGGTACATACTCTAACTTCACAATACTTTTCTCTACTAAATCTCTTATAAAATGATGTCTTATACTAATGTGCTTAGTGAGTGAATGTTGTACTGGATTTTTCGAAATATTTATAGCACTTGTGTTATCACAATACACGCTTAAAATATCACTTTTAATACCATAATCATGAAACATCTTACTCAACCATAGAAGTTGTGTACAAAGAACTTCTGCCGCGATGTATTCGGATTCTACGGTGGATTGTGAAACACGGTTTTGCTTTCATGTGCCATGAAATCAGGTTGTTTCCCATGTAGAAACAGCCACCACTCGTACTTTTCCAGGTCATCTATGTCTCCACCAGATCGGCATCACTATATCCCACAAGTGTGCTATTTGTGTCCTTTGTATATCAAATGTCCGGATCACTTGTACCCGCAAAATATCTTATGATTCTCAGCATTCGTGTGTGATTCTTCCGGACATGCTTGGTACTGGCACAAACACAAACACTATACATGATATCCGGTGTACTAGAAATTAAGAAGACTACCTATCATAGATCTATACGGTGTTAGATCAATTTCTTGTCCAAAGATTGTCTTTACACAATTTCTGTAGATCCCATAGATGTTTTCATTACCTTAGAATTTTTAAACCAAACCTTTTCACCAAGTTTTTAGCATATTTTCTTTGTGAGAAGAAAATACCATCTTTTTCTTGTTTGATTTGAAGACCTAAAAAGTAATTCAGATCCCCAACCATACTCATCTCAAATGTTGAGTCATTACTTCAACAAAGCTGTTTAACATTTTATCACAAGTTGAACCAAAAACTATATCATCAATATATATTTGAGCAATTAGTAAATCTTCTCTAGTTTGTTTGATGAATAAGGTATTATCAGCAATTTCTCTAATAAAACCAAATTGCAAAAGAAAGTCGGTAAGTCTACCATACCATGCTCTAGGAGCTTGTTTTAGGCCATACTCGCTTTCTTTAGCTTATAAACATGATCGAATATTTTGGGTTTTCAAATCCCTTAGATTGTTCAACATATGCTTCTTCTAACAAAATGTCATTTAAAATGCAGCTTTAACATCCATTTGGTGAAGTTTAATGTCAATAAAACATGCAATTGTTAGCAATAATCTAATAGATTCTATCCTAGCAACAGTGCAAATGTTTCATCAAAATCAATACCTTCAACTTGTGTATACCCTTGTGCAACTAACCTAGCCTTGTTTCTAATAATGTTACCAGACTCATCGCTTTATTTCTAAAAATCCACTTGGTTCCAATGACATTGACATCATCGTGCCTTGGAACTAGTGTCCAAACATTATTCTTTTCAAACCGATTAAGTTCCTCATGCATAGCATTAATCCAATTTTCATCTTTTAATGCTTGATAACATTTTTAGGTTCAATTTCGTAATAGTAGCACTCGCATTAACAACATTACAAAGAGAAAACATACATATTGATCTTACCAAATCTCGCATGCTCTTTTGAACTTACTTTCCTTCTAGTTTGTACACCAACCGAAGCATCACCAATTATCTGTCTCTGTGGATGATTTTTAGTTATACGACTAGATGGATTCGGCTTTGGTGTATCTTGATTGTTACGGGATGAATCCGCTGAAGTTTTAGGGGATGTTGTACCAGATGTTGTAACATTCGGTGACACATTCTCCGATTTCACCGATTATCTTGAACTTCATAACATCGGACACATCTTCTTCATCATTGTCATCTGTAAGCTTTTTATCATCATCAAACACAACATTACCGTATTCTTGAATAGTGTTAGTTCTAAGGTTAAAAATTCTATAGGCTTTACTATTTCTAGAATAACCTAAGAAAAACCTTTATCACTTTTTGAATCAAACTTGTGAAGTGATCCCTATCATCCGTAATATAACACACACAACCAAACACATGAAAATATTTCACATTTGGTTTTCTATTGTTCAGAATCTCATATGAAGTTTGATTAGAACCAGATCTCGAGAAAAACTCTATTAGAAATATGACATGTTGTATTCAATGATTCAGCCCAAAATCTCTTAGCAAGATTTTTAGATGTAAGCATGACTCTAGCCATTTCTTGTAAAGTATTCTATTTTTCCTTTCAAGAATCTCATTTTGTTGTGGAGTTTTAGGTGAAGAAAACTCATGCAATATACCTTTTCTTTCACAAAAATCAGTAAACATGCTATTTTCAAATTTCATACCATGATCGAGATCTAATCCTGCTTAACTTTTAAGTTGTAAACAATTTTAAATCTTTTGTAAATAATTTTAAAAGCATTAAAAGCTTCCGACTTTTTCTCAAAAATTCGATCCATGTATACCGAGAGTAATCATCAACCACAACAAGTGATTATTTCTTACCACCAATGCTTTCGGTTTCCATTGGACCCATCAAATCCATATGTAGTAATTCAAAGCGATGTGTCGAACAATGTGACAACATTTTGTGCGACATTCTTACCTCGCTTACCTTTTTGGCATGGACCACATACAACGGTATTGTCAAACTTCGGTTTAGGCAATCCTAGCACAAATTCTGTTTTAACCAGTTTTCTTATGTTCCTATAATTTGTATGTCCTAATCTTTGATGCCATAAGACATTTTCATCATGTTTTGCCAAATTACACACGTTTTTGTTCCCAATTAATTAATAATTGTTTGTTGACCTATTACCGGTCATCAAACATTCATTATTTTTGTCAAGAACATAACATGAGTTTTTGTCAAATTTTACATACAAATCATCATCACATAATTGGCTTATACTAATCAAATTAGCAAGTAAGTCATCAACATGCAAAACATTTTTAGCTTAGGAAAACCTTCAACATTTAAAGTTCCTTTTCCAATGATTTTTTCTTTAGTATCACCACCATATGTTACGATTCCACTATTAAAAGATTCATATTCGGATAAGAAGTTGATTTGACCAGTCATATGTCTAGGGATGGCAAAACAACCCGACCCTTGATCGCCGCCCCGCCCACGCACAGAATGGATCCAGCCCCGCCCCGCCCCATCTTGAGAATGGGGCAGGTCAGCCCGCCCGCACACGGGGCAGGTCGGGCATGGGTTTTTATGTTTACTGCCCGCCCGCCCCGACCCGCCGCCGCCGCCCAATTATACATATATACCATATTTATATAATTATATATATATATATATATAAATAAATAATATTATATAATAAATAAATCAAATAATTGTATATCTTTTAATAATTTTTTAAATATATCATTATATATTAAATATAATATATTATAATATATATTAAATATTAAATTTATAATATTTACGTTGCAGCCCTAAATTGGCAAATTCATTGATCAATCCCTTTCCTAATTCCTAAACACTCAAAACACGGTTCGTCTTAAGTCGTTTGCCCTCTGATCAATCCCTTTCCGCCGCCGTCACGCCGCTAAGTCGAGTTAAATCGCTTCGCCTTTGTTCGTCATTTGCTTAAGTTCGGGAGCCGCCGTCGTTAAGTCATTTGCTAAGTCTTGCCATTTGTCGCGTCGCCGCCTGAGCCAGCCGGCTGTCGCGTCGCCGCCTGAGCTAGCCGCCGTCGCGTCGCCCACGAGCCTAGCCGCTGTCGCGTCGCCGCCACTGAGCCTAGCCGCCGTCGCGTCGCCGCTCGAGCTGGCCGCCGTGGCGTGCCGCCTGCGAGCCTAGCCGCCGTCGCGTCCGCCGAGGTGTTCAGGGTATATATCGTGGTTGTGGCTTAATATATTTTGAAAATTCGGATATGCAATGTTGGGGATTCGATTAGTTTTAGATTGAGCCATTGTTAAATAGAAATGTTCATATATGCATATATGTTCATAGATTAGCTTTAGATTGAGCCATTAGCTTTAAATTTTGATTTGAAGATTACCTGTCCGAAAATGTTACAGATGTATACTGTCCCGAGAAATGTTACGGGATTTAAATCAAGCTTAATTTTGATTTGAGGATTTATCTTTTTGGGGTTGGGCATTGTTGAGCCATTGTTGATTTGAAGATTTTAGTTCATGCAAAAGCAACAAAACTAAGATTTGCTAGTGGAAAAGTAAGCTAGTCTCTTAAATAGTTTATTAATATTGAATGTTTTTGGGATGTTTCTGATGCTTATAGTTTACAAAAGTAAGTTGCTTATATGGAACTTTATTTGCGATATAGGTAATAAATTAATAATTATTTAGAATATCTATTTTGTTAAATGAGCATTTAATATCTAGAATATCTAGATTATTAGTATATTATGTATTCTTATTTGGTAAAAAATTTTAATATATTATATGAGCATTTAATATTTTAGAATGTTTCCTAATTTTTTTCTTTTAAGTATAGTTATGTACGGAAAGGGCATCGAATGCTTCCCCATCACTGTATCACCGATTAGGCCGTGAAGGGATGTCGAGTCTCCTATTTCAACTCCACTTCCAATTGGCTCTCCCGAAACACCCAACTCGTTCTCTCCAAGTGCAGATAGCCAACCAAATGTGGATGAAGCTACTCATGATAAAGAAAAAACACGGTAGCACAGGGAAAGTTATACTCCCAAGTTTGGAATCACTTTGATAGAATGCAAGTTGATGGAAGATGGAAAGCAAAATGTAAGTATTGTAGTGCGATGTTGTTAGGTGAACTAAAACAGGGTACTAGTCATTTGAATAACCATCTAAAGAGATGTCCTAGAAAGAAAACACCGGATATAAGGCAACAACTCGCAAGCTAATTTCAACAAGGATAAGTTTGATGTTTGTACGGTTTTGACAAAGATATAACTTTCGTAAGAAACTTGCAAGAATGATCATTTTGCATGAGTATCCTTTGATGATGGTGGAGCATGAAGGATTTAGAGAATTACATGTCCACGTTGAATCCTCTATTCCAAGTTGTGTCAAGAAACACGATTAAATACTGAATGCATAAAGTTGTATGAGAGTGAGAAGGTTGTTGCAATGCAAGCTTTGGAGAAGAATGATGGTGGGTAGCCTTGACAAGCGAGATATGTGGACATCCACATTCCAAAAGAAAGGTTTCATGAGGCGGTCACGACTCACTTCATTGACAATAATTGGAAGGCTGCAGGCTCAGTTATCAGGGTTTATGCTTTTTGTTAAGTGTAAATTTCTAAAGAATTTCCATAATTTCTTATGTTACTAATATGTGAATTTTTGCTTTGTAGGTTTATCTATGTTCGAGTCCACATACAAGTGATGCTCTTTTGTGAAGCACTATTTCAGTGTCTTTTTGATTGGAATATAGATCGGAAGGTATCCTCCATCACTTGTGGATAATTGTTCAACGAATGATGCACGATGTTGAGTGCACTTGTAGGTAAGCTTCCTTGTGATTCTCTATTGCTTGGTGGTAAGTTGCTCCATGTGCGTTGTTGTGCCCATATACTAAATCTGATTGTGAAAGATGGTTTGGATGTCATTGAGGGAGCAATTAAAAATATAAGAGACAGTGTTGCTTATTGGTCGGGCACTCCAAAGAGGTGGGAGAAGTTTGAGGAGACAGCTCAAGAAGCTAAAGTTGCAATTACTAAGAAGCTGGTCCTTGATTGCAAAAGCGCGTTGGAACTCAACATTTACGATCTTGCCAGACAGCCATTGAGTATAGAGATGTTTTTCACGCTTGAAGTTTCGTGATTCAAAGTACAAGTGTTGTCCCGTGAGGAAGAATGGAGGATGACCAAAGTTATTTGTGGTAAGCTCCTTCTATTTTATGAAGCTCTTGAACTTTTACGGTACTAAATATCCTACGTCGAATTTGTGCTTTACAAATATTTGTGAGATCAAGTTGGCTTTGGTTGATTGGAGTGTTTGCGGTGTTGAAATTATTGAACAAATGGCTCAAAATATGATGGAAAAATTTGATAAATATTGGATGCATGTGCATGGAATTATGGGGGTGGCAACCATTCTCGGATCCTAGGTACAAATCTGATTTGTTGGAGTACTACTTAGATAAGATTTATGTGAATGAAGGTGATTTTGAGGTGGCAAAAATTCTTGTTTTATGTCGTGAGTTGCTTGAGCAATATGAGAAAGATTTTCAAAATGGAGATTGTGAGAATAGTGATGCAAGTGTGGCTATTGAACCATCATATGGTTTGGGAAAGAATTTAAGTGGTTTTGATTTGTATACATCTAAAAGAAAAGAAAACCTACAAGGTCGGAATTAGATCTATATTTGGAGGAAGGAACCGTACCTAGGCATGCAGATTTTGATTTGTTAACATGGTGGCGATCTAATAAGGGTAAGTATCCAATTTTGAGTCGGATAGCCAAAGATATTTTAGCATCCCTGTCTCTCTTTGTTGCTTCGGAATCAGCTTTTAGCACAAGTGGTAGGTTGATTAGTCCACATCGTAGTAGACTTCACCACGACCATTGAGGCGTTAATGTGTGCACAAAGTTGGTTATCTCTTCATATGAAAGGTAATTACTAGATTATTAAAGTTATTCCTTCAATTAAACTAAGGTGTTATAATTATATAATATTTTGTATTTATTCATATTATTTCTTTTGTAGATGAGAATGCTAAAGCAAATGTTTTTATGATGAGGATGACGAGAATAAGGAAATTATGGTAAGCTAAAATTGTGTGTGAAGTGTTATTTTAAACATTTATTAATATGTTCTCATCCCTCTCAATTGTTTATTTGGAAATTTTGTAATTGTAGGAGTGATGTGGATGTGGAACACACTTTGTGCGAGATGAATGAAGGAGAAATGGAGAGCGAAGTTAAACTCGTTATGGATTTTTTTTTATATAATCGTATTAGAAATGTGGACTTGATTTTGTTGCTTATCTTGTTGGAACATGGACGTGTGTAATTTTAATTTTAATGTTGTTTTGTATTTGTGGACAATTTTTATGTATTTGTTTTGGACTTGAAAAATTTTAATTTTTATGTAGTCATTTTAGATATGATTTTTTTATAAAAACAAAGAAAATCAATGTAAAAAAAAAAAAAAAAAAAAAAAAGGAATGGGGCGGGCGGGGCGGACCCGCCAGCGCAGGCGGGCTTGGGGCATAATTTGCTGCCGCGGCGGGAGGCATGGGGCGGGCGGGGCAGATGGATAGGCGCGGGGCGGGCATGGGTATCTAGATACCCGCCACGATCTGCCCCATTGCCATCCCTACATATGTCTAGAACAACCACTATCAAAATACCATAAGACTGGTACACATGCTTTGAGAGAAGAGTAAACCATGTTACGAGACAACTTTAACCTTCTTTTTAGAGACTGTCTTTGACACATGTTGCTTAGAATGTGACAACATTTTAGACAAAGATTTTAGCATCTTTCGAGATCTTTCAGTCTTTTCAAATAATAAGGACGAATATGACCAATTTCATCACAATAATGACACATATACTTCTTTTCGCTTGTTTCTTCTTGCTAGTCTTTGTTTGAGCCTCAACTTTTACCTTGGTATCAGTTTTGACTTTCACAAATTTCACGGGATTCTCAAACATAGAAGATGTTTCACTTTTATATCCTAAAAAAATTTATTAGATCGACCAATTACTAGAGCATCATTCATATCGGATGAACTTTTGGTATATTTCTTAAAACTTAAAGAAGTTCCTTTCAGTTCCTCTTTTAGCTTAGAAATTTACAAGTCTCTTACGGTAAGTATGATTTCTAGTTTAGTTCTGTTCTTTCAAATCATCATTCTCTTTAGCTAAAGACTTTAGAGATTGATCTTGTTCAAAGACATTTGTCTAATAAATTTTTATAGTCGATTCATCAATTCTTGTTTCTTGAGAAGTGTTACATGTTTCATCAACACACCCAACAAAACTGTTCAAATCTGGAGAAATTTGATATGATGTTACTTCGGATGTTGTAAAATCGATGTAACATCCGAGTCGAGTCATCCAGAGAGTCATCATAATCAATTTTAGCATAAAAAGCAAGTTGCTCATTTTTTGAATCATCATTTTCATCATCGAGTCATCACTTAAGGTAGCATTTAAATTCAGTTTTCTCCTAAGTCTGGTATTTGCACACTCATTTGCATAGTGTTCAAATCCATTGCATGCATCACACTTAACAGATTTTCTCGAATTCGGGATCATACCTTGGTTTACTACCTTTTTCTATTTGTCTTGATTGACTCGATCTCTCCCTCTTTCGGGGTAGGTATTGTGTTAATTTGAATATCCGCTCATCGTTTTCCTCGGGTAGGAGTTAAACTTCTTTGTCGGCGGGCGATGTTGTCGTGGATTGTTACAACATAGGTCCGTCACATCCTCATCGAATCAATCTCAATAAAAAGATTGATGTTCATCACTTGTGGATGCTTCTCCTTTGTAAACAACAACCTTCATACCATCATTCTCCTCTAGTTGAATGAAATTGATCTCATAGGTCTTAAGAATGCTTATAAGCTCGTTATGACTCAACGTATTCGTATCATTCGCTTCTTCTATAGCATAAATTTTTGCATCAAATCTTTTAAGAACGAGAATATAAAATCTTATGCACTAACCTTGGTATTAGAGATAGGATCTCCAAGCGGTTGAGCTTCATTGACAATCTCCATGACACGTTTATTGTAAGATGAAATGGTTTCATCTTCCTTCATTCTCGTGTCTGATTGGAGTGAATTGATGCATGATTTGAGGGGTATTTTAGTGCAAAAAGTGGTGAAAAGTGTTAGAATTTGTGCCTAAATCTGTAGAGTATCACCGCTTTGCTTGAAAAGTATTACTTGATGGATTTTTGATGTTTTTCGTCCCATTTTTAGGTAAATCGGTGGAATTTGACCAAACCAAGAGTAATGGCATTCATACGGCGAAGAGACAAATGAGACAGGTGAAAATGGGGGTCGGAGGCGGAAGTCGGGTCGAGAAAATTCTCTGGACTCGACCTCCGGTCGAGGGCCGAGACCTTGACGAGGGTGCCGGCAAGGAGGAGATATTTCAAATTTTAAAGGAAGCTTGACTCGAGGGTTGAGCCTCGAGTCGAGGGTCGTGGCAAAATGGCAAGCTCGACTCAAGGGGTGAAGCTTGAGTAGAGGCTGGAGTTATTTTTGAAAAGCGCATCCACGATTTCAAGAGCCTCAACTCGAGGGCGCAAAACTCGAGTCGAGGGTGCCGAAATTCGAAATTCTAGGTTTTAAAGCCATTTGAGCGGAAAACAGAGCATAACCTTCCCCATAGCAGTCATTAGCGGTTTTTAGGGCGATTTTCCAGTTCCATAGCTTAATTCTCATTGTAGGTTGATTAGATTGTTAGTTTTAGATAGATTTTCATTAGTTGTACCTTAGATTAGCATTTGATCCATTAGTTTCTCCATTCCAAGTTGTAATTCAAGTGGAGAAGAGTTCACATTTGAAGATTCAATTGAAGATTCAAGCATTCCTATTATTGATCATTTTGGTTCAATTGGTGATGTTCTTCCTCTTTACTCATTTCAATTCATTAGTTGTTGTGATTAGCCATTTGATTTTGCAATTAGATTTTGTACCCATGGATTTTGCACTTTGCTCCATGGTCTAATACTCTTGTGCTTGAGATAATTAAAATTGAGGGTGATTTGATTGCCTTGTGCTATGATTGTTGATGATTGTTGATCAATTGAGATAGTTTGTACCCTAATTGTGATTCTCATTGTGCTTCATGCATTTTTATCTCTTTAGATTAATGTTTGATCACACTAGCAATAGGCAAGAGTTGAGCTAACGTGATTAGGGATTAATCGGGTTATAATTGTGTATGATTGTATAAATTGGGTGCTTCTTAATTGAGAGATTAATTGCACTAAGGATACTCACATTAGGCATTGTGTGATTAATGGAGACTTAATTGCATGATGGTTTTATGCTTTCTATCTTACTTGATTAGCAATTGGATTCAATCATAGCATGTTGATCATTGATTCCTTGATGAAGATTATCCCTAGCACCCCAAATGGGACTTAATTGCATGATGGTTCTATGCTTTCTATCTTAGTTGATTAGCAATTTGATTCAATCATAGCTTGTTGATCATTGATTTCTTGGTAGAGATTATCCCTAGTACCCCCATTCCCCAATTGGTTTTTTATACTTGTTCTAGCATACCAAGTGTTTGATTAATTGCTTGCTTAGTTGTTTGATTTTAATTCTAGCTTTTGTAGTGTAATTTTGGAGCCAAAATCGCATTTGCAACAATAGTCATTGAGAGCTTGTATTTCTAGGGACTCACGGCCAATCTTTTTCCCTTGGGTTCAATAAACTTGGTTGTCTTAATATCGCTTACTGATTACCGTAATCAAAATGGCGCTATTGCCGGGATTAGTTTTTGCGCCTAAAGTGAGACTTAGGAATTTGTTGGACGTGACTACTTGTTGCTTTGTGTTTTTGTTTGTTTTGTTGTTTTTGTTTGAATTTGATACTTGCTATCTTATGTAGATGGATGGATATGACTCATACGCATGGAATCAAGATTTTTATCAAGAGAGTATGGTTTATCCTCCACACTATGAAGGATTTGGCTACGATAGTTGGGGGAACTATGAGGATAATTATCTAATGCAACAAGTTCCCTCCGATTATCCAGATTGGAGATGTGATGAGGTTCCTCCCGCTCCTCAAGAGATGTTCCCGTATTATGAGCATTATGATCAAACATTCTATCCACAGGGTGGATTTGAATTTCAAGGAGCATCGGAAGGGAGATTTTTATGATGATGGGAGAAGCTTTGAGTATGACTATCAAATACCACAAGCTTCCTCTCATTATCAAGAGTGGGGAATCCATGATATGAGAGCTATCTTGAAGGAGGTGCTTGGATTGTTGTTGAAGAGAATTGAGGAAAATGGCCACTAGATGTGAAGAAATATTCCCCTTGTATGAGAACATCTATGAGACCAAAGCAATGGTTGATTCAATGATAAATGGGAACATGGAGATCACCGAAGCTCAATTCAATGTCTTAAGAAGTCAACTCAAATATTTTCTATTCCAAGTAAAGAACATAACCATCATGGAGAATCATCAAGAGGAAGGGGAGGAAGAAAATGAAAGTGAAGATGAAGAAGAAGAAAAATTGAAAGGAAAAGAAGAGGTTCCAAGCAAGAAGGATGAAATAGAAAATTTCCTTGTCAAAAGTGATGAAGAGGAATGTCCATTGATGGACATGAGCAACAATGAGCAAGAAAATCTAGAAGCATCGAAGGAGGCATTGAAGAACGAAATGAGCATTTCTAAACCTTCAAACTCTTCAATTTGTAATTTAATTGAGATTGATGCTTCTATTGATTTTATTTTACCTCTTGTGAACTTTGATTATAGGAAGGAAGTAATGAATTGCTTGGGCATTCTTGAAAAAATGAAAAATGGAGAAGGATGATGGTGAGGTTGCAAGGGGGACAACCATTGACAATGTGCATATATATGTGTGGTTGGCCTACCAATCATGAGTGCCTCCATGATTTTGAAGCTCAAAGATTGAAGTATTGTGGCAAGGAGGACCGATATCCTTGGCCATTCCGATGAAGAAAGTTTAAAATGAATGAATAAGTCCAAAGCAAAGGACAATAAAAATAGCGCTTGATGGGAGTCAACCCATCCTCTTTTTGTTGCTTTTGTGTGTTTGTGCTTTTGTTTGTTTTTGTTATGTTGGAGAATTGGCTTGGAATTTAATTCATGATGCTTAGGAGATTGAGATGTATATTGCTATGGGATTATTGGAATGATTGAGCTTATTCGATACCATTGAGAGTTGCATATCATTTAATCACTCTTTTGCCAAACTTTGAATTTCATGCTAAAATTTAAGTTTGGGGGTGATTATTGATTTTATTGGTTAACTTGCAACTTGTCTTGGTAAGGATGTAATGATTTTGTGCTCAATTGTAGGTACACTTGCTAGATGAATTGGAAAGCGATTGGAATTGCAAGGAAATGCAAGATCAAGAAGGAAAGTGCATAAAAGCATGATGAGCCCTACATGCTTAAAGGAAATGAGGAGTTTAAAGGCTTTATGGTACAACACTTCCTTTCAAACTTAGACTTGTCTAAGTTTGGGGGAGGTGTTCTTCTTTCCTTGCCTATTTTTGTGCTCTTATATGAATTTGGGGTGTGATTTATTTCTGAGCTTTAATTGTGGATTTCATGCATACATTTGAGTTATATTTGTTGAGATGATATAGGGAGATTGTGCTTGAGATTATGTACATGTGCACTTGTGCTTGATTGAAGGATTAATTGAACTTTTGATTTGATCATGAGTTGATTTGTGGCTTGAAGCTAGCATGATTGATAATTATGTGATGATTTGAGATGCTTGATTCATTGCTCAATTTAAGCCCGTGAGCTTTTATGCCTTAAGAATCGTACATTTTATACGGTTGAATGAATTTCTTTGTGAGTGCATAATTCATGGATATGTATGCTGGAACTTGCCCTTGGACTTGTTGAAATTAATCTTTGTGTGATTTCATGAATATGATAAGAGGCCATGTTTGATATGATATGTCACCTAGCAAAAAATTTCCCCACCAAAGACATTTGATTTCCTTAGTGAGCCATTTTGAGCCTAGTATCCTTATTATTTGGCAAGCCAAGTGAAATTGAAGTCATTTGCCTATTCTTATGAGCCTTATTGACCTATGTTTAGTAGAGCTTGATTATTGGCTAGAAGATGGTGCATTGCTTGTAAGATGTGGTGGAAAAATGATGTGCTAAGTTGATTGTGAAAGAAAAGAAAGGTTGGAAAAAAATTGAACTGTGGAGAAAAGTGTGAAAATGAAAAGAAGAAAAATTCAATTTGAAAGCTTATGAAAAGAAAGCTCAAAAGAATGGTGGTGATTGAATTATGTGATGCATATGAAGAAAGAGTGTTGATTGATGAAAAATTGGAAGAGATGTGTAGTGAAGTGTTTAGCTATCATTCAAGTTCTCTACTATTTGAGTCACTCTTACCTAAATTTACCTACCCATTCCAAAGAGCCTACATTACAACCTAGATGAAAGACCTCTTTGATTCTTGATTGAACACAAAAGATATTGATTGAGATTGAGTCCTTTGGCAAGCTTATGGGGTACATGTTTGTGCATTTTGACCAATTTGGAAGGAGCAATGATTTGAGTATTTGATGTTGCATTTGTTTGAGCATGATTCATCTTGATTGCTAGTTGAAAGATCGCATTGATACTTGAGATCATTGATGAGTTCGATTGTCTTATTTTTCATCTATGCTGCCATGAGACATAATTGCAATCAATTCACCCTTTTGTGTTTATTTGCTACGTTGCTCGAGGACGAGCAACACTTTAAGTTTGGGGGTATTATGATTGGAGTGAATTGATGCATGATTTGAGGGGGTATTTTAGTGCAAAAAGTGGTGAAAAGTGTTAGAATTTGTGCCTAAATGTGTAGAGTATCACTACTTTGCTTGAAAAGTATAACTTGATGGATTTTTGATGTTTTTCGTCCCGTTTTCAAGTAAATTGGTGGAATTTGACCAAACCGAGAGTACCGGCATTCATATGGCGAAGAGACGAATGAGACGGGCTAAAACGGGGTCAGCGGCGTAAGTCGGGTCGAGAAAATTCCTGGACTCGACCCTCTGGTCGAGGGTCGTGGACCTCGACCCGAGGATGCCAGCAAGGAGGAGATATTTTAAATTTTAAAGAAAGCTCGACTCGAGGGCTGAGCCTCGAGTCGAGGGTCAGTGGCAAAACGGCAAGCTCGACTCGAGGCTGGAGTTATTTTTGAAAAGCGCATCCACGATTTTAAGAGCCTCGACTCGAGGGCCCCAACCTCGAGTCGAGGGTGCCAAAATTCGAAATTGTGGGTTTTAAAGCCATTTGAGCAGAAAACAGAGCATAACCTTCCCCATAGCAGTTATTAGCGGTTTTTAGGGCGATTTTCCAGTTCCATAGCTTAATTCTCATTGTAGGTTGATTAAATTGTTAGTTTTAGATAGATTTTCATTAATTGTACCTTAGATTAGCATTTGATCCATTAGTTTTTCCATTCCAAGTTGTAATTCAAGTGGAGAAGAGTTTATATTTGAAGATTCAATTGAAGATTCAAGCATTCCTATTATTGATCATTTTGGTTCAATTGGTGATGTTCTTCCTCTTTACTCATTTCAATTCATTAATTGTTGTGATTAGCCATTTGATTTTGCAATCAGATTTTATACCCATGGATTTTGCACTTTGCTCCATGGGCTAATACTCTTGTGCTTTGGATAATTGAAATTGAGGATGATTTGATTGCATTGTTCTATGATTGTTGATGATTGTCGATCAATTGTAATAGTTTGTACCCTAATTGTGATTCTCATTGTGCTTCATGCATTTTTATCTCTTTAGATTAATGTTTGATCACCCTAGCAATAGGTGAGAGTTGAGCTAACGTAATTAGGGATTAATCGGGTTATAATTGTATATGATTGTATGAATTGGGTGCTTCTTAATTGAGAGGTTAGTTGCACTAAAGATACTCACATTAGGCATTGTGTGATTAATGGAGACTTAATTGCATGATGGTTCTATTCTTTCTATCTTAGTTGATTAGCAATTTGATTCAATCATAGCTTGTTGATCATTGATTCCTTGATGGAGATTATCCGTAGCACCCCCATTCCCCAATTGGTTTTTGATACTTATTCTAGCATACCAAGTGTTTGATTAATTGCTTGCTTAGTTGTTTGATTTTAATTCTAACTTTTGTAGTGTAATTTTGGAGCCAAAATCGCATTTGCAACAATAGTCATTGAGAGCTTGTATTTCTAGGGACTCACGTCCATACTTTTTCCTTTGGGTTCGATAAACTTGGTTGTCTTAATATCGCTTACCCGATTACCGCAATCAAGTTCTCGAACTTCGTGCCTAGCATTCGTAGTTTTGTTCTACAAACACTATCGGACCCCTCACAATGGCTTTAAAACCCACAATTTCGAATTTTGGCACCCTCGACTCGAGAGCCAAAATTGAAATTGTGGGTTTTAAAGCCATTTGAGCAAAACAGAGCATAACCTTCCCCATAGCAGTTATTAGCGGTTTTTAGGCGATTTTCCAGTTCCATAGCTTAATTCTCATTGTAGGTTGATTAAATTGTTAGTTTTAGATAGATTTTCATTAATTGTACCTTAGATTAGCATTTGATCCATTAGTTTTTCCATTCCAAGTTGTAATTCAAGTGGAGAAGAGTTTATATTTGAAGATTCAATTGAAGATTCAAGCATTCCTATTATTGATCATTTTGGTTCAATTGGTGATGTTCTTCCTCTTTACTCATTTCAATTCATTAATTGTTGTGATTAGCCATTTGATTTTGCAATCAGATTTTATACCCATGGATTTTGCACTTTGCTCCATGGGCTAATACTCTTGTGCTTTGGATAATTGAAATTGAGGATGATTTGATTGCATTGTTCTATGATTGTTGATGATTGTCGATCAATTGTAATAGTTTGTACCCTAATTGTGATTCTCATTGTGCTTCATGCATTTTTATCTCTTTAGATTAATGTTTGATCACCCTAGCAATAGGTGAGAGTTGAGCTAACGTAATTAGGGATTAATCGGGTTATAATTGTATATGATTGTATGAATTGGGTGCTTCTTAATTGAGAGGTTAGTTGCACTAAAGATACTCACATTAGGCATTGTGTGATTAATGGAGACTTAATTGCATGATGGTTCTATGCTTTCTATCTTAGTTGATTAGCAATTTGATTCAATCATAGCTTGTTGATCATTGATTCCTTGATGGAGATTATCCGTAGCACCCCATTCCCCAATTGGTTTTGATACTTGTTCTAGCATACCAAGTGTTTGATTAATTGCTTGCTTAGTTGTTTGATTTTAATTCTAACTTTTGTAGTGTAATTTTGGAGCCAAAATCGCATTTGCAACAATAGTCATTGAGAGCTTGTATTTCTAGGGACTCACGGCCATACTTTTTCCTTTGGGTTCGATAAACTTGGTTGTCTTAATATCGCTTACCCGATTACCGCAATCAAGTTCTCGAACTACGTGCCTAGCATTCGTAGTTTTGTTCTACGAACACTATCGGACCCCTCACAATGCTCTTGTAAACGATCCCAAGCCTCTTTTGCACCGACACGCTTAGATATGATCTTGAACATAGTCATTGCATTTAAGGCTTTAGAATTATAACTAGCAATTGGGCTTTCATCATTTGTCCAATCCAGTTCTCGTTTGACTTGAGTTTCTTCTTCATTATCCGGCTGAGTTCTACGGGCTGTCCATCCGTAAAGAACACTCCTCCAAGCACGTTCATCTATGGATTTGATATACATGTAACACCCCAAATTTAAAAATAATATATAATAGCCGAGGCGCTACCAAATTAGTCTGTTAACTTAGTTAAAGAGAAAATTTTAATTGATTAAACGGGATTTACTATAAAATAATCATTTGAGATTTACAGAGAAAATAACGCAAAATAAATTACATGCAACCATCGCCTCGTGCCCCGCTCGAGCTCCTTTGACTCGTAGAAAATCATAATGCGCGGGATGAGTGTTTGAAAATACACCCGGTGAGGGAAACATCAATGATTGCACGCTTAAACAACATTCGTTTGCGGCATATAATATTTTCAATATAAGGCTCATGAGAACATTTAATGCTTTAGCACATAGTACGGGCCATTACCCGGCTTGAACATAATATTACGGGCTATTACCTGCTTGAACATATTACACGGGCCATTACCCGGCTTGCACATAGTACGGGTCATTACCCGGCTTGAACATTATGCGGGCCATTACCCGGCTTGAACATAGTGCGGGTTACTACCCGTCTTGATTA
Organism: Paraleonurus japonicus; assembly: GCA_030762865.1. Taxonomy (NCBI): domain Eukaryota; kingdom Viridiplantae; phylum Streptophyta; class Magnoliopsida; order Lamiales; family Lamiaceae; genus Paraleonurus; species Paraleonurus japonicus. The sequence goes on along the minus strand of CM061052.1, from coordinate 17,530,207 downwards.
ATAATGCAATTTAACATAGCAATCATAACATTGAATGTTAAACTCGATTAAGAGTGGAGATTGTCCTCACCTTAAAAACAAGAATCGCAATAAATGATGCAATGCAATACCCCTTAATGATCCTCAACTCCTTGAAAATGCACAATCTTAAAGGTCTCAAGTTACTCCTCATATCCTACAAATAACATATATTCTTACTAATCTACAATTCCGAACGCTACAAGCGTCATATCAACAAACTAATTATAATTCTATAATCTACGAGTGGATACGAGCATTTTAATATATAATACCACAATTAACAAAAATCGAATACTTACTAAAATACTTCGAGATTGCTCTCTCTTTCTCTCTCCCTTCTCTCTCTCTTCCCTCTCCCTTTCTCCTCTCTCTTCTCTCTCGTGCGCAACTCTCTTCTTCTGTTTTTTCCTTTCTTTCTCTCCTTTCCTTCTTTCCTCACCCCACCGCCTTACTCCACCGCCCATGCTTTCTTACTTTGAAAGCTTTATCCCCTTTCTAATTTATCAACCACCGCCTCAATTAGTAGGTAAGTTTTCTTTTTATTATTATTATTATATATTATTATTATATTATTATAACTATATAATATATTATATATATATATATATAATAAACACACGCACCCTACACTTTGCACACACGACACACACTCTTATCTATATATATATATATATATATATATATAATATTTATAAATATAATATGTATTATATTTTCTAAAATAAAATTTATATAATTTAATTAAAGGCTAATTATTAATATTAATACTCAATTATTAAAAATAATTATATACAAATATACATAATTCACGTAATAATTTTGGGACATTACAATACATCTCGCATCCTTGGCTTCCAATAGGTATAGTTTGTTCCATCAAGAACAGGAGGTCTAATAGACCGAGAGAGTGGATACTCCATTGCAAAATAAAAAGACACACAAAAACACGGGATCTAAACTTAGTACCATCAAGTTTTAGGCTGCAGTGCCAACCGAAAGTGTGTGTGTAGTGTAATGTAATGATGGTGTCTTCAATGTTATGGCATGCACTACAACATCTAAATATCGAGAATGTAAACAATGGAAGACTAACACTACAATGCAAAGGAGTAAATATTTTATAGACTTGTTAATTAAAGTCTATGATGCCTGTCACAAACGTTTCACTAAATCAAGAGTGAATACAAAAGTTTGTGTAAAGAGTTTCCAAAATGTAACCTTTACAACGGAAAAGACTCAATATCACCTATTAACTCTTAAACGGCTAAGTGTAGTATTACAAAAATATTACACCGTCAAAAGTAAGTCAAAGTATCACTGACATCTACGCTAATGGCACTTCAAGATACCTATGTTGCTAAACGAGGTAACATGCGCAAGTAGCAACGTAAAAGGGGAATAACGGCCCTATCGCTTGGATGCACTAACACACTCAACAACCGATATTTGGATATTCCTTGCCATTCTTTGAAGTCCTCGGTCTTCTATTTAGAGATGTCCTCGGCTTCAACTATAGATCCTTGTAAATGGATTTAGAAAAACTCCAAAATAACTTCCCCTTAATTCTCTCACTTAACCGTCCATGTAGATAGTTGATTTCGTGGCTTTACTCCTGCAACCGCATGATCTAGGTCCTTCTAAATCTCTGGAATTAGTCTTGAATCTGGATCCTTGTGGAAGATTCTCGAATCCGTCCTCAATGTTGCACTTGATGTTACAGCATCCACGACAACATTTGATCGAGTCTTTATTCCAGATCCTTGTAGAACGTTCTAGATCTTCAACCTCGCAATGTCACAACATCTACTACAACATTGAAGCTGTTAGAGAATAAAAGTTAGTTATATGAAGAAAGAAAGAGTCAAATTAGATGTAGCGAGAATATGTGATAACATCACATGCGACATCAACACTTTTCATCCTTTTCTCCTCTCTTTCTTTAGGAGTCGGTTGGGGACAATCATAGCTATAATGTCCTCGGCTTGTTACAGGTGTAACAAGTGTCTCCCGATCCGATCTAGGACTATCGGGATTCTTCTTTGCAGGTGACTTGTACCTTATTGTCTCGATTTTTCCTTCTTTCAACATATGTAGATTCTACATCGTCTTTCCTTACGGACCTTGATCTTGATCTGTCTTTTCCCGCAAATTTTAATTTGTTATGTTTATATTTCATTTTGATCGCTCATACCTCTTGGTCAATAAAGCCTTGTTTCTTTTAATGAAAGATCGGCTCATGTTGTCTCAAATTCTGAGTTTGTCTTCCTTATTAACAAAGGCTACTGTCTTAGATGAGGTACTGGATTCCATCTCATCTTCTTCATCCTCTACCCGAAAATCAAACTCATAGCCTTTCAAGTGAGAAAACAGAGTATAATGACTCATGGTGGAAAGATCCTTAGTGGCTTTTATCGATTTCCTTTTTCCCTCCAACGCTTGGTTAGAGATCTAAGGAATTTATTATTAATCTCCTTTTCGGTGTAAACTTTACCCAAATCGGTGGCTCTATTAATCGATTAGTCATTCTCATGTCTAGCTAATCAATAGACTCAACTTCTTTCATTTTAAAAACATCAAATAAATGGAGAACAACTTGAAGCTTGTTCTCCTTTACTCGGTCTGTGCCTTCGCACATATTAGCTAAAGTATCCTACATCTTTTTGCAGACTTACACTTTTTGACCTTTTCATACCATTCTCTCGCCGAGAGTCACAATGAGCTCATTCTGGCCACTTGATCAAGATTGTATACTTTCCTTTCATCATTTGTCAATTCGTACACCTTTTTCTCTGTCTAAGTTCGAGACTACGAGCCGCTTGCTCCATCACTTACACCTCCATGAAAAAATTTGATTGGACCTTCGGATAGAACATCTTCCATACGAGGATGAATAGATTTGAGATGATTTTCCATACGAAACTTCAAATAATAATAATCTTCAATCTCAAAATCTGGAAGATTCTTGACCTTTCTATCACTCAAAGACATGATTAGTAGATAACAAAAAAATAAGCAGGAAATATTCAAGAATAAAAAGCTGCTTTCAAGACTTGAAAAACAAAGATCACTTTGACCAAAGAAATATTCGCAATGACTTTAACACTCGCTCCGATACCACTTGTTGGTCCTAAGATTGAGTAGCTAAAGAAATCACAATGCACCTTCCAGAGATAATCTAGAAGGGGGTTGAATTGATTATCTAAATCTTTTTCAAAAATCCATATTATCAATTCAAGAGAAAATTGCAAATCCCCAAAACCAAAGTTGAACAATGGAAACAATTTTTAGGCTCAATCTATGAATTAGGATCTAAAGCAATCGAAACAAGTTTGTTCAAACAATGATTATCAACGAAATAAATGCAAAAGTAAATGACACACGATTTATAGTGGTTCGATCAAAAGATCCTACATCCACTCTCCTTCAACTTGAAAGATGACCTCTACTCACTTACTTACTTACCGACTTATTGTTGATTACAATTATAAATTTAGACGATCTTCATCTTCAATTCACCTTTAATCTAGCAATCTAACTGACTAATCTAGAAATTACGGTCAGATTGTGTTTTGAAGATGTACGTAAAAGTGTTCTTTAAACACTTAGAAAACTATGAAAACTTTAGAAAATTTGTGAGTGCTTATAGAAAATGTGAATTTCAGAATACGAGTGCTAAGAGTTCTTCTAAGAACTGTGCTTACTTCTATTTATAAGCTGTAAGATGGTTACTTTGTTGTAACAAACTAAAAACCGCTTAACAAACTTTTCTTTAAACGCCATGATCTCGGTGATCTTGAGTTAGTTGTCTATTGCCGACTTGGTGAAAACCTGTCTTTCTTATCCTATTCAGCTGGTCTTGACCTCGTCTTGAGCTCTTCATTATTCTCTCCAACAGCCTTCTTCAAGACTGTCTTCGATGACCTCGTACTTCCCGATCTCGGTGACTTCATTTACCTTGCCTAGTCTCGATCAGCCTAATACAAAGCTTACTACAATTTCAATGGTCATCCTATTTACATGAGCTTGTCTAGTCTATACGATTTAACCCATCAAAACTAAAAACTAATCTAATAGAGTTCTGCAGAGGGGTTTACCCAATTTTCCTTAAGGAGGATGTAAAATTAGATCATCATCCTTATGGCATTTGGGATGAAATGATTGAGGGAAATCCCATAGAGGTTAGAAATTTGGCAAAAGAATTTGGGAGGAGAGAGCAAAAGCCCGACTTGAATTGAGTGTGCCGTAAAGCCAAAGTGGGAGGAGTAATTAGGTTCGAGTGTTCCCCTGACCAGGAAGAGAAATATGATAGCCTTGAGGAGATAAGGTTATCAACGAAGAATGTGGATAGGGTTTTCTCCTTTAATTTTGAAGATCCAGAGAAGGAAACCCAAAATTGGGCCCTATCTATTTCAGGAGACGATGAGGAAACAGGAGAAGGGTTCCCGTGAAGGTTGGGAATTAGAGAATGGTGAGAACTTTGGGAGGAGTTTGGTGTGTTGGAGACGATTTTCGAGGAATTGGTGAGACATAATCGAATTATTTTTGCAAAATATAAAACGAGAAGAAGGAGTATTTACCTGACTCGATGAAGGAAGCGGGAGGTAGAAAAGGAAGCGTTTGCAGAGAAAACCCACACTACGAAGATTATGTATGGAGAAAATGTGAGAGGAAGAAGGAAAGGAATAGGAAGCGAAAGCGATTTTTAAATAAAGGAGGGATTAAGGGAAGTGTGTACCGGTGGTTAAGGCTGAATGGCGGACGGGCGGGTGCGGAAGTCGAAGAGTCGGAGAACTCCAAAGGGGAAAATCCTCGAAATCAAAGCCGGAGGGAGGATTGCCTAATTTTCCTTACTCTAATGAGCTCAAAGATTTCTCCAACGCTTAATATGCCTTGGTACGTATAAATAAGACAACCAGGAGGGAAGTAATGGTATCATACTAACTATCACTCTATACTTAGCTACTTCTTACGTACTTAGCTATTTCTTTTGAGAGTTTTCTGGTAATCCGACTTAAGCGTCGGAGTGCCTACGCCATAGAACCTTCTCGCGTGTTTTACAGGATCATTTGTTCGTGAGAAGGCTAGGGATATCCTAGCGTAAGGGCTTTACCCACGTGGAACCCGGTGGGAAAACGGGTCGAGTTAGATTTTACGCATCAATTAGAGCCGTCTGTGGGAAAGAAGGGCTGAGATATGAGTTTCTACTTCTTTTCTTTCACTTGAAAGAAATAAAGCATGGCAGGTGAATAACCACCGATGAGACCGATTGCACTGTACCGGCTCGTGGGAGGACAGCTCCTCCAAATCCTACTCAGTGGCAAAGTTGTCGCCAACCCCGTGCCACCATCCACCGTACCTAATAGCGTAAACGCACCGCCTATTACGGTGGTCCGAGATGAGAGTTTGGCTCCTAGATAGCACAATCCAGGAGTAGTAATTCCTGCCAGGAGAGGGAGCTAACCTACTCGCTTCTTCCTCTGCGATTCCGGAGGGAATCCCCCGGCTGGAATCCCGTGAAATGTCCGCATTTCATCAAGGGGGTACGCTGATGATGTCGGCACTGCCGCCACCATCGCCGTCACTCAAGAACAATGGATGATATGATAGCCAGTGGCTATTGTAAGAGCAATGTCGAGGTGGGAGGAGCCCCACCTACGGGAAGGACTGGAGAAGCGGGAGGACCAGAAACCTCACAACTCGATCCCGTGCTAGGGGAGTAGGCATGACGAACATAAAAAAGAAAGAAGAATGGAGGTGGAGTCCGAGAAACTAGGAGGAGGTCACGGGAGCCGAAGGAACCAGGAAAGAAGATTTGTAGTTCCTAGAGCAAGGGACGTCGATGCGAGGAAGCTAGACAGGGAAGTAGACAACCCCCGTAGCGAGGGAGCAAAATAGAGAACGAAGAGGAGGGTACGAGGAGACACCCATTCGGAAGCTATGAAGGACCGAGATCAGGTCACGAGGAAGCGAGATGGACAACATGAAGCACCGTAAGGAAAATCGGGTTAGTATGCCTCGACTGTTACAAGATGTCAATTCATTGAAAGCATTTTACAAGATGAATTGCCGAAAAACTTTAAACTTCTAAATTATGAATATCATGGTACTACCGATCCCTATGATCATTTGGTGAGATTTGAAAATTCTGTCCTCCTCCATCGATATAGGGAGGGCGTAAAGTGTAGGGTTTTTCTAACTACTCTGTCCAAGGCGGCCCAAAGAATGGTTTAGCCAGCTAGAGCCTAACTCCATTGGCTCTTTCGAGGAGTTTAGCGAGTTGTTCTTGCATCAGGTTGCAAGTGCGCGAAGACAACCTAGAGCTACCCCGACATTGTTCAACATGAAGCGAGGAGAGGGGGAGAGCCCGCATGCCTTCATAAAGAGGTTCAACCAGGACCTTTGGAGGTTCCCACCGCCACCCCGAAGTTAAAATCAACGCTTTTACCAATAATCTCCGAGATGGGGATTTGTTCTTTTCTTTGGCAAAGAAGCCGGTGTAAACGTTTGACGAGTTCTTTGAGAAAGGGCAGAGAAGTACGTCACGTTGGAAGAAGTGAGGAAGGCAAAGAGCCGAGGTCCAGCCAAGTGGACCTTAGAAAAGAATGAGCCCACGAAGAAAAGCTCAATAATAGAGCCGAGAAGGTAACAAAACCTGGACCTTGACTCAGGTTTGAGAAATACATCCCGCTGAAGCTAGAGCCGGTGGAACTTTTGGAGGTAGCATCTCGACCACCCAGAGATGAAGTTTCCATGGTCACCATCCGGGGGCCGATGAAGCCCAAGTCGATAAATTTTGTCATTTCCATAATGAATATGGGCATGACACTAATAATTGTTTTCACTAGTGTAATGAGATTGAAAGGATGATCCAGACAGGTCATCTTAAGGAGTTTGTTTACAGACATCGAGTCGGCTCCAAGAGACAAAAAGAAAGGTGGCTGATGATAAAGCTAATGATAAGGGAAAGATGGTGAAGGGAGGCAAGAGGGAAGGTCCTCCCAGAAGAGAGGACTAATCCGGATGATAGTTGGAGGTCTAGCGAAGGAGATTAATTCCGTGCACGCAAAGCGGAGAAAGTATATAAGGGGATGATTTAAGGAAAATATCTTTTAAAAATCACATGCGACACACATCTAAAAAGAATCAAGAGAAATTTGGCTTGGATTAGTTTATATGTGAAAAATTAATAATTTTTATAGTTCGGTGAAAAAATTACTTCCTCCATCGCATAATTAACTTCACACTTTCTTTTACGGGACGTCTCACAATTAATTCACACCCTTAAAATGGAATGCCCTCCATACACAATATCATTTAAATTTCAAAAATATCTCTTATTTTATTCTACTTTATATTTTCTCCTAAATTTTATTTCATTCAACCACCCAAATTAAGAAAACTCAAATTAGTGTAGGAGAGAGAAAAAATGTAAGAATATTTTTGGTGGTTGAATGAAATAAAATGTAGGAGAAAATATAAAGTAGAATAAAACAAGAAATGAAAGTTAATTGCGAAACGGATGGAGTAATAGTTTAAGTGCAATTTCATTGATATATTATTAGGTTTAATGCAATTATATCAAATTAGAAATGAATAAAACATCCTCTCAAAATTTTAGTTCGTTATTTTATGACATGTTTACTTTAAATATTATCAAGAATAACTGAGACAAAAAAAAAAGCAAAATCGAGACAAAAATATTATAAATCTATAATATTGGTTTACGTAATTTAATGTATCCATCACACCATGCCCATTGCCGACACAGACAATAAATATTTATGTGTTGTGATTTATTTTGTGTATGATTTTTATTTTATTTTATTATATAAATACATAATTAATATTGGAAATCCAGTATTTAAGGTAGGGATGTGAAGCCTGCATGTTCCATTATGGGCCTCGGGCATGAATTAGTCATGGGATTCAACAATTATTTACTCCATTGGACCATATTCATTTTATTCTTTAGCCTATCTCCAACATTTCTTTTTCGGCTCAGTTTAATCACACCATCATTTTTCGTAAACACACCGATGCGTAAAAACTAACTCGGCTCGTTTCTCACCTCGTGTTCCACGTAGATAAAGCCTTTACGCAGGTTATCCTTAGCCTCCTCACGAACAAACGTACCTTTAAAACACGCCGAAGGGTTCTCTGGCATAGACACTCGGCGCTCAAGTCGGATTACCAAAAACACTCAAAGGAAATAGCTAAGTACGTAAGGAGTAGTTAAGTATAGAGTGATAGTTAGTATGATGTCGTTACCTCCCTTACGGGTGTTTTATTTATACGTACCTAGGCATAATAACCGTTATCATGGTTATATGTCATTACTCCGTCACGTTCTCCTCGTGATGTCGTGCGTGGATCCTCTCATTCTCGGAAAAACTTTATTGTGCTTACAATTCCCCTCACAGACGGGGATGGACCAAGTCAATGAAGAATATTGAGAATATTCCTTAACTTGGGCCTTAATCTTCTCAACCGAATGTCATTGCTCACGTTTCCTCGGCCTTATCGGATACTTCATCGATATAGGCCTGATTAATATTGTCTTGGGCTTCTTGTCTTGTATGCGGGCCTCGCGGCCCACCTGTAGTCAAGCTTGGGCCTCGCGGCCTACTTATAGTAAATTTGGGCTAAGCCCATCTCAGATTTTTCTCCCTCTCTTGAGGGTATTCATTTATATCATTGGGTCATATTGGGCTGAATATCTTTGGGTCTTACGCGTAGTTGGGTCCATTATTTTTATCCGTATCAACCACTCCCCTACTTTGGTGAGCAATCTCTGAGCTCACTAGAGTAAGGAAGATTAGGTGATCCTCCCTCCGGCATTGATTTCCAGGTTTTCCCCTCTCCTTTGTTTGAGTTCAGCGACTCCTCGGCTTCCGCTCGCGGCTATCAAGCATGCATCCGCTCTTCGATTTTAACCATTTTCACACGTCTTCTTTACTCCCTTCTTTATTTCAAATCATTTCAGCTTCTCGTCTCTTTCTCCATAATTTCTCCATACTTAATCCTCCTTCTTCGTGGGTTTTCTCCTGCAAACGCATCTTTTCCTTGCTTGATTCATTCATCGAGTCGAGTAAATATTCCTTCCTCTCGCTTTATATTCTGTAGAAATATATCCGTCTATGTCTCAGTCTAATTCCTCAAAACTATTTCCAACACGTCAAATTTATCTCAGAGTTCTCACCATTCTCCTATTACCGACCTTCACCGGAACCCTTCTCTTGTTTTCTCATTGTCTCGTGAAATAGATAGGGCCCGATTTTGGGATCTTCAAAATTAAAGGAGAAAAACCTATCTAGTTTCTTCAATGATGACCTCATTGCCTCAGGCTATCATATTTCCCTTCCCGGTCGGGAAGAACGTCCAAATCTAGCTACTCCCCCACTTTGGCTTTCTGGCATGCTCAATTGAAGCCGGGCTTTGGCTACCTTCTCCCAAATTCCTCTGCCAAATTTCAAACCTCTATGGGATTTCCCTCAATCAGTTTGTCCCAAATGATGATCTCATTTTACATTCTCCTTAAGGGAAATGGGGAAAACCTTCTCTGAGAACTCTTCTTTTCTCGGTATAATTGCAAGACCGCTGGTCCCTTCTACTATGTGAGTAGTAGAGTAAAGGGCAAATGTTTATTGCTTGGAAAAGCCCCCAATATCAACAAAAATGGAGTGATCATTATTCTTCGTGACTCACCCGCGTTCTTGGCCTTTCAAGAATCAGCGCCGGGTTTATAAAAACCCATGTCCTCCTGCACCTTCCACTCAAATTTCTTCTTCCACTAATCGTAGGGTCATTCGTATGTTGAATGCCCACGTTGATGCTCATGGTTATTTTTATCTACGCTCAAATCTCCGCCTTCTTTCTTATTTCAAATTCATCTCAATAAGAATATCTCTTAAGCCTAATGACGGTAATGGCTTCTTTCCTAGTGTATCATGGCAATTTAAATAAAATAGGATTGTCTCTAATTTCTTTTATTTTCCTTCTCTTGATATGTTGTGGCTGTCCAAGGTCTTGGAGGATCTAGCGGATTCCTCGACTCAAGCCACCTCCTCCGTCGTTTCTCAAGATGATGTTCCTGTTGTTTCACCCGCTTCTCCAACTCCTGCCTCGATTGAAGATACGGAGGTGGACGTCCCGACCTCCAAGAAAGCCAAGACTGGAAGAAAAAAGCCCCTAGCTTGAGCTCTCTTTCTCTCGGGAATGGTACACCGCAAATACCTTACTAGGCATAGCTAGGGCATTTCTCCTGCTCCCATCGATGTCGACTCTTTTTCTTGCGGTGTCTCCACCAAGAAATTCTTGACTAATTGTTGTCTGCTCGGGATTGTGAAAGGCGCTAAGCCTTCCTCTGATCGGCAACAACATCAGTCGTAGGCCATTTTTCTCGAGGTAATGTTGTCTTTACGTTATTTCCTCATTTATTATATTTTCTTTCTAAAATTCTAACATGAGCCTTAATTTCGCATTGTTGCTTGGTGTCCTGCTCTCCGCCTTTGGGGCCCTTCCAACTCACTCCCTTCCACTCAATTGAAAGACTTAGAAGATTCCCTCTTAGCCGAGAAAAAGAAACCCTCCCTCACCTCTATCCGTATCAAGAAGTTAGAAGCTGATTTGTCCAAAGCCCGGGCGGCGCGCGAAGCCGCCCGGAAAGAGAACAACGATCTGGGCGTCCACTATGCTCTGCAGGAGTCACAGTCCACCAAAAGGCCTTGGTGGAGGGAGCTAAGTCCTGCCTTCGAGCCTCTGTTGGAACCACCGATCGCCGACTCTATGAAATTATCCAGATTCGGGATCGCGATCACATAAACGCAGCGGATAGAATTGTACCTTTATTCACCGTAATAGGTGAAGACGAACCAGTTCTAAGGTCAGAAGCTGCGATCGAAGGATGAGCCTCGAACCTTACAGTCTTACGCCGTATTCCTATCCCTTTCCCTTGGACGCCGAGTGGTCGACGATCCTCGAAGGAATCAGAGTCGCCTCTCTCGATCTCACATTTTTTCACACGTCTGGAGGCTGCGATGTTAGGGTTTATTTATAGGCTACAACAGGGACCCTAAGGAGGAATTAGGGTTGGGCCTCCCGATGGGCCTAAATATCCTGTGTTCGGTCAGAACACTTTACTTAAGCCCATCAATTATAACTCGGTCCACTAAAGAGTTATAATTGAATTACAAATCCTAATCCCATATTATAATATGGGATCCTTTATTATGTGTACGTTTATTTCCCGTGTTTAAGATATCGAATGTCCATAAATTAATTAAATTAATGACAACTTAATTAATTTATATCTAATTCCAAGAGTAGTACCACTCATCTTTATTATTATGTCGGATTAAATCCACCTACGGGTTTACATAATAATCTTTATGAGCTCCTCAAGGGGACATCATCATACTAAATAATTAGGACACGGATTCCTTCTATAATCAACGGCACACCATATAAACAATGATATACGCGAATTCACCGAGCCTATTGATTTAATAAATCTCACCCATTGGCAAATCAAAGAAACATACACCGAGTACACGTACCCGTTATTATATAGGGATTAAGAAGACGTACATCCATAACAACAGAGGTCCTGTTCTTTTATATAGTCAGTACAAATTGAACAACCTCATATGGTCCTACTCAATACATACAAAATGTACTAGTGTAACTTTATAGTCAAGATAGACTAATACCAAATTACACTACAACCGTTCCAATGGTTTGTCCAAATCCATCTTGGTTGTGAGCTATTATTTATAATCTATAAGGAACTGATAGCATGATCTTCTCGTGGTGAAACCACACACCATGTTATCTACGGTATAGATTAATGGACAAAATAATGATATATATAACAATCATAAACAATAAGTATTTTAATCATAATGAATCTCATATTAAAAGGATGTTCATACTCAAAAAGATGTTCATACAAAAGCTAAGCTTATAGTATACATCCTAACAGCCTCTTGATTGAGCACGGTCAACGATTTCTACACTCGTTGTGGCCCAATTTACGGAAAAACTATCTGGACCAACCCAGCTTCCTTGGGGGATATGGGCCCGTATATCCGATTTTTCTATGAATACGATTTCAATGCACTGGTTCAACAAAGAACCGATCCCTCCTTCACGGGGTATTTAACAAGACAGGCCCTCTCGCAGCCATGCCCACCCCTCCGTATTTCAAAGACGAATCTTCGCGATCAATTGAGGAAGAATGGTGGTCTCTGTTTTGAGTCGGATGGTTTTTGACTTAGTGAAGACGAAGGTGATATCGGCTAGGCTTCCTCCCATGACACAGCCCTTATGCCGGCTCAACCCGAGCTCTGGAGAAGGAGGCGGAGGCATTTCTTTGCCGCCATGGAAACATCTCCTCATCTGCTAGTTAGTTTTTATCAATTTTAAAAACAATTCCATCTCTCTCTTCTGTTTCTTTCATGGGTTGTAATGAATATTTTTTACTTTTTTGCTCTTTGTGCTGGTTTAGCACGCAACACTGTCCTCCTCGTCGGGAGATTTATATTTTAAACGTTGTTGCCCCCTTGCCGGGGCCCTTTTGGTTTTGAATCGATGCGATCCTCCCTTGCCGGTAGTTTATTTTCATAAATAGTTATATTCTCCCTTGCCAGAATTGTGTGTGCATGCTTCTTTTTGCACTTCTTGCTTTCTCATGTGTGATCTGGAATGCATGATTTCAAACTATTAACCTCTAGTGTTATTTTAGATGCATGGATTAGCTTGAGGACTCCTTCCTAACCGTAGCTTAGATATAAGCTTTCTCTCACATGTTTATAATCTAACTTGTGGGATTATCTTTCTTAACCCTATATTTTCAATTTAGTATCGCCTTTCTTGGACAGGCTCACCAATCTAGGCTAAGTACCCCTCGGTAGTTTGTTTTAAGGGATGACGCTCTGAGTTTCCTATCTACCGATAGGTCTAGTTTTTCTCGAATCTAAGTGAAAGTGTGTGTGTAGTGTAAAATAGAATGATGTTGTACTGAATGTTATGGCATGCACTACAACATCTAAATATCGAATGTTAAACACATGAGAACACCAACACTATAATGCAAAGGAGTAAATTTTCCATAGACTTGTTAATTAAAGTCTATGATGCCTCGCTGAAACGCTTTACTAATTCGAGAGTGAATACAATAGTTTGTGTAAAGAGTTTCCAAGACAGTAACCTTTACAACGGAAATAAAGACTCAATATCACCTATTGACTCTTAAATGGCTAAGTGTAGTATTACAATATTACACCGTCAAAAGTAAATCAAAGTATCAAAGACATCCTAGCTAATGACACTTCAAGATACCTATGTTCCTAAATGAGGTAACATGCATAAGTAGCAACGTAAAGGGGGAATAATGGCCCTATCTCTTGGATGCACTAACGCACTCAACAATTGATATTTGGATATTCCTTGCCATTCTTTGAAGTCCTCGGTCTTCTATTTATAGAGGCCCTCTGCTACAACCATAGATCCTTGTGGATGGATCCATAAAGACTCCAAAATAACTTCTCTTTATTTCTCTCTCCTAGCCTTCCATGTAGGTAGTTAGTTTCGTGACTCACTCCTGCAACCGCATGATCTAGGTCCTTCTAAATCTCTCTCGAATTGGTCTTTAATCTGGATCCTTATAGAAGAATCAAGATTCTGTCCTCATGTTGCACATGATGTTACAAAGATCCGCGGCAACATTTGATCTGAGTCTTCATTCCAGATCCTTGTAGAATGTTCTAGATCTTCTACGGAATGTCACAATATCTACTACAATATTGAACTTTTAGAGAATAAGAGTTAGTTATATGAAGAAAGAAAGGGTCAAATTCGATGTACCAAAATATGTGATAACATCACATGCGATATCAACACTAAGTCCATAGATTTCTATATAGACTTTTAAGCCACTATTTTCTTTATCCAGACTCTCCTAACCTTAGGGCCTCAAAACCCTTACTCAGTCGATTAAACACCTAGTTTTCACTTTCAAAGCTCTGGTTTTGAATCTTGTAACCCTTCTCGGGTTTAAGTTTAATCAAACCTTTTCTATAGGCTCAACTTTGCATTTACGAAGTTTATCTCTAGGCTTTTAACTATGAAAGCCTTATTCAGCTTTGGGCTAGTTAAACCCCTCCGTAGTTTTAACTTCTGTATTTTCAAAGCTATCCCTTAGCTTTGATTAAAACCTTGTCTAGGTTTAGGTTAGTTAAACCCTTTACTGCAGTTTAACTTTAATGTTCTAAAGCTATCTCTTAGCTTTTATTCCGAAAATCTTCTCTAGGTTTAGGTTAGTTAAACCATTTAGCAAGTTTAACTTTAGTGTTCTCAAGCTATCTCTTAGCTTTTATTAAAAACCTTCTCTAGGTTTAGGTTAGTTAAACCCTTTCGCAGGTTTAACTTTAGTGTTCTAAAGCTATCTCTTAGCTTTTATTCTCAAAACCTTCTCTAGGTTTAGGTTAGTTAAACCCTTTTTGGAAGTTTAACTTTAGTATTCAAGATATCTCCTAGCTTCTTTTCGCAACCCTTTCTCGGATTTAGGTTAGTTAAATCCTTTACGTAGGCTTAACTTCATTTTTCCCGAAGTTATCTCTTAGCTTTAATATCACAACCCTATCTGGTTTTAGGTTAGTTAAGCCTTGACCGTATGTTTAACTTCATTTTCTCGAAGCTATCTCTTAGCTTTAATATTGCAACCCTTTCTCGGGTTTAGGTCGATTAAACCCTTTCGCAGTTTATCCTAGTTTTTCAAGCTATCTCTTAGCTTCTTTTTCTCGTGACCCTCTCTCGAGTTTAGGTGAGTTAAAACCTTCTCTGTAGGTTTAATCTTAGTATTTTGAAGCTATCTCTTAGCTTCTTTTCTCGTGACCCTCTCTCGGGCTTAGGTGAGTTAAAACCTTCTCTATATGTTTAACTTAGTATTTTGAAGCTATCTCTTAGCTTCTTTTCTCGTGACCCTCTCTGGGCTTAGGTGAGTTAAAACCTTCTCTATAGGTTTAACTTAGTTTTTGTCGAAGCCGTCTCTTAGCTTTAATTCTGCAACCCTCTGCGGGTTTAGGTTAGTTAAACCCCTTACGTAAGCTTAACTTAGTATCTTGAAGCTATCTCTTCGCTTCTTTTCTCGCAACACTCTCTGGCTTAGGTGAGTTAAAACCTTCTCTATAGGTTTAACTTAGTTTTTGTCGAATCTATCTCTTAGCTTTAATTGGAAAAGAAAAGGACCACCTACTTGCATGAGGTGGGTATCTTCAAGCATAAAATTTCTTCAAGTGACAGACATTCCAGGTCTTGCAACTCGATTTCCCTCCATATCCTACAACTCGTAAGCTCTTCCTTTAAGGACTTCAATCACCTTGTAAGGCCTTTCCCACTTCGGATCCAACTTTCCGATGTTTTTCAAGGCATCGACCTATCTCGGACTGTGTCTCCTTACTCAAACCTCCGGCTTACAACTTTCCAATCGTAAGTGGCTTTCACTCGGTTCTTGTATCTTTCGGCTTTCAAGTGTGCTATCTCTCGCTCTTCCTCCAACATATTCAGGTTTTCTCTCATTAGCTCCTCATTCCCGCCTTCGTGGAAGTGGGCTAGACGATGTGTTTCCATTCCTATCTCATGAAGGTATCACCGCTGCCCCGTACACCAAGTGGAAGGGGACTCCTCTGTCGGCTCTCTAGGAGTGGTGCGGTAAGCCCACGTAATCGATTCCAGCTCATCTACCCACCTACCTCCAACTTTATCCAAAGGGCACGTATCCCATTTACAATCGCTCATTGGTGACCTCCACCGACCGTTAGCACTGGGTGTGCCATCGAGGTGAACCTCTGAATGATTTTTAGATCATCACACTATTCTCGTACTATGGCTCCCATAAATTGGGTCCCATTGTCTCGACACTAAAATCCTGGGTATGCCAAACTGCAGCAGATATATCTCCATAAAAATTTGATTATATTACCTTCCTCAATCTTTGCTAGAGGTACAACTTCCACCCACTTGTCAAGAAGTCCACTGCTACCACGGAAATTTCCACCGGCCAACCGCCAATGGAAATGGGCCTACTAGATCTATCCCCCACTTCGCAAAGGGACATGGCGAATGCATGGCCCCAATCTCCTCTGCAGGGAGGTGTATCATGCATCCATACTTTTGACACTTCTCGCATTTCTTTACCCATTCTTTGGCATCCTAGTTCATAGTAGGACAAAAATAACCGGCCCTCAAGGCCTTCCGAACTATTGCTCGAGCTCCTGCATGGTCAAAGACAAAGAACCTTCATGAAAATCTTTGATAACATACCTCCCTTCTTGGGTGGATAAGCACCTCAAGTAAGGCTGCATGAAGGACCGCCAAGACATCATATCTCCAATCATTGTGTATCAAATCCTCCACCTCTCGAGCTTTCTTTTATCCGATCAACTCTTCGGATTACGTAACACTCGGTAGATGTTGGTCCTCCAATCGTCCTCCGCTCCGATGACCCCTCTTGAAGGAGCCGTAACCACGCTTCTGCGATTGCAAGGTGATCTTCCCACCTCCTCGCGGTGTGCTGAACTCGCCATTTTAGACAAAGGTATCAACTCTAGAATTTTCCTCCCGAGGTATCTCGCTCGACCTCAAAAGAACTAAATTTGTCCTGCAGGCTCTGCTACTCGCTGAGATAGGCTATCATCTTCTCATCCTTTACTTCATACCCACTTGTAACTTGCCGGGTTACTAGCTTGGAATTGAAAACACGACGACTCGACTGCTCCCAGCTTCTGCAGCCATTTACTGCTCCTCGAATTAAGGCCTTGTACTCACTCCATTGTTTGAGGTAATAAATTCAAGCTCACTGCAATCTGCATTTCTCAGCCTTTACGGGTCAATGATCACAATCCCAGCCTCCGCACCCTTGCATGGATACAGACCCATCCACATATACTCTCTATTCTCCTTCTGGGTGCACGCATGCCTTCTGGATAAAGTTAGATTAGGCTTGTGCTTTGATGGTCCACCGTGGCTCAAAATCTACATCGACTCCCCAATTCGACGGCCCACTTGACCATCCTCCCCGAAAGATCAACTCTCCCAATGACTGTTTCAAAGGGTAGTTAGTTCGAACAATGACCTTATGTGAAAGAAAATAAGGTTGTAACCTCCGAGCCGTGACCATTATAGTCGTGGCTACTTTCTCTATCTCTCGAATATCTTTCCTCTGTTCCTTGAATCGGTTTACTAACATAGGAAACTGGTTTCAGGTTGACCTCTCCTCCCTCACCAAAACCAAACTAAGTGAAATCCCACCTACAGAGAGGTAAAGATAGAGTGTCTCCCCGCCACCGGCTTTGTTAACATAGGTAGCTGGGCCAAATGTTGTTTTAGCATTTCGAATGCTTGGCCGGCATTGCTCATCCCATTCAAACCTAGATCCCTTCCTTAAAATTCTCAAGAAGGGGTAACTCTTCTCTGCAGACTCTTTGATATTAGTAGGGGCTTCATATCGAGCACAACTTTCACCTTAGCAGGGTTGACTTCAATACCCATTTGGGTCACCATGTATCCGAGGAATTTTCTGGACCTCACTCCAAAGGAACACTTCGCTGGATTCAGCTTCATTCCATTCAATCTTAGCATGAAAAGCTTCCTCTGGTCGGTCACATGCCCTTCTGCCTTCACACTCTTTACCAACATATCATCCACGTACACCTCCATGTTTCTTCCCAGCTGGTTATTAAACATTTTGTCAACCATTCTTTGATAGGTTGCTCCCGCATTCTTTAATCCGAAAGGCATTCATATATAGCAAAAGTTCACTGCAATAATAAAACTTACCTATGGAACATCCGGGGAAAATTTGTATTTGATGGTAGCCTTGATAGGCATCCATCATACTTAGTAATTCAAATCCAGAAGTAGAATCGATCAACCGGTCAATTATGGGTAGTGGGTAGTGATCTTTGGGACAAGCCTTGTTTAAGTCTCGAAAATCTATACACATTCTCCATTTCCCACCCGCTTTCGCCATCAACACTACGTTAGATAGTCGTGGAGAATCTGGATCCGCCTAACATGTCCTACCTGCAGCAGCCTTCTCCGCTTCGCTTTTGTGATGGCATTTTTTTCGGTATGAAGACTCTCAATTTCGCTTAACTTGGATTAGCCTTTGGGTCCACGTTGAGATGATGAATCGCCACCTCCTCCGTGATACCTGTCATATCGGAGGAAGAAAAAACAAGTATATCTACATTTCTTTGCAAAGTCGCTACCAGCTCTTTTTCCAATCCTCGACTCTAGCCGGGCATCAATCCTCGTTGTATAGCCCTTCTTGTCTGGGTACAGGCTCGACCATCATCAACTCCACTTCGCCTCTCATTTTTAGAGGATCAGCTTCCTCCATAACCTTACATCTTTTGGATTCACGATAGACCTCCTTGTCTCTTTTCAGCCGAGATGCAGCTCTTTATCAGCTATATTTACCTCCTCCACGTAGTATTTTCTAGATCGCACTGGTCACCGCCTACTTCTCCCACCTTATCATTCACTGGAAACTCAATTTTTATGTGATACGTTGATATGACCACAGAAACAAATTCAATACAGGCCTACAAAGATTATTATAAGATGATGGTACATCAACAATCGAAAAAATTACCATTACCACCCTCCTATGTGGAGCATCGCCTAGTCCCACCTAGAGGGTTACTTGGCCTAGAGGGTGGACCGCCTCCCGTAAATCCATACATCGTTGTGTCTACCGGCTGCAATTACGCATTCAAGTTCATTTTCTTGAAACACCCAAGAAAATGATGTCTGCCGAGTTCCCTGTATCTACGAAAATCCTCACGATGGTGTATCCTACTACATCCGTAGTGATGACTTGAGTATCACCGTGGGCCTCCTTCCCGAGTCCTCCATCCTCTGGACCGAAGTGAATTCATAGTGTAGTTCCTACATGGCCCAACTCCTTCGGGTCGGCCTTACTCGATATTTCTCCCACCTCTCTCCTCGTGGTCCTCTCTGCTTTGCGTGCACGTAACGAGTCTCCCTTAGTTGGACCTCCAACTATCATCTGGATTAGTCCTCTCTTCTCGGGTGGGCCTTTCCTCTTACCTCCCTTCGATCATCTTTCACTTATCATCGCCTTTATCATCACCACCTTTCTTTTTGCCCCTCGGAAATAACTCAATCTCTGTAAACAAACTCTTTATGATGGTCCGCTGGATCATCCTTTCAATCTCATCACGCAAGTGAAAATAATTATTACCGTCGTGCCCATATTCATTATGGAAATGATAAAACTTATCTCGATTTGGGCTTCATCGCCCCTAGATCGTGACCACGGGAACTTCATCTCTCGGGTGGTCGATGCTACCTCCAAAGCTCCGCTAGCTCCAGCTTTCAGTGGGGTATACTTCTCAAACCCGGAGCGAGATCCAGATTTTGTGCCTTCTCTCGCTCTGTCGTTGAGCATTTCTTCGCGAGACTCCTTCTTTTTCTCGAGTCCACTCGGCTTGACCTAAGCTCTTTTTGCCTTCCTCAATTCTTCCAACATAATGTACTTCTCTACACTCCTCAAAGGCAACTCATCAAATGTTTGCACCGGCTTTTTTCCAAAGAAGAAAATAAGTCCCCGTCTCGGAGATTGCTAGTAAAAGCGTTGATTTTAACCTCTAGGGTGGCGGTGGGAACCTCCAAAGGTGCCGTCTGGTTGAATCTTTTCATGAAGGCACGCAGCTCTCCCCCTCTCCTCGCTCATGTTGAGCAACATCAATGTAGCTCTAGGTTGTCTCCTCGCGCTTGCGAACTGTGCAAGAATGACTCATTTGAATTCCTCAAAGACCCTACACTTCACGCCTCCCATGCTCAATGAAGGAGGGCCGAATTTTCAAATCTCACCAAGTGGTCATAGGGGTTAGTCGTACCATCATATTCATAATTCGGAGGCTTAAAATTATTAGGCAATTCATCTTGTAAAATACTTTCGGTGAATTGACAACTTGTAACGGGTCGGGCATACTGACCCAATTTTTATAATAGGATCTTGATTAATTATATTCATAATTAAATTAGTCTTAAGAATTTCATATAGAATTTATTTTGAGGATTTATTTCATTTAATTTTTAGTGGAATTAATTATTTGTGTTAGGCGATCGTAACCGTGAAGAGTAGGGTTTGAGACAATTGCGACAATTTCATCCACGCCATTAATTTCAGGTGGAGATTTCTTGGGAGCTAATATAAGTTAATCGAATAGATGCTAATAGAGATAGTTTTTACGTGCTCGTAGTGTGATTAGTAAGTAAGTGAATTTGTACCTTCTTCTTCACTTGGATCATACATAAATAATACTGAAATGGACGGTTATCACCACCCTCCGATGAAGCTCTCCACTCTTCATCGCTTTTCCTCCCACATTCACGTCCACCCTCCACGTCCCACTCCTCATTCCTCGGAATATTCCCTTCCAGATCTTTCTTGATATTCTCTTCAAGCTCTGTTTGACCGATTCTTGGCTTGTCCCTTAATTAACTCCTTATCCTAGCGGTTTATCCTAACCGCCACCCCCTTTTCTTGGTACTTATCATAACTACTTGCGATATTCCCGTTAATCTAATCCTATATCGCATTACGGGCTTACTTGTGAACTTATCCATACGCTTATCGCTCTGGGCTCCTCTTTGGGCCCTTGTTAGGCCCTAGCCCCTATTTCGGTTCTATACCCTTACTTGGGCCGGACTGGGCCCATAACATATTTGTACCGTATCAATCGCCGCCCTACTCCTCGAGTCGTGTAGGGCTCGAGGGAGTAGCTAATTGTACCGAAAAGAATTAATAATATGGTACCTATTAAGACTCTCCAACCGAAAGACTCCTCGGCTTCCCGCCTAAGTACAAACGTCTTATCAAACGTCACGAGGCTTGACTCGACCATTAATGCACCTCCTAACCGTCCAATAGGGAGGCTGCACCTTTATACCCCCTTTGTAGGCTACAACCTACTCCCTCTCTATTCGAATTTCAAACTTCTAAGTTTATCTCTTTCATTCTTCTCCTTCGTCGTTCTCGACCAAACCTCTTCAAGATTTTTGTGTTTCCCGCATACCTCTCTCTTTACCGTCTTCCTCCTTACAGGTATTTTCTATTCCCTACTTTTATTCCATCATCTCGCCACTCTCCTTTTTCTTTTTAAACAAGAACCCATGGATGGTGTTCCTGCTCCCGAGATCCCTCGGGATAAAATTTCCTCCTTCCTAAAAAATGTCCCTAGGGACATTAGAGGAGTTCCACCGGCGAGGGTGGATTTTCCCCGACTTCTCTACCTGCATCCCAGGTGCAGGAAAGGCCCCATCCGACGGAGGGCCGAACCCTAGCTTCTGGGGAGCAACTCCGAGCAGGTCTCCGCTTCCCCCTTCTCCCTTTGTTATCCGTATTTGAGAACTTTTCCGGGTCCCTGAATCAGTTTACTCCCAACTGACCTCCAAATGATGATTTCTTTTTATATGTTGGTAAAAGGGGCCGGGAGAACCTAGTGGGGACCTCTTCTTTACCCATTTCAACAGTAAGATTCATCACTCTTTTTCTACACCACCGCCCGAACTCGGGGTTTATGCTCCTTCCTTACCCGTCCTCACGACGTATTCGAACTGACTCGAGGAGTACTTCTTTATTGTTCCTCCCGAACCTTGGGGTTTTCCTCATGAAGGGTGGATCTTCAAGAACCCCCTTATGAGGGCTCCCCATCCTCAACCCACCTCCAGCCTCAATTACCAAGTCATTCGCAAGCTAAACTCGCATGCAGAGAGGCGAGGCCTCTTCAATTCTCGTTGATCTCGGTAGTAATCCCCGTCTCTTATCCCATTTCGGTTTCAATTCTCCTGAAACCCCTAAATTCTGAAGACGGTAACCTTCCATTAGTTCCTTTAGATATCATAACTACCAATATTTGTCTACATAATTATTGTTTAATACTAAACTCTGCTTTCTTTCTTTTTGCAGAAATGAGTGGATGTCAAAATGTGTTCGGAAGCCCACAGTTCAACCGGTTCCCAGCTTCCCTCTGCTCCCTTAATACGACAAATGCTCCCCTAGCTCCCGCTAATTCGGTCCCAGCCCCTCCTCGGTTTGAAAAGGATCGGGGCCGCCTCGGGTAAAGCGGTGCCCTCACATAATACCCTCTTCCCGCTCGTAGTGAAGCCACAAGAAAATGCTCCAAAGGGAAGAAAACTAACCCTTCGTGTATTCCACACGTTGATCTCGAGTCAAGTCCCGGCGAAGAGAATCCCCTCTCCATCTTACGTCGCCGGTATGTCTCTACCGGTACCTCCCGGAAAAGATCGTCCGCGCCTCCGAAGCTTTCATTTGAGGTACATACTTATCTTTCATTTATTCATACATTTATTGTAAGAATTGTTTGTTAACCCATGTATCTTGTTCTAGTTTGGCGTCCTATTTTCGGATTTAGCCACCACCTCCTATAGCTCGCTCACCGCAGCCAAGGAGGAGACAGAAACCCTCCTGGACTTGGATAAACTCAAGGTTCAAGAGCTCACCTTGGCACGTGATCAATTGGTGCAAGAGTGCAAGAAGCTGCGTTCGCAAGTCACTGCTGCTACCCGGGAGACAAGGCTGGCGCAGAAAGTTAGAGAAACCGAATCCGGAGTTTCAAGCTAAAGGGGTCAATCTCTGTCTGAACACCCTTTTCACTTTCCCTCTAGGGCGGGAGTTCTTGGGGATTTGCACTCTTCTTGGCTAAGGGCCTATAAGAGTAGCCCAGCTACTTAGGGGTTATGGGAGAGTATATCCCCTTTTTCGTGGACCATGGGTTTGACGCAGCTATATCCCAGCACCAAGCTCCCGACTTCAAAGGAGAGTATGATCGTGAGGCTCCCCTTCGGACTCACTAAAGACCCCTCCTAATTTCCCTGGTGATGGGGAGGGCAACCTGACGAGCCGTGGTGGCTTCCTTGTATGAGCTCAGCTGTTAGGAAGCTCCAAAATACCGAAGTCAATGCCGCCAACCTGCTTCCTATGAGTGCCCCTCCTTTCCCTCTCCTCCCGAGTGAAGATCCCATCGACCCCACCGGAGCGATCGAAGGAAAAGAAACCGAAAGTGAAGGTGGCGATTCCAGCCTCCACCTTGAGAAGGAAACTATCACTTCCCCTCCCCAGTGAACTCCTTTTATTTTCTTGCTATCCTGAACACTTTACCTTTTATGTCGTTAAACAATGTTCTACTTGACCCGGGCTATTTGTGTCATTAAAAATCTGATGGGCCTCTGTCAGGGCTGTTTGTGCTCCGACACGCCTTTTTGTTGGCATTTCTAAGGGCCTCTGCGGGGCTGTTTGTGAAGCCCTCATATATTATTTTGCGGCGTAATAGGTCCCGTATGGGCTTTTAATCATGCTTTCTTTTAATTAGCATCTTTTGCCAATCTTATGATATGTAGACTCTGTTAAGCCGCTTACATCTATTACTTCCTTATCTTGTGAGAAAGCTTAACTTGTTTTTTGTTGTGCAAAAATTTCCCTTATACCCCCACGAGAATAGGCTCTCTCCTAAATCTTAAAAACCTTAGTGAATGATTATTCACTTAATATTTCTGAAAAAAATTTAGGCTCTCGCGGGAACCTTAAAAATTCTAAGTGAATGATTATTCACTTAATATTTCTGAAAAAAAAATTTAGGCTCTCGCGAGAACCTTAAAAACCCTAAGTGAATGATTATTCACTTAAAATTTCTGAAAAAAATTTAGGCTCTCGCGGGAACCTTAAAACATCCTAAGTGAATTTTCAAATTCACTTAATCGAAATCAGGGCCCTCTGGGCCTTCAAAGTCTAAGTGAATTCTCCGATTCACTTAAACAAAATACAGGCTCTATCGGAGCCTTTAAATTCTTTTAAGGTCAATTCTTTGAACCTTAAAAAATCCTAAGTGAATTTTCGATTCACTTAATCGAAATCGAGGCCCTCTCTCTGGGCCTTGCAGGCCTTCAAAGTCTAAGTGAATTCTCCGATTCACTTAAACAAAATCTGGGCTCTATCGGAGCCTTTAAATTCTTTTAAGGTCAATTCTTTGAACCTTAAAAAATCCTAAGTGAATTTTCGATTCACTTAATCGAAACTCAGGGCCCTCTCTGGGCCTTCAAAGTCTAAGTGAATTCTCCGATTCACTTAAACAAAACCTGGGCTCTATCGAAGCCTTTAAATTCTTTTAAGGTCAATTCTTTGACCCTTAAAAATCCTAAGTGAATTTTCGATTCACATAATCGAAATCGGGGCCCTCTCTGGGCCTTCAAAGTCTAAGTGAATTCTCCGATTCACTTAAACAAAATCTGGGCTCTATCGGAGCCTTTAAATTCTTTTTAAGGTCAATTCTTTGAACCTTAAAAAATCCTAAGTGAATTTTCGATTCACTTAATCGAAATCAGGCCCTCTCTGGGCCTTCAAAGTCTAAGTGAATTCTCCGATTCACTTAAACAAAATCTGGGCTCTATCGAGCCTTTAAATTCTTTTAAGGTCAATTCTTTGAACCTTAAAAAATCCTAAGTGAATTTTCAGATTCACTTAATCGAAATCGGGGCCCTCTCTGGGCCTTCAAAGTCTAAGTGAATTCTCTGATTCACTTAAACAAAATCTGGCTCTATCGGAGCCTTTAAATTCTTTTAAGGTCAATTCTTTGAACCTTAAAAAATCCTAAGTGAATTTTCAGATTCACTTAATTGAAATCGGGGCCCTCTTTGGGCCTTCAAAGTCTAAGTGAATTCTCCGATTCACTTAAACAAAATCTGGGCTCTATCGGAGCCTTTAAATTCTTTTAAGGTCAATTCTTTAAACCTTAAAAACCTAAGTGAATTTTCAGATTCACTTAATCGAAATCACCATATTTGTTTATATCATACACTTGATTATCATCGTATGCAATCCACTCCTTTTTCATAAAGTAAACAATCGATGTAAACTGAAAAAGGAATTTTTATTAATTGAAATGCCCTATTGACGGTGTCAACATAGACCCCGAAGAGCCTAAGCTAGCCTCCTTAAAAACCTCCTATGGTAAAACCCGGTGGGAAACCCATAGGAGGGGAAAAAAAAGAGTACTAGTAGGATTGTAGTACAATAGTTCAAATAGAAAACAACTATGAAATCAACTACAAAGCAATAATGATAGCAAGAAGTGCTCCTAAACGAAGAACATCTTCAGATTGGCGCCATTCCAAGGCCGTATCACGGGTGTCCCATCCATCTCTTCCAGGGTATATGCTCCCCGGCAATACTTGTACGACCCGATAAGGTCCCTCCCAGTTGGGTTCCAGCTTCTTTACCGGCTTCAAAGCATCGGCTCTTCTCGGCACTAAGTCTCCTTTCTCGAATGTTCTAGGAACCACTCTTTTATTGTACGCCGCCTTGATTCTAGCCTTATATCTTTCAGCTCTTACTCGCAGCCTCTTTTTCCTCCTCAAGTGGGTCCAGGTTCTTCTTCATCAAGTTCTGGTTCACCTTCTCATTAAAGTGCTCAATCCGATGGGAACTCATCCCTATTTCTGCAGGGAGCACGGCGTCGGCTCCATAAACTAACCGTAAAGGAGATTCACCTATTGCAGCTCTCGAGGTAGTTACAGAGGCCCATAAGACCGAGTCTATCTCATCAACCCATGCTCCCCGACACTCTCCAATCGTGCTTTAATTCCATTGACCACGATCCTGTTAGTGACTTCAACTTGGCCATTAGCACGGGGTGTGCTACCGAAGTGAATTTCGGCGGATCTTTAGGGCCCTACACCATTCCTGGACCTTTTCGCCGTTGAACCGAGTCCCATTGTCCGACACAAGTATCCTGGGAACTCCAAACCTGCAGCATATAAACTTCCATAGGAATTTTATCACATTACGCTCATCAATTTTAGCGAAGGAGCTGCCTCGACCCATTTGCTAAAGTAGTCTACCGCCACAATCGGGAACATTCGTTGGCCTCGAGCTATAGGAAAGGGCCCCACCAGGTCCATTCCCCATTTGGCAAAGGACATGGGGCATACATAGCCCCCATCTCTTCAGCAGGAGGTGTATCAACGGGCCATGCTTTTGGCATCTTTCGCACCTTTTCACTAGGTCCTTGGCATCTTCATTCATAGTTGGCCAAAAGTACCCAACCCTTAGGGTCCTTCTGGCCAACGCCTGATTGGAGTGAATTGATACATGTTTTTAGGGCTATTTTTAGTGCAAAAAGTGAGCTAAAGTGTTAGTTTTTGTGCCTAAATGTGAAAAGTATCACTCTTTTGCCTAAAAGTATTATTTATGAGATTTTGATGTTTTCCGTCCATTTTGCAGGTAATTCGGTGGAATTTTGCCAAACCGAGAGTACCATTAGGCTTAGAATGAAGAGACGGACATCCGGGACAGCAGGTCGGGCCGAAAGCCCCGTGTGTGAAAAAAATGCCCTGGACTCGAGCTCGGTCGAGGGACAAGAGCCTCGAGTCGAGGGATGTGTAGAAAGGACCAAATTCAGAAAAATGGTATGAGCCTCGACTCGAGACATGACCCTCGAGTCGAGGGCGAGGATTTTCGCAGGGACCTCGAGTCGAGGCTGACCCTCGACTCGAGGGGGAGGTTTTTCCAAAAATTCGTATTTAAAGGGGAAAAGCAGAGCAATTGGAGGAGAGTTCATAGTAGCGATTAGTAGCGGTTTCGGGCGATTTCTCGGGCCCCAAGCCAATTCCTTCCTTAGATTAGTGTAGAAGTTAGATTTAGGATTAGATTTCAATTAGTTGTTGTTAGATTAGCATAGATTAGCATTTGATCCTTGTAATTCATTCAATTCAAGCTTGTAATTCATTTGGAGATTGTTGTTGAAGACTCAAGCATTCCTATTTTTGTTGATTGAAGATCATTTGGTGATGTTTTTCCTCTTTTGTCTCTTTAATTTCTTAATTGTTGTGATTTGTTTTGTGTTTGTTCAATTCGATCTTCTTCCCATGGGTATTGTTTGTGGTACCATGGGCTAACTCTCTTGTGCTTGGGTTAATTGAAATTGATGATGAATTGATTGATGATGCTATAATTGTTGATGATTGGAGATTAATTAAGTAGATTGCTTACTAATTGTGATTCTTAATTGTGCTTCATGCATAATTATCTCTTTAGATTAGTGTTTGATCACCCTAGCTATAGGCGAGAGTTGCGCTAACGTGATCCGGTATTAATCGGGTGATAATTGTGTATGAATGCGTGGATTGGGTGCTTCGGAATCGAGAGATTAGTTGCACTAAGGATACTCACATTAGTTTGCTTCCTAATTGTGATTCTTCATTGTGCTTTGTGTAAAATTGCTTCTTTAGATTAACGGTTGATCACCCTAGCAATAGGCGAGAGTTGAGCTAACGTGATTAGGTGTTGATCGAAGTTTCAATTTTGCATGATTGTATGAATTGGGGATTTCTACATTGAGAGATGGGAAAGACTAAGGATACTCACATTAGGCATTGTGATTTTAATGGAGTGATTAATTTCATGATGGTTTGTGCTTTCTATCTTAGTTGATTTGAAATTTGATTCAATTGTAGCTTGTTGATTGATGATTCATTGATGGATGTTAATCCTAGCACCTCTATCCCACCATTTAGTGTTGTTTTTGTTCTCGCATTCTAAGTGTTCGACCTATTGCTTGCTCCTTGTTGTTTTGTATTCTTGCTTGTGTTTTGTTGTTTTTGTACCAAACCATTGTTGCAACTCTAGTCACTAATAACTTGTATTTCTAGGACCTCATGTGCATACTTTTTCCCTTGGGTTCGATATTTTGTTGATTGGTCTTAATAACTCTTACCCTATACACTCCAATCAAATGGCGCCGTTCTTGGGAATTAGTTTTTGCGCCTTAAGTGAGACTTGGGAATTGTTTGAAGTGACTACTTGTTGCCTTTGTGTTTGTGTTTGTTTTGTTATTTTTGTTTGAATTTGATACTTTGAAATCTTGTCTAGATGGAAGGATACAACTCATACTTTTGGAATCAAGAATATTATCAAGATAGTAGGGTGTATTCTCCACATTTTGAAGAATTGAGCTACAATGATTGGAGGAACTATGAAGATAATTCTCAATGGCAACAAGTTCCATCCAATTATGAAGATTGGATAAGTGAAGAAATTTCTCCCCAACCTCAAGAGATGTTTCCATATTATGAACCTTGTGATCAAACATTTGATCCATGTCTTGGATTTGAGTGTCAAGGGGCATCGGAAGAGGACGCTTACTATGATGATAGGAGGAGCTATGAGAATGACTATCCAATGCCACAAGCTTCTCCTAAAATTGAAGAATGGGGACTCTATGATATGAGAGCTATATTGCAAGAGATGCTTGGATTTTTGTTGGAAAAATTTGAGGAAGATGATGCTAGATGTGATCAAATGTTTCCCTTGTATGAAGAAATGTATGAGACCAAAGAAAAGGTAAATTCATGGATAGAGGGGAACATGGAGATCACCGGAGTGCATTTCACGTTTATTAAGTGTCAACTCAAAGATTTCCTACGCCAAGTAAAGAACTTGAATATCATGGAAAGTCAAGAAGAAGAAGGGGAGGAAGAAAATGAAAGAAGAGATGTAGTAGAGGGTCCAAGCGATGAGGATGAAAAGGAAGATTTCCTTATCAAGAGTGATGAAGAGGAATGTCCATTGATGGACATGAGCAATAATGAACAAACAAATCTAGAAGCACCAAATAAGGAATTGAAGATTGAAATGAGCATTTCTATACCTTCTAACTCTTCAATTTGTGATTTAATTGAAATTGATGCTTCTAATGATTTGATTTTACCTCTTGAGAACTTTGATTATAGGAAAGAATTAAAGAAGTGCTTGGGCATCCTTGGAGAAATGAAAGGGAGAAGGATGTTGGTGAGAAAGCAAGGAGGACAACCATCATCAAAGTGCAAGGATGTGGATGATGGGTCTATCCTACATATGAACCTCCAAAATTTCGAAGCTCAAAGGTTGAGATACAATGGCAAGGAGGATCGCTATCCTTGGCCATTTCGATGAAGGAAGATGGAAGTGAAAGAATAAGTCCGGCATAGGACAATAAAAATAGCGCTTGATGGGAGGCAACCCATCCTTTTTATTTTCTTTCTTGTGTTTTTGGTAGATTAGTGTTTTTGTTTTGTTTGAGGGAGATTTGGCTTGCTACTTAATTGCTCATGCTTTAGAAATAATGCTCTTTGCTTTAGTGATACATTTGGGATATTGAGCTTATTGTTGATATCATTATGAGTTGCCTATATTTTGAGCCAAACTTTGAACTCATGCTATCATTCAAGTTTGGGGGTGTTGGTCGTTATTTGGTTCTTGTATCTCTTAGTGGTAATGTTTTGATGATTCTTATGCCCATTTGTAGGTACACTTTCTAGATGAATTGGGAAGTGATTGGAATTGCAAGGAAATGCAAGATCAAGAAGGAAAGAGCTAGGAAGTTTGATGATCCATACATGCTTGAAGGGAAAAAAATGGAGTTTAAAGGCTTATTGGTACAACACTTCCTTTCAAACTTAGACTTGTCTAAGTTTGGGGGAGGTGTTTCTCTTCCCTTCTCTAATTCTTTTGTGCTCTTCTATGATTTTGGGGTTGGATGAGTTTATTGCTTAATGATGATGATGCTATAATTGTGTCTTGGTTTCCTTGTATATTTTGAGCTTGATTTATCTTGAGCTTAATAGTGGAATAATTGACATATTTTTAGTATCATCTTGATATAGTGAGTATGCTTGAGGTTATGTACATGAGCATTTGTGCTTGAGTTGTAAGATTGTTGAATTTGATATGATCATTAGTAGATGTGTAGCTTGATGCTAGTTGCTTGATTAATTATGTGAAGATGAATGTGATTGAAAATTCTTGATTCATTGCTCAAGTTAAGCCCGTGAGTTTTGTGCCTTCATAATCGTACATCTTATACGGTTGAGTTGATTCCTTTGTGAGTGCATCGTTCATGATTTGTATGCTAGAACTTGCCACTTAACTTGTTGATATTGATCTTTGTGTGATGTTTTGAAAATGATAAGAGGCCATGTTTGGAATGATGAGTCACTTTGCCAAATACTTTCCTACCAAATACATTTGATTTCCTTAGTGAGCCATGTTGAGCCTATGATCCATATTCTTTGGCAAGCCAAGTGAAATTGAAACCATTTAGCCTATTTTTATGAGCCTTTCTTATCCTATGTTTGGTTGAGCTTGAATGTTGGTAATGATGGTGATTTGATTGCTAAGTGTGGGAAGATGATGAGCAAAGTAATGAACAAAGCATAAAAGAGAAGAAAGGTTGTGAAAAGATTGAATTGTGAAGAAAAGTGAAAATAAAAATGAAATGATTCAATTTGTGAGCTTCAAGAAAGAAAGCTCAAGTGAATGGTGGATTGATCCTTGAAGTTCAAAAGGAAGAGTGTGCTAGATGAAAGTGAAGAGATTGTGCATTGTATGGATTAGTTTACATTCAAGTCTCTACTAATTAGTCACTCTTATCCATAAATATCCCACCTTTCCAAAGAGCCTACATTACAACCTAGAAGAAAGACCTCTTTGATTCTTGATTGAGCATAAATGATTTTGATTGAGATTAAGTCTTGTGGCAAGCATATGGTGTACTTATTTGTGAATTGATGATTGAGTGATTTAAACCTTGATACACTTGAGTGAAGAGTGAAACACTCCATGGAAGGAGCAATGTGTTGAGTATTAGATTGAGCATTTGTTTGAGCATGATTTGTCTTGATGGCTAGTGGAGAGTTGCATTGATACAAGTGATCATTGATGAGTTCGATTGTCTTATTTTTCGTCTATAGTGCCATGTGACATAATTGCAATCAATTCACTCCTTTGTTCTTAGTTTCTACGTTGCTCGAGGACGAGCAACAATTCAAGTTTGGGGGTATGATTGGAGTGAATTGATACATGTTTTTAGGGCTATTTTTAGTGCAAAAAGTGAGCTAAAGTGTTAGTTTTTGTGCCTAAATGTGAAAAGTATCACTCTTTTGCCTAAAAAGTATTATTTGTGAGATTTTGATGTTTTCCGTCCATTTTGCAGGTAATTCGGTGGAATTTTGCCAAACCGAGAGTACCATTAGGCTTAGAATGAAGAGACGGACATCCGGGACAGCAGGGGTCGGGGCCGAAGCCCCGTGTGAGAAAAAATGCCCTGGACTCGAGCTCGAGTCGAGGGACAAGAGCCTCGAGTCGAGGGATGTGTAGAAAGGACCAAATTCAGAAAAATGGTATGAGCCTCGACTCGAGACATGACCCTCGAGTTGAGGGCGAGGATTTTCGCAGGGACCTCGAGTCGAGGCCTGACCCTCGACTCGAGGGGGATGTTTTTCCAAAAATTCGTATTTAAAGGGGAAAAGCAGAGCAATTGGAGGAGAGTTCATAGTAGCAGATTAGTAGCGGTTTCGGGGCGATTTCTCGGGCCCCAAGCCAATTCCTTCCTTAGATTAGTGTAGAAGTTAGATTTAGGATTAGATTTCAATTAGTTGTTGTTAGATTAGCATAGATTAGCATTTGATCCTTGTAATTCATTCAATTCAAGCTTGTAATTCATTTGGAGATTGTTGTTGAAGACTCAAGCATTCCTATTTTTGTTGATTGAAGATCATTTGGTGATGTTTTTCCTCTTTTGTCTCTTTAATTTCTTAATTGTTGTGATTTGCTTTGTGTTTGTTCAATTCGATCTTCTTCCCATGGGTATTGTTTGTGGTACCATGGGCTAACTCTCTTGTGCTTGGGTTAATTGAAATTGATGATGAATTGATTGATGATGCTATAATTGTTGATGATTGGAGATTAATTAAGTAGATTGCTTACTAATTGTGATTCTTAATTGTGCTTCATGCATAATTATCTCTTTAGATTAGTGTTTGATCACCCTAGCTATAGGCGAGAGTTGCGCTAACGTGATCCGGTATTAATCGGGTGATAATTGTGTATGAATGCGTGGATTGGGTGCTTCGGAATCGAGAGATTAGTTGCACTAAGGATACTCACATTAGTTTGCTTCCTAATTGTGATTCTTCATTGTGCTTTGTGTAAAATTGCTTCTTTAGATTAACGGTTGATCACCCTAGCAATAGGCGAGAGTTGAGCTAACGTGATTAGGTGTTGATCGAGTTTCAATTTTGCATGATTGTATGAATTGGGGATTTCTACATTGAGAGATGGGAAAGACTAAGGATACTCACATTAGGCATTGTGATTTTAATGGAGTGATTAATTTCATGATGGTTTGTGCTTTCTATCTTAGTTGATTTGAAATTTGATTCAATTGTAGCTTGTTGATTGATGATTCATTGATGGATGTTAATCCTAGCACCTCTATCCCACCATTTAGTGTTGTTTTTGTTCTCGCATTCTAAGTGTTCGACCTATTGCTTGCTCCTTGTTGTTTTGTATTCTTGCTTGTGTTTTGTTGTTTTTGTACCAAACCATTGTTGCAACTCTAGTCACTAATAACTTGTATTTCTAGGACCTCATGTGCATACTTTTTCCCTTGGGTTCGATATTTTGTTGATTGGTCTTAATAACTCTTACCCTATACACTCCAATCAACGCCCGAGCTCCCGCATCATCCGTTGCACATCTCTCATGCATTTCTTTTAACACATGCCTTCCTTCCTGCTAGATAAACACCTTAAATAGGGACATGTGAAAGATCGTTTATATAATTGATCACCAATTATACGTAATCTGATTCTAAATTGCTTATCTTCCGAGACCCCATAGCAGGGTCCCGAGTTAGAGCTTTCGCATTTCACTTCTCCAATCCGCCGCGTCATCAATAACTCCACTATAGGCTCTGTAGCTTCTCTTTCAAAGAAGTAACCAAAGTTATCTTGCTGGATCCTCCTATTGGTGAGGAACTAGCAAGCTTTGCCAATCCATCCGCCTTCACATTCTCCTCTCTCGGAATCTGTTGGACCTCAAACCGATAGAACCTGCTCTCTAGCTTCTTAACTCGGTCTTTATATGCTATCATCTTAGGGTCTTTAGCCTCACAATCTCCATTCACTGTTGGGACACTAAGCGAGAGTCGAAAATATGATGATACCTTGAGCTCCCAAATCTGTTGCCATCTCCGCCTCCGATCAAGGTGCCTCATACTCCGCCCCATTATTAGAGGTGCAGGAACCGGAACTTGACAGCCTACTGGGTTTCTAATCCTTGGGGATCAATTATCACAATGCCACTCGAACCCATCAATGTTGTTGATCCATCCACATAGAGCTTCCAGTGGTGCAATCTCCTCCGGCCGTGTAGCCTCCCGAATAAAGTCCGATAAGGCCTCGGGCCTTGATGGCCCTTCCGGGCTCAAACTCCACTTGGTATTCACCCACCCGATGGCCCATTTCACCATCCTTCCGGATAGGTCGGCCACGAGCTATCACCTGCTTCAATGGATAGTTAGTCCTAACAACAATCTTATGTGATAAAAAATAAGGCCTCAATCTCCCGGCCGTAACCATAACTGCCAAAGCCGCCTTCTCGATCTCGGAGTACCTACTTTCCACCTCCTGAATAAGCTTACTCACATAGTACATCGGCTTCGCTCGGGACCTTGTTCTTTTATCAGTACTTTATTCAACAAGTGCTCCCCCACGTATAAATATAAATACAAGATATCACTGGTAAGGGCTTTGTGAGTGTTGGGAGCCGAGCTAAATGGGTTTTGAGCTCCTCGAAAGCCTCCAAGCATCGCTCGTCCCAAGTGAACTTGGACTCCTTTTCTCGAGGATGCGAAAGAACCGATAACTTCTCTCGACCGATCTAGCTATGAATCGGCTCGGGGTTGTTATCCTCCCATTCGGCGTCTGGAGCTCCTTCAAGGTCCTAGGGGCTGCATATTCAACACCGCTTGTACCTTCTCTCTTTGGTTCACCATGTATTCGAGAAATTTACCTCGCTTTAACTCCAAAAGAGCATTTAGCAGGATTTAACATGATTTCATTTCTCCGTATTACCTTAAAGAATTCGTCTAAGTCGACCACATGCTCCGGGGCTTTCTCGGCTTTTACCAAAGATATCATCCACATACACCTCCACATTCCTACCTATCTGCTCCCGAAATACTTTATCCACCATACGCGATAAGTAGCTCCTGCATTGATCCCCAAAGGGCATCTTCACATAACCAAAAGTTCGACAAGGTACAATAAAGTGACCTTTGGGATATCTCCCGGATACGATTGTATCCGGCGATATCCTTGATATGCGTCCATCATGCTAAGCAGCTCGAAACCATTGTGGAGTCAACTAATTGATCAATTCTCGGCAATGGGTAGTGGTCCTTGGGGCATGCTTTATTCGAGATCCCGAAAATCAATACACATCCTCCACTCGCCACCCCCTAGGGACCAGAACGGCGTTGGATAGCCATTACGGGAACTCGATCTTCTTCACCGTCCCGCATTAAGCAGCCTTCTCTACCTCTCTTCGATGATCGAGGTCCTTTTCGGCTCAGAAGTGCTTGAAGTTTTTATTTCATCGGCCTTACTTTAGGATCCGCGTTGAGATAGTGCATCGCCACCTCGTGGAGGTATCCCCTTCATATCTATAGGTGAGAAAGCAAATAGGTCAGCATTTTCTCTTATCAAACGTATTACCTCTTCGAAACCCGATGTTCCATCTCAAGGCCCCAATTTTGGTGGTAAATCCAGTTTTGTTGGGGAATATTTCCACTAGCATCAGCCTCTTCCTTGGTTTGTATCTTCGAGGTCCCTTCTCCCTCCTCCCGATGGACCTTGCATCTCTTCCGCTCCGGGTCCGATCCTCGGGCTCTGTTAAGCCGGTTAAAGTACGCTTTATCGGCCCGGCCTTTACGGAGTCTACATAGCACCTTCGAGACTGGAATCGGTCCCCTTTTACTTCTCCTACTTGATCTTCCACCAGGAACTTCATCTTCATATGATAGGTGGATACTATTGCACTGGAAAGTATTTAAAATTGGTCTTCCAAAGATCACATTATATGAAGACGGCACATCCACAATCGTGAACGCCCCCATCATGACCTTCCTTCGAGGAGGAGTACCCAAGCCCACCGCAACATCACTGTCCTAGTGGCTGAATAGCTCCTCCAGTGAAACCGTATATAGTCGTATCAATGGGTTCTAATCTCACGTTCAAGTTCATCCTCTTCAAACAGTCCAGAACATAATGTCCGCCGAACTTCTGTATCCACAAAAATACGTGCTACATCATATCCAGCAATATCGGTAGTAATTACCAAGGCATCACTATGAGGTCCCCGAGCCTCTCCACTATCTTCTCGGTCCGAAGTGGATGCGGGGCGGCTGTCATCCGCCCTATCTCCTTTATATCGACCTTCGTCCGCCTGCAGAGCCCTAACGGCGGCCTTCCTTGCCCCCGAATGAGTCTCCTTCAAGCAGGGCCTCCCATTATCATTTGGATGGCAGCTCTCTTGGGTGGTGGTTGCTCCTCCGGGTGGTCTCGTGAGCCCCGACGCTTGTCTTGTTTTTCTTGAGACTCCTTTCTTTTGAATCTCTGCGGGCCTTGACGGTCCCTATAGATGAATTCCTTCAGTGCCCACTGTATTAGCCTTTCAATTTCATCCTTCAAGTGAAAACATTGGTTAGTATCATATCCATACTTGTTATGAAAACGACAAAACCTGTCCTCTTTAGGCTTTAAAGGTCCCCTTGACCTTGTCCAAGGGAACTTCATCTACGGGTGATCTCGCCGCTACATCCAGGACCTCTGCGGGTTCTATCTTTAGTGGTGTATACTTTTCGAACTGCTGGGAACGTAACCGCCACGGGGTGGCTATTGTCGGGGCTGTATCTTTAGTTTCGTCCCCTTCTTCTTTAGGTCTCCTATTGGCGGCTTGACCTCAATTCTCTTGGCCTTCCTCACCTCCTCCAAGGTTACGTACTTCTCGGCTCTCCGCAGCAGCTCATCGAACGTGTCCACAAAGCTTCTTTGCCAAAGAGGAGAATAGGTCCCCATCACGTAAACCGTTAGTCAAAGCATTAATTTTTACCTCTGTGATGCGGAGGGCACCTCCAAGGCAGCTTGATTGAACCTTTTTAGGAAGGCCCGCAAGCTCTCTTTCTCTTCTTGTTGCATGTTGAACAACGTTAGTGTCGCCCCGGCTGTCTCTCGGCACTAGCAACCGATGTAAAAACAGTTGCTAAATTCTTCAAACGAGTTGATAGTATTAGGTCCCAATTGGCTAAACCACTGCTAAGCGGCCTTTAGCCAATGTAGTCAAGAAGACCCCTGCATTTGACCCCCTCACCGTAGCGGTGTAGGAGAGCTGAATTCTCAAATCGTACTGTGTGCTCATAGGGATCGGATGTCCCATCATACTCGTAATTCAAAGGTTTGAAGTTTTGAGGTAGCTCATCCCGCAAAATCTCATTAGAAAATCGAGAACCCAACACAGTGTCTAGAATTACTAACCCGAGCATTCATCTGCTTCCGCATCTTGTCCAATCCTTCGGAGAACCGAAAAATGGCCTCCATCATTCCTAGGATGAGAATCACCCTTACCTTCTACCGCCTCTTCAACATTCCTTCTCTCCCGCGGGATATTCCGTAATATCTCCACCTTCGGCTCTTTCGGGAGCTGTCCCGAAATCACCTCATCTTCCTCTGCGCGGCTTCGAGCCCTTGCTCTATCCCTTCCATTAGACCTACGTACTGAGATGACACCAAGACCGATTCCCTCGTTAACCTCTTTCTCATTTCCCTCCGGGGCATAGGGAATTGGACTCCTTCTCTCGTGGATAGCTTGCATGGTCCTTACCGTAGCATCAACTGCTCCTTGAAAGCCGCCGGTATCTCCAGATCCGCAGGCCTTGTGAGACAGAAACTCCTATACCAGGAATCACTACCGGCACAGTGGCCTTCGACTTGTCCGATGGGAGGCGGAGCGAGATGGTTCTTCCTCGCCTACTCCCGATCCGCCTAGAGCCTAACTTGCTCCCGGGAATCACATTTGCCTCCTCCCTCTCGTACATTGGGTGTAGGGGATCCACTCGAGCCTTTTCTATGCCCGGCCCATAGTCACCGCTGCACGAGATGACACCACTTCCCTTCTTGCTATTGGTCCAAGATGGGGGGTGGAAAAGTGACACCAAAGAGGGCCGACCTCTTCCCCCATCATCCTTCTTGGATTCATCTTGTCCTCCAGCCATAATAATCACGGTTATAAAGGAAACTCACGTCTTAGACCCAAGTTTCCCATAGACGGCGCCACTTGATGCGTAAGACAAAGTCACGCTAACAAGAATCGAACCCCGTACTCCGAGATCCGTGAGATCACTCTTCAAACACGTGCCAAAACAGCATAATCTGAACCCGAACACGAGCTTTGAATACCTGCAAAATACGTCGGAGGGGTCCCGGGCGTAGGGACTTCGACGCTCAAGTCGGCCGATCGAAAAGTGTGTAAAAGGAGGGCCCTAAATACCCGGTTAGGGACCTCTCGGGAGCTAATATAAGTTAATCGAATGGATGCTAATAGAGATAGTTTTACGTGCTCGAAGTGTGATTAGTAAGTAAGTGAATTCGTACCTTTTTCATCACTGGATCATACATAAATAATACACTGGAAGTGGACGGTTATCACCACCCTCCGATGAAGCTCTCCACTCTTCATCGTGTTCCTCCCACATTCACGTCCATCCTCCACGCCCCACTCCTCATTCCCGGAATATTCCCTTCCAGATCTTTCTTGATATTCTCTTCAAGCTCTGTTGACCGATTCTTGGCTTGTCCCTTAATTAACTCCTTATCCTAGCGGTTTATCCTAACCGCCACCCCCTTTTCTTGGTACTTATCCTAACTACTTGCGATATTCTGTTAATCTAATCCCATATCGCATTCTGGGGCTTACTTGCGAACTTATCCATACGCTTATCGCTCTGGGCTCCTCTTTGGGCCCTTGTTGGGCCCTAGCCCCTATTTCGGCTCTATACCCTTACTTGGGCCGAATCGGGCCCATAACATATTTGTACCGTATCAATATATATTACCTACCATTGCATCCATCCGCTTACTACGTTGGGTCAAAAAGGTATGTAACTTATTTCAAGTTTAGTATTTTAAGTTAAGATGACAATTTATGTATTTTTGAAATTATGGTGTCTACATTTTGGCTCTATAGTTTAAACTTAAAACTTATTAGGATGCCTTCAAGACGATGAAGTTGCGATGTTGCGGTATATGAAATAAATATTTAAAGCGACTTTGATGAGTTATACTTTGATGTCAATTATTCACTAATTTGAGATTAATTTTCGAGGACGAAAATATTTTTAAGAGGGGAAGAATGTAATACCCATAATTTTATTAAATTTATATATGTATTAAATTATTTATTTAATTCTTATTTCTTTTATATATATTATTATATTTTTTAAATTAAAATTTATAGATAAAGATTCAAAAGACATTTGAAATTTAAATTCTAAATCTAATCTCACTCAAGCCCAAACCAATGCTTAATAAATCTATTTATATATGATCTCACCCTAGATGATTCATATATACAAATTTCAATTTTATCAATTACTTTCACGAAAAAAATTCACGGTTCTTCTCGAATTATATTATCTCTTCCACTAAGTTTTCGGTAAATTCTTTATTCCTTACCAAATTACTTTCTTCCAGGATTATTTTTCCAACTCATATTTTAATATGCAAACGGTCTCTGTGTTGTTCTCAATATATATATAAATAGTGTGTAGTTTTTTTTTTTATATTGATGTTTTTTATTTGAATTCAAAAGGAAAAATATATTGAGTGAATTAAACCTGTTAATTAACTTTCCTGAAAAGCAAATAATTAAATGGAATTACTTTTAGTCTTTTATTTAAAATTGATTTTATAAGAAATAATGTTAATTTAGAAGTATTCGTTAAAAAGATTAGAATAGGATCTTGATTAATTAAATTAGTCTTAAGAATTTCAAATAGAATTTATTTTGAGGATTTAAATCATTTAATTTTTTAGTGGTATTAATTATTTGTGTTAGGCGATCAGAATCGAAGAGTAGGGCTTGAGACAATTGCGACAATTTCATCCACGTCATTAATTTCGGTGGAGATTTCTATCTTACTATGTTTGTCTCTATTAAATGCAATCTGCGATTTTAATGTCATTCATGTGAAATATTTATGAGAAAATGTCTGACTTTTATAAATGAGATGACGATAGGTCTTCCGACCTTTATAAACGAGGTGATGATAGGTCTTTTGACCTTTATAAACGAGGTGACAATAGGTCTTGACCTTTATAAATGAGGTGATGATAGGTCTTCCGACCTTTATAAACGAAGTGATATTAATTCACTAAATGTTAATGTGATTGATTAATTTAAATACTTATTGTATTTAGTTTAGACAAGCATGTCGTCATTGAGTCGTGATTTACTCACCCTTTCTTTTTCCCTTTTGAGATTGAGAGCCAACGTGGTATAACGGAGGATGCATAGCCTAGAGATTAAATTAGCTCACTTTGAATTTTATCTAGTTATTTATTTATATTCATAGTAACAAGTTTTAATTTTTATTGTCGTTGATACTCACTCGAATTTAATTAAATTGAATTTTATTTTGAAGTCTTCCGCTATTTGTTAAATAAAGTTGTAGTCATTTTCTCAAGTTTAAATTCTCGTTCACGCTTTTTATTTTAAAATTATTATTTATTTTAAAAATATATATTTATGAAAATTGAGGCGTGACAGTGATAGTTAGTATGATGTCGTTACCTCCCTTCCGGGTGTTTTATTTATATGTACCTAGGCATAATAATCGTTATCATGGTTATCTGTCATTACTCCGCATGTTCTCCTCGTGATGTCATGCGTGGATCCTCTCATTCTCGAAAAACTATATTGTGCCTACAATTCCCCTCCTCGGACGGAGGTGGACCAAGTCAATGAGGAATATTGGGAATATTCTCGACTTGGGTCTTAATCTTCTCAACCGAATGTCATTGCCCACGTTTCCTCGGCCTTTATCGGGTACTTCATCGACATAGGACTAATTAATATTGCCTTTTGGGCTTCCTGTCTTGTCCGGGCCTCGTGGCCCAACCGTAGTCAAGCTTGGGCCTCGCGGCCCACTCGTAGCTTGAGCTTGGGCCTCACGACCTATAGTTAATTTGGACTAAGCCTATCTCGGGTTTTCCTCCCTCTCTTGAGGGTATTCATTTATATCACCGGGCCCTAGTGGTCCGAATATCTTTAGGCCCTACGCGTAGTTGGGTCCGATATTTTTATCCGTATCACACACCATTCTAAATTTTTATCTTTTAAGTGAGCACACAAAATGTCAATACTACCATCTTTCAATTTTCCAACTACATATATTAGTAAATACACCACTTCATTTTTGGAAAACCTTTTTGTTTCCCTACAAATTTTTAGTAAAAATACCATCTCGATATCAAAAAGAAAAAAATATGTACATCGCATATGCTACATTTTCGGCTCTGGTGCTCCAAAAATGCGGCATATGTTCGAAATTTTTTTTTTTAAAAATAAATAAAATTTTGTTCTCTTTTTTCGAATATATGTATAGTTTTCGAATTTTTTTACTAAATATGAACAACATTTTGAATTTTTTTCCCTAAACATATGTTGATTTTTTTTCCCAAAATATTGAACTTTTTTGAAAATGTAGTTCGAAAAAATTTGTTTTTTTCAAAAAATAATCAAAATTATTCAAAAATTTCGCAAACCAAAGGCCGAAATTTAAAATCTGCACAATTTCAACCTAAACAACGAAAAACCGTAAAAAAAAAAAAAAAGAAAGTGAGATCTTCAAATCGAAAAAAAAACATAGTGAATCTTCAAATGGGTCTTCAACAACCTTTTTGTACCTCGGATGCAGCGACAATACAGTGTGAAAAGGGTTATAAATTTAAATTTAGATTAAACAACGAGAAAGAAAGGTAATAATTGGGGAGGGGAGGGCTACAAGAAATTTGGGGTTGCAAGAAAGAGAATTAAGATAAGAAAGGGAGACGTTTGGGCTGCTGGAAAAGAAAGAGAAGGGAGGTGAAAGAAAAGAAAGAAAAGGTGCAACAGTGACGATAGAGGATGGTGACAACGTAAAAGAGGGAGAAAGAAAACTATGATTTTTTTAGATGATACAAAAGTAAAATAGAGTGGTGTATTTATTAATATTACAACTTTGCAAAACTAATAAGGGCAAAATAAGTAATCTAAGGATGATGTGTTTACCAAATATTTAAAAATGGTTGGTATTTTCATTTGTCATGTGTATTTACCATATTTAGTGGTATGAATAACTTGGGCCTTAATTTTCCTATCTTTCTTCATTTATAACTCATTAACACACCATAAAAATTAAGGCAAAAACTCTGTTAGATACATGAGATGAGACTTAGAATATCAAAAATATTATTAGGGGTATCAATTATATGAGCGGTGATATCAATTGTATGGGATTCGAAATTGCAAAAAAAAGTGGTCAGAGGGGTATCAAATACGTGAGAAGGGGTATCAAATATGTGAGCAGATGTATCAACTATGTAAAACATGTCGAAATGAGGCTCATTTCATATATGAGACTGTCTCACTCATGAGTGAAAATAAATAAATAATCGTGTAATGTAGTAGTCGTATGAATTAATTAAACGACTATTGAATTGTTTCTTTAAAGCAATTATTTAATTTGACAAAGTGCAATCCACACACATTAAAATTGTTGAAATTAATATGGGTGTATTAATCTCAAAGTGGTAAACAATTCAAACAAGAACCATCTCAAGCTTTGCGCAGAAAAAGAACACATGAACAAACCAGTTACGTGGTTTGATGATAAACAACTACATCCATAGGATCAGGAAGCTCCAAATTCACTATATGAATGATTTGATTACAGATTACAGCATCAATTCGTTCAAAATTTAGGAATTCTCAACAATCTCTCTAAAAATTCTAATTTTCTCTCAATGGGTAAAATTGTAACATACTAATTGGAAAAAATGTATATCTATATTTTGTATCAAAAACCGATCAAAACCTAGTAGCTCATGACCGCCGATTTTGCAAGATGATGATCAAAGACTGCAAATCACACTTCAGCGCCGAAGAGGGAAAAGTCGTTAACAAAACCGTTAATTCCTATTTTTAAACATAACAACCGATTCTTGACTTAATAACGGTTCTTCACACTAAAGCCGGTTCTTGACTTAATACTCCTTCTCAAATCTTCTGTCAAAGGTATTAGTTTCTGATCACATTGATACTTCTCATACTGACTCCACAAAAATATACATTCACGTGAAATTAAACCAGATAATCCTACTCAATTACGTAAATTATATTTATATTTTGTATATATTTTTTTAGGTAAAGAATCTAGGAAAACTCAATTTTATAAGAGCTTTAAATTAGGACACTGAGCGTGTAAAATGATACTTATTCATCATATATCTCTTCAAATAATTTAATATGAAAAAATGCATATGATTAGTATGATCAGCTGAAGTTTGTATTTAAATATAATCAATTTCGTTCAGGAAGATGAGGATGAGCTATTGGTAGCTAAAATTTCATATTTAAGTGCAAGATGCATTATTATACTACTTAGTTTAATACACTCGGCTAGATATTACTTTCTCCGTAAATTTGTTAACTACATTTAGTTTACGACAAACCGTAGTGTTAATGAAATTGTGTAAAAAATATACTTTGATATTTAAAAGGAATTATTGACATGAATCTACTATTT
Organism: Paraleonurus japonicus; assembly: GCA_030762865.1. NCBI lineage: Eukaryota > Viridiplantae > Streptophyta > Magnoliopsida > Lamiales > Lamiaceae > Paraleonurus > Paraleonurus japonicus. Next base: position 17,487,419 of record CM061052.1, on the reverse strand, counting down.
CATTAGAAAAATATTGAAAATGACCACAAATAAAATTGCAACCATTAAGAAAATGTTGATAACCCTCTACACTTATACATTAAATAATGTATTATTTGATTTTACTGATGTTGATTATCTTTTGTATTCATATAAAATGTTCCCAAACTGATTATGTATTTAAAATAGAAAACAAAAATTTTGTTTAAAATACAAGTAACTCAAGTAAGCTATGAAGAAAATATGGGTGATTTATTTACATAATTATTGTCCAAGACATTTTTTGAGATACATAGACTTTCCAAACTCACTTAATATATGTACATAACATTTTAGAGGTGTAGACTTTAGGGGAAGTCACAACATAATTGCATGGTAACTTTTTTTTTTTTCTTTCGATCAAGATTTATTTTTCCACTGAAGTTTTGTTACTTGACAAGATTTTTAGCGAAAGAATATTTATGCACAATCCACCATTTTGATTTGGCATTATGGATAGTGTTTGTTGAATGAAAAACACATTAATTTGACTTCATAAAAATAATTGATGGAGGAATAATGCCAACAGTTTATTATATTTCATTTCATATGTTATGAAATGTTGTAACCTATATAAAGAAATTTCTTATAGAATAAGAATAGAAATTATTCCCGCCTACTTTTCTTTGCTTCTCTTTATTTCTTCATATATTTTATGACAATGGCAATATTATTATAGGGTAAAAATTTGTGTGAATCGGATGTGTACGATGAATTTTATATTTACCACATTTATTATCACTATCACATTTACTTATAATAAAGGCATGCATGCATAAGAACGGTAAAAATAAAGTTCTAATAATAGATATAGAGTTAATATATGCACCTAATTACACTAGTGTTCCTCTTATTATAAATACTTGCATGCGATCAAAAGAAAATTGTGGAGAAAATGGATACTCAAAAATGAAAAAGGATATTACTCAAAAAATAAAACCAAAATTCAAAATCCGAGGGTCTCGTCTTACTTTCTCTCTAGTAGAGAATTTCTCTCTCCTTAGAGCTATCTCTAGATCTTATCTAGAACGATCTCTCCTCGTGAAAAATCTTATCACGGTGACTATCCGGCTTCCCCAAATATTTGTATAATCGGGCGACATAATCTAAGTAATCATTACATATCAAGGTAAGATTAACTAAGATCGAGATGTATCTTACGATTTTTACAAGTGGTCTGTTAGATTTTTAAAGTTTAGGGCTCAACAACAAAATCAAGTTATAAATCTATCAAGGATCCCCCAAATAATTTGTCCTATGCTCCTGTTCCACAAATAATTCAAATTGCCAAAATATTCTCTCTCTCTCTCTCTCTCTCTCTCTCTCTCTCTCTCTCTCTCTCTCTCTCTCTCTCTCTCTCTCTCTCTCAACTCTGCAATGGAGTTTTCCCGGCTATAGGAGACGTTGGATGAAGCGTGGGAAGAATGGGCGAAGGATGAAGCGAAGGAGAGTGTTGCGGTTTTGAATAGGAATCTCGTACCACGAGTAAGTAACGGCTACGATCTTCGAGTTCACAACAAAAATTCATTGGAACAAAAGATTTGGAGGCGGTGAACTCGATCCGGTGGCCAAGCCTACTGTTGGTGTTCATGCGGTGGGAGAGAGGATATATCTTGCCGATTTTCAAAGTGCGGTTGATTGCAATAAGGTATCGCGAAGTAGCCTTGGCAATTAAGTAACTCACCGATGGTTTTCGAGAAAGGTACATGGGATGAGAAAATGGCTGAAATTGTAGTGAATGAGGTCCCATTTTGGATCCAAATTCATGGTCCGGAGCTTCAATCGCTAACAAGGTATGTGGGGGAGGTAATGGATAGTATGATTGGGAAAGTAAAGGAAGTGGATGGCACCGATAACTTAACCGCACTGGGGTAAATGTCTTAGAGCTAGAGTATTGATTGATGTTGCTAAGTCGTTGATTCGAGGTTCAAAGGTGGTCTTTAGTGGTTCATCGTATGTGGTGGTGTTAAGGTATGAAAGATTAAGTGAATTTTGTTATGTTTGTGGTAAGTTGAATCACTTGGAAAAGGATTGCCCTACTATATTTCTTGAGGAGGAAGTTTACTGTTAGAGAAAAAGAAAATATGAGGCTTGGCTTAAAGCGAGATGGAGTGAAGGGAATAACGATAGAGGACATTTCTAAAAGCTTCAACAATAAGGGCAAGCAAAAAGAGGTATGCTTTGATATGGGAGATATGGGCCAAATGAAGGAGGACGAGAGAGAGCATCCGGCTATTCAACCGGTCAATATGGAGCCTAACTCTTCCATGGCAATACAAGATGTGCACACACCCTTGGAGCCTCTAGGGAACGAGAATGGGAAGGGGCGTAAACTCGGGAGGAATTGAATGTATTGTGCAAGGTGTCTCAACAGAATGGGGCGGCTATTTGGTACTCGAGTTTAATATCGCTACTTTTGGGAACCCGGTGGGAATTACAAACTGGAATGCAATTGGAGCCTTATAGTAATTTCAATACTGGATTAGATCGGGCTAATATCCAGATGTGGGGAGCAAGATCGGTACCAATGGACACCGGAATAAATGCTATTGGGGGATTTCAAGAATGCAACCCTATGCGGAATTTTGTGATGAAAGTGGATCAAGGGAATAGATTTATTACCGAAAGTGCTAACTTTCAAATGCTAGAGGGAAGGATATGGAACAGGAGGTCAATAGCAACAAAGTCAGAAGATAAAGGCTTCTAGAAAAGCTAAACTTATCTCAACCGGGCATAGGGTGATGCAGATAAGACTTGGTAAAAAGAGAGGAAATGAAGAAGCAGGGAGAAGCAGGTGGGAGGCAAGAAGCCGAGAAAACAGTGTTGAAGATAACGAAGGTGCGGAGAATGGAGATGAAGATGATCAACAGCAGAATGGCAAATGAGCGAGGCGGTGGGATATCCTCAAAACAAACCAACTACTAGAGAGGCGGAGCTCGACGGTGAGTCGGCTCCATGCCGGCAAAATAAGCACTGATTGTTTGGAATGCACGTGGTCTCGGGGATAAACGTGCATTCCTAATGCCGCAAAGATCTGGTTGCGGAACTTAAACCCTCTGTACTCTTCATATCCGAATCAAAAGTCCGTTGTAATATTGATAGTAAGTGGACTAAGTCTTTAAGCTTTGTTGGTGTTTTATTTGCTTCATCCTATCGGTACTAAGGGTGGCTTGTTGTTATTTTGGAATGATAAGGTGAATGTTAAGTTGCGTTCTTACTCTTGTTGTCATATTGATGTTAATATTGTGTGGGAGTTCTATGAGGTGGAGATTTATCGGCTATTATGGCCCTCCTAAGTTTGATGATAGGAAACCCTTTTGGAGTTTGCTTCATAAACCGTATGCGATGAGAAATACGAGATGATGAAAGTCGGCTTCTAGGGGGTGATTTTAAAGATATTATGTATGAGTTTGAAAAGAAAGGAGGGGCTAAGAAACGTATGACTCGAGAATAATAATTTGTATTTATTGTAGAAAAATTGGTGTTAACAATCTTGTTAATTATGGCCCAAAATTCACTTGGACAAATAGAAGGAGAGAAACGGGAAAGGTGAAGGAAAGATTGGATTGTTTTTCGCAAATGATGCGTGGAGAAATTCCTTTCCTTCGCGAAAATGATGAATTGTGGATATTTTGGATCCGATCATAGGACAATTAAATTAGTTTTGAATCATAAAAATGGGTTGTAAAGAAAAATAATGTAAAGCCATTTATTTTTTAAAATAAGTGGCTCCTAGAGAACTCATTTAAGGAACAGGCGTAAGATGTTGGGATGATGCAAAAGTAAGAGGCACATTGTGTAATACCCGAAATTCTTATATGGATTATTAATGCATGTTATTAATTTTAATAAATTAAGTATTATAATTTGATATTTTTTCTAATTGAAATAGAAAATTAAATATTGTATAGTTTTTAATAAAGTGTATTTATATACGTATATATTTATAAGAGGTATTAAATAGAATATATATATATATATATATATATATATATATATATATATATATATATATATATATATATATTAAGTAAGTTAATTAAAATACTAAGTTTAAGTTCTGAGATAAATATATTATGTTTAGATAAAGTAAAGTTATTATAAGTTAAATTGAAAAGTTAGTTGACGTCCGTATTAACTTCACTTTCCTCATTTTTCCTTAATCGGTATGATAGCGCGTGCGGTAAGTAAATTTTCTTCTTTTATTTTCTCCGTTCACGCCGCCTTATTCCGGCAGCTTTCTCCGTATTATCATATTATATATGGAAATGCTCGTAGCAATTCGTAGATTGTAGAAATAAAATCACTTGTTGTTTCGATTCCCGTAGCGTCAGAAAATTTAGTGCGAAGCTTAAAAATTCTTGTTTAAATGTACTTTTTCATTCAATCACCACCGCTGCTCCTAAGAAACGATAGGTGGCGAGGCTTATACCGTTGTGAAGTTTGTTGTGCGTAGAGTAGAATTCTATTCTCCATTATTAGAATCGGTGTATGAAATCAATAGAAAAATAAGCCGAAAGTGATGCATAGAAATGGATTTCAACGTTTAGAATTAAACTTTATTTTTGTTGATTCTTACGTTTTGAGTCATTATGGGATGTAGTAATGGTCATAGGCCTATTTTTTAGTAGGAAACGATGAAAATGGAGTATCAAAAGCTTGAAATGAACGCGTTAATGGCGTAAGTGATATTTCGTCCGCTCACGGCCTTCACGGCCGTCACCTTTCCGGTGGTCGTTGGAGGTGGGGCCTGGGTGAAATGGGAAGCCGAGATTGTAATGATTCCAATGGTATTTTTGGTTTTCCGATCGGAGGTGTAGAATGACGGTAGGGACCACTTGCACAAAAGCTTGAAAGTAGAGGGGAGGCCAAAGAGAATTAGATTAACTTCAGAACTAAAATGCAAATCTTATATTTTGGTCAACTGACCAGTCAACGGCCAAAGGTCAACGGTCAATGTTGACTTTTCGTTTAATTACGATTTTGCCCCTCATTTTCAAATGCTTGTAGAATCTTCGTTGTTCATCCGATTTGATCCAAACCAAATACAAATCGCTCCAAATTGAAATACATTTTAATTCTAAAATCACGAGATGAACAGAATTATAAAATGACCATTTTACCCGAACGGTCAGACGACATAAACTCCCGCTTTTAATCCAAATTCTTCGCTTTAAATCCGTTTTTATCCCAACAAGTTTCTATGCGCTCTAAATAGGATTATATTATCAATAAACTAGCTAATTTGTCTTTTGACCGTCAAACGCATTAATCGAACTTTAAAAGCCTTAGGAAAAGACTGGTTTACCCTTCTACCTCTAAATCAAATCCAGTGGTCATGAAACCCTAGGAAACTCTTATTATAGTTATTATAAGTTAATTATTATGTCTACCGCAATGTTCGAGCATACGATAATATTTGTAGGGCCGGAAGAAGAAATCAAGCATAAAAGCAATTTCGCTCTCCAAAACAAAGTGCACATGACTAATTAGGTGGGATAATTTCCACTCTTACTTGAGTTTAACATTCCATATTATGATTGTTATGTTAAGGTGCGATATGTGAGTAATATATGTCATGATTATGCAACAATTGTGATATTATGTTCAAGCCGGTAATGGCCCGTACTATGTATATTATGTTCAAGCGGGTAATGGCCCGTACTATGTTCAAGCCGGTAATGGCCCGTACAATGTTCAAGCCGTAATGGCCCGCATAATGTGCACATGAGTTATGTTTTCATGTTATGTGTTATTTGCATATACATTTTATCGGTGCAATCATTGAGATTATTCCACGTGGTGTATTTGAAACACTCATCCCTCATATCCATTATTACTGAGATCTTGAGTTTGATGTTGAGGGACGATGAGGATGCGCAAAGACTGTACCTTTTGGTTCGGTTGTGTAATTATTATATATATTATGAGTTATGCATACTTTGGAGTGAAAAAATAATGGTTCTTTTGTTTGATTAATATATATATCTTTGGTTGAAACGTATAACAATACATATTTTGCTCTTTTGCTTTTGATGTATAATTATCGCATGTGAGCGAGGTTTGTTAAATTCTTCTTTCTTAAGTACATATCACCGATTTTACGGTTGCTTTGGGGTTAATATTTTTAATTTGGTTATAGCTTCCGCTTATAAAAAATAATAATTTTATTATCGTATACTGAAATGAGTTCTAAATTGTATTTAGTAGCGCCTCAACCCCAAAGTAACATTATTGTTAAAAGGAAGAGAACTTGGGCGCCACACATTGCCTAGTAGACTTGCTTATTGTGGTGAACTTCTTCAGAGGTGGGATTTTACGGAGGTAGGTAATACCAGGAATAAAATTCACGGTTTAACAACGAGATTAATACGTTTCTTTTGGATGAAGACAATGAAGAAGATGATGAGGCTATTCTTAATAAGTAAAACCGGTTGGAGAAGCTCCTTCTACAAGAAGATGTTCATTGGCAACAAAGATTTAGGATGCAATAGCTCAAAGTCGGAGACCTAAACACATCCCTTTTTCATCAAATTACTAGAGCTCGTAGAGAGACAAATTATATTAACAAGATGGTGGACGACGAAGGTCAAGCGTGGACTTCTCGGCGGGACATTTCCAAGTGTGTTGTGAAATATTTTGAAGACCTTTTCAAGTCGACTAAGCCATCTTGGGACATGATTGGAAAAGCTTTAAGATATGCGGAAATGAGAGTAGACAATGCTATGAATGCATATTTAGAGGGAGATTTTTCAGATGAGGAGATCGGAAGGCTATGTTTGAAATTAATGCATCGAAAGCACTAGGTCCAGATGGTTTTTCCGCCGCTTTCTTTCATAATCTCCGGGATGATATTGAGGATGATATTTGTAGGGATGTTAAGTAAGTATTGAACCATGGCGGAAGGTTAGAGGAATGGAACAATACGGTGATCACCTTGGTGCCAAAAGTTAAGAAGGCGGAAAGAATTAAGGACTTCGGACCGATTAGTCTGTGTAATGTGATCTACAAAATTGTGGCGAAGGCAATAACCAATAGAATACGAATTGTGATGGATAAGATAATTGATCAAAATCAAAGCGCATTCGCTCCGGAAAAGGCCGATCACAAATAATATACTTATTGGTTTTGAGTGTATGCATTGGTGCGAAACTCAAAGAGTAAACAGGTATGTTGCGCTTAAACTTGATATGAGTAAAGCGTATGACAGGTGGAGTGGAAATTTGTGGAAGAGATTATGAGAAAGTCGGGATTTTCTATGAAGTGGGCAGAATTAGTGATGTGATGCATTAAATCGGTTTCATATACGGTCGGGATCAATGGATAGGTAACGAGAAGATTATTCCTTCCAGAGGACTACGACAAGGTGATCCAATCTCTCCATATATGTTTGTCATATGTGCACGGGGCTTTTCTTCACTCATTACAGGATATCAAACCCGGGGTTAATAAAGAGCTTAAGGATGTCTTTGAGAGGGCCGGTGATTACTCACCTCTTCTTTGTCGACAAAAGCCTTTTATTCTTTAAAGCGGATCAAGAATCGTGCAAGAATATTAAAGAATGCTTCGACCTTTATGAAGGGGCTTACGAACAGAGACCATCAACTATGAAAAATCGGCTCTCACTTTTAGCCCCCATACGCTAAAACTTAACCAACAAAGGGTGAAAGATATCGGCAGATCAAAGAGAGCAAGAGCCATGTATTATATCTAGGGGCACCTTCATTTTCTCTCAAGAAAAAAAAGGATCCAATTTAGCTATTTGAAAGACAGGATGAAGAAGAAAATTGAAGCATGGTCGAGCGTAAAATTTTCAAAAGGAGGGAAGGAAGTTTTAATAAAAGCAATTCTACAAGCTATTCCAATATATGCTATGGGATGCTTTAGAATCCCCTACATCCATATGCAGGGAGATGGAGATGATTTGTGCGAGGTTTTGGTGGGAATCGTCAAATAAGAATGGGGGCTTCATGGAGATCCCGGGATTGGTTATGTAAGCCTAAGGAAGAAGGAGGATTGGATTTTAGAAGATTTGGTTGCTTCAAACAGGCCTTAGTAGCTAAGCGAGATTTGGAGAATCATTTCTCAACCCAATTCTCTAGTGGCGCAAGTATTTAAGGCTCGGTATTTCAGGAATGAGGATATTATGCAAGCGAGGCCTTGGAGCTAATCCTTCATTTGTGTGGAGATCCTTGTGTTGGGGGAGAGAGTTGTTAAGTAAGGGGATTGGATGGAACATTGTTAATGGAAGGAGCATAAAGGCTAATAGAAGAGATTGGTTTTCCATTGGCTTGTAGAAGGAAGTTCATCTTGTTCCATCCCGAATCAATTGGTTGCGGCATACATTAATACGGAGGAAGAGTGGGTGGAAGAAAAGGTTCAAAACGACTTTGTGGCATTTGAAGATGAGGAAATTTTAAACGCTAAAATTTGCAAGGATGGAAAACAAGATTGGAGATATTGGAGATACCATCCAAAAGGGAAGTATATAGTAAAACTGGATATCATATGAGGATGGAAAAAATAAGAGTGAAGTTGAAGGGCGAAGCCAAGCAATTGACAAAATCGTCGATTGGTGGGAAAATACGTGGAACCTCAAGGTACCTCCTAAGTTAAAAATATTTTGGTGGGAACTTTGTTTAGATATTATTGCTGCGATGAGAAACTTAAAAACCACCATGAGCATATTTCTCCATCATGTCAACTTTGTGGTTTTAATAGAGGCAACCACGATACATGCTATTTTTAGGTGCCCTTTTGTTAAAAGTGTGTGGCATGGATATGGAGTGGTAGTGCCAACTAAGAGAGCGGAAGTTGATGATTCCATGCAATTTCTTTCGGACCTCTTTCATTTGATTAAGTTTAAATTGAAGGAGGATTTAATTGTAATAGTGTTGGGTATATGGAGGAAGCGGTGTGAGTCCCATGTATAGAGATGGGGCTTCCATAAAATCGGTGAAAGTATTTTCCCATCACGATATTAGTTGGTCGATTTCAATGGTTGAAGAATACAGAGATATGAGTAGTAAGTTGCAAAGGAGAGTTCCATCGTCTTCCCCCAAAGCGATAATGGAGGAAATGGTGTCATGCAAGCCCGAAGGCTGTAGTATTTGTGGACGCAAGCTTTAGGGAAGGAAGGCAACAGGCGGACATCGGTGTTGTTATTGTCAATAACGAAGGGAAAGTGGATGATGTCTGGCTTTTTGTAAGAGTAATGTTCAATCCCCATTGGAATCAAAGTTGTTGGCAATCTTAGAGGGAGTAAAAGCGGTGCGACAACGAGGTCTCCGTAAAGGGTGGTTTTATTAACGGATTGTTTATAAGCTCGTAAAGCTGATACAGGAAAATGAGACATTTGAAAAGTCGGGGTGGGTACACCTTGGAGAAAATAAAGGATATGTTGAGAGCATTTGAGATAGGGAAGCTGATACACATAAGGAGAGATCTCAATGAAATAGCTCATCTCGTGGCGAAAGGAGCATTCTCACCTGTTGGTCCTCCGGATTGAATTAGTACGAAGGTGAAGGAGTTGGTTCAAGAGCTATGGTCTAGTGTTTAGTGTTATTGTAGCTCTCAAGGTAAAAAAAAAAAAAAAGATTCAGAATCCGAACTGTGGAATACCAAAACTGCGCATGCCGAAATGCAGTAAATACAATACTGCCACTGATGATGAGTAATGAGTCTAATGACTGCCTCTTTCAGCGTACGACTCACTACCTTATTTATTAACCTGAACTCTATATATGGTTGTTAAATCTATACATACATAAATATGTGTATACATATGCATCAACATATAACAAAAAAAGATTCTCTTCAACAAACCCCATAATATAAAAAAATGACCAAAAAAATTATTAAACTCTTTTGAAGCCACGAAAATCTCAAGAGGCATATTTTCCATGATCAAGCAATCAAACCCACCCAAAAAGAAGTAAAAATGATTAATTTTCTTTATTAATTTTGCTGTGTGTAATTTCCTTTAAAAAGCAGCAAAAACAAAATCACAATCTGCTCAAGTAACAAAAAAATTCATGTTTTCTCATTAACCAACAAAAAAGAAAAAAAAAAACTATGATTTTTTCTGTTGAACATCTTCTAACCTTATTTCCCTGGAGAAAATGGCTGCGGTTAGTCTTTCTCCAGTTCTTGCTGGTTCTGATTTACATCTTGTGAGCAATAAAGGATGCACTGCATTCACCGTTTTTTTGCTGCTAATTTCTTCAGTCATTCTCCCTTTTTCTTCATCTTTATCATTTGCAGCGATGGGAATTTGCAGATGCTCTGAATTTTCACCATTTTCTGCAGCTTGTTTATCCTCTTCTGGTCCAGAAAATGAAGAAGCCCAGAAAATACCTCCCAACGATGAAGATCTATAAGGAGCAGATCTACACCTCGTCAAAATCAAAGCATTTTTAGGTATGGAAGAAGAAGAAGACGAAGAAGATTCCAGAAAATCTTTTCCCCTTTCACGAGATTCAACTCCAAAATTCTCATACCTACTACTATAATCATCACCAGCAACAACATTTTCCCTAGTTTCATCTTCACGATTAGAATAAATCCTAAACGAATCTTCAGTAGCGTCAATTTTTTTGCAATAACCAAACCTAAAAAAATTGCAAAATGCCCTTCCAAAGGGCTTCTTCTTACGCCTCGCGGAAATTCTCCCACAGAACAGCGCTTTCTTCAACCACCACCAATGGCGGCGCTTCGCGGCAGCGGCGCCGGTTTTCCTGGCCTTAGATTTACCGGCGCGGCGGACCCTGACTTGGCCAATGCAAGTAACTTTCGGAGAAGATGGCTCCTGCGTGGCTTCAATTACCGTAGGGTTACTTCTTTTACTGCGGAGGTAAAAATGGGGCTCGAACGTGATCTTCCTCTGCTTCTGCTACCCACATTGCTTCTCAAGAATCTCATCAATGGCGGAGGAAATTTGTCGGCTCGGCTTGGGCTGGATAACGGTTTCGATAGAGCTTTCATCGTGCTAAAATACGCAGCCTGCGCAACAATAAAATGCGCACTTGCTAAATATAACAGTAATTGGTTTTTGCCTTCCCTGCTTTCTTTCTATATGTTTCTTCTGTTTTGTTACTTCTGAGTATCATATAATGTGTCTGTATGTATAGGTGTGTGCATAGGTTTAGTTTGTGCTTGTGTGGTGGGTATTGGGGGGTGGGGGGTGGGTGGGTAGGTGTGTTGCATTTGTAGGGGTGTAGAGTGGGACACGTTAAGATAAGCCCACATAGGTTTCATCATTTAGTTATATGCAAATTATAAATATATTTATTTATAGATATATATGTAAGATAAACATGAAGATATCCAACTCCAAATAAATCTTTTCATTATATATATATATATATATATATATATATATATATATATATATATATATATATATATATCGGATTAAGAAGATGTTATTTGTATGTATATTGAAAAAAATTCATTTTTATATTGACAAATACACTTGTACATGTCAATTGTTTGTGTATCCATTAGGGGTGTGCATCGGTCGGTTCGGTCCACCGAACCGACCAAAACCCCTGCACCGAATCTAGATCGAATTTTTTTCTCAACCCGAACACCGAATCGAAATTTTCAAAACCGAACGGTCGGAAATCGAAATATTTTGGTTTGGTTTCGGTCTCGGATCGAACAAACATAATTTTTTTATATTTTTAAAAAATTAAAAGTAAGTGCAAAAATTAATTAAAATTCTAAAACCACATCAAAAAGACAATAATTGCATTGATATAATATTAAGCATTAATATTAAAATTATAAAAACACATCAAAAATAATAGGATTAAGTATTATTGATTAATATATTAAGTATTATATTTAATATTATTATATATATAATATAATATATATAAATATAATATATATATATATATATATATATATTTCGGTCGGTTTGATTTTTACATTAGTAAAAACCGAACACCGAACCGAAAATCGAAATTTTAAATTTCTTTCGACCGAACACCGAACCGAACACCGAAACCGAACTAAATTTTTTATTTCGGTCTGGTTTGGTCGCTTTTTTCGGTCCAACCCGAATTATGCACACCCCTAATATCCATAGTTTATTTTTCAAATGATACTTACAGTTGCTCAAAATCTAAAAATTAAAATTTTATTTTTTTATATTTAAAATAATAAAAAACTAATTTTATTTTCTCAAATTAAAATATTATAAAAATATCTAGTTTATACATGTCATTCAATTCTCCATTTTAAATCACTTACCAAATTACTCACTCCAATAAGAAAATTTTTTTATCCTTCATTTTATATCTTTTAATACTAATAAATAACACTTTTATTAAAACATAGTATATCATTTGATTTTGAGCAATTTGAATTATAACAGAGAGAGTATGAAAGTTATTTTAGTAAATAATATTAGTTGTAATTAAATAGTACTTCATTAGTTATTTTTATAGTATTAGTTGTTTTACGGAGTAGTAGTACTCCCTCCGTTACGATATTTTATTTCTCATTTCTTTTGGACACAAAAATCTCCTTCATCCCGAACTTAATGTGACATTTCTTGTTTGACACAAGTTTTCAATAATTTTTTTAAGGGGTAGGATAAAATTTTCAATTTTAATAAGAGGGTTGTTTGTTGTAAATTAAATTGGATTAGGGTAAGAAAAAAATGATGGTATGTGGTGTAATATTGAGATATTTGAGGTAAATACATAAATATACTTAAAGTTGTTTTATTACTCCCTCCATCCCAAGATTTCTTTAATAGAGAGGAGACACACTTATTAAGAAAATGAGAGAAAATGTAAGAGAGAGAATAACATGTAAGGGTATTTTGGGTGGTTGAATGAGATAAAATATAGAAGAGAATAAAGTAGAATAAAACATGAGTGATATATTTTAAATTTTAATGGTATCGTGAGGATGTAGTTTATGGGGGTATTCCCTTTTTAGTATGTGAAAGTAATATTGGAACGTCCAAATAAGACAATAGTGAAAGTAATGTTGGGGCGGAGGAAGTATTATTTAAAGAAATGATGCATTACGTATGTGACAGATCTTTTAGACAAATAATACATTTAGGGGTGTTTGGTTTGTCACTTTGTTGAAAGAAATCGAAATGACAATGAGTATGATAGTAGTGAGGAATGGTAATAGGTGTCTTTGGTTATTGTTGAGTTGTTTGATTTGTGTATTAGTTTTAATGAAAATTATTAATAATTAAAATCATTATTAAGCTGTTTTTAATGTTAAAAAATATATTATATACTAATAATGCAACAAATATTATAAACAATATTAATAAATAATTTAGAAGACAAAATAAATTTTTAAAAAATTATGCATGAAATTTTAGAAAGGAATGATTTTCATTCCTCCCAAAGTGAGGAGGAATGAATCCATATCTTTCATTACTTACTTTTAAAATATTAAACCTTTCATTCCCCTCAACTAAACATCATATTTTCATTCCATTGTTATTCATTATCTCTAAAGTTGTCAACCAAACATCCTCTTAGTATGAGATGAAGGAAGTATAACATTAGATATAATACAAGTGATGTAATCTTTGGGAGAAAAAAATAGAAAAGTGATGAAGTGGTATAACTCAAGTGGTTAGAGCTCTTCTATCTATGATCCAAAGGTTATGAGTTCGAGTCACTATTTGTCCGATTAAAAAGATAGCTAATTGAGTGGGAACAAGTGTAAATAATAGTGAGGTGTAACTAAATTTTTAGTAGATATATGTAAAAAATAGAATGAGAAATTTATAGTGGAGCAGACTAAAATGAAAAAAATTAAAAATTTATATAAAGACAGATGAAGTATTAGTTATTTTTATTAAACTGTATTAATTGTGTACTAATTGAACATTACAATTAATACACAAATGTTACATTTTTATATAACGATTTGCAAATTAAATGGTGAGGGTTAATAACCTCACTCTACAGTCATATTTTTTACGGCCTATAATTATATAGTAAAACCTCGTTAAATTAATACTCGATAAATTAATAACCTTACTAAAACTAATAATTTGTCCGGTCACAAGTTGGGACCAGTACAAATTTGGGACTCAATCAATAAAATTATAAGATAATAATTTTTTTGAGATCCCGATATATATATATATTGGTCTACGAAACTATAAATTAATAATTATTAAAAATAATCCATATATATATGATGCACTTGAATTTTTGTGTGTGATTTACCAAGATTCCAATAGATAAATATATAGTGCTTGACTTCTATCAATGATTCAATGCACAAATGTTAGTCCAATGAACCATATTTTTGTATTTTCCAAAACCAATTAATTTAAACAAGTCATTCCAACTTCCACGTGACTTTGTTCATGGAATTCTACCAAAGACATATGTATTTTAACTTAATTTTCATCAATAACTATGCATGTATACTTAAAGTTATTCAAAGAATTTGGAATTTTGAAGGTCAATTGTGCATATACATTAAAACCTCTTTAAATTAATAAATTATTAATTTATCAATATAATAATATCTTTATAAATTAATAAAATTCTCCGGTCCCAATATTATTAATTTATAGAGGTTTTAGTAAATAGGTAAATAAATGGAGAATAATGAGAATGATTGGACAATTTTCTATTGAGAAGTACAAATGAACTTACCATGTGACAGTATGAACTTTTTAGAAAGATTACAAATAAATTCAAAACGTTTTAATATATTTGTATTTTTATTATGATCTTTTAATTTTTGTAATATCATGTTAGTAATAGGTTGTCGAAAAATGAGTCCATCGGATTGTAAAAAAGGATTATATTGTTAAAATTAAAAATAATAATTATATTGTAAATAAAATGATGAATAATTACCATTATCCTTAATTAAATAATTTTGAATTTGAGACTTGTCAATAGTCAATACATATGTGAAAAAATCTATTTTACAATAATTACATACAAACATCTTTTTTTCTCTGTTTTTTATTTTGTTTTAATAGTTATTTTTCTCAGTTTTCAACAAATGGGCATTTGGTATGTAGTGATTAATAATTTAATATGATTGCACGGATGGATTGTTACTGGACTTCTCCAATATCAAGGTTCTACAATTCTGTCAAAAAAAAAAAAAAAAAAAAAAATTCTACAACTTGCCTTTACACGTTGCCAAATGATATCAGACAAAAGTGATATTTGTTTTTTCACTCAATAATAAGACAGTTTCAATACAAGAAATTGTCTCAAATAAAAATTGTTGCTTCTATTTAAAAGCGACTTTTTTTTTTTAAAGCAAGATTTAAAATTTAGCCAACGACTTATGCACCAATATTACGGGTATTATATTTGTATACTTTTACGTTTTTGATAAAATTAATACACAAAATTTTGTGTGAATGAGTGTTATAATATTCATTTACTAATACCATTTAACTTTTAAAATAATATCACAAGTAAAAATGTTATGGTATTAGAAATGAGTGTAATATCGATTTATACTGTGTATAAGTTTTACAGAGAGTGACTCAAATTAATATTTTTTTCGTTATAATTTAGATGGCTCGAAATCCAAAAATAGATATTACAATTTTGTTTTCTCATACCCAAAATAACAAAAAAATAACTCTACCATTTCAAACTAAACTCTTACAAATATTTTTAATTTATACCTTATATCACTCAATTCTTCACTATAGTTAAATCTCCTTCATTCAATTACTCACTCCATTAAAATTGAAAAGACGCATTTACCCTTCACTTTATACATTTTAATAATAATAAACAATACTTTTATAAAGCTCGTATCATTTGGTTTTAAGCAATGTACATCGTGAACGAAGGGAGTATTATATTTCGATTAAAGTTAATGTCACATTTTATTTTATATTACACTTCAAATATATTAACTTTCACGTTTATTTAGGGAATGCTTGATTTGTTACAAGGAATGAGAAAAGGAATGGTAATGATAGTAGTGAGGAATGGAATGAATATAATCCTTAAAATTGTATTGTTTGGTTAATAATGAGAATCACTGTCATAGTCATTGATTTCGTTTGGTTTGCCAAAATTCTTTTGTGTGTGCTTTTTTTTTTTTTTTGGAAGACAAAGGAATGAAAGTAATAGTAGAGAAAATTGAGAGGAATGAGTGATTGCTTAGTTTTGGGGTATGAAAACATTGTAGCACCTTTTAAAAGTGTGTACCAAACACTTAAAATTGATTTCATTCTCATTCCTCGTCATAAAGGTCTTTACCAAGCAGCCCCTTAAACTTAGGGGACGCTTTGGTTGGAAATTCTTTAATGACAATGGGAATGAAAATTAATTTAAGACAATTGTGGTGCATAATGAGAATAAAAGATGGTGAATGACATTATTTTTCCTTCTAAATAAGGTAATCATTGCCCATTATGATTAACCTTTTTCTATCTACAATCACTTCTCCTCAATCATTCCCTCCATCACCAATAATAAGCTTCTTTTGTCTCATTTTTTCCAAAATTAGAGCACAATACCAATAATGTAACTAACATGAAGACATTCATTCCTCCAATAAATTTGGGGCATAGGGAGAAAAGTCAATTTCATTCTCATTTCCATTGAAGATCGCGTAACAAGCGCCCCTTAATAAATTTCGATTAAGATTGGCGTCCCGTTTTACTCATGTGTTCACTTGCATGATCCAATTGCTACACATGTGAATAACTCTTAAAATTAAAAGAACATCATCATACGTAAAATACTTGTCTTTTTTAACCCTTTAAATATTTATCAAATGGACCTGACAAATTGAATAGAAGTGAAACATATGGGTGTCATTTCCAATCTGATGGGCAAAATAAGGTTTCTAGTCATTAACTTCATGCAATGCGTAGCACATTTTCTTTCTTTCATTACTTTTTACTGTTCAAATTAAATACGGCAATTCCGTTTAAAAAATATATATATTTAAATACGGCAATAGCTTCATAAATAAAAACTTGATAAATTGTATTTTTATTTTTATAAAAATTTTCGCTACATATTTTATTGAAGGCAAAAACTTGTGTGAGACCGTCTCACGCATTTTATTTCGTGAAACAGGGTCAATTTTTAATAAATTGTTATTATTTTTTAAAAAGTGATACAAATTAGTATAAAAGTGATAAAAAATTGAAAAGTGATACACTTTACATTATAAGTGATAGTAATTTATTAAAAAGTGATAGGGTAAATTGCGAAGTAGTCCCATGAGAATAGACTCTCACAAAAATGGTCATTTTTAACAAAAATGGTCCCATACGAATTTTCCATTAGAAACTAACGATTTTCGTTAGCACTTTTAGTCCCATAAGATTGTATTTTAAGTTTTAACATGTATCTTTTTATTTTTAATTTGAATCTTTTTATATAAATTTTTATTTATATTTTAAATTATTTAGATTGTTTATAATTATTAAAATTAATTTATAATTTTGAATATTTTAGAATAATATCAGAATTTAAATTTGAAGAATTATGATTAAAACTTTTTAATTCTATTTGATAATTTTTAATAGATTTTTTATAATTAATAATATTAATTTATAATTCCAAATATTTTAGAATAATATCATAATTTAAATTTAAAAAATTATGATTAATAATTTTAATTTTATTTGATATTTTTAATTAGTTTTTTTATAATTATTAAATATAATATATAATCCTAAATATTTTAGAATAATATCATAATTCAATGATAATTATTTTATTTTATCACAATAATATTATATTTATTAAAATTCAATGATAATTATTTTATTTAATCATAATAATATTAGATTTATATGAATTCAACGGTATGTAGGCGGCGGCGGTGACATTGTAGAGGCGACGTAATGTAGGCGGCGAATGTAGCAGGGAAAGTGGATCTTAAGTTTTATTTTAAATATTTAGTCTTTAAGTTATTATATATAGTTAGATTCAAAAAAGTTATTATATATAGTTTTTAAATTTTTTAAAATTATCATAGTTAGTTTTATCCAAATTTAATTCTTAGATCTTACATAAATTATTACTTATTTTGAAATTTTTTTGTATTATCATATTATAACTAAATTCTATAAATATATTTTTGTTTTTATTTTATTTTATAAATTTTACATATATATTATTATTTGGTTTTAAAAGAATTTTATTTTTGTATTTTCAAATTATATTCAATTCTATATATTTTTTTAAATTTTCAGATTTTTAAATTTTATTTTTTGTATTTTAAATAATGTCCAAATATTATATATAATTTTATAATTTTTTTATTTATAATTTCATTTAATTACATAACTAATTTATTTTTCATAATAAATTTAAAATATTAACGGAAACCGTTAAAAATTTAACGGACGGGACCATTTCTGTTAAATAAAGGACCAAAAAAGAATGTGAGACTAAAGGCATTGGGCCGAGAATTCTCATGGGACTACTTCGCAATTTACCCAAAAGTGATAACAATTTATTAAAAAGTGAATCCGTCTCATGAAATGAGATCTCGTGAGACGGTCTCACACAAGACTTACTCTTTATTGAATTATATATATTTTTTTAAGCAAAAAGATGAATTAGGACAAGAATGACAAAAATCGAGAAGGTCAACCACAAAAATTGGAGGGTTCGACCCAACAATGAATACTCTCAAAAGAACGGAACACCCGGACAAGAGAATGTTTCGACATTAATTACCATCCGAGCTCAGATCAGTTTGTAACATCACCTAATCACTTAACTATAACTCAAATAATTTCCTCATTAGAGAAATGACCTACTTACAACCCTAAACTTGCAAAAAAAAAAAAAAAAAAATTATTGGAAAGGTAAATTACACAAGCAAAATTTTTACTACTATAATACTGTTTAATAAGTGATATACTTTGTAACATAATTAATGCATAGAGTTATATTAGTAAATGAACTAGGAAATATTACTTTATATGAAAATAAATTATAATTGAGAAAACAAGCATATATAATTGAGATGGATGGAGTATTATTTTTAAAGGTACTCTTCTCATCCAAATAAACTTTGAATGTGTGATTTATTTTATACGTATTTTAAAAAAATAATTGTTTATGTATAAAGTAGAAGAGTCTTCAAAAGGTGAAGAGTACTATTGGAAAGTGAGGTACATTTATAAATAAAGTCGGTAGCAATTTAAGTAATTATAGAGAGGTTTGGAGAGTGAAGTTAAAATATTATGGGGTATCATTTTTGCGCATACATATTGTTGTGTCACGATTATCTAGAAAGAAGGCCCGGTTTGTAAGGCCCATGAAGAAAGGGCCCAACCCACCGGCGAGCTCTATCATGCCAACTACGAGCTCGGACCGACCCATGATGAGCAACATCGAGCTCGGCGAGATCTAGATGCATCTCGGTAAGGCTCAAGCGAGGCAACCTTCTGCACGAAGCCATCCAAAGATGGAAAGTATACTTATATAGTAAGAAATATATAATGTCAATCATACACTTGTATAGAAAGAAATCTAGATTATATCAGTAAATTTCTTGCCGTGGATTTGGCGGGACATGAGTAGGTGTTTCCTTATCCAAGTAAAAGAGAGTTACTCCTCTCATTTAATGAGGATACATGCATTTAATGCACACCCCCATTTCATGAGATTTTAGGGTAATACAATTGCCCTATAAATAAAACCTTAATGACACAATGAATGGATTATAGATTCCACACTTAAGACTTAGCATAAAACACTCAAAGCAACTCTTTCTCTCTCTCAATTTAAAGCTTTGAAGCATTATATCTTTGAAGCATTAATTAAATTAAGAGGTATAATATTATAAACTTACCCTTTCAAGATGATATTGAGTCTCAAATTAACGTTGTGCAAACGGATGATGATCCTATCATATTAATAGATATCAACGGTGCACTAATTGATATTGAGAAGAAGAAGAAGAAGAAGAAGAAGAAGAAGAAGAAGAAGAAGAAGAAGAAGAAGATGATGATGATGAGGAGATAAATTCAGACTCGAGATGAGGATTGAATAGTGTAATAATGTGTTTTTAATGTTACATATATGACGCAGTGATATTTTATATGATGATAATGTGTATGACGAGTGATGTTTTATATGATGATAATGTGTTTTTAATGTTATATATATGACGAGTGATGTTTTATATGATGATAATGTGTTTTTAATATTATATATATGACGAGTGATGTTTTATATGATGATAATGTGTTTTTAATGTTATATATATGACGAGTGATGTTTTATATGATGATAATGTATTTTTAATGTTATATATATGACGAGTGATGTTTTATATGATGATAATGTGTATTTAATGTTACATATATGACGAATGATATTTTATATGATAATAATTTAGTTTTATTTAATTATTGTTACGTATAAAGCGGATCGAGTGGGTCGAGGGGTCAAGGTGACAGAGTACTAGTACCGATGCGGTGATTAATTAGGATGAAGATTATACCGCCTCGAGTAGTATTCGAGGACCAATCATCTGCAAAATGAGGGAGAACGACTCGATATATGGATCTACAGAATAAGTACGTTAAATATATGTGAATATTATTATATGTTAATTTTATACTCGTTAATTTTGCGTGCTTACCCCATTTTTGCAGGTTGATGCCATCGAATGCAGCCTCCGAGCTTGTTAGACGTATTATGTCTAGACATATGGAGCTTAGCGCCTTCACATTCCGGATGATATCGCAGGAGAGGTCACAGGAGTAATAGGAAACATTCCGTATATATATACCATTGATCGTTATATAATTTTGATTAATTTAAAAACTTTAATGTCTATCTTCGTACAATAATATTTTGTTTGACAAAGAGAGGCTAGGTGTGACCCTACGACTACGAACACACAAGAGGTGTATGAACTGTTCATTCGTAGAGGCGATTTGAATGATATGTCGATCTTCCGAACTATGTGAAAAGAGAGTTGTTCTTAAAGAAGAAGAAGCGTGCATGGGATGCACTGTTTGAAATGCAATCGCCGCCATCGGGAAAGAGAAGCCGTGAAATCAAAGAGAAAGCGAGTGTAAGAAGAATTGACTATCGGAGCCGGAGGCCCGCATCGCATCTCCGCCATAGTGGCGGATCCCGTGGAGCAGCCGAGGTTGCCTTGGAGATTGTAAGTAATTTTTTAATGCTAGTTTGATATTTTTGTTGGTCTCGAGATTGAGTGAATTAAGAGTGATTAAGCAAACCTCATAGCGATAATCTAGAAGGGGGTTGAATAGATTATCTAAATTTCTTTTCAAAAATTCAGATTAACAATTCAAATTCAACTTTCAAAATTAAATCAAAGTACTCAGGAAACAAGTTTATACTCAATCTATCAATTCGGATCTAAAAGTAATCGATCAAAATTTAATGAATCAAATGATAATCGATCAAATTAAAGATAGAAAGTAAAGAACACCGCATTTATAGTGGTTCAGATCTAAAGACCCTACATCCACTCTCCTTCTTCAACCTTGAAGAAGAGTCTCTTCTTTCTCACTTACTAACTTTCTTCTCGATTACAAATTACAATTTGAGAAGATCTTCGTCTTCGAATCACCTTCTAACTATCAATCTATCTATCAAATCTATGAGTACGGTGCATATTGTGTTTTGAAATATTTACGTAAAGTGTTCTTCAAACACTTAGAAAATATTATTGAAAAAGCTTTTGAATATTAGTGAGTGCTCTTAAAATTCGTGAGTTTCAGATATGTGCAAAAGTCCTTCTAAGGACCGTGCTTAGGCTTATTTATAGAGCTTAAGACGGTTAGTTTGTTGTAACAAACTTGTAACTTTTTAACAAACTTTTCTTTAAAATCTACCTTGACTTCACTGTCTTCGAGTTCGTCGTCCGACTTTGACTTAGTGAAAGCCTGCCTTTCTTATTTTACTCGGTGACTTCGACCTCGTCTTGAGCTCTTCATTAGTCTCTCAATCAGATGACTTCTTAAAGACCATCTTCGATGACTTCCAAGCTTGACCTCGGTGACTTAGTCTATTTCACCTAGTTTGATCGAGCCAACTAGAGAAATAAATTACTTCAAATGATCTATACAATTTCAAACTGGTCATCCTACTTTGTATGAGTTCATCTATCCTATACTTTTAACTTATCAAAACTAAACCCGATCTAACAATATCCTCCTTTTGATGAAGTTAAAACTCCAAGAAAGAAATGAATTCACAAATGGTGTTAGTCAAGGTTATTCAAGATAAACTAGTTAAACATATTAGGCACATAAGCAACTTCTTAATCAGATAAGTTCACATAAGAGCAACTACTCACACTTAAGTAATATTTATACTTAGAAAAAAATTTTAAGAAAACATTCTTACGTACAAAATTTTATCGGATGATTAACACTTAGAAAAATTTCTTATAAAATTTTCAAGATTTTAGAACTTAGCAATTGAACTTATGAAAAATGAATAAAGCATAAGATATTAGATAAATTCAACCATTCCATTCATATACAACAAAAATTACGTTTACAGATTGAGCGGATAAGATGTAAAAAGATAAAGAAAAAGGAGATCTTATCTAATCGCCCATCTCAACTCTGCTAGGACACACAACTCTTCCTAAGCTCCTTCATTTGCTCAGTGGTCCTTAATCCCGAGACTCCACTTCAGCCTTTCTTAACAATTTCACCGACTTAGGTCGATAGAGCCATCGGCTTTCTTGGGAACAACATACTCGAACTCGGTGCGATCAAAGTCAACATTGAACTCGCTGCTGCTTCTTTAATCAGCTGCGATAGAGGTTTGCGTCCAGTTTCTCGATCCACTCATGTCGAGGCTAGGTTAGGATTATCTACGGTAACTCCGGGAGCTTTAAGAATGTACGAAGTACATCCACATCGCATGTAAGTTCTTCTCTTTGTACTCTTGCATGTACTTCCCAGAGACCAGCTTCGGCCGAGGTCAGGTGGGTCCTATGATAAGGTCTGAACTTCTCGTCGCCTTGGGCTTTCATGACCCATTTTCTTTGATCTTGCTCCACTTGAAGTTCGGATCCTTATTGAGCTGCCTTAATCTCTTCCTTTCCCGCTCACCATACATCTGCTTCTCCCTCTTAATCCTCTTGATCTGTTCTTCCGATAGGTTGGAGAAGTTAGATTCTCTCTTTCCTCTCCCTTTAGCAGCAGCCTTTGAAATAATTTCAGCTTTTTGGGGTTCATCGCTGCCACTTTCTTTCCTTTACCCTTGGCCTCGTATTTCTCCATTTCAGCTTCTTTAAACTTGGCAAAGAGTCTCTCGGTTTTCTCCTCCTCCTCCTTCTTCTTTCTCTCCTCATCCTCCTTCGTGGCTTCCTCAATTTGGTTCACCCTAAGTAAAGCCGCCAACTTGTCTGCCTTCACCACCGGTGAGCTTTAGCTTCGTGAGTTCACCGAGAGGTCACTTGACTACCATCAGGTTCACCTTCAATTCTTTTACCTCCCTTTCCCCCTTTTTAACTTCTTCAGACACCTCCCTCGGCTTGGCTTCCAGGTCATTGCATTGGACTCGGTAGTCTTGCTTATTTAAAGCAATTTCATTCACGACTACTTCATTGTCCTTAGCTACCTGATCCTTGATTTTGCGGCTCATCCTCCAGTCCCTTCACTCTTTCAAATGACCGGTGTTAGTTAATGGTGTCTTTGGCGGCACCCAAAAATAAATTTATTACTCCGAACTAACCTACTAATGTAGTAGGGCAAGTAAAGGGTCGATCCCACAAGGAACTGATGTAATTGAATTGAATTATTTGTGTGAAACAAAACGGTAACACAATAGGGGGAATATCGGATATTTCACTAATACGTAACTTAAGCAAAAAGTACAACTAATGTAACACAATGAATTTGACAACAAGGATAGAAATAATCTAACCCAAGGATAACCTCCTGAAATACTTCTTCGTATTAGCAACTAATACTTCTGTCTTATCTCGAATCTCGCCCTAAGCTAGTGGTACGACCAAACTAGCCCGAATTGGTTCTTAGGTTTAGTTAATTAACGAGTACGACCCCTAATTAACCTATCCCACGAATAACCCCAAAATATGTATCTAGGATTCAATTCATGCAACGCATTAACGAGCCAAACCAATAGGGTGAACTAGACTATGAAAACGAAACGCTCGAATCATACAATCTAGAACTCGCTTTGTCCTTAGAGCTACAAACTCTATTCGCTACCACAATTACACGCAAATAACAATTACGGATTATAGCATGTAATTTAGCTACGAACGAATATTAAGCATGCAAGATGATCGAGACTCACATAAACAATAATTCGAACTATGCTTAGCATATAAACAAACAACGAGAAAGACAAATTAGGACAGAAATACGTTACTATTAGAAACGATGAAGCATCTCAGTTCGGGTTTCCTCGGATTAGAAAATAGTTTAGCCTCTACAGGCCATAGTATGCACGATCACAAAATATTGTTCGAATAAAGATTACCACTGTCAAAGATTAAAAATATGTTCTCTTGTTTTCTCTCCCGAAATCCCCGTCACCTTTTTCCCTCCTGCCGCGTTCTTTTTCTTCCTTTGTTTTCTCTCTCCCTCTCTTTCCCCGTCCGAGTTCGTCCCCCTTGCTTTGACTTTTTCCACAAGGAAACAATCCATCTTCTCTCTCAATCATCCTCTTTCCATTCCGAGCGTGCGGCTTCCGATTCTCTACTTCTCGATTTCCTATCCCGTGCTCCCAAAATTGCCTATTTACCCGTATTTAATAAAGAAACGAAATATCACGGTAAAAGGCGACATAAATAAAATAAGTGGAAATAATAAAATAGTGGCACTTAATTAATAATAAAATAATTATGTTAACCACACAAAATACACACAATATTCCACTTATCAAATCCCCCACACTTAGAACTTTGCTTGTCCTCAAGCAAACACTACACACACGGATTCAAGCAAAGATAGTTAAGACACTCTTCTATTTCCCTAGGCTGCTGAATTCCCGAGCCAAACTCATGTTTCACGTGCCTATCAAAATAATTACAACTCATACTCACGATCAATCATAAAATCTCATCTACTCTTAGCTACTCAAGTCTTCTCCAAAACTCCCTAACAACTTGTTCTCAAATAAATTGTTTCAATCTTTCTTCAAAGTGCAAATTCGAGTGGTGCCTAACTCCTTTATTTCTTTTTTTTTCTTTTTTTTTATTTTTTTCGATTTTCAAACGAGGGCTCGCGGCTCCGCACTACTCTCGGGTTTTAGCTCTTTTCGTGTTCTCTTTCTTTTTTTTATTTCCTTTTTAAACACTTGAGCCCCCAAGAGCAAGCAGCCGTATCAGCCCCTCGTTATTTTTTTCCACAATTCTTCAACTAGAACTCCTTTTATTTATTTATTTTCCTCCAACCACACATTTATTATTTTCAACTTTAGGCACCAACCCAAACTTCACTTTTCCGAAAACCAAAACAACTATCAAGAACAAATTATCAAGTTGTAATGTCAAAGCCAAACAACTAACAATCGACTCAATTCTATGACTAACACGTGAATACAAATGCAATCACCAATCAAGACATGCAATTCACGTTTTCAACTTTTTTAACAGAAAAATCAGCAGCTACATCAACAACTAAGTGCTCAACTATCATGCTCGAACTCCACAAAAACACCAACATACCACGACAGAGCCACAAGACACAAGAAACACAAAAATAAACAAGTAGCCATGAATCAAAGCTATCAAAGCTCCCCACACTTAAACAGGTGCTAGTCCCTAGCACAAATGTACAATCAAAACAACTTGCACCATAAAGAAATACATAAATAGTGGAGCGGGGTTACGGGTGCTAATCGGTGGGAGGATGTTGCTGGCAAGAATAAGGTGGGTCCAAAGTCATAGTGGGAACCTAAGAACAACAAGAAGAACACAAGCAAGAAAAACTAATTAAACTCACAAATAAAATTAAAACAACTATAAGTAAAAAAAAGCGAAATTAAAAACAAAATATTGGGTTGCCTCCCAACAAGCGCCTTTTTTATTGTCGTTGGCTCGACATAAGAAATTTATTTCAACCAATTTTTCCCATGTATGTGTACTTCAAGTGTTTAGGAGGTGGCTTCAACTCAAGCTCCGGTTCCTCAATGGCCTTGGCTCCTTTATCTTCTCCTTGCAGATTAAGCATGGATTTTTCCAATAACCAATTCCTGCAATCAAGCTCAAAAATTTCTGTACAATAGGCTCAACAATACTCACGGAAAAAACATAGTCAGGACTCATTAGGGAATTTCATAGCATCAAATATATTAAAATGGATAATCGCCCGTCAAATTCCATAGTGAGTGTCCTCACGAACATCTATTTTTGTTTGGGAAGTATTCAAGAATGGTCTTCCCAACAAAATAGGTGTGGAATCCATCGAGTTCTCATTCATATTTAATACATAGAAATCAGCAGGAAATATCAACTGGTTTACCTCCACGAGGACGCCCTCCACTACTCCGGCAGAGTAGGCAAGACTTTTATCGGCTAGTGAATAACCACACCGGTTTCTCTCAATGGCCCGATACCTAGCTGCTCATACACCGCCAAGGGCATGACATTAATAGCGGCCCCAAGATCAAGCATAGCTTGCTCGATCTTATGGTTCCCTATCGTGCAAGGGATGACGAACATGCCGGGATCCTTTCTCTTTGGAGGCAACTGTTGAAGTACAGTGAGACATTCTCTCCCATAAAAATCTTCTCATCATTGGCCAGCTTTCTCTTATTTGTACATTCCTTCAAAAACTTGGCGTATCTAGGAATTTGCTTCATGTACCTCCAACAAAGGTATTTTGAGCTCAACCTTTCAAACACTTCAAGTGTTTGTTGATCCTTGATGCCTTTTTCAGCTTTTTTTTCATCCCGGAAGGGAAAGGTAAAATATTAGTATCAACAGAATCGAATTATGAGATTTTACCCGAATTTTTGTTTCTGGTCCACCGACACCGATGGGGTCGGTGTTAGTGCGTCGCGTCCAGATTTTTGGGGACAACTTCCTCTCCCTCCACTTTCTCACTCGGTACCATGGGCTGCTCCTCCTCATCCTCTCCATTCTATTCCTTACCTTTTTCCTGACGTATTGGTGGCGAAATTTCCTCCAATTGCTTACCACTCCTCAATGTGATGGCAAAAACATTCCTAGGATTGGTTTTGGGTTGAGAAGGTAGCTTTCCACTATTTTGTGCTTGTAGTGGCTAGCTGTGGCTATTTGGCTCATTTGGGCTTCCAAATTCCTTTGACCAAATTCTAAAGTTCGTTGCCAGGACTCTAAAGTTCGTTGACCAAACTCTAGAGACTTTATCACCACTTGAGTGTCTTGCCGAAACTTCATGGTGTTGGAGGTCAACGCCTTCATCATATCCTCCAAAGAAGGTCTGAATCCTTCTCACCCATATGTTGCCCAGAGCTCTCACCACCTCTATCATTTCCTCTAAATAATTGAAATTGTCGATCTTGATATTGAGGTCCTGTAATTGTCTCTGGTTGATTATTTTGTTGGTTCCCATAACGAAGGTTGGGATGATCTCTCCACCCGTGATTGTAGGTGGTGGAATATGGATCATACCTTCGATCTTGAAAATTCCCATAACCAATCCGCATTAGCTTGCTCTAACCTATCACTCAAGACTCGACAATCTTCGTAGAATGCTCTGTAGTATGGCAAACTTTGCATGGGCGGACTTGGAGTTTTGGCCTTCATCATCATCTCCATCATACTTGCAATTTTTTTCTAAGGCATCATTCTTAGGCTGCTCCGTAGGTCCGCTCATGGCATCACGTACTCCAAATTGCTGGGTATTCGCTGCCATGCTAGAAATCAATTCCCGTGCAAGCTGTTGGTGTTTTACTCATCAAAGCTCCTCCACTCGGCTGCATCGAGCATGTTTCTATCGGTGAGAGTGAGACCTTCGTAGAAGTATTGGATGAGCAATTGATCATCGATTTGATGTGGGCACGAAGCTATGAGACGTTTGAAATGATCCCAATACTCATACAGTGTCTCCCGGTCCCTCGTCTAGCACCTGAAATTTCTTTCTCAAGATCGCCACTCGGGTGGCTGGAAAATAGTGTTGGAGAAATAGCCTCTCCATCTCATTCCATGAAGTAACCGATCTGGTGGCAAGAAATATAACCAATCTCGTGCGGTGCTTTTTAGTGCAAATGGGAATGCACTCAACTTGACATGCTCCGCCGAAACTCTGTTGGCTTCATACTTGAACATACAACGTGGAATTCTTTCTTAAAAGCATGTGGGTTTTCACCGCAAGACCATTAAAAGAAGGCAATAAGTGAATTAACCTGCATTTAAGTTCAAAATTAACGTTAGTAGCAAGAGCAGGAATAGTAATGCAAAGAGGTTGATGATTTGTGGCGGATTTGCCAACTCATTCATCGTCCTCTCTTCATTCCTTGCAGCCATGTTAGTGAACGTAAATGCAGCATTCTACTTCTTCACTAGAATCACCCCCTTCGCCACCGCTTTGTATCCCCGTTGATGCAAAATCAATTCGTCTCCGCAACCGAGCCTCTCTCCTAAGCCGCCTAGCTTTTCTTTCTACCTCTGGATCAAACTCGAGTGATGCACTTCGATCTCGAACGAGTGATCATTCACCGTAATAAAAATTCTGAGCAGACCGAGGGGGTCGGTGTTAGCAAACAAGCAGCAAAAAAATTAAGTTCCGTAACGTAAAGAACCAGTTCCCAGAATTTTTCACAAATTTTTCCAGAAACAAACCAAGACACTCGAAGGAGTCGTGTTCAACTTAAGGAAATGAAATACGCAAGCAAGTCCAAAAATGAAATTTCCAGAAAAAAAAAAAAACTCTTTTTTTTTTAAACTTTTTCCAGAATTTTTTTCAACATAAAAAAACAAAAACAATTCAACAATTACCAACAGTTTCCGGCAGAACGGCGCCAAAATTTGGTGTCTTGTCGCGCACCCAAAAATAAATTTATTACTCCGAACTAACCTACTAATGTAGTAGGGCAAGTAAAGGGTCGATCCTACAAGGAACTCGATGTAATTGAATTGAATTATTTGTGTGAAACAAAACGGTAACACAATAGGGGGAATATCGGATATTTCACTAATACGTAACTTAAGCAAAAAGTACAACTAATGTAACACAATGAATTTGACAACAAGGATAGAAACAATCTAACCCAAGGATAACCTCCTGAAATACTTCTTCGTATTAGCAACTAATACTTCGTCTTATCTCGAATCTCGCCCCTAAGCTAGTGGTACGACCAAACTAGCCCGAATTAGTTCTTAGGTTTAGTTAATTAACGAGTACGACCCTAATTAACCTATCCCACGAATAACCCCAAAATATGTATCTAGGATTCAATTCATGCAACGCATTAACGAGCCAAACCAATAGGGTGAACTAGACTATGAAAACAAAACGCTCGAATCATACAATCTAGAACTCGCTTGTCCTTAGAGCTACAAACTCTATTCGCTACCACAATTACACGCAAATAACAATTACGGATTATAGCATGTAATTTAGCTACGAACGAATATTAAGCATGCAAGATGATCGATTCACATAAACAATAATTCGAACTATGCTTAGCATATAAACAAACAACGAGAAAAGACGAATTAGGACAGAAATACGTTACTATTAGAAACGATGAAGCATCTCAGGTTCGGGTTTCCTCGGATTAGAAAATAGTTTAGCCTCTACGCGAGGCCATAGTATGCACGATCACAAAATATTGTTCGAATAAAGATTACCACCTGTCAAAGATTAAAAAAATATGTTCTCTTGTTTTCTCTCCCGTAAATCCCCGTCACCTTTTTCCCTCCTGCCGCGTTCTTTTTCTTCCTTTGTTTTCTCTCTCCCTCTCTTTCTGTCTGTGTTCGTCCCCCTTGCTTTGACTTTTTCCACAAGGAAACAATCCATCTTCTCTCTCAATCATCCTCTTTCCATTCTGAGCGCGCGGCTTCGATTCTCTACTTCTCGATTTCCTATCCCGTGCTCCCAAAATTGCTTATTTACTGTATTTAATAAAGAAACGAAATATCACGGTAAAAAGGCGACATAAATAAAATAAGTGGAAATAATAAAATAGTGACACTTAATTAATAATAAAATAATTATGTTAACCACACAAAATACACACAATATTCCACTTATCAGATTAAGGTAGAAATATTATTAATAATATTTACCTCAACTTCTTTCATGTTTGAGATCATGGTCTCGATCACGGCCTTGACCATTTCCTTCGTCTCTTCTTGTTGCTTGTCAAAACTCTTCCTCATCTTAGCCTCCAGCTTGGTAAAAATAGAGGAGAATACAGAGGTTTGGACTAAGATCATTATCTTCATCCACAGATGAGGACTCGGATGGAATAGGAGTTGAGGTTTCATTGGGGAGGGAATAAGGGAGATGAAGATTGAATTTGGATGTGTTGGAGGAAAGAGTAGGATAGAGGTGGAATTTGTGAGGTTTGGACTTCTTGGATAGTGGAGGGAGTTGGTAAGGAGATAGGAATGGATAGAGATATTGGGGAAGATGGTTCAAATGGGGTGGATGTTTGTGTGGGTTAGATGGTAGGTGGAGTTTGTTCGGATAGGGTGGGGGTGGGGTAGGTTCAGATTTTTGGACTAGAGGGGAATGGACTGTTTTTGGGGCAAGCGTGTGGTGACTTTGAGGCTCCGAGGTATCAGCCAAACTACCTCATCATTGCCAAATTTGGGTGGAGAGGATAGAGAGAGAGAAGAGTTAGTACCTTCCTCCCGGATAGGAGTCGTGGCAGCTCGCTTCTCCGGACAAGGTAGGCTCCTCCGTCTGTCCGACCTTTCTGCAATGGTGAGAACGGCAGCTTCCTATGGGCGGCTTCCTCTAGCGGCGGGGTAGCCGACTCTACTAGAGGCTTGGACTCCTCGGCCTTGAAGGACCCCTCATCGGACGATCCAGATGTCTTTTCCTTTTCCTCCTCTAGGAGGAACCAGATGGTGAGGAGATCTCGCTCCTCAGGAGCTTCCTCTGCTGAGCTGCCCGGCAAACATCTTCCTCATTGTTGGGGCAATTTCGGTTCCACAGGTGACCTTTTGGTTGCTTCCTCCTCAGCCCTCCTCCTTTGCTCACTTACCTCATCCGACTCGTCATCGAGTCCGACAATCCACTAATTCTCTCGTCCTTCACCAGAAGCTCTTTTGCTTGGAGTACTTCTTCGTTCAAAGACTCCAATCTACCTTCTTGTTCATCTCTTCAATAATCACTGTGATTTTATTGAAGAGACTTGCAATGGTGAGGGATGATTATTCACCAATAACAGGATCATAGGTGAACCTCGTTCTTCTCCTCCTTCAGCCTTTTAACCAACAACTCAACCCAGCTTGACCCTTACACCATCAAGAATCGCTCTTAAGCAGCAAAGTCTTGGCTTGGATAACTCCATCTTGCGAGCTCTGCTCTCCCAAGATACTCTTGGTCGATTGTCATCAACAGTCAAAATTTTCTTCTCAAGAGGTTTTTCTTCGCATCTCTCCGATTCCTCTGCACGAAACCCTTGCTACCATCTCAAATGATTGTTCCCATTCATCCTCCTTATATACCAATGGATTAACACCCTCCAGAGAGGTGTTGAACATCTTGGCTAAAGCAACTTTTGAAATTGACAGTTGAGTTCCTCCTACCTCTTGTTTCTATGCTATCATCGAGAAAACTTACAGTTTACTCGAATTCGACTCTAAGGCATCTTGAACAAACCCTTCACCAAGATGCTTCAAGTAATCGAAGAATCTCCCTTGATTCTCTGTCTCGGTAGACTCAAAATCGACGAACATTTCTGATTTTAGCTTGTTCTTAAAGGTGTCATTATAGACTTTGAAAACAGATTTCAAGAAGAAGAAGCCATTACGTAAGATTTTGAGAAAGAATTTTGTAGAGGATTTGTTTACAGAAAATTTAGGGCTTTGAGTAAAAGTGAATTTGAAAACGATGAAGGTACGTATTTAAATGGGGAGAGGGAGGGAGGGAAAAAGGGTAGTGAGGACACGTGGCAAAACCACATAAATTGTGGTCTTTAATTGTATATCGCGTGTGAAGTATATCTACGGCTAAATAAATTAGACGTTTCATCTCCGGCGCATAGCATTAACTCGCTTTTGAAAACATAAAAAGTAACCGCCTAGGCTACTGATTAGACGATTTTAGAGGGCACTTTATGGAGAGGTAGTAAGTATATCCGACGTAAGTGAAATATATCTTACTTTGCATAAAGGTTTCCCTAATTCAGACTGGGTTTTATCGGACTTAGTAAAAATGATATTATCTTAAAAATTTTGAAAAGACCACCTAGTCTAATTACTTTTTGAAAACAAAATTTTTAAGTCTCGAGTTAACTAAGCCATTATTAAATAAATCAATCTCATATCTTCATATAACTTGTATATAAAGACACTTAACTCAAATTGAAGTTTTTCAAAAAGCAACTCATCCGAAAATTTTAAAATTGATGAGTTGTGAGAGTATTTTTGAAACCATCTAGAAAAGACAAGAAATTTGATTTTGTTCGGATAAAGAATGTTTTCAGACGAGAAGGTTTAAACCGATGTAACAATGCCGATTGAACCTATTCTTGCAGATACACAAACTTGGGAAACCATTAGTATTTATAGTAAATCGACAAGATGCACATACTCATCCGATTTAATGAAAAGCAGACGACTATTGTGTCCTTGTCTGATTTACTTGATGTTAGATAAGAAAATACCAAGTTAGATATGACCAATATGACTAATCCTTGATTCTTGATTCCTTAGAAAGGAGATCGCTGATATCAGCTCTGTGATTGCCCTTTGATACTTTTCAAGTCGGATATTTCTTTCTAGACAAGATAAAGAAAGCGAGATAGATAGGCAATACAAGATACTAACAATGGAGAATTATAAATCAATGAAGATGCATCAAGTAAACCTAACTCTAAACACAATTCTTTAAACCTAGACTCACTAATGGTTTAGTAAGTATATCACTCTCTGTAATTCGGTTGCTATCTTTTCTAGTCTAATGTCATTCTTCTCAACATGATCTCTAATGAAATAATACCTTATATCTACATGCTTACATCTATAATGCAACACAGGATTGTAAGTCATTGCTATAGCATTATAAGCATCACAGAATATAGGCACAAATGATGTGAGAATATTATAATCCCTAAGTCAGCCGACTAATCCAGAGGAGCCGAGAGCAACAACTTCCACCGCCATATATTCAGCCTTCGGTGGTGGAAGTGGCAACAAAAGTCTGTTTCTTGGATAACCAGGAAATCAACTTATTACCCAAAATTGACAAGTTCCGTAAGTGGACTTCCTATAAATTTTACATCCACCAAAGTCCGAGTTTGAATAACCAGATAGCTCGAAGTTGTCATCGATGAGTACCACAACCCAACCTATAGAGTCCCTTTTAGATATTTTAGGATTTTCTTAGCGGTCTCAGATGAGACTTCTTAGGATTTGATTGAAATCTTGCACATACCCCAACCGCAAAGGCTATATCGGGCTTACTTGTAGTGAGATATAACAAAGATCCAATCACCCACGATACTCCGTTGCATTCGTGGGTATCCCGCTCTCGTGGAAGGATGTGTCATTGAAAAACTTGAAGCATCTCTTGATCCTTATTGCTCTAATGTCTTTTATAATCCTCTTTATGATACTTGCTATGAGTTTGATGATTCTTCTTCTTGCTTTGATGATAGGTGTTTGATAGAGAAGGAAGATACTCACTCTTTTGGGATAGGAAGGCTCCAATTTTACCACTTCGTGAGCCGGTTCATGGTGTCCCATAAGAGGAAAAGAAAGAAGGGCTTAAACCACTCCACGGAACACATCAAGTATGCATACCTTGGAGATGGTAATGAATGTCCGTAATCGCTTTCTTCTTCCCTTAGTGATAGTGAATTGAGTGAGTTGTTAGATATGCTTAGGAAGCATAAGAGTGCTCTAGGTTGGTCCATTAATGACATAAAAGACATAAACCCATCTATATGCATGCATAGGATTCGTCTTGAAAAGGATAGAAAGCCTATAGTTCAACCCCAACATAGAGTGAACCCCGTTATTCAAGAGGTTATTGGGAAAGAGATTATTAAATTCTTGGATGTTGGTATGATTTTTCCTATTTCCTATAGTGAGTGGGTTTCACTATTGCATGTAGTCTCTAAGAAGGGGGTATGACCGTGGTTAAGAGTGATAATGATGAACTTGTAGCTACTAGGCTTGCTACCGGATGGAGAGTTTGTGTTGATTATATGGAGTTGAATAAAGCCACATGTAAAGATCATTTTTCTTTGCCTTTTATGGATCAAATGCTAGATCGTCTTAGTGGGTTCTCACACTATTGTTTCTTGACAGTACTGGGTACAATCAAATAATGATTGCACCCGAGGACTAAGAAAAGACGTCTTTTACATCTTTTTATGGCATTTTTGCATGGAGGAGGATGTCGTTTAGGCTTTGTAATGCCCGGCCACCTTCCAACGTTGCATGATGTCCATTTTCCATGGTCTTATTGAAAATATTATGGAGGTGTTTATGGATGATTTTTCAGTTTTTGGTAATTCTTTCCATACTTGTTTACATAACCTTGAGATTGTTTTACAAAGGTGTGAGGATACTACTTTGGTTTTAAATTGGGAGAAGTGTCACTTTATGGTTAATGAAGGGATCGTGCTTGGGCATCACATTTCATCGAAGGGCCTACAAGTGGACAAAGCAAAGATGGTGGCAATTGAAAAGCTTCCACCTCCATCTAGTGAGAAGGGGATTCAATCTTTCCTTGGTCATGCGGGGTTCTACCGCCGCTTTATAAAGGATTTTTCTAAACTCTCTAAACCTCTTTCTAAATTGCTTGAAAAGGATGTTCCTTTTAATTTTGATGAAGAGTGTTTGTTATCTTTCAAGTTTCTTAAGGTTGCGTTGATCTCCTCACCTATCCTTGTGAGCCCCAATTGGAAGGAGCTTTTTGTGCTAATGTGTGATGCTAGTAACTTTGCGATGGGGGTAGTTTTGGGACAAATGAGGGAGAAGACATTTCGAGCTATCTATTATGCCTCAAAGACATTCAATACCGCCCAAGCAAATTACACAACAACTGAAAAGGAGCTCCTAGCCGTAGTCTACGCTGTAGATAAATTTTGTCCCTACTTGATTGGAGGAAAGACCATCGTGTACATGGATCATGCGGCTATACGGTATTTGATGACCAAAAAGGATGCAAAGCCACGTCTTATTCGTTGGATTCTATTGTTACAAGAGTTTGACATTGAGATTCGAGACAAGAAGGGAAGCGAGAATGTAATAGCCGACCATTTGTCAAGGCTTGAGAGAGGGCAAGAGTTCATTGAAGAAGATGGGGAGGTTCAAGAAGAGTTCCCGAATGAGAAGCTTTTTGGAGTTGAGGGGTTGCATCTTGTTGAGGAGAGCATTGTGAAGAAGACAAGTAGGAGAGTTCCTTGGTTTGCGGATTATGCCAACTTCTTGGCTTGTGGGAAGCTTCCTAGTGACATGCCATCGTATGTCAAGAAAAAGTTTTTGAGGGATGTAAAGAGCTTCATATGGGAAGACCCTCTACTCTTCAAGAGAGGGATGGATTCTATAATTCAAGATGTGTTCCCAAAGAAGGCGTGGAAAGAATCTTGGAGCATTGTCATTCTATGCCTAGTGGTGGTCACTTTGGGGAGCCAAAATGGGGATGAAGGTTCTTCAATCCGGGTTTTATTGGCCAACAATCTTCAAGGATAGTAAGGCATTTGTTGAGAGACGTGATCATTATCAACGAATGGGTTCGATCACTAAAAGAGATGAAATGCCCATGACAATTTTCATGGAAGTGGAGATATTTGATGTATGGGGCATCAATTTTATAGGACCGTTTCCACAATCCTTCGGTTATCTCTATATATTGGTGGGAGTTGACTATGTGTCCAAGTGGATTGAAGCCATTCCAACCAAGAAGAATGATGCCCAAGTTGTGCTTCAATTTTTAAAGAAGAACATCTTCTCACAATTTGGTGTGCCAAGAGCATTGATTAGTGATGGAGGTTCACATTTAGTGAACAAACTCATGGAGAGGTTGCTCGAGAAGTATGAAGTAAAGCACAAGATTTCCACAGTCTATCACCCTCAAACCAATGGATTGGCGGAAGTCTCTAATAGGCAAATAAAACAAATCCTTGAGAAGACGGTTAAGCATGTGAATAGGAAGGATTGGGCTATATGTTTAGATGATGCTTTGTGGGCTTATAGGACGGCTTATAAGACTCCTTTGAAGATGTCTCCTTACCAACTCGTCTATGGGAAGTCATGTCATTTGCCGGTTGAGTTAGAGCATCGTGCTTATTGGGCTATTCGGAAGCTCAATCTTGATGAAGAAGCTATCGGGAGAAGAGAATTCTCCAACTCCATGAGTTGGATGAATTTCGTTCAAATGCCTATGAGAGCTCTAGGATTTTCAAGGAGAAAACAAAGAAATGACATGACCAAAAGCTCAAGAAAATGGAGTTTCAAGAAGGTGATCAAGTCCTACTTTTTAATTCAAGATTGAAACATTTTCCGGGTAAGTTGAAGTCAAGATGGAGTGGCCCATTTCGAGTTGCTAAGGCATTTCCTAGTGGATACCTTGAGTTGACAAATGAGAAGGATGAAAGGTTTATAGTGAATGGCCATAGAGTGAAGCACTACTTTGTACCATCTCAAGTTGGGGTGGTGGAGATGTTATTTCTTGAGGAAAGTTGAGCGCCTCAAGCTCCGTCTCGCATAGGACGTTAACACTAACGCTAGATGGAAGGCAACCCATCATTTTTTTCGTGCTTTTGTTTTTTTTATTTATTGCTTTCAATAAGTGTGTGTGATTTATTTTTGTGTTCCTTGTAGGAGGTCGAGGTATGCAAGTGAGGCTTGGTGAGCTACAAGCTTGAAGACGAGAGGAATTTTGAAGACCTTACGGTACCACACCTTCTCTAGACTTAGACTTGTCTAAGTTTGGGGGAGGTGTGCCTCTTTTCACCCTTTCTTTTCATTTGCACCAGTGCACCTCATGTTATGTGCTTATTTGGATTTCATAGTGGGTAGTTGTGTGCAACTTCACCTAGCTAACTATTTTGGCCAAACTTTTAATTGATTTGCAATAAAAAGTTTTTTTGGGGGTGTGTTAGTTAGCAATGCTTGTTGCACCAACTTGCCTCTCATTCGCAATGAGAAAATTGTGTGAAAATTTTTGTGAATATTGAGCTTAAATGTGGATTTCATTCTTATCTTTGAGTCTATTTTATGTGAATTTGATGAGGTGTTATGCTTGGAGGTATGTACGTGGCATATTTGTTTTGATTGATGGATATGTTGAACTTGTGATGTGTTGATGAGTTGATTTGTTGCTTGATTCTAGCATGAAAAGTTGTCTTGTGATGATGAGTGTGATGAAGGATGCTTTCTATTTGCTAAGTTTAAGCCCGTAAGCTTTTGAGCCTCTTAAATCGTGCATGAAAAAATGGTTTGACTCCTTGTTGAGTGCATCAATTACAATTTTGCATGCTAGAACTTGTCTATAAACTTGTTGAAGTTGAGTTTTGTGTGGATCTATGAAGATGATTTGAGGCCATGTTTGATTTGCTAAGCCACTTAGCCAAATTTTACCCCACCAATGTCATTGATTTCCCTAGTAAGCCATTTTGTGCCTTAAGGCCTTATTCTTTGGTAAGCTTGTGAAATTAAGCCATTTTGCCTTTCCTTATGAGCCTTTGTTCCCATATGTTGAGTAGAGCATGATTGTTGGCAAATGAATGGTGAAGTGAAGTTGAAAAGTGTGGTGGTATGAATTGGATAAGTATGTTGCGATGAAAAGGGAAAAAGAGGAAAAGAAAAATTGAAGTATGAAAAAAAAATGAAAAATCATGAGAAGAAGAATTCAATTTGAGCTTGAATGCAAAAGAAAGTCTCAAAAGGAGTTTGGTGGTGAATGTTATGTGAAAAGGAAGAAAATGAAAGAAGGAGATGTGTTTGTTGAGATGATGTGTAAATTGCATTGCATTATTTGATCAACATTCATTGCTCTACTAACATTGAGTCATTTTTTCCAAATTTACCTACCTTATCCAAAGAGCCTTCATTACAACCTCTTGAAAAGACCTCTTTGATTCATAGTTGATACACAAAATGATGAATGAGATTGAGTCTTGTGGCAAGCCTATGGTGTGTATGGTTGTAATTTGATGAATGAGTGCTTTATTGTCGTTATACACTTGAGTGATGAGAGATACACTTCTTGGAAGGAGCATTGAGAAAGTATTTGAATTTGCATCTTATCAAAGCATGACATTTTTGAGTGTTCGTTGAAAGTGACATTGAAAACTTATATTCACTAATGAGTTTGATTGTCCAAATTTCATTCTTTTTGCCATGTGACACGCTTGCAATCAATTCACCCTTTGTGCTTATTTGTTTCGTTGCTCGACGAGCAACACCTTAAGTTTGGGGGAGTTGATTAGTGGTGAATTATTGCATGAGTTTGGAGGAATTTAAATGCATAATATGATGAAAAGTATTACCGTTTAAGCTTAAAAGTATAGAGTATCACTTCTTATGCTTAAAAGTATTACTACTTTGAGTTTAATGAATTTCGTTGGTTTTTGTCTCGTTTGAGTTTCCGGTGGAATTTAACGAAACGAAAAGTACCAGAATTCATAGGGCGACGAGACGAATGCGTAGGGCAAAAATGGGGGTCTGAGGTGCATATCGGGTCTAGAAAATTCCTGGACTCGACCTATGGTCGAGCTAGGGAAGCCTCGAGTCGAGGGATTAGCTAGAGCTAAAAACCAGATTTTGAAGATCCCTCGAGTCGAGGGCCATGCCTCGAGTCGAGGGAGGAGCCGAGCCTCGAGTCGAGGGATGTGTCCGGTGGAATTTTTCATTTTCCTCGACCAATCAGAGCGCGACATGTGGCGGGCGGTTACATACATATATATACACGAAAATACAAATTTTTTTGTGTAGAGAGGAAGGGAGAGAGAAGAATATCAAGAACACACATTTTTTCACACACATATAGTTAGGGTTTTGAATTTATTCTTCAATTTAGACGATCAACGGATGATTTCTTTATGATTGGACGCCATCTAGGTGATATTCAACTTTTAATTTTAGTTTTATTGATTCAATATCTTGTTATGACTTTTGTTTATTCAATTAATTTCATGGATTTAATTTCTTTAATTATGCTCGGCTAAATTCCTAGTGCTAGGGTGTTTTGATGCTTATGAGTGATTGATTTCGAGGAATTCTTATGGGATATTTTGATTGTTGATTAATTGTTTGGATTGATGAGGTTTGATTGATATATTTATTTAATTAATTTCTAATTCATGCATAGTTGTTTAATTATCGTAAGGAGACTTGGGTATTTAGATAACTCATTTGGGTGAGGGAATTAATTGAGTAATTAGAGATAATATTAGTTTAATGCAAGGTGACATGATTAATACTATTAGAAATACATCAATTCACATTAATTGCTTAGATTTGTAATCAGGTGATTAGTGAAGAGACCATAGGTAATGTGTCTTAGTATCGAAGCGAGTCACGCTAGGAAAACCTATCGACTCGTGGTTCTAGCCCCGGAGGAAAGGGTGACTTAGTCCTCTCAAACTTTCGAGCTTAAATTGTAGCGTAATTCCTAGGCTTACCAAGTACATAATTATTGTTTGATTAAAAGTTTGCTCTTATTAATTGGTCGACATGACAAATGTTCATTTAAATTCGTTGCGTATTTGATCCCCATTATTTGATAAGCACCCGAACACATCTTTATTATTGATTGCATTACTTTGTTAGTAGAATTTTGTTATTTGATTTAGTTAATTATTGCATAAAATCCATTGATCCTATTATATGACTTGTGCTACAATTATGATTAAATTAGTAAATTTAGGGCTATCTCACACTTGATTTCCGTGGATCGATAATTTAACCGGTAACTTACTAGCTACACGATCGTTTTACCCTTGAAGGGTGAGTGTTGGCTTTTAAGCCTATCAATATACTTGGGTGCTATTTCTTTTCAAGTAAAATGAGATGATGAACAAGATCCCAGATCTGTTCAAACAAATACAAAAATGAAAAAAGTGTTAAATATTGTTAAGATTAGGAGTGACAAGGGCACTCGAATTTTTAAATTCTTGTTTATCTAACTATTTTTCCGAGAATGGAATAACACATGAGACATCATTTGCTCGAACACCACAACAAAATGGTCTTGTTGAAAGAAGGAATGTAACGCTTAAAGAGGCAAATAGGAGCATGTTAGCTGAATATGGAACCCCATAGAGGTTATGGGTCAAGCAATCAACACAACTTGCTATACCTGGAATAGGTGTCTTCCCGTGAAAGATAAGAGTAAGACTCCATATGAGCTGTGGAAAGGTAAAGTTCCAAGAATCTCTTACTTTCATGCTTTTGGTTGTAAGTGTTTCATTTATAACAATGAAAAGTCTAAATTAAAGACATTTGATGCCAAAGTAGCTAATGGAATTTTCTTAGGATATTCCAAAGCACATCTAAGGCATTTAGAGTCTTTAATAAGACAACTCTTTATGTGGAAGAAACTCCTCATGTGGTGTTTGATGAAATTCATACTTTTCAGATAAGGTTGACCAAATCACAAATGATCTAAATAGGCTTGAACTTAACAAAGCTAAACAAAGGAAAACCTATCTTCCTAGCTTTGATTCAGATTCGATGAAGAAGAACTCCCATCCGAGAATCGAAAGGAACTCCTCTATCTGCTCCACCCGAGGAGACACCTTTGACATCATCTCGATTAGACAAGGTCAGAGATGAAGGGGGAATGTCTACTCAGCCGAACAAGATTAGTTACTCTCTCGAGTCACCGATGTGGGTACTTCTACTCAAATAGGCAAAAGGATGAGAAGTTATCATCCACCGAGCAGATCATCGGGGATCCATCAAGTAGTGTCCAGACGAGGACTATGTTGGATTCTCGCAGTATGTTCGATTGTTATGTATCACTTCGAGCCTAAGTCTATTGAGGAGGCTTTTTTCTCGTCCCAAGGTGGGTAAACGTCATGCAAGAAGAATTGCATCAATTTGAAAGGCGTAATGTTTGGGAGCTAGTGGACAGCCCATTCATAGAAAAATTATAGGCACCAAATGGGTTTTCAAAAATAAAACTAATGAAAATAATATTATTGTTCGTAATAAGGCTAAACTAGTAGCACAAGGTTACTCACACCGAGGGGATAGACTATGATGAGACTTATGCTCCTATCGCGCATTAGAAGCAATAAGATTGTTTTTAGCTTTTCCCGCCTATAAGGGTTTCAAAGTATTTCAAATGGATGTTAAATCTGCTTTCTTGAATATTGTGTTGCTTGAAGAAGTCTCAGAGAATGCCTCCGGGTTTAGGACAAATAATAAAGTCTATAAACTCAACAAGGCACTATATGGACTTAAACAAGCACCTCGCGCTTGGTATGATACTCTATCTCGAATTCTTGGTATCAAGTGGATTATCTAAAGGAAAGATATATAGATAGAACACTATTTACAAAATAAGTTGATGGTAATATTTTGTTAGTTCAAATCTATGTAGACGACATTATTTTTGGTTCACCTAATCTGACTTTGTGTGAAGAGCTTGGTAATCTTATGAAAAACAGGTTTGAAATGTCAATGATGGGAGAATTGACCTACTTTCTAGGCTTGCATATAAAATGACGAGCAGAGGGACATTCATACATTAGACTAAGTATGCAAAGGACCTAATAGATA
This sequence comes from Paraleonurus japonicus, assembly GCA_030762865.1. NCBI lineage: Eukaryota > Viridiplantae > Streptophyta > Magnoliopsida > Lamiales > Lamiaceae > Paraleonurus > Paraleonurus japonicus. The sequence goes on along the minus strand of CM061052.1, from coordinate 17,445,569 downwards.
GGTTTGGGATGATTACTAGTAGAGAGGTTAAAATTCCTCCTTAGGATGCTTCATAGCTTCATAAATATCAAATGTGAGCTCCTCTTTGTCCATCTTCAATGTGATCTTCCCGAAAACATATCCACACCCGCCCTTGCGGTTGCTAGGAAAGGTCTCCCTAGGATCAATGGCACTTTATCATCCTCTTCCATGTCTAGCACCACAAAATCGGCCGAAAAAGGAACTTGTCAATTTTTACCAATACATCCTCCACAATACCACTTGGATATGTATATGACTTGTCCGCAAGTTGAAGAGTCATGGATGTGGGCTTCATATCACCAAGCTCTAGCCTATTAAAGATGGATAGAGGCATGAGATTGATGCTTGCCTCTAAATCACATAAGGCTCTCCTCTTCTCCTTGTTGCTAAGCTCACATGTGAGAGTGAATCTCCCGGATCTTTCTTCTTTTGAGGTAAACTTCTTTGGAGTAGTGCACTACATTCCATAGTCAAGCTAACGGTTTCCCTCTCATCAACCTTCCTTCTTCTTGTAATCAAGTCCTTCAAAAACTTGGCATATGTTGGCATCTCCTCAAGGGCCTCCATTGATGGTCACATTCTTGAAAATTTCTAAGAATTTCAAGAACTTCTCATCAAGCTTTTGTTTCATGAACCTTTGTGGGTATGGTGGAGGGACATAAGTTTTGGGAATACCCCATCCATCACACTCCACATTGGCTCCCTCAAGCTCCTTCTTCTCCTTCTCTTTCCTTAGCTCTTTTGCCTTTTTCCACTTTGGTACTCTTTCCTCATTCTTTGGTTCCTCTTCTTTCTCTTTCTTACCCTCATCTTGCTCTTCTAGAGTTTCTTGAACATCCACCATCTCAAACTCTCCTCCTTCTTTCACTTCTTCACCCCCATTCTCTTTATTCTCTCCCTCATTTGGCATTGGTGGCTCCCTCATATTATGTTTCACTCCTCAATTTGATCGCCTTGCAATGCTCTTTCGGGTTCACCTCCGTTGTTGATGGGAACTTTCCTCTTTGATTTCCTCCACTTGAGGATGCTACTTGCCCAATTTGAAATTCAAGATTCTTAACTTGGTTAGACAACGAACTCACAATATTCTCCATCTTTTTCATCTTTCGATTTTGAGAACCTATTAAACTTGTGAGTAAATCCTCAAGGCTTGGCTTTCCCTCATTGTTGGGTGCACGAGCACCGGATCAATTCCCGGAGGTAGAGTAATGGCCGCCTTTTAGTTAGCATAGGAGAAATTCTCATGCTTCCGGAAATTTGGGTTGTAGGGATGATTGTTTGCTTGGTAGGGAGATGTGTGAGAGGCTTGATTTTGGAAATTAGGTGGAGCATTGTGTGGATAACGATTTGGGTAATTTTGGTGGTGAGATTGATTGGGAAATGAATGGTTACCTTGGAAATTTTGCTGGAAAGATGGTCTTCCCATGTAGTTTGCTTCTTCCACTTGATCGACCATTTGAGGAACTTCGTTACCACCCCCATTCCACTTCTCGTGCCACCTTCTACTATCCCATCCTCTTATGTGGCCAAATTTTGAACCACATCCGCTAGCACCTTCAACGCCTCATTCTCTTCTACTTGAGCAATCCCGAAATTACCCTTCTCTCGGTTGGCCAACTTGCGGTGTTGCAAGCTATGTTCTCAATCAACTCCTTAGCTTCTCTTCCGGACTTGTCAAAGAGTGATCCTCCCGCACTTGAGTCAAGAATTCTCTGAGATGGAGGATCAAGTCCATAATAGAAAAAGCTCACTATTTGCTCATTAACGAATCCATGTTGAGGACACTTTCGGAGTAGGCTATTAAATCTCTCCCAAGCTTCATGCATGTTCTCATCCTCCATTTGACAATTGAGCAATCAATATCTTGCATTGGAGAGTCATGGAAGGTGGGAAAAATTTCAAGAGGAATTTCTTACTCAATTCTTCCCAAGAACCCAAGCTATCTCGTGGTAGAGAGGCAATCCAATCCTTGGCTCGGTCTCTCAAAGTAAATGTGAAGAGACGAGCTCTCCATGCATCTTTGGTCACTCCATTCATCTTCACCATATTAGCATACTCAAGGAATTGAGCAATATGACGATTCGGGTCCTCCTTGGGATCTCCACCGAATTGCTTGCTTTGGAGAATGTGTAGCAAAGCAGGCTTGATTTCAAAATTATTAGCCATCAATGGTGGACGAGCTATCCCATCATAGTGGAGTTGGACGGGAGGCTCAAAATACTCCCGGATTGGTCTTTCCCTCGGATTTTCTCTTGGATTCTCCCTTTGATTCTCCCTCCTTTCGACCACATCTTGGTCGTTATTTTCCATTTCAAATTCTCTTTCTCTTGCTCGGGCTTGAGCCCTTCGACGATTCCTCTCTTGGTTTCTCCTTCTAGCGGTTGCTTCAATCTCCAAGTCAATAGGTATTTGTTCAACACCACCTGATCTTGTGTCATGCACACCTAGAAAACACCCAAGTATCAAAATCCTCTCAAGACTAGCCAAACAAGATAAACAAAAACAAAAGAACTATCAACTACTTTCAACTTTCAATCTAAGTTATCTAAAATACCGATTCCCGACAACGGCGCCAAAACTTGATAGGCTTAAAAGCCAACACTTACCCTTCAAGTGTAAAGAGATCGTGTAGCTAGTAAGTTACCCGGTTAAATTATCGATCCACGGAAATCAAGTGTGAGATAGCCCTAAATTTACTAATTTAATCATAATTGTAGCACAAGTCATATAATAGGATCAATGGGTTTTATGCAATAATTAACTAAATCAAATAACGAAATTCTACTAACAAAGTAATGCAATCAATAATAAAGATGTGCTCGGGTGCTTATCAACTAATGGGGATCAAATACGCAATGAATTCAAATGAGCATTTGTCATGTCACCAATTAATAAGAGCAAACTTTTAATCAAACAATAATTCCGTACTTGGTAAGCCTAGGAATTACGCTACAATTTAAGCTCGAAAGTTTGAGAGGACTAAGTCATCCTTTCCTCCCGGGCTAGAACACGAGTCAATAGGTTTCTCTAGCGTGACTCCCTTCGATACTAAGGCACATTACCTATGGTCTCTTCACTAATCACCTGATTACAAATCTAAGCAATTAATGTGAATTGATGTATTTCTAATAGTATTAATCAAGTCTCCTTGCATTAAACCAATATTATCTCTAATTACTCAATTAATTCTCTTACCCAAATGAGTTATCTAAATACCCAAGTCTCCTTGCGATAATTAAACAACTATGCATGAATTAGAAATTAATTAAACAAATAGATCAATCAAACCTCATCAATCCAAATAATTAATCAACAATCAAAATATCCCATAAGAATTCCTCACGAAATCAATCACCCATAAGCATCAAAACACCCTAGCACTAGGAATTTAGCCGAGCATAATTAAAGAAATTAAATCCATGAAATTAATTGAATAAACAAAAGTCATAACAAGAGATTGAATCAATAAAACTAAAATTAAAAGTTGAATATCACCTAGATGGCATCCAATCATAAAGAAATCATACATTGATCGTCTCGAATTGAAGAATAAATTCAAAACCCTAACTATGTGTGTGTGAAAAAATGTGTGTTCTTGATCTTCTTCTCTCTCCCTTTCTCTCTACACGTAAAATTCTGTATTTTCGTATATATATATGTACGTAACCGCCCGCCACATGTCGCGCTCCGATTGGTCGAGGAAAATTAAAAATACCGCTGGTCACATCCCTCGACTCGAGGGATGATCCTCGACTCAAGGCTCGGCTCCTCCCTTGACTCGAGGCCCGGCCCTCGACTCGAGGGATCTTCAAAATTCAGCTTTTTTAGCTCTAGCCAATCCCTCGACTCGAGGCTTACTCGGCTTGACCATAGGTTGAGTCCAGGGAATTTTCTAGGCCCGATATGCACCTCTCGACCCCTGTTTTCACCCTACGCGTTCGTCTCGTCATCCTATGAATCCCGGTACTTTTTATTTCGTTAAATTCCACCGAAATTGTGAAAACAAGACAAAAATCAACGAAATTCATTAAACTCAAAGTAGTAATACTTTTAAGCATAAGAAGTGATACTCTATACTTTTAAACTTAAACAAGAATACTTTTCATCGTATTATGCATTTAAATCCCTCCAAACTCAAGCAATAATTCACCCTAATCATATATCTTGAATAGTCATCCACGACTACTGTGGTGTATTTCCTCCCACTAAAGCTAAGAGGTGAAACTGGTCCAAACAAATCCAAATGAAGAAGTTGTAACACTCTTTCAGATGAAATTATGTTAATACTCTTAAAGGAGTTCCTTGGTTGTTTACCTTTCGACATGCATCACACTTAAGATCATCGAGCATAATTTTTCAGCAGTCCTTTAACAAGATTTTTCATACCTATCTTGTTAAGGGTCTTGAAGTTCAAATGACTAAGCCTCTTGTGTTATAGCCAGTGATCATCTCCACCTTAGCAACCAGACAGTATCTTTAGGACAACTATTAAAGTTAGCCACATAAACATTACCATGTCTCAAGCCGCTTAAGAGAACCTTTCTCAAGGACTATCTAAAATATCACATTTATCCCTAGAAAATCTAACACTAAAACCTTTATCACAGAGTTGAGAAACAGACAACAAGTTGTGTTTTAAACCTTCAACGAAATACACTTCGATACCCGAATATCACCTATTATTAAGGTTCCAACACCTCTGAGTCGACCCACGGTTGTTGTCACCAAAAGTACTCTTGAACCATCAATACTTTGAAAGTTTGAGAGCAGCCTCTTTTCACAAGTCATGTGTTGAGAACAACCACACATCAATATACCAAATTGTAGCTAAAATCTCTTCCTTAGAAGATGGTCTTTAAAGTTCCTACAAAATAAATTTAAGTAAGAGGTACCCTAGTGATCTTGGGTCCTTTTAGGTCAACAATCACTTTGGGTAACCATACAAACATATCATTATTCAATAATAAGTCAAACTCAAGTTGTCTGCCAAATTTGTCAACATATATTTGAGTCTTGAATGCAATTTTGTTGAAATCAGATTTGGTTATCTTCTTGATCTTTTGAAACAGAGGATAACATCTACTTTTACCATCAAAAGGACTATAAGAAGAATTCTTTTTAAACTTGATTCTTGGAATCCTTTTCTTGATTAGGATTCCTCATCTCGATTCTTTTTATCGATCGGGAGAGGTAGTCCTAATCTGACTTTGCGGTTTCCAAGGTCCAATTTTAATTCCTTTTGAGGTTTCACTACTTTGACAAACTTCCTTGGTTTCAAAATATTTGATTCATTATTTCTATTGTAACCAAGACTGTTTTGTCATGAGACTTTTGTGAAGTTTTGAAAATGTGGTCTATAATCGATTGTGAATTATTAAGTTGACTCAACTTGAAGACAAGCTTCTCATTGGTCTTCTTAATTAACCAAGGGGCTTAGCCCATTTGGCTACCGGGTTCCTCACTTAAGTGGGAGACTTGGGTTTGATTCTCTTTGGGAACGAATTGAAGTGGGAGGTATAAGGAGGCTTGGAGAATTTAGAATTGTAAGGAGACTTGGTGAACTAATTTCTAACCACTAACATACTAACATTTACCGATAAAAAAATCATTCTCATTACATACCACTTTGTGAATTTGTCTTTTAAATTAATTTTCTAATCTTTCCGAAAGACTAGCTGATGTCCTAGCCTCACCTAGGTATACATTCCCCTTGAATGTATCCACAGACTTAGGATAGTTCACGACTTGGTTTCCTTTAATTAGAGTCTGGATTTGATCTTTCAAAGTCAAATTTTCAGCCTCTAACCGCTTGTAAGCACCTAGAGACATTTTCAGTCTTTCAAAAGACTTTTGATAAGAGCACAGTCGTTATCTCAAACTGATTTGTAAGACTCATTATCGACGAAGTGTAGTAATCTACCTCTTTTACCATCAGATAGATCTCATCATCTCGATCCGAAGTCGACGATGAGGATGATGAAGATGACTTTCTCGCTTCTCTTTCTTCAAAGCAAGAAGGGCTCTCTCGATCTCGCAAAGCGTCAATCCTTTTTCTTTCTCTTCTCCTCCCTTTCCTTGGGAGTCACCGTAGACGCTTGTAATCAGAGTGCTCGGCTTGTTACAAGTGTAACAAGTATCTCCACGTTCGATCCGGGGCTGCTAAGATTCTTCTTTGCAGGAGACTTATACCTTCTTGTCTAATTCTTTCTTCTCGTCATCATCTGTGGATTCCACATCATTTTTCCTTCTAGATCTTGATCTAGACTGTCCTTCCCCGAAAATCTTGACTTGTTACGTTTGTACTTCATCTTAAGAAGATCATACCTTTTCGCCAACAAAGCTATCTGCTCTTTCAATGAGAGATTAGCTCCCTTTGACTCAACTTGGCTTGTCTTCTTTATTGACAAAAGCAAGCTGTCTTAGATGAGGTAATCGGATTCAGCCTCAACCTCTTCATCCTCGACAGAATGTCAAACTCATAACATTTCAAGTGAGAAAACAAGGTATAATGACTCATGGTGAATAGATCCTTTGTGGCTTTTATCATTTTTCTCTCCAACGCTTTTGTCGAGATCTAAGAATTTTATTATTAATTTCCTTTTCGGTGTAAATTTTGCCTAAATTAGTGGCACTATTAATCGATTGGTCACTATGTCCAGTTGATCAATAGATTCACCTTCCTTCATTTTAAAGACATCAAAGGAATGGAGAACGACCTAGAGCTTGTTCTCTTTACCTAGTCTGTGCCCTCGCACATGTTGGCTAAGGTGTCCCACATCTGTTTTGCAATTTTACACTTCTTGATATATTCGTACCAATCTCCCGAGGGTAACGATGATCTCGCTTCTAGCCACCGATCAAGATTATACACTTTTCTTTCATCATTAGTTAGTTCAGATACCTTCTTTTCTACCCGAACTCGAGTCTCCGAGCTACTCGCTCCATCGCCGACGCCACCATGAAAGAACTTTATAGGTCTTTCGTAAAGTACGTCTTCCATTCGAGGATGAATGGATTTCGATGATTCTCCATTCGAAACTTCCAAAGAGTCATAATCTTCAATCTCAAAATTTGAAAGATTCTTGACTTTCCTATCGCTTGGAGACATGATTAGTATATATCAAAATAACAAGCAGGAATATTCAAAAGTAGATCTAAATCAATAATTGAGTAGAAAAATTTGTTTTGACCAAAATAAATATTCAAGATGCCTTTAACACTGCTCCGATACCACTTGTTGGTCGAGATTGAGTGAATTAAGAGTGATTAAACAAACCTCCTTGCGATAATCTAGAAGGGGGTTGAATAGATTATCTAAATTTCTTTTCAAAAATCCAGATTAACAATTCAAATTCAACTTTCAAAATTAAATCAAAGTACTCAGCAGAAACAAGTTTATACTCAATCTATCAATTCGGATCTAAAAGCAATCGATCAAAGGTTAATGAATCAAATGAAAATCGATCAAATTAAAGACAGAAAGTAAAGAACACCGGATTTATAGTGGTTCAGATCTAAAGATCCTACATTCACTCTCCTTCTTCAACCTTGAAGAAGGGTCTCTTCTTTCTCACTTACCGACTTTCTTCCGATTACATATTATAATTTGAGAAGATCTTCGTCTTGAATCACCTTCTAACTATCAATCTATCTATCAAATCTATGAGTACAGTGTAGATTGTGTTTTGAAGGATTTACAGAAAATGTTCTTCAAACACTTATAAAATATTATCGAATAAGCTTTTGAATGTTAGTGAGTGCTCTTAAAATTCGTGAGTTTCAGATATGTGCAAAGTCCTTCTAAGGACTGTGCTTAGGCTTATTTATAGAGCTTAAGACTCGTTAGTTTATTGTAACAAACTTGTAACCGCTTAACAAACTTTTCTTTAAAATCTACCTTGACTTCACTGGTCCTCGAGTTCGACGTCCGACTTTGACTAGGTGAAAGCCTCGCCTTTCTTATTCTACTCACCGACTTCGACCTCGACTTGAGCTCTTCATTAATCTCTCAACCAGATGACTTCTTCAAGAGCGTCTTCGATGACCTCCAAGCTTCTTGACCTCACTGACTTAGTCTATTTCACCTAGTCGATCACCAACTAGAGAAATAAATTACTTCACCGATCTATACAATTTCACTAGTCATCCTACTTTATATGAGCTCATATATCCTATACATTTTAACTTATCTAAACTAAACCTGATCTAACAATTTTAATTAAGCACGTTGTTCTAATTATATAAATATAGGAGAGGACGAAAAGATGGCCCGCCAATGATTGGAAAATAGTGGAGCATTACCACTACTTAGGTGAAAGGGAGTACTACTGGGCTATGAGTGACACACTTGTAAGTATTTTCATTTTACATTACGTAATAATATATATATATATATATGTATATTTTTATAGTCTAAAACTTTAATTGTCGAAAAATTCGTGATAACATGAAGTACAAAAATGGCCACCTGTATATGTCGGCTCTCAAGACTCGAGCGAGGAACCCCAATATCCAAACTTATCCCGGTTGTATGTCAATACCATTGGAAAAAAACATGGACGTGTTCGGGGTATTGGTCAACCGGGTAAGTCCATGCGCCTTGCCTCCACCTCCACATCATCTAGTACTTCTATTGGCAGCTACGCCAAAGTGATGTCGATCGGCCGCTCCAACAGAACGTGAGAGGTCGCAGAAAGCCATAGAAAAGCAAAGATCGGAGGGTGCGGGAGGATTGATTCGGGTGATTTTTGCATGATTTTATTGTGATTTAATTGCTTATCAATTTCACCCTAATTAGTATGATTGTGAGCTTAACGGTTGTGGAAGGTATTATGCTTGTTTTGTAGGCTTTTGATCGTATTTTATGCAAAGAACAAACCTTTCACCAAAATTGAGTTCGATGTTTGAGGCGATTTTGGAGGAATTTTTCAGGGAAATTAGCCTATTCAAATCAAACGAGAAATTATATGGATAGAAAGAGGGCTGAGAGAGCTTCACAATGCAAAAAGAATGAGGTCAATCGGAGTTCGTATGAAAGAGATACGGTCGAACGAAGTTGAGACGGCGAACTACACCCACGGCCGATGCAGCCCCAACACACACTACATATCACACTTGGGGAAAATCACCCACACACACTCACACACACTTGAAGGTATTCTGTGCCTTCTCCCTCAAGTTTCATCATTTTGGAGCAAGAAAATATGTTTTGAGCTCGGATTGGCATAGCATTTCATCCCCAAGAGACTAACCTTCCTTTTTCTCTTCTTTTATTTCAGTTTTAGGCCTTTAATTTTGTAATAGTTTGATTATGTAGGAATATTCCTAGAACCATTTTGGTTCTAGGGATTGTGAACCCTAAATTGATATCTATGGTTTAATTCGTCTTTTATTTGACATTTGTTGGTGATTATTGTTTATGTGTTCAAATTATCATTTATTATAAGCATGCTTTTTTGGCCATGATTGTGTGCTTTACTTATTATTGTTTGGGTTTAATTGAGAAATTTGATCCAACGGTTTACGTTGGACACATAACTCATTAATTGTCACTTGAGAAAGGGATTCATTAGTGGGAAGGTATGAAGGGTCTTAGGGGTTTATTGGGTTGATTATGCTAGTAGGGTAGAGATGCATGCTAGTGTAATTTTCCTTTGAGTTGATTGGATTTAATTAATCATTCTAACTCTTGCTTAGTGACCCACCTTACAAAATCATCACTAGTACCATTTGAATTTAGTGTTTTACCATGGATGGATATTTAGGTATAGCAACTCCCTAGGACCACCTTTCATTTATTGTTTATTTGTTTTAGCTTGTTGTTGATTTGAATTGGACTATTTTTATTTGCTTTCTTAGTGGCAATTTTTAGATAGCATTTAGATTTAGTCTTAGATTTTAGAATCGTTCGTGTCTAGATAGAATCGGGCCAACATACATCACTTTTACACTAACCCTTCCTGTGGGATCGACTCATACTTACCGCACTAGGATAGACACCGTACGATTGCGGTTGATTATTTTATGTGTTGGAAAAATACGGAATAAGTTTATGGCACCGTTGTAGGGAAGGGCATTATTAGTTCTAGAGTGATAGTTGGTTTGGTTTTAGTCTAGATTTTACTCGCTTTCGATAAACCACGAAAACAAAAAAATATTTAAATCTCGTATTCTGTTTTTATAGTTATCTTTGTATCACTTCTTCTTTGTTTGTTGTTCTTTGAGGTACAAAATTTTGGAGAGTCATTGTGTTTGAAGAGATGAATGATTCAAAGGCTATAGCGAATTTAATCGCTCAAGTGATGAGATTGACTACTTTGCTAATTGAACAAGCTCCCAAATGGTCGTTTGTGCCAAGACATAGGGAAAGAATGTGTTTTATGTGCCATCAAAGAGAGATGAACATTGGGAAAAGAAACTTCGAAAGTTTTCGTGAGCTACAATAGCGACCAATACTACCCGGGGTTAAGAGAAGATGACGATTTTTATTATGCCAACCCGGGAAATTTCTTGCAGCCAACCCCGAATATAAGTGTGACCGATAAAGTCATAGATCAACCGTCAAAGTTGAGCATGGAGGAAATGTTCACTGCTGTCATGGGGAAACGATGAATTTCATGAAAGAGACAAATGAGAAATTTAACAAGATGGACTCAACTATTGATACCTTAGAGCAAGAAGTAAAAGATGTTGGAGCTCGAGTGAATGACCTTCAAGCACTTGTGAATTCAATTGCAACTCAAATTGGTCAAGTGGCTACAATCAAGGACAATCTCCGTCTAATGCCAAGGTCGACCCAAAAGAGCATTGCAAGGCCATAAACATAAAAATGGTATCAATTTGGAGGATGAGGAGCAAGTAGTAGTCTCTATCCACAATGGAGTTGAACTTCATGAAGAGAACATCAAAACCAAGGAGTGCTACAAGGTTGATCAAGTGGAAGAATTGCCCAAGCTTGAAGCTAAGTGCTTAGAGATAAGCAAAAGACCTAAGTTTGGGGGAGTTTTCCCCCAATTTAATAAGATCCTACTCACATCACATCTTGGGCAAAACTTCAAGATTTGTGATATGAGTGAAGACTACTATGGAGTGTCCCTACATTGTTCGACGGGCCCATGGATAGAATTGGATTCAAGAAGTATCGGGTCAAGGGACAAAGTGGTGTCACGTGATTTTGAAAGGAAGTCCGTCGCATGGGACGTTAAAAATAGCGCTTCTTGGGAGGCAACCCAAGGTTTTTATTGCTTTCTTTATTGCTTTCTAGTGTTAGTTGTTTGATGTTGCTTAGCATTTTGTAGGTGGATGATTCATTTGAGAGCTCTAGTGGACATGAAGAAGGAGAAAGAACACCATGGAATGAAGAGAAATGCCGCAATTGTGATTTCCGATGAAGATGCTTAGGATGTGCAAGGAGAGAGGTAGCTTTTCGATGCCCCAAACTTAGAATTATCACCCATAGTGAAAATCTAAGTTTGGGGGTTATTTGTTTGTTTGCTTTTATTGCTACTCTTGCTATTTTTGCACCGGCGCACCATTCTACTAGGAGTCACATTCTTGCCTTTGGCGCATGCACCCGTGGTGCTAGTTTTTAGGTTGTGTTGTGTAATAGTGTTATTATGGTTGAGTTGCAAATTTGTTCATTGGAAACTTGTGCTTTGATTGATGGATTGTCAAGTTTTTGCTATAATGATGAATTGAATAGTGAAGTTTGATGCTTGCATGATAGCTAGTTGTGTGATGATTGATGCTTATGATGGTACTTTGTCCATGTTCATTGAGCCCGTGAGCTTTAGAGCCTATTAGACATGCATACATTTTGGTGTCTAATTTTTTCATGTGAGTGTCATGCATGCTCGTGTGCTCTAGAACTTGCCAAGTGTCTTATTTGAGCAAATAATTTTTGTGAGATTTTGAAGAGGGTAAGAGGCCATCTTTGTTCTAATAGTCACTTTGCCAAATTTTTCCTACCCAATGAAATTTCTCCGTAGTTAGCCAACTTGAGCTTATTATCCTACTTCTTTGGCAACCTACATGTATTAACCCAATTGTCCTTCTTAATGAGCTTAAATTGTCCCTATGAACTAGTGGAGCTTAAATGTGGATAAAGAGGTTAATTGAGCTTAATTGTGAAGTTGGTGGAATTACTTGGCGTGTAAGTGAAAAATGAGAAAAAGATGATATGTGAATGCACAAGAAAAAAATTTAGTTGTGGTGAAAAAAATGAGAAGAAACTCTCTTTGTGTGCAAAGAATTTGGTAGAGCTTGATATTCAAAAGTGTTCAATGGTTGATGAGAAAGAATGTGCTTAGAGATGACAAAGAAATGGTGGGAGTTAGAATTTTTTAAGTTGCAATCCACGAAATTGCAACTTTATATTGAGAAGTTTTTGAGATGTGTCTATGCGTCTTTATCTCTCGCTCACCACTAGTTTGTTAGTCACTCAATCCAAATTGTCTCACCTTGACCAAAGAGCCAACATTACAACCAAAAGAAAAGTCCTCTTTGATTCTTGAATTGAGCATGAATGCATGGTAATAGTGTAGATGCTTGTCAAGCATATGGTAGTACACTTGTGTGTTTTGATTTTTAGAGTAAACACGTCCTATTATCTTGTGTGTAGAGAGAAACACTCCTTGAGAGTAACATTGGATGAAGTACTTGAGTTTGCATTTTTCAAAATATAATATGTTTGAGTATTTGTTGATTGCAACACCATGAAAGCAATTGTTATTGTTAGATCGGAAGAAGTTTTGATGAGTTAAAAGGATCAACTCGGATGAACAACCAACTTCAAGAACAGTGAGGTGAAGATCCGGTATTAGGTGATCAGGTCGGGAAGAGGCTGGATAAGTTAGTGAGGATCAAAGAGGTAGAGGTCATCCGAGACAAGCTTGAGACAAGTCATCTGCGGGGAGACAATTATGAAGAGCTCGAGGCGAGGTCAAGACAAGTGAGAAGAATAAGAAAGACAAGTCTTCACCAAATCAGCTGCAGACGACTAAACCAAGATCGGTGATGATGAGAACGGTTATCAAGATTAAGTTTGTTAGATGCAGGTTTCAGTTTGTTACAACCAACTAACAAACTAACTGTCTTCCGGACTTATAAATAGGTCTAGGCATTTTTTTAACAAGAATAATACACAATAAATTCACTCTGCATTCTCACTTTGATATTTTACAAGTTTCCAAAAGTTCACACAAGTTTTCAAAGGAATTTTTCACAAATTCTAAGTGTTTATAGAACACTTCTCTCGTACATCTTCAACACACTTCTAGCACTTTGTAATGTTAGATTTTCCGAGAAAAGTTTAGGAGTTGGAGATAGATTGAAGATCAGAAGATCATCATTATAAAGTTGTAAGTTGTACGTTGGAAAGTAAGTAAGTAAGTAGTGGAAGAGACCCTTCTTCAAGTTGAAGAAGGAGAGTGGATGTAGGATCACTTAGATCCGAACCACTATAAACCATTGTGTTCTTTCTTTGCTTTCATTTACTTATTTGTTCATAATCAATTTCAACTTGTAATCAAAGTTCAATTTCGATTCACAATCGCATTTAATTGTCGATTGCTTTTAATCCGTTTAAAGTTGAGTCTAAAATCGATTTCGCCGTGTAAAATTTGGTGTCTTGAATTGATTTTCTTGTTTTGAAAAAGTTTGAAAATCTATTCAACCCCCTTCTAGATTTTTCCTAGAAGGTTTGTTTCAAGTTTCTCTTTATTATACTCAACTCGTGGGACCAACAAGTGGTATCGGAGCGGTGTTAAGTTGTTTTGATATTGATTTTAGGTCTTGATAAAGATTCTGAAATTGTTTCTTGATCATCTTCTTCATCTTTAAGTCACTAACCTTACTACTAACAAGTTCTGTTAAGTGTTTCCTTGTTTCATCATGTCATTTGTGAAAGGCAAGAAGGCTAGGAGTTTGCACGAATTTTCGATTGAGGAATATGATTACTGGAAATTCGGGATGGAGAACCATCTCGAAGGCTATTCATGACAGAATGGAAGAGGTTCTTGAAGAGGACCCATCAAATTCTATCATGGAGGGACCAACGATGGTGCTGCTGCAGTGAGACTAGAGTCGAGACGGGAAAATAAGAGTTACGAGGCTAGTGATGAAAGGAAAATTCACAACTTAGACCAAGTGGCTAGGACAGAAATCATAGAAACTCTAAGGAAAGATTGGATTGAAAAGGTCAAAAGGTGTAAATCGGCTAAGGAGATGTGGGAGACCCTTGCCAACGTGTGTGAAGGATCGAGACCAAGTGAAAGAAAACAAGTCCGCAATCGGTGTTACATGCTTTTGATACATTTAAGATGAAGGAGAATGAAACAATAGATCACCTGGATGTGAGACTAACCAATCTTCTCAATAAAGCAAATGGATTTAGGGAAGAATTATTCAGAGAAGGAGATTAACAATAAAATACTCGGATCTTTGACCAAGAGATGGAGAGAGAAGTCAAATATCCTAAAAGCAACTCAAAACTTATCCTCTATTACTCATCATACTTTATTTTCTCATCTAAAAGCTTTGGAATATGATATCCAGATAGAAGATGAGGAAGACGAGATGGAGTCAAGCACCTCGTCCAAGTCTCATTGCTTTTGTCAACAAGGATGACAAGACAACAACCTGAATCAAGAGGAGCAGACTTATCTCTTATGGAGCAGATGGCTCTGCTCACCAAAAGGTATGACAGATTAAGAATGAAATATAAGCGTAACAAATTGAGAATGAAATATAAACGTAATAATCGAGCTTTGCGGGAAAGGATAGATCCAGATCGGGATCAAGAAGAAAGGAGGATGACTCAACCGATGATGATAAGAAAAAGAGCCGGACAAGAAGGTTCGGATCACTGCAAAAGGAATCCTACAGTCCTAAGTCGATAGGGGTGATACTTGTTACACTGTAACAAGCCGTGTCATTTTAGTTATGATTGTCCCCAATCGACTCCTAAAGAACGAGAAGAGAAAAGAAAGAAAAGAGATAGGAGGTTTGCAGATCAAAGAGCCCTTCCGGCTGAAAAAAAAGAATCAAGAAAGTCATCATCATCCTCATCATCCTCATCATCCTCATCCGATTTTGGGTCGACGATGAGATTTGTCTTATGGCCAAAGAGGTAGTCTATTACTCTTCTTACGATAATGATTTATATAAATGCATTTGAGATAATGACCAAACTGTCATTCAAGGATTATTGAAAGATCTAAAGATGTTAGATCAAGAAAGGTTTTGATGAGTCAAAAAGATCAATTCGATGATCGGATGACTTTGAAGAACAGTGAGATGGAGTTCCAATCGAGCCGATCGGACTAGGTCGAGGACTGGACAAGTCAATCAAGACTGAAAAATTGTAAGTCATCTGGAGACAAGTTCAAGTCAAGTCATCTGCAGGAGACGATTATGAAGAGCTCGGACGAGGTCAAGATAAGGTGAGTAGAATAAGAAAGACAAGTCTTCACCAAGTCACCGCAGACGATTAGAGAAAAATCAGCCGAGGATAAGAGCGATTATCAAGATTAAGTTAAGCGGTTTTAGTTTGTTAGAACCGACTAACAAACTAAATTTGTCTTTTCGGAGACTTATAAATAGGTCTAGGTTTTCACTTTATATACACGGATAACACATTAACACAACATTTTTCAACATACTCAGATTTCTACTTTCACATCGATTCACAAAGTTTTCCAAAGAAAGTTTTGAGAAAGTTCTAAGTGTTTGTAGAACACGTTCGTACATCTTCAAAGCTCACTGTCACCGTAAAAATTAGATTTCCGTAAGAGAGTCTAGGAGTTTGAAGGTTTGAAGATCTTTGTAAGTTGTAAAGCGTAAGTTGGATAGTAAGTAAGTAAGTGGTAAGAAGAGGCCCTTCTTCAAGTTGAAGAAGGAGAGTGGATGTAGGAATTTTCATAATCCGAACCACTATAAATCTGTGTGTTCTTTATTGCTTTCATTTACTTATCTGTTCATATCAATTTTAGTTTATAATCAAAGCTTAATTTCAGAATTCAAGTTAGACAAATTATCGGTGTGCTTTTGATCCGAATAAAGTTGAGTTTAAAACTAATTCACTGTGTAACGTTGGTGTTTTGAATAAGTTTCACAGCTTTTGTAAAAATTTGAAAAATCTATTCAACCCCCCTTCTAGATTTTTCCTAGAAGGCGATTCAAGGTTTGATTCAAGATTTCTTTAATTCACTCAACTAAGTGGGACCAACAAAAGATGTCTCTGATCAAGATCGATTGATTCTAGTCAAAGGCAAGCAAGTTGTGAACTACTCGAGTCCGAGAAAACATTCAAGGGGGAATGTTTACCCCAGTGAGGCTAGTACATCACCAGCTTTGTCTCGAAAGATTAGAAAATGAATTAAAATCTTTAAAAGTCAAATTTGAAATGGTTTGTACTAAGAATGAGTTAATTAAGAAGGACAATGAGAAGCTTGTCTTCAAAATGAGCCACTTAATAACTCACAGCTTATAGACCACATCTTTAGCACTTCACAAAAATCCCATGATAAGACAGGCTTGGTTATGATAAGAATAATAAATCGTGTGTTCAAAAACTAAGGAAATTTGTGAAGGCATCTGAAACCTCAAAAGAAATTAAGATTGGTCCTTGGAAACCACTAAGTCGAGATAAGGACCGCATCTCCCAATTTGAAAACCAAAATTCGAGTTGAGGACTCCATATCGGACTAAGAGGGTTCCAAGAACTAAGATAAGAAGAAATTCTTATTACAGGTTCTTTTGATGGAAAAAGTAGATGCTATCCCATTTTTCTAAGTTTAAGAAAGTCACTAAGTCTGAATATAATAAACTATCATTTAAAAGTGATGTGTTTGTAGACAGATTTGGTAGACAGATCAAATTTGATTTATTATTGAATAATGAGATGTTTTTGGTTACCCAAAGTGATTTTTGACCTTCAAGGACCCAAGATCACTATGGTACCTCATACCTAATCTGTTTTACAGGAATCACAGGACTATCAATTAAAGAGGAGATTCTAGCTTCAATTTGGTACATAGACAGTGGTCATTAACAACATATGACTTGTAACAAGAAGCTATTATCAAACTTTCAGAATATTGATGGCCCTAGAGTTCTTTGGAGACAACAACCGTGGACAAACTAAGGGAGTTGGTACCTTGATTATAAGGGATGTTCGGGTATCCGAGGTGTATTTTGTAGATGGTTTAAAACATAATCATTATCTCTGTTTCTCAACTCTGTGACAAAGGCTTTCTTGTAAAATTTTCTAAAGATAAGTGTGATATCTTAGATAGCTCCTCGAGACAAGGTACTTCTAATTGGCTTGAGACATGGTAATGTCTATGTGGCTAACTTTAACAGATTGCCCCAAAGATACATGTCTTGTAGCTAAGGGTGGAGATGACCTCACTGGCTTTGGCACAAGAGTCTTAGTCATCCGAACTTCAAAACCCTTAGTAAGCTAGCTAGAAAGAATCTTGTGAAAAGACTACCCGAGAAATTATGCTCTACCGATCTAAAGTGTGATGCATGTCAAAAAGGTAAATAGCCAGACACTCATTTAAAAATATTAACACATCCTCATCCGAAAGAGTTTTACAACTCCTTCATCTTGATCTGTTTGGACTCGTTTCACCTCTCGGCTTTAGTGGAAGGAAATATACTCTTGTTGTTGATGATTTTTCTAGAAACACTTGGGTGATATTCCTTTTAAAAAGAATGAGACTGTGAACAAGATCCCCGATCTGTTCGCATGTGTTCAAAATGAGAAAGATGTTAATATTGTTAAAATTAGGAGTGATAAGGGCACTGAATTTTTAAATTCTTGTTTATCTAACTTTTTAAATGAGAGTGGCATAGTTCATGAAACCTCATCAGCCAGAACACCACAACAAAATGGAGTAGTTGAAAGAAGGAATAGAAGACTCAAGGAAGCGGCCGAGAGCATGCTAGCCGAGTATGGAACCCCTCACAGTTCTCCGGGCCGAGGCCATCAATATTACTGTTATACCCGTAATAGGTGCTTACCGGTTAAAAGTAAGGATAAGACTCCTTATGAGACCTAGAAGGGTAAGGTTCCAAGAATCTCATATTTTAGAGCTTTTGGTTGTAAATGCTTCATCCATAACAATGGGAAGTCTAAGTTGAGGACCTTTGATGCTAAGGCGGTGATGGAATATTCTTGGGATATTCCAACACTTCCAAAGCTTTTAGTGTCTTCAACAAGACAACTCTTTGTGTGGAAGAAACTCCTCATGTGGTTTTTTGATGAAATGCATTCTTTTTCAAATAAAGTGAATCGATTACAAATGATCTAGACAAAATTGAACTAATCTGAAACTAAACATAAAAGAGTCTATCTGCCTAGTCTTGATTCAAATTCACATGATGAAGAATCCCCATTTGAGAATCGAAGACAACTCCTCTTCGACTCCATTTGAGGAGATACCCTTGACATCACCGATCAACCAGTGGTCGACGGATGAAGGGGGAACGTCTGCTCGGGCAGAGTCGAGATGAGGTGCCCGCCGAGTCTCAAGATGAGGATCCTTCTACTCAAATAGGCAAGAGGATGAGAAGTTATCATCCAACCGATCGATCATTAGGGACCCATCCAAGAGTGTGCATTACACGAACTATGGTTGATTCCCAAAGTCCTGCTCAGCCGCTATGTATCACTTCTCGAGTCTAAGTCTATTGAGGAGGCTCTATCGAGATCCAAACCGGATAACAGCCATGCAGAAGAAGCGCATCAATTTGAAAGATAAAATGTTTGGGAATTAGTGGATAGGCCCTTACATAGAAAGATTATAGGCACCAAATGGGTGTTTAAGAATAAAGCAGATGAAAACAATGTTATTTTTCGTAATAAAGCAAGATTGGTAGCTCAAGGTTACTCATAGTCCGAAGGGATAGACTATGATGAAACCTATGCTCCGATTGCGATTAGAAGCAATAAGGCTGTTTTTAGCATTTCCGCTTATAAATCTTTCAAAGTCTTTCGATGGATGTCAAGTTTGCCTTCCTAAATGGTGTGTTACTTGAGGAAGTCTATGTGGAGCAGCCTCCTGGGTTTAAGATCAATAACAAGGTCTATAAACTCAATAAGGCCCTATATGGACTGAAACAAGCACCCGTGGCTTGGTATGATACCCTATCTCGAGTTTTTGATTTCAAAATGGTTTTTCAAAAGGTAAGATAGATCGGACTTTGTTTAGAAAGGAAATAGATGGTAAAATCTTGTTGGTTTAAATTTATGTGGATGACATTATTTTTGGTTCAGCTAATCGACTACGTGTGAAGAATTCGGTGTTCTCATGAAAAATAGGTTTGAGATGTCTATGATGGGTGAATTAACATATTTTCTAAGCTTGCAGATTATGCAGATGAGTAAGGGTATATTTTTACATCAGACTAAATATGCTTATCATACCTTTTTGTGAGCAACGCCATCTGCTCCTTAAGAGATAAGTCAGCTCCTATTGACTCATTTGTTGTTTTGTCTTCCTTGTTGACAAAGGCAAAGAGACTTGGATGAGGTGCTTGACTCCATCTCGTCTTCCTCATCTTGATGTGTAATAGAGGATAAGTTTTGAGTTGCTTTGAGGATATTTGACTTCTCTTTCCATCTTTTGGTCAAAGATCTCGAGTATTTTATTGTTAATCTCCTTCTGTATAATTCAACCCTATATCTGCCGCTTTATTGAGAAGATTTGTTAGTCTCACATCCATTTGATCTATTGTTTCATTCTCCTTCATCTTATTTGAGTAGATTAATCACAACTTGATCTAGCCTTCTAGTGAAAATCTAGAAGGGGGTTGAATAGATTTTTATAAATCTTTCAAACTATTCAAAACACTCAAGTAGCACAAATGAATTCAATTTTAAACTCAACTTTATGTAGATCTAAAGCACACTAATATTTAGGCTAACTTAAATTCTGAAATTTATTTTTGATTATGAACAGAAACACAATATGAACAAGTAAGTAAACGAAAAGTAAAGAACATAGTTGTTTATAACGGTTCGGATCAAACGATCCTACGTCCACTCTCCTTCTTCAACTTGAAGAAGGGTCTTCACTTACTACCTTTCTTCCTTCCCGCTTACTTACTTACAACGGTGAATCTTCAGCCTTACAACAATTTCTTCCTAATTTTGTATATCAATGGCTTGAAGATATTCTCGTGAATAGTATTCTACAAACAAGAAAGCTGAAACGTATGGAACATTTGTGTATGTTTACAATATTTACGAATACAAATTGTGAAGAGAATGTGAATGAATAATTGTGAGATTGCCAAAAATTAATTCTATTCTAGTTTCTATCCCTATTTATAGAAATCTTCATTTGGTAGTTGTAACTTCCTTGTGAATTCTGCTTTTAGACAGTTATAGCAATATAACCGAATCTTGTAACTTCTTCTTGATAAGTCAGAATCGCTTCTTGACACTTGTGTGAAATTTCTCTAACACTTCATCGTCTGCTTTTTGTCTCACCCTGTCTTCATCTTCCTTCTATGTCTTGATGATTGTTTATCGTTTTAGACCTCATCTGCCTTCTTCATGTTGTCCTCGTCGACTTCTTATCCTCATCCGGTTTTCGTCCTAGTCTCGATTTCTTGACCTATTACGATTTCGATATCTTGATTTACAAAGTATTTAATTACTTCAAATTGCCTATACAATATACTCACTGGTCATCCTATTTTACATTTTAACTTATCAAAACCAATTACAACTTTCTTCCTAACAACAACTTATTTTCCTTCACTTGGTCTCGATTCCTCACACACACCGGCAAGGGTCTCCCACATCTCCTTAGCCGATTTACACCTCTTGACCTTTTCTTGTCCAGTCTTTGCTTAGAGTTTATATGGTTTCTCTCCTAGCCACTTGATCCAAGTTGTGAATTTTCCTTTCATCACTAATCAGCTCAAAACTCTTCTTTTCTTGTCTAACTCTCGGTCTCAAGTGCGGCAGTACCATCATCAGGGTCCCTCCATGATAGAATTTAATAGGTCCTTCTTCAAGAACCTCTTCCATTCTCGTCATGAATTGCCTTCAGATGGTTTTCCATCCCGAACTTCCAATAATCATATTCCTCGATTGAAAATTCAGCAAGCTTCGGACTTCTTGCTTTTCATAGATGACATGATGAAACAAAGAACAACTTAACAGAACTTGTTAGTAGCAAGGTTAGTGGTTTGAAGATAATAGAGATGATCAAGAAACAATTTCAGAATTTTTATCACGACCTTAAATAAATATCGAATGACTTAACACTTCTCTCGATACCACTTGTTGGTCCCACGAATTGAGTATACTATTAAGACCCTTGAAACAACCTTCTAGGGAAAATCTAGAAGGGGGTTGAATAGATTTTCAAACCTTTTTAAATCTAGAAAATCAATTCAAGTAAACAAAGTTTACACAAATGGAAATCAAATTTAAACTCAACTTAAACGGATCAAAAGCAATCGATTACAAGCCCGATTATGAATCAAATTGAGTTTGATTAATAATTGAAATTGATTAAGAATAGATAAGTAGGAAAACAAGAAAGAACACAATAATTTATAGTGGTTCGGATCTAACCGATCCTACATCCACTCTCCTTCTTCAACTTGAAGAAAGGTCTCGTCTACTACTTACTTACTCACTTGCCAACGTACAACTTACAACTTCACAATGATGATCTTGATCTTCAATCTACCTTCAACTCCTAAACTTTTCTAGAAATTTTAACTATATAGTGCAAGAAGTGTGTTGAAGATGTACAGAATAGTGTTCTATAAACACTTAGAATTTGTTGAAAAACTTCCTTGAAAACTTGTGTGAATTTTTGGAAAACTTGTGAATTATCAAAGTGAGAGTGCGTAATGAATTCGTTCGAAAATAAAGTTATGCCTAGACCTATTTATAAGCTCCTGGGAGACAGTTAGTTTGTTGTAACAAACTAAAACCGCCTAACAAACTTAATTCTTGATAACCGCCCTTATCTTCACCGATCTTTGTCTAGTCGTCTGCGGTGACTTGGAGAAGACTTGCCTTTCTTATTCTACTCGGCTTGTCTTGACCTTGTGCGAGCTCTTCATAGTTGTCTCTGTAGATGACTTGTCTCAAGCTCGTCTCCGGATGACCTCTACCTTTTCAATCCTCACCGACTTATCCGGCTCTACCTAGTCCGATCGGCCTAGTCTTTGGATCTTCATCTCACTTGTTCTTTGAAGTTGGCTAATCATCGGAGTTGATCCTTGTCGACTTCTTTTAACTCATCAAAACATCTTCCGATCTAAAAGATACAATCGGATGGTGGTGAATGAATCGACAACTGGACAAGTCTCGACTTCCGAGTCAAATGCAATGATTCGAATACTAAGCCGGCTGACTTGGCCAAAGGTGAAGTTAAAAAGGGGAAAGGGAAGAGCAAGAAAGAAGACAAGCCCTCGCACTGTGATTGAAGAGACTAGGAAAGATTTGGGCATGAAGGCCAACGAAGCTAACACGGAGGCAGCCAAGGAGGACGTCGAGACTCAAGTCTCGATGAGTTGGCTGCTCTTCGGTGAGGGTGAGTCAACTAGAAGAGGCCCCGAAAGAGGATGAGGAGAAGAGAAGGAAGGAGGAAGAAGAAAGGTCCGAAAGACTCTTGGCCGAGACTAAAGGAAGCCGAGCGAGGTAGAGGCCAAGAGCAAAGGGAAAAGGTAGCGGTGATGAGCCCAAATCGGTGACATCTCTCTCGGAGCCGCTACCAAAGGGAAATGAAAGCGAGAAGCCGACCACTCTAATCTTTCCGAAGAACAGATCAAGAGGATCGGGCGAGAGAAAGAATTTTTCGAAAGAAAGAGAAGAGAAGATAAAAGAAGGAGAAAGGCTCTAACGTCACTGGAGCAAGACCGAGCGAAAATGGCTGGTGAAAGACCAAGGTGAGGGGAACATCGGGCCCTATCACACCACATCTGCCCCTCCAAAGATGGCATGCGGAAAATATGAAAAGGAATACAGGATAAGAACACGGACGCCATGTGGATGTACTTTTGGTACATTCTCAAGGCCTCAGGAACAACTCAGCAAGATTCGGACTCGCTTTGGCATGAGTGGATCGAAAAGGTGGATGAGGACCTCTATCGTTGGCTGCCGGTTGAAGCCGATATTGAGTTCAACGTCAACCTAGTCGCCACCTTTCGAGTACGCAGTCCCCTCGCCAAGAAAGCCGATGGATCCTCTGGACCTAGACCGGTTCAAGGGAATTGTTCAAAGGGCGAGGCCGAGTCCGGATTAGCTCGGGAGGAGGACCTCAGCGCTTCGGAGGAGGGTGTTTAATCGGGCCGATGGTGCACGATGAACACCAATAGGATGTTTAGATAAGATCAAATTTGTTTTCTTATTTTTATCTTATACGCATCTGAATGTAATCTGTAAATGTGTCATCATCTGTGAATATAAGTGAACTTATACGAATCATCTTGTCTTATGTTTTAAGTTTCCTTACCGCTTTCTAAGAAAGCTTAAATTTTCTAAGTACTAATCATCTCGAGAAAACTTCTATCTCGTATTAAAATTTTCCTAAAATTTTCTAAGTCCTAAGACTTAAAATTTTTTTCTAAGTGCTAATAATCGATAAAGTCTTTAAGACTTAAACTTTTCTAAAAACTTTAAAAATTTTCTAAGTATAAAATAAGTGCTCTTATGTGAACGTATACGAACTAAAATGCTTATGTGCTTTAGTGTGCTTATCGATTATCTTGAATAATCTTGACTAACACCAGTGTGAGCTTGTTTCTTTCTTGTAGTTTTAACTTCATCAAAAAGGGAAATTGTTAGATCGTAAGGAGTTTTGATGAGTTAAAGTATATAGATTAGGATGAGCTCGGGTAGATAAGATGACCAACCGAATGTGTATAGAATAGCCGAGGTAATGAATTCTAGTGCTAGGTGATCGGACTAGGTAGAGCTAGAATAGTCGGTGAAGTTATGAAAGAGAAGGTCATCTGAAGACGATATTGAAGAAGTCATCTCGTTGGAGACAATAATGAAGAGCTCAAGACGAGGTCAAGACCAGGTGAGTAGAATAAGAAAGGCAAGTCTTCACCAAGTCGGCAGCGGCGACTAGCTCGAGATCGGTGATGTCAAGACAGTTTTCAAGAATAGGTTTGTTGAACGGTTTCTAGTTTGTTAAAACAAACTAACCGTTTCACAGCTTATAAATATGTTTGAGCACGATTACGAATAGAACTAACACTCATTCCACTACTCACGACTTTTCTAGAGCACTCACAAAGTTTTTCAAAGTATTTTCATAAGTTCATAGGTGTTTATAGAACACTCTTGTATATCTTCAAACTTCCCGCACCGTATCTTACTAGTTCTTAGTTTGATAGTTTGAAGGAAGATTCAGGAAGAAGATCTTCATAGCATTGTAATTGTAACTCGGTGAGTAAGTAAAAAAGTAAGTCGGTCGAGGCCCTTCTTCAAGTTGGAGAAGGAGAGTGGATGTAGGATCGCTTTGATCCGAACCACTATAAATCCTAGTGTTCTTTACTTCTTGTCTTTACTTATTTGTTGTTAATCAACTGTTCAAACAAATTAATTTGAGATTTAATTCAGATTGCTTTTTGATCCTAAAAAGATTGAATTTAAATTTATTTTCATTGCTCGACTTTGATATCTTGAATAGATAATCGATCTTTGAAAAGATTTTGATAATCTATTCAACTCCCCCTTCTAGATTATCACTAGGAGGTGATCTAAGCTCGTTTTAATCACTAGGAGGCCAGCACCTAATGAGTATCCAAACATAAAGAATCCATGCTTTGATCATCCAAAATGAAGAATAAATGTAAACTCTATGCTATGTGTGTGTAAAAATGTGTGTAGGGGTCATCCCCTTCCTCAAAATTGTGTCAGCTTTTATGTCTATTCCTGTATATATATGCTCCTCGGCCTTTTCACGTGCTCGAAAAATAAGCTCCTCGAGTCGATCTTCGGAGAATTGTGGTCACGTTTATTGTTACAGCTCGGCCTCGATCAAGCTCTACACCCTCGACTCGAGCTTGTGTGCTCGACTTCAGCCTCAACTTGAGCCTAATGCCCTCGAGTCGAGCTTCTCCGCCTTCAACAAATTCCATACTTTGCGTCCTAGTCTCGAGTCGAGTTGCTCAGGGCTTGACCAATGGTCGAGTCTAAGGATTTTTGGCTCCCAACGAGCGCGTCCAACCCCCTTTTTCTCCCTACTTGTTCGCCTCTCATTTTCGTGTGAATGTCGGTATGCTTCGTTTGATCGGATTCTACCGGAAACTCGAAAATGAGATAAAGACCAAGCAAAACCATTAAACTCAACTTTTTAATACTTTTAGCACACCTAATACTTTATACATTTAAGTACAAACACTAATACTTTTCATCAAAATATGCAATTAATCTACTCTAGAATCATGCAATAATTCACCACTAATCAAACTCCCCCAAACTTAAGGTGTTGCTCGTCCCCGAGAAACAAAACAAATAAGCATAAAAGGGTGAATTGATTGCAATTATGTCTCATGGCAAAAAGATGAAATTAGGACAATAAAACTCATTAATGAACACATGTATTCAATGTCACTCTCTATAGCAAACAAAAGTGTCATGTTTTGACAAGTGTGACTTCAAATACTCACTCAATGCTCCTTCCACGGAGTGTTTCACTCAATTCTCAAGTGTATAAGGGACATGTAAGTACTCAATCATCAATTCACAACAATACACACCATATGCTTGCCACTAAACTCAATCTCAATTATCCATTTAGGTGTGTCAACTATGAATCAAAGAGGGCTTTTCAAAAGGTTGTAGTGAAGGCTCTTTGAACTAGGTGGGTGAATTTAGGAGAGATTTAAGCCAAATTCATCCCATAACTTTTTGACATTTGCAAAATGGTCCCGTATCTTGTGAAATGGCTAATTTAGTCCCCTAACTATTTAAATTTATCTAATTTTTCCTAAATCGCGGAAAATATGCAAAACATCGTTGTTTTGAGCACATGTAAGTCACGTGACTCAATTTTTCGACCGAGCGTGTGTATTTATCTTATGTGGCACCGATTGGATCATACCTAGAGATTGTACACGAACAATTCCGATAAATAATAAAGTATTTTTGTAATTTTGTTTTTGTTATTTATTTATTAAATACGAAAATTTGTGTTTATAGTATGAAATACAAAAATAGAACTCACAAATTATTTTATTATTGTGTCTATCTATCTCCAAAATATATAAAAAATTTACACTAAAAGAAATATAGAAGATCTATTTACGTGTAGATAGCGAACGTCATCAAGTTGGAGCGGAAGGCCAAATTGCTCACCTTCATTCATTATGTGGTCACTTCGGTGGAAGAACTATATATATGTTGGGGTGGCCTTCCCCTCCCCCACAATTTTTTATATATAGTATAAATATTAAATTTAATATATTGTACATATAGTAATAAATATCAAAAGGAGTAGTATAAGAGTTTGGGTCTAGCCGCCTAGCCCACTAAACTAAATCTTATTGCCTAAATATTAGGGGTTAACTACTATCCACTACAAAATTAGATCCCCTAACATTATCCATTACAAAATATTTAGTAATTACTATTCACTATAAAAAATTATGTCGATTCCCCAAATTACCCTCCCTTCTCACTTTTTAACTTTTTCACTATAATGACAACCGACATTTTTGTCTTCCCCAAATATTACTATTCACCTTTCTTCTCCTGCGTTATATGAAAGTAAACAAAAATATAATTCCTCATTTTCATAGCTGCCATTTTTTTAGGGTGTTATATTTGAATTATCCCCCACAAATATGATTTCTCAAAGCACTAAGCATTCAAAATAGCAACACAACACACAACAACAAATTCTCATATAAGAATAGTCAAATATAATTTACTGATTAAATATCCCAAAAATACAATATCTCGACCTTTATACCGTAAAAGAAAAAAAAGAAAAAAATATTGAATTGGAATATGTAAACTACCATTGCAAATGTTCAAATGTTGTTGCACATGTGCATATGCGTAAGAAAGAATCTGCACATGTGCAAAAGAAAACGCACATTATCACTACCATGAGATTTAAGCCAAATTCGTCCCATAACTTTTCTACATTTGTGAAATGGTCCCGTATCTTGTGAATTGACTAATTTAGTCCCCTAACTATTTAAATTTATCTAATTTTGTCCTAAATCGCTGAAAAATACGCAAACGTCGTTGTTTTGAGCACATGTAAGTCACGTGACTCAATTTTCCGGCCGAGCGTGTGTATTTATCCTATGTGGCACCGATTGGCATTATTCTCCATACAACTCGGTAATTTAAAATAAAAAAATAGCAAAATGTTAATTAAAAATGCAGAAAATATTCTTCGATCCCCAAATTTGGAAAGAAAAACCCCAGCCCTAATCCATTAATCCCCAAATTGGCAAAGAAAAACCCCCAAATTTCTAATCTATTAATCACTCGTGCATCAACAACACCGATATTTTTCAGGCCTTTGTTGGTATGTTTCAAAGTCTGATTTTCATCATCATTCGAAATGTCGCGAATCCATCTCTTCTATTCAGTAGTTTTGTTTACATTAGAAATATCAAGCTTCGTTTATAAAGAAAAATCGGCAATTCACGCGTCTCGATCCTCTACACTGTTCTCGAGGAATTGAGGTGTTCGGGTTTTGATCCTCTGCTACGTTGTTGTTGCTCTTTCTCTTATTTTGATCGATCTTTAGAGGTATTGGATTTTGAAGTGAATTAGAGCTTGAGACGACATTATAAGGCGACTTCAACAATCATCTCAAAGCAACATGGTCTTTATCATCAACGACCAAGAATCTTAGAATCTCGCAAACGTTTGATAATGATCTTGATCACGATCACCAGATGGTTGCCAATTTTGGGGATCGAAGAACACCAATTAGGGGATCGAATAATGTTTTCTCGCATTTTAAATTAACTATTTTCTATTTTTATTATTATTTTAAATTCTTGAGTTGTATGGAGAATAATGCCAAGTGTGATCCAAAACGGTGCCACGTAGGATAAATACACACAATCGGCCGGAAAATTGAGACACGTGCTCAAAACGATGACCATTTCGCAAATGTGGAAAAGTTATGGGACGAATTCAGCTTAAATCGTGAATTTGGGAAGAAGTGTGTTAGCTCGAGTTTTTAGTTTTGATGAATTAAATTGTAATAGACTAGAACTAGCTCATGTAAATAAGATGACCAGTGAGAATGTATAGAACAATCGATGTAGTAAGCATTAGTACTAGCCGATCGACTAGGTAAAGCTAATGAAGTCACCGAGGCCAGGAAGAAGAAGGTCATCTCAAGACAGTCTTGAAGAAGTCATCTGTTGGAGAGAATAATGAAGAGCTCAAGACGAGGTCAAGACCAGCTGAGTAGAATAAGAAAGGCAAGTCTTCACCAAGTCAAAGAATGCGACTAACTCAAGATCACCGAGGTCAAGACGGTTTTCAAGATAAGTTTGTTAAGCGGTTTTTAGTTTGTTACAACAAATTAACCGTCTTACAGGTGCTTATAAATAGGAGTCAAAGACAGCGATTCTTAGAAGAACTCTAAGCACTATTCATTCTCGAAACTCACATTTTCGAAGAACTTACAAGTTTTCAAAAAGCTTTTCATATTTTTCTAAGTGTTTAAAAAGAACACTTTCCTATATTTCTTCAAACACATTCTCAGACCGTACTTTTAGATCTATTAGATAGATTGATAGTTTAAAGATAGGTTGAAGACGAAGATCGTCATACCATTGTATTTGTAATCACCGGTGAGTAAGTAAGTAAGTAAGTGAGTCGAGGCCCTTCTTCAAGTTGAAGGAGGAGAGTGTATGTAGGATCTTTTCATCCGAACCACTATAGATTGTTTGTCATTTACTTTCTGCATTTATCTTTCTATTGATAATAAATTGTTTGAACAAATTAATTTCAGATTGCTTTTTGATCCTAAAAGGATTGAGTCTAAAACTGCTTTCCTCATTGTTCTACTTTGGTGTCTTGAATTTATAATCTGAGTTTTGTAAAAGATTTAGATAATCTATTCACCCCCTTCTAGATTGTCTCCGGAAGGTGTACTTAGTTTCTCCTAATCACTCAATCTCGGGACCAACATGTGGTATCAGAGCAGTTGTTAAAGTTATTCGAATATTTCTTTTGGTCTAAGTGATCTTTGAATTTCAAAAATCTTGAAACAGATTTGTTTATGAACAATCTCTGCTGATTTTCTTGTTATCTACTAATCGATGCTGTGATTAATGATAGAAAGGTCAAGAACCTTCCATATTTTGAGATTGAAGATTAAGATTATTGGAAATTTCGTATGGAGAATCATCTCAAATCTATTCATCCTCGAATGGAAGATGTTCTATCCGATGGACAAATTAAATTCTACCATGGTGCTTTAAGTGATGGAGCAAGCGGCTCGTAATCTCGAACTCGACGGTGAAAAAGGTGTCCGAATTGACCAATGATGAAAGAAAAATATATAATCTAGATCGGTGGCCAGGAATGAGATTATTGTAACTCTCAAGAAAGAGTGGTATGAAAAGATCAAGAAGTGTAGAACAACCAAAGAGATGTGGGACACCTTAGCCAATATGTGCGAAGGCACAGATCGGGTAAAGGAGAACAAGCTTCAAGTTGTTCTCTATCTATTTGATGTTTTTAAAATGAAAGAAGGTGAATCTATTGATCACCTGGACATGAGAATGACTAATCTGATCAATAGAGCCACCGACTTGGGTAAAGTATACACCGAAAAGAGATTAATAATAAAATCCTTCGATCTCTAACCAAACGTTGGAGGGAAAAAGGAAATTTGATTAAAGCCACAAGGATCTCTCCACTATGAGCCATTATAATTTGTTTTCTCACTTGAAAGGTTATGAGTTTGATATTCGGGTAGAGGATGAAAAAGATGAGATGGAGTCTAGTACCTCATCTAAGACTGTAGCCTTTGTCAACAAAGAAGACAAACCTGTAGTGAAGTCAAAAGGAGCTGATCTTTCTTTGAAAGAACATATGGCTTTATTAACTAAGAGGTATGACCGTTTGAGAATGAAATATAAGCGTAACAAGTTGAAATTTGCAGAGAAAGACAGATCAAGATCAAGATCCAAAAGGAAGGATGATGGTGAATCAACAGGATGATGATAGATGAAGAAATCGAGACAAGAAGGTACAAGTCACCCGCAAAGAAGAATCCAAATAATCCTAAATCAGATCGTGGAGACACCTTTTACACTTGTAACAAGCCGAGCATTGTAGCTATGACTGTCCCAGTGACTCCTAATGAAAGAGAGGAGAAAAGGAAGAAAAGAGATAGGCGCTTTGCGTATCAAAGAGCACTTCTTGCTAAAGAGAGAGAATCAAGAAAAATCCTCATCGTCATCATCATCGTCGATTTACTGATCTGATGATGAAATTTGTCTAATGGTAAAAGAGGTAGACTACTATTCTTCGTCGATAATGAGTCTTATAAGTCGGTTTCAAATAATGATCAAACCGTGATCAAGGGACTTTTGAAAGATCTAAAAATGTCATTAAGTGCTTATAAACAATTGGAGACTGAAAATTTAACTTTAAAAGATCAAGTTAAGACTCTAATCAAAGGCAAACAAGTTGTGAACTATTTTGAGTCAGAGGAAACATTCAAGGGGAATGTTTAACCCAGCCGAGGCTAGTACATCGGCTAGTCTGTACGAAAGATTAGAAGAAGAACTAAAATCTTTAAAAGATAAATTTAAAGTGGTATGTAATGAGAATGAGTCAATTAAGAAGACTAATGAGAAGCTTGTCTTCAAAATAAGTCAACTTAATAACTCACAATCAGTTATAGACCACATTTTTAGAACTTCACAAAAATCTCATGATAAAAGCAGGTCTTGGTTATGATAGAAATAATAAGTCGAAATTTTGAAACCAAGGAAATTTGTAAAAGCTACCGAAATATCAAAAGGAATTAAAATAGGACCTTGGAAACCACAGAGTCGGATGAGGGTTACTTCTCCTAATCGAAGAGTAGAAATCGATGAGAAATCCTACTCGATAAAGAGGATTCCAAGAACCAAGATTAAGAGGAATTCTAATTATAGTTCTTTTGATGGAAGAAGCAGATGTTATCCTTTATTTCAAAATATTAAGAATCGCATCAATTTGAAAGACAAAATATTTGGGAGCTAGTGGATAGACCCATTCATAGAAAGATTATAGGCACCAAATGGGTGTTTAAAAATAAAATAGATGAAAACAACATTATTGTTCGTAATAAGGCCAGACTAGTAGAACAAGGTTATTCACACCGAGGGGATAGACTATGATGAAACCTATGCCCTGCCGCCATATTAGAAACAATAAGGCTATTTTTAGCATTTGCTGCCTATAAATGTTTCAAAGTCTTTCAGATGGATGTTAAGTCTGTCTTTACGAATGGAGTGTTACTTGAAGAAGTCTATGTAGAAACAGCCTCCGTGGTTTAGGAAAAATAATAAAGTCTATAAACTCCACAAGACACTATATGGATCAAGCAAGCACCCCGAGCTTGGTATGATACCCCGTCTCAATTTCTCGTTATCAAGTGGATTTTCTAAAGGTAAGATAGATAGAACACTGTTTAGAAAAGAAGTTGATGGTAACATCTTGTTAGTTCAAATCTATGTAAACGATATTATATTTGGTTCACCTAGTCGACTTTATGTGAAGAATTTAGTGTTCTAATGAAAAACAGATTTGAAATGTCTATGATGGGAGAGTTAACATACTTTCTAGGCTTGCAGATTAAGCAGACAAGTAGAGGGATCTTTATACATCGATTAAGTATGCAAAGGACCTAATAGATAAGTTTGGGATGACTACTAGTAGAGAAGTTAAAATACCTATGGCAACTAACTTCTCTATGGATATAGATGAGAATGGGATACCCACTCGATCCAATGGAGTATCGTGGATTGATCGAGTCCTTGTTATATCTCACCGCAAGCGGCCGAGATATAGCCTTCGCAGCTTAGGGTATGTGCAAGGTTTCAATCAAATCCCAAGAAAGCTCATCTGGATACTAAGAAAATCCTAGAGTATTTTAAAGATACTCTGCAGGTTGGGTTGTAGTACCCATCCAATGACAACTTCGAGCTTTCAGTTATTCAAATTCGGATTTTGGAGGTCAGAAATTGATAAGAAGTCCACGTGCGGAACTTGTCAATTTTTAGGCAACAAGTTAATTTCTTGGTTATCTAAGAAACAAACTTCGATTGCAACCTCCACAATCAAGCCGAATACATGGCGGTGGTAGTTGTTGCTCTCGGCTTCTGGATTAGTCACCGCTTAGGGATTATAATATTCTCACATCGTGCGTGCCTATTTTCTCGTGATAGTAATAGTGCAATAGCCATGACATACAATCCTATTTTGCATTCTAGATGTATGCATATAGATATAAGGCATCATTTTATTAGGGATCATGTTGAGAAAAATGATATTAGGATAGAAAAGATTGCAACCGAGTTACAAAGAGCGAGATATACTTACAAAACCCTTAGCTAAGTCTAGATTTAAGGAATTATGTTTAGAATTAGGATTACTTGATGCATCCTTAGCTGATTTTTATTTCTATTGTATGTATCTTGTATATTCTTTCTTTCTTTCTTTTCTCTAAATCATGTCTAGAAAGAATTATCGAGACTTGATATGTGTCAAAGGACAATCACAGAGTGATATCATTGATCTCCTTACAAAGGAATCAAGAATCAAGGATTAGTCATATTGACCTTATCTAACTTGATAATTTCTTATTCGATATTAAGTAAATCGATAAGAACATATTCAACTGATTTCTTTAAGAATCAGACGAGCATATGTAACATGTCCGACTTACTATAGCTACTAATGGTTTCCCAAGTTTGTGTATCTGCAGGAACGGGTTATAAATAGCATTGTTAGATCAAGATAAACCTTCTCATCTGAAACATTTTCTCATCTCGAACAAAACCTTTCCTTGTTTTCTTCCTAAAATTGTTTTCAAAAACTACTCTCACGGCTCATCTATTATCTTTCAGGATGAGTTGTTATTTTGAAAACCTCAGTGAGTTAAATATTCTCATATACTAGTTATATTTGGATATAAGACTTGGCTTATTTAAAATAATGGCATAAGTTAACTCGTCTTAAAATTTTATTTTCAAAATAATCGAGACTAGGATGTGTAACCCAGACAAGGTCATTTTGGACCAAGTCAACCTAAACCTTGTCCGATTTAGAAAACCTTTATGCAAAAAAAGGTATATTTCGCTTACGTCGGTATACATACTTCTCTACATAAAGCGATCCTAAAACCGTCAAATCAATAGGCTGGCGGTTACTTTTACGCATTTCAAAGTCGAGTTAACGCTACGCTACTGGACACCAAACGTCTATTTTCTATTTAGCCATTGATTTGAAACAAGGCGACATTTTAAATTAATGGATCAGATTAAAAACCACTTTACACGTGGATCCTTCCTCCGATTTTCCTCCTATATACATTCATCTTCCTCATTTTATCCATTTTACTTTGAAACCCTGTTTTTACTCGTGAATTCCCAACTTACAAAACCTTCGATAAACCCTTTTATGACCAAGAAAACCATAAATCTCACAGCAACAATGGTGAATTTCAACAAGGAGGCTTACAATAAGAAGATAAAATCAGAGATGTATGTGGATTTCGAGACCACGGGAGATGCAGAATCATTAGAGATCCTTCGGTTGTTGGAGAAGTCAAGGCTTCGGTATTCTGCTCAAGAAGTCTCGATAAGAAAAAGATCCTCGACATGAGAGGGATCGAGTTCTACATCAATGGTGTTTATGAGGATGGGATTTTCAAATCCAAGGTGGATGATGTAGAGGTGACAATTACAAGGACAGAGATCGCGAGGATCTTTAAAACCAATGAAGAAGGTGTGAATCCTTTCTCATACAAGGATGATGACTTGGTAGAATCATTCGAGATGATAGCCCGATCATTGTGCAAGGATCGAAGGAAGGAATTAAAGAAGAATATCTGAGGAGGAAGTATCGTGCACGATGACAATACCGATGAAGTCAATTCTTGGGGAGCGTAACTCCCATGACGAACTCACTGTGCCCAGATTAAACCGCCTAAGGGCAATTCTAGATGGAGTTCAAGTTTACTGGGCCGAGGTGTTGCAGGGCGTACTTAAAGACGAGAAGAAGAGGTTGGAATGCATAAACGGTGAATGGACTGCCAAAACCATCACTAGCCTCTTCAATAAGATAACCGTCTGCTAGAGGATTTGGCAGCAGATGATATTAATTGGACAGATGGTGTGAGAAGTTACACCAAGCAAAGGGGCTCCTCACCAAGAACGAGCTAATCGGAGGGCCAGCAGATTCGGACAGTGAAGAAGCCGAGGAGAGGGTAGCTGAGTTCTCACCGAGGAGGAGCAGCCAACAGAGCCGACCGTGAGCTCGGTTGAGGCCTCAAGGCCAAGGAAGTCAAGGAGAAGGCGAAAAGCGAAGGAGGCTGGTGAAGGCCTCAGAGAAGAAGGGGACCGGGAGTTATCTCTTGCTCCACGAGAGGCTGCTGTGGAGGAATCACGGACATTGGAGGTGGTCGGCAGCAGTGTGGGCCTAAGCCGAGGTCTTGGAGGAGCCAAGCTCGAGAGAGGACTCCCTCGGTAGAGAATGTTATCTCTATAGGTACTTCATCTAGCCCTTCATCGTCCTCTAAATTCACCCCTTCCTCCCCCTCACTCCGCTCACTCGGCGATGAAGATGTAGTCTTGGCTGCTACCTCCGAGCCTCTAAACCAGCCAACCTCCCATATAGTCCAAACAGCCCCATCGAAACCCCTATTATATCCATTCCCCCACTAACCCCATCTCGAACCCACCCCTCTTCCCATAGTCCCCATCTACCAACCCACACCTCTAACCACAATCACCCTCATCATCTCTCCACCCACTACATCTCCTCCTCCTCCTCCACCTACAAACAACCGACAGCCTCCACATCTCACCCACCATCCCCACCACCCGCAGACATCCCACAACCCCAAACCTAAATAGCTGAGCTCTCACCGGTCCCAAGTTCCGGATATCTCTCATTCTATCTTCGGAGATATCCGGCTGAACTCTCCCTCACCCTGAACTCCTTCATCCTCCTCCTCGTCCGAATCCTCCTCCAAGGATGAAGACAAAGTGACAACCCCCTACCAACCATCTCCTCTCGCCTTCTCGAACCTGCATGATTGGAGTGAATTGATACATGTTTTTAGGGCTATTTTTAGTGCAAAAAGTGAGCTAAAGTGTTAGTTTTTGTGCCTAAATGTGAAAAGTATCACTCTTTTGCCTAAAAATATTATTTGTGAGGTTTTGATGTTTTTCGTCCATTTTGCAGGTAATTCGGTGGATTTTTGCCAAACCGAGAGTACCATTAGGCTTAGAATGAAGAGACGGACATCCGGGACGAACAGGGGTCGGGGCCGAAGCCCCGTGTGAGAAAAATGCCACTGGACTCGAGCTGCGAGTCGAGGGACAAGAGCCTCGAGTCGAGGGATGTGTAGAAAGGACCAAATTCAGAAAAATGGTATGAGCCTCGACTCGAGACATGACCCTCGAGTCGAGGGCGAGGATTTTCGCAGGGACCTCGAGTCGAGGCCCGACCCTCGACTCGAGGGGGAGGTTTTTCCAAAAATTCGTATTTAAAGGGGAAAACAGTGGCAATCCATAGAATCTTTGATAGTAGCAGTTAGTAGCGGTTTTGGGGCGATTTCTCAAGCCCCAAGCCAATTTCCATCTTAGATTAGAGTAGAAGTTAGAATTAGATTTAGATTTCCATTGTTGTTGGTAGATTAGACATAGATTAGCATTTGATCATTGTTATCCTTTCAATTCAAGCTTGTAATTCATTTGGAGATTGGTGTTGAAGACTCAAGCATTCCTATTTTGGTTAATTGAAGATAATTTGGTGATGTTTTTCCTCTCTTGTCTCTTTATTTTCTTAATTGTTGTGATTTGCTTTGTGTTTGATCCATTCGATCTTCTTCCCATGGGTATTGTTTGTGGTACCATGGGCTAACTCTCTTGTGCTTGGGTTAATTGAAATTGATGATGAATTGATTGATGATGCTATAATTGTTGATGATTGGAGATTAATTGAGTAGATTGCTTACTAATTGTGATTCTCATTTGTGCTTCATGCATAATTATCTCTTTAGATTAGTGTTTGATCACCCTAGCTATAGACGAGTTGCGCTAACGTGATCCTAGATTAATCGGGTGATAATTGTGTATGAATGCGTGGATTGGGTGCTTCGGAATCGAGAGATTAGTTGCACTAAGGATACTCACATTAGTTTGTTTCCTAATTGTGATTCTTAATTGTGCTTTGTGTAAAATTGTTGCTTTTGATTAATGGTTGATCACCCTAGCAATAGGCGAGAGTTGAGCTAACGTGATTAGGTGTTAATCGAGTTTCAATTTTGCATGATTGTATGAATTGGGGATTTCTACATTGAGAGATGGGAAAGACTAAGGATACTCACATTAGGCATTGTGATTTTAATGGAGTGATTAATTTCATGATGGTTTATGCTTTCTATCTTAGTTGATTTACAATTTGATTCAATTATAGCTTGTTGATTGATGATTCATTGATGGATGTTAATCCTAGCACCTCTATCTCACCATTTAGTGTTGTTTTTGTTCTCGCATTCTAGGTGTTCGATCTATTGCTTGCTCCTTGTTGTTTTGTATTTTTGCTTGTGTTTTTGTTGTTTTTGTACCAAACCATTGTTGCAACTCTAGTCACTAATAACTTGTATTTCTAGGACCTCATGTGCATACTTTTTCCCTTGGGTTCGATATTTTGTTGATTGGTCTTAATAACTCTTACCCTATACACTCCAATCACTGCACAAGAAAATCAACTCGAAGGTGGAGAGGCTGATAGCCAAGCGAACCAAGCACATCATCAGGGCTGTCACAGACACGATGATAGCCAACATGAGAATTGTTGAAGTCAACATCACCAGAACGTGTCCGGGAAATCAAGCTCTATGTTGGCCGAGCGTACGTGTAAGTTGGAGGAGGAGGTCAAATTATCAAGGCAAAGGTGCTGAGGACAATGCCATTGTCATGGATGCCATATCCATGGACAAATCAGACTTTCGAGTGCGTTGTTCCTCTCTGGAGACCCAGTGCGGGAGCTTAAGGATGAAGTCAAAAAGGGGGAAGCAAATGGGCAAGAAAGATTGGAGGCCCTCTCAACCGGGTGTCAAGACCAACAATGATCGGCTAACTCTAAAGGCGGACACGGCTGGCCCGAAGCGGCAAGGGCAGAGGTGAAGATTAAATCAGATGAGCTTGCCGCTCTTTGATTGGAGTAGTATTTTCGGGTAAGCGGTATTAAGACCAATCGCAAATATCGAACCCAAGGGAAAAAGTATCCACGTGAGGCCACTAGAAATACAAGTTTTCGGTGACTATTGATGCAACAAGGGATGGCTCTAACACTACAAACACTTGCAAAAATACAAACTAAAACAAGCAAACAAATGATCGAACACTTAAGATGCAAGAACAAAAACAACAATAAATGGTGGGATAGGGGTGCTAGGGCTAACATCCATCAAGGAATCATCAATTAACAAGCTACGATTGAATCAAATTGCAAATCAACTAAGATAGAAAGCATTAAACCGTCATGAAATTAATCACTCCATTAAAAACACAATGCCTAATGTGAGCATCCTTAGTCTTTCCCATCTCTCAATGTAGAAGTCCCCAATCCATACAATCAAGCAAAATCATAACCCGATTAACACCTAATCACGTTAGCTCAACTCTCGCCTATTGCTAGGGTGATCAACCATTAATCTAAAGAGACAATATTGCATGAAGCACAATTAAGAATCACAATTAGGAAGCAATCTAATTCAATTGATCACAATCATCAACAATCATAGAATAGCCAATCAAATCATCATCAATTTCAATTAACCCAAGCACAAGAGAGATAGCCCATGGTGCCAAGGGCAAAATCCATGGGAAGAGAATAGAAATGCACAAACATAAAGCAAATCAAACAACAAAGAAATTGAAAAGAGAAGAGAGGAAGAACATCACCAATTGGCTTCAATCAACAACAATAGGAATGCTTGAATCTTCAATACAAATCTCCAAATGAAATCCAAGCTTGAATTGATGAATCAACAAGGATCAAATGCTAAATTAGAGCTAATCTAATCAACATTAATTGAAATCTAAATCTAAATCTACCTTCAACACTACCTACAATGGGAAATTGGCTTGGGGCCTAAGAAATCGCCCCAAAACCGCTACTAATTGCTCTATCTAATGGTGTATGAAGTTCCCCCGATATGCTCTGCTTCCAGCCCTTAAATAAACGAATTTCTGAAAAAGCCTGCCCCTCGAGTCGAGGCTTGAGGAATCTCCATTTTGAATCCCTCGACTCAAGGCTCCTCCCTCGAGTCGAGACTGCTATGTTTTCTCCATCCCTCGAGTCGAGGCAGCTCGAAATTTTGACTTTTCAATGCTTTGTTCTATCCTCGAGTCGAGGCCTCTAATCCTCGACCAGAGGTCGAGACCAGGACATTTTTCCGGCCGGGACTCGCCTTCGACCCCCATTTTCATCTGTCTTGTCCGTCTCTTCATTCTAAGCATACCGATACTCTCGGTTTGGCCAAAATCCACCGATTTACCTCAAAACGGATGAAAAACATCAATAATCTCACAAGTAATACTTTTTTGGCAAAATAGTGATACTCTACACATTTAGGCACAAAAACTAGCACTTTTGATCACTTTTTGCCCCAAAATAAGCCCTAAAAACATGCATCAATTCACTCCAATCATACCCCCAAACTTGAAGTGTTGCTCGTCCTCGAGCAACGTAGAAACTAAGCACAAAGGAGTGAATTGATTGTAATTATGTCACATAGCACCATAGACGAAGTAGAAGACAATCGAACTCATCAATGATCATAAGTATTAATGCAACTATCCACTAGCAATCAAGATAGATCATGCTCAAATAAATGCAACTTCAAACACTTAACACATTGCTCCTTTCATGGAGTGTTTCACTCTTCTCTCAAGTGTATAAAGGTATAAGGCACTCAATCATCAAATTCACAAATAAGTACATCATATGATTGCCAAAAGACTTAATCTCAATCAAAATCATTTGTGTTCAATCAAGAATCAAAGAGGTCTTTCTTCTAGGTTGTAATGTAGGCTCTTTGCAAAGGTGGGATGTATTTGGATAAGAGTGACTAAGTAGTAGAGACTTGAATGAAAGCTAAGCAAAACAATTCACATCTCTTCAATCTTTATCAAGCATCACTCTTTCTCATTCTTTTCAAAGTTAAATCACCACCACTCACTTGAGCTTTCTTTCACTTAAGCTCACAATTGAATTTTTCTTCTTTTCCACTTCACACATTTTTTCTTCACAATTCAATTTTTCTTCACAATCTTTCTTTTTCTTCTTTCAATCATTCATCACTTAGCAAATCGCTTTTCTATCACACTTAGCAATCAAATCACCATCATTAGCCAACAATCAAGCTCTACTAAACATAGGACAAGAAGGCTCATAAAAATAGGCAAAATGGTTTCAGTTTCACTTGGCTTACCAAAGAATAAGAATCATAAGGCTCAACATGGCTCACTAAGGAAATCAAATGTACATGGTGGGGAAAATTTGGCAAAGTGACTCATCAATTCAATACATGGCCTCTTATCACTTTCATGACATCACACAAAGATCAACATCAACAAGTCTAATGGCAAGTTCTAGCATACAAATCCATGAATGATGCACTCACAAAGAAATTCATATCAACCGTATAAGATATACGATTATAAAGGCACAAAAGCTCACGGGCTAAAATTGAGCAATGAAATCAAGCATCATCAATCACATTCATCTTTACACAAAATCAAGAATGCTATCATCAAATTACAAATCAACTCATGACCAAATCTAAATTCAATTAATCTTGCAATTCAAGCGCAAGTGCACATGTACATAATCCAAGGCACACTCAATCTATCAAGAATGATACTAAAAGATCTATGCAATAAGTGTTGGTCCCACTTAGTTGAGTATCTTAGGGAAAACTTGAATTAACCTTCTAGGAAAAATCTAGAAGGGGGAGGGGTGAATAGATTTTTCGATTTTTACAAATCTTTCAAATTTATTCAAAAACCAAATAACACAATGAAATCAATTTTAAACTCAACTTGAAAAAGATCAAAAGCAAATTAATATTTTAGTTTCAACTTCGATTCTGAATTTAATCTTTGATTAATAAACTGAAAATTGAAATTGACAGAAAAGTAAAGCAAAGCAATAAAGAACACGATTTTATAGTGGTTGGATCAAACGATCCTACGTCCACTCTCCTTCTTCAACTTGAAGAAGGGTCTTCACTTACTATCTTTCTTCCTTCTTGCTTACTTACTTACAATCGTGAATCTTCACCTTACAACAATTTCTTCCTAATTTACGAATATCAATGGCTTGAAGATGTTCTGTGAAAACTATTCTACAAACACTAAAACTCAAAACGTATAGAACGTTTGTGTGTGTTTACAACTTTTATGACATGTGTGTATAGAGTATGTGTGAATAGTTGTGTAGATGCAAAGAATCAAATGTTATTCTATTCTAATTTCTACCCCTATTTATAAAGATCTTCAATTGGTAGTTATAACTTCCTTGAATTCTATTTTGAATCGATTATAACTATATAATTGAATCTTGTAACTTCTTCTTGATAAGTCATGGATCGCTTCTTGATACTTGTGCGAAATTTTTCTAACACTTCATCGTCGCTTTTTGTTTCACCCCGTCTTCGTCTTCCTTCTATGTTTAGATGATTGTATATTGTATTAGACTTCATCTGTCTTCCTTGTGTTGTCCTCGTCGACTTTTTGTCCTCATCTCGATTTCTTGTCCTCATCTCGAGGTTTGTCCTAGTCGATTTCGATCCTCATCTTATTTGTACTTAGTTTTATTTTCAC
Organism: Paraleonurus japonicus; assembly: GCA_030762865.1. NCBI lineage: Eukaryota > Viridiplantae > Streptophyta > Magnoliopsida > Lamiales > Lamiaceae > Paraleonurus > Paraleonurus japonicus. The sequence continues at coordinate 17,404,454 of CM061052.1, read as the reverse complement.
TCACTTACTTCAAATTGCCTATACATAATGTTCAATTTGGTCATCCTATTTTACACTTTTAACACATCAAAACTAAATACAACTTTTCTTACCTAACAACTTCCCCTTTCTCGATGATGTTAAAACATAGCTCAAGAAAAGGAAAAAAATGTTAGTACTCTTAGAAGATAAGAATATGACAAAGTATTCATCTAAGTCACGTAGTCATATAATCGAGCAATAGATTTCAAAATCGGATGATCGGAATAACAAGATTGATCATGATTAAAGTCGGATAATCGAAGTAAGTGTACGTAATGAGATTAGAAAGTTTCGAGATGATTTAGTGTTGTAAAATTTATGAAACAATTACTTATACCAAGAATTAGTTAGTTGTTTTATAAGTAAAACAAGTTAGTTAAACAACCAAGTTTATGAGAGTAGTTCAAAAGTGTATTTCACAAATATTCACAGACTTGAACATTTTCCACATTTATCACAATCAAACAATCAGGATGAGCAAGAAGAGATAGACTTAATCGTACCACTGTCTTCTTCTCGGAATAGTCATCCATCGAAGACACGTTTCTTCAGACTCAATGTCTCCCCACCCTCGGCTAGATGCTGTCATCGTCTCGGCTTGGATCAAAGATTCGCTTCACCTTCTCTCTATCCGGAAGACCATCTTGTGAAAGTGGAGCCGACATGGTTGAATAAGGTGGTGCGACTATGTCCACATTGAATTCCGTGTCTCCGAGATCAATTAAGTAATGATAGAAGCTGGGATCCTTCGCCTCTAGCCATTCATGGAATGCAATGTTCTCGTCGTGCCCCAAGAGATTTTCTTGCATACATGGAACAGGAAGATCCATTCCCCTTCATAAGCTCTCCATTTTGCTTGTTGATCCATGGGAAGGATTTCCTTGGGGCACAAGATCTGCTCGATGAAAAGGGCGAAGAACCTCCTCTCCTTCCTTATTCTTCCACCTTTGAACCCACTTCCTCGTCTTCCCGTAATAAGATTTTCCAACCGCCTTCTCCTGCTCCCTTCTCTTCTTAGCATCCCTTCTCTTGTGTTTTTCCATATCCTCCCTCTTTCTTTTCTGATCTTTTCTTCTTCATCAATCTCACTGGGTTTTCTCGGAGTTGGCTTGAAGCCTTAGCTTTCCCAGTGCTTTGGGCCGAGGATGAGGGAGATTTGCTTGATAGGACGGGGACAGGATCAACGATCGATGGTAGTTCCTTCCGAGATTCAGGCTCGGTTTAGACTCGGTGGATTCGAGTCATCTTTGATCTCCTTTTCAGTCTCCTTAATGCTCTCTGAGACTTCTCCTCACTGCCTTCTTCTTCTTCTCTCTTGATTTCAATAATTCTTCGATAGTTCATCTATTCTCGAGATTTAAGTCCAAAGAATGATCATCTTGCAACTCAACTCTTTTCTTGAGCTCACTATCTTCCCCCTTTTTGACATCAAAGAAATCGGGTGTTGCGATAGTGGCTACTTGAGTTATCTCGACCAATGAGTTATTCTCTCACCATCCTGTCTTTTGATCCATTGCTCAAGATGCTTCTTGTGGGGTCGTTTGATTAAATCTAATTCATCTTCCATGAACTGCTAGAATAGCCGTCTGCCTATCTTTCTCCATGGCTAGTTGCATCTTCAACACTTGAGAAAATGAAGCTTCCTTTGCTTTGTCCAAGATTCTTTAACACGATCTTCAACGCTGCCACCGATTTGTTGATAAGCATCTCGAGCGTTTTGTTTGATCCAGGGCTTCTTGAGTGTTGATTTCCTCAAAGAACCTTTTGCTTGGCCTTAGCCATGTTCTCTTCATGCACGATTAGGAAAAATAGAGGTCGATTTTAGTTTTCTCATGAGCTATGACCTCTATGTTTTCCTTGAGTGAAGAAGTTATAATTCCAGGGAACTGTTGTAGAGCACTCAGACTAGCTCTCTTCAAATTCAACACCTCCTCCTTGAGCATTGAATTCGGACACGCACGAATCTTGAAGGTCCCGCAATCTCTTGAGATGGAGAAGATAGAGTTAAATCTATCTCCTCAATAGGAATAATAGCTTCATTGCAAATGGAGGAGAATCTCGCCCAATGTGTTGATGTTGTTGGCACTCCGGATTCTACCTCGGCTTGTACAGGTTCCATCATACATCTGTTTGTGCCACCTCACCTGTATCCATCTCGGTGGCTCATCGGCACTCCACCGCTTATTCCTTCCATCTCTTCCACTTCATCTCCTTTTCGGGTATGTCACCCTTTTTCGCTGCTCCTTTTCACTGCCTCCACCTCCTCTCGGTGCCTCATCTCCAAGATATACCCTTTGTAGAATGTAGTCTACAAACATGTTCTCTGTCGGGATGTCTTGGAAGGATTTAAGTTTAGCCTTTTTAAGAACTTCATTTTCCCAGGATAGCAGATTATTTCCCCGCTTCGATATCGGGATGACTGTCTCCTCAAATGAGCCCAACTGAGTCTTCTTAGCAGATATACATCAACGAGTTCTTTTAGAAGTTCAAGCTCGTCTCGCTTGGGTATTCTTTTCTCGAGTAGGAATTTCTTTCCAAGAACTCTTAGGGAGGTTTCTATTGGACCCATGACCCCAGGATGGGTTAGGTAGGTTGAGGAATATGTCCGGTTCGGATGATGTAGAGGGTAAGAAAGAAAAGGGATTGATTGGAGTGAATTGATATATGTTTTTAGGGCCTATTTTAGTGCAAAAAGTGAGCTAAAGTGTGATTTTTGTGCCTAAATGTGAAAAGTATCACTCTTTTGCCTAAAAGTATTACTTTGTGAGATTTTGAGGTTTTCCGTCCGTTTTGCAGGTAAATAGGTGGAATTTGCCAAACCGAGAGTACCATTATTCTTAGAATGAAGAGACGAACATACTGCATTTAAAAGCGGGGTCGGACCACTAAGCCCTTCTCGATAAAATTGCCTGGTCTCGAGCACGTGTCGAGGGAGCACAGACTCGACACGAGGGTCAGCCGAGGGAAAGATTTTCAAAATTGCAGGAATCTCAACTCGAGGGAGGAGCCTCGAGTCGAGGGATTGAAAATTGGCAGATTCCTCGAGTCGAGGGCCGAGCTTCAACTCGAGGCAGGAGGAATTTTGAAGAAGCGTGTTAGCGACTCTTAGGCCTCGACTCGAGGGACTGAAGCTCGAGTCGAGGAGTGCCCAAAATAAAAAATTTCAGTTTTAAAGCCCTTTGAAGCCAAAACAGAGCATAACTTGATTCTAGCGGTTTAGAGCGGTTTCAGGAGGTTCCTTAGGCGAATTTTGCACTTTGTAGCTTGATTTCCATTGTAATTGCCATAGATTGTTAGAATTAGATTAGATTCTACTTTTAGTCCATTAGATTAGCATTTTGATTGATTGTAATTGAAGATTCCAGCTGTGATTTGGGAGTAGAGGAGTTGAATTGAAGCATTGTAGAAGATTAATCATTCCTATTTTTGTCTATTGAAGTTCAATTGGTGTTGTTCTTACCCTTTGCTCTCTTTAATTCATTGCTTGTATTGATTATATTGTTAATTGCTTTCTTAGATTTTCTACCCATGGCTTTTGCTTGTAGCACCATGGGCTAATAGCTTTGTGCTTGGGATAATTGAAATTAGGGATGAAGTGATTGCCTCATGCTATGATTGTTGACAATTGGGATCAATTGAATTAGCTTGCTTCCTAATTGTGATTCTTAATTGTGCATCATGAAAAATTATCTCTTTTGATTAATGGTTGATCACCCTAGCAATAGGCGAGAGTTGAGCTAACGTGATTAGGTGTTAATCGGGTTTCAATTTTGCATGATTGTATGAATTGGGGACTTCTACATTGAGAGATGGGAAGAACTAAGGATACTCACATTAGGAATTGTGATATTAATGGAGTGATTAATGTCATGATGGTTTATGCTTTCTAATTTGATTGATTTGCACTTGGATACAATCATAGCTTGTTAATCATGGATTCCTTGATGGAGATTATCCCTTGCACCCAAATCCCCCATTGATTTTAGTGTATTTGATCTTGCATATTAGGTGTTTGATAGATTGTTTGCATAATCTTGCCATTTAATTTCTTGCATTCTTATTGAGATTTTAGTCCTATAGCTTGTTGCAACTTTAGCCATTTAGAACTCTTATCCTTGAATTTCGTTTGCATACTTTCTCCCTTGGGTTCGATATTTTGCGATTGGTCTTAAAAGCTCTTGCCCTATACACTCCAATCAAATGGCGCCGTTGTCGGGGAGTTAGTTTTTGCGCATATAAGTGAGATTTGAGGATTGTTTGAAGTGGCTATTTGTTGCTTTTGTTTTTGTTTTTGTTGATTTTGTTGGTTTGAATTTGATACTTGGATTTGTGGCATTGTAGGTGTATGCTAACAAGATCGAGTGGTGTTCCACCCTTGCCACTAAATCCGGAAATTGAGGCTACTTTGAGAAGAAATCGTGTGAGAAGAAGAAGGGAAGCTATGGAAGGTGAAGATCAAAGGCATGAGGAAAGAGTAGTGGGTGAACCTCAAGTTGAGGAGATACATGGACAAGGTGAAGGAGGAGTAGAACATGGAGGTAATGGGAACCATTTCCATGCCCAAGTTGGCCCTTTCCCTCAAGGATGCCACCACAAAATTACCCCTACCAAAATCCATATCCTTATCCTCCACAAGCTCATCAATATCCCTACTATCCACCTAATCCACAACAATTTTTACCATACTATCCCCATATGCCATATAATCAAGAGCCACGATATCATGAGCCACCTCACATACCAAATGCCCAACCACAACCCGTAAATGAGCCACCACCTCAAGGAAGGCCTTTGAGAGAATTCTTTGAACCACAACTTAGAGAGCACTATGATGGGATAGCAAGGCCGAGGATAGATGCTAATAACTTTGAGATAAGTCCCGCTTTGGTGAGAATGCTTAGGGAGAAGCAATTTGAAGGAAGAGATGAAAATAAGTGCCCACATCAACATATGGCACAATTTCTTGAGATTGCCGACACTACAAAATACCATGGGGTACCCAAAGATGCGAAGAAGTTGAGGCTCTTTGCCTTTACATTGAAAGGAAGAGCAAAATCATGGCTTAATTCATTACCGCCCGGGACCGTACGTACATGGGAAGAGTTGTCCAAGAAATTTTTGATGAAGTTCTACCCACCGTCAAAGACCGTGCAAGCTAAGGAGGCTATTTCCCACTTTTGCCAAAAGAATGGGGAGACGATACCGGAGGCGTGGGAGAGGTATGGCATGTTACTTATCAATTGTCCTCAACACGGTTTTCGGAGGAGCAAACCATTATGTACTTTTGCAATGGTTTGACGGATGGGGATAGGTCATTTTTGAATGCTTGTGCTAATGGATCGATTTGGTCTAAAACCGTGGGGCAAATGAATGAAATAATGGAGAACATAGCTCAAGATTCATTCCAAGTGTCGGTTAATCGGGGGCACATCATAGGGTGTCACAAGTGGATGAGATCGAGTCGATGAAGAGTATGATGATGACTATGATGGACAGATTGGGAGCTCTTACTACTTCACAAAGCCAAGCAAGTGTGAGTCCATCCGTTCCTCATGTTGATGTTTGTCCAAGTCCATTGCCGGTTGAAGAAGTGAGTTATATGGGTAGGCCTCCATTCCAAGGAGGCTATCAAGGTGGAAATTTTAAAGGGAATTATCAAGGAGGAAGGCCTTACCAAATGCCTTACCAAAATAGGCTACAAGGAAGCTATCAACCTCAACCGCAAGCTCAATTTAATGGGAATACATGGAGGAGACACGAAAATTTTCATATGCCAATCCGAGAGCCGCCGTTCAATTTCCTCCCGGGTTTGATCCGGGTGCAAAGGCTCCTAATAATGAAGGAAAGGCTACCACGGAGGAGATTTTGGGGTTGATTGTGAAGAAATTGGAAGCTAATGACTCAAGGCTTGATGATATAGGGAAGCAAATGGACACTCGTTTCAAGACGATCGAGCATCAAGTAGGGCAACTTGCTACTACGGTTGGGAAGCTCTCGTCTACGGTGGATGACTTGCAAAAGAAAGAATCAAAGGAGTATTGTCAAGCTATCGAGCTTAGGAGTGGTGCACGGTATGAAGGACCAAAATTGCCTTCAAATGGTGATGAAGAGGAGAAGCATTATGAAAGTTGTGATGAAGAAAAGCAAGAGGTGATAGAGGAGGAAGAGAAGAAGAAGCCAAAGTGGTTGGTGGCAAGGGAAGAGAGAGCTAAGCAAAAGGTTGTTGAGAGGGATGAAAAAGGGGTTCCAAAGACGGTTGTTCCCGTACCTTATCCTCAAAGGTACATGAAGAATGCATTAGATGAGAAGTTTGCTCATTTCCTTGAGGTTTTCAAAACCTTGTATATCAACATTCCATTCTCGGAGGCCCTTGAGCAAATGCCCCACTATGCTAAGTTTCTTAAAGATTTGCTAGCAAAAGGAGAAGGATTGAAGAGCCGGAGTTAGTGAAATTGACCAAGGAGTGTAGTGTCGTGCTTCAACAAGAGCTTCCACCAAAGTTGAAGGATCCGGGTAGCTTTACTCTTTTATGTGATCTTGGTAATGGGTTGGAGAAGCATGCCTTGTGCGACTTGGGGGCAAGTATTAACTTGATGCCCGATTAGGTGAATAATTGCATGTTTTAACTGTGATATAACTGCTTAATTTTGCATATTTTGATTGCATTTCTTCACCTAATCCTTTTATATGGTGCTAATGAGCCGAGAAGGGACTGTTTGCGTGTTTTGTAGGTTTCTATTGGTGATTTAGAGCAAAAACAAGTTCCGTACAAGAATAGGGCAAGAAATCGACTCCGAGAGCTGAAGATTGGGAAAGATGAGAAAGAGAGGGTTACGTAGCAAGAAGAATCATTCAAATCGGAGTTCGGGAGCTCAAGATATGAAGAATCGAAGTTGGTGACGCCATGCTAGAGGGCAACTCGGTCCGAGTCACAAGGTTAAATCGAACCGAGTAAAATCGTGGAAGACAGAAAGTTTCAAGCCAATTCCACCTCGGTTTACCATCAACTCGCCTCGGTCCGAGTTGTCTAACTCAGTCCGAGGCCAAACCGAGTCGAGGGAGGAGGAAGCTCGATTATGCAGATTCTGCTCGACCTTAGGATACATCCTCGACTCGGATCAAAGCGACTCGACTCGGTTTACCATCAACTCGGACCGAGTCACCCAACTCGGACCGAGTTAGACATGTTGCGGAAATTTCTGCAGAAATCAAGATTTTCAGGGATCTAATTGCAAAGAATATATTTGCACTCAAAGTCCTCCGTATAAATAGGTCCCAATTCAGAATTCAGGGGGACACACCCATTCCATACTCCAACACTTAGAATTAGATAGAGCTCTCACACACACTCCTCACCTTTTACACACACTTTAGCTTAGAATCTGAGATTGCCTTTTAATTTCCTTAGATTAGAGTTAAGTTGGCATTGCCCAAGGATTATCTAGCTTAGATATTTAGTCTTCTTCATTGTTATTTCAATTTCAAGCAAGGATTGGAGGATTTTGTAAGAATTGCATTTAATTTCAAGTATTGAAGAAATCAAGGTGTATTCCCTTTCATCTCTCTTTTATTTTACTGAAATTGTTTTGGGTTTCTTAATTTCACTCTTGATTGCCATGGGTATTGATGAATTGATGATGATTAGCTAAATTTCATAGTGCTTGGGTGTGATGATCCATTGATGACTTGATTATGGTGATAAGGTGATTGGATTTTCCTTTTGTGTGAGAGATTGATTATCCTTATGTGATTTGTATGTGTTGATTGCTAATCTATGATTTGATCCTTTGTTGCTTGATTAATTATCGCATGGAGACGTGGGTAATTAAATCGGTGCTTAGGTGTTAGGATTAGAGGTGTGATCAATATCAATATTGGGTTAACTCAAGGAGACTTGGTTAATTTCATTAGAACCGGCATAAGGGTACGTAATTGCTTGATTTATAATTGGGTAATTAGTGAGGGGCTTAGAGTGTCGTCTCTAAGACAATCTACGTGCTTATTGTGTGCTCGCCCTAGGCTTATCCAAGACGGTTGAGTGCTTCATACGTGATTGACCCTATCATTCTCTTGCATGTGGATTTTCCAATCTTGTTTGATCCGTAGTTGATGATTCTTTGGTGAATTGCACCCAAGCACTCGCTTTCTCCTTGGTATTTGTCTTGTGTTATTCGCTTTCTAGTTTAATTGCTTTTTATTTGCTTGCTCTTTAGTTTATTCTTGCTTGTTTGTTGGTTTTATTTGTTGATTTTAGTTTATTGCATAATCCCGTGCTTGACTCAATAATTCCGTGAAGCTTGTAGCTCTTGGGATCCTTGCTTTCCTAATTCTCGTGGGTTCGATATACTGATTGGTCGAAATTATTTGCTACGATAAAATGACGACAATCAATGCCATTTTCCATGTTTAAGAGGCTCAATCAAGGAAGGTTAGGAGCCATTACCGTAACTCTTCAACTTGCCGATGGGTCAACGACTGCTCCAAAAGGTATTGTGGAGGATGTTTTGGTCAAGGTAGAAGATTTTGTGTTTCCGGCGGACTTCGTAGTACTTGAAATGGAGGAAGATAAAGATGTACCATTGATCCTAGGAGGCCATTTCTAGCTACCGGGTGTTTCATGTGAATGAAGGAAGGCTTACTTTGAAGCTAGATGATGAAGAGCTTAATTTTTCAATGAAGGATGTGATGAAGCACCCCATGGAGAAGGAGGAATGCCATGTTGTGGATGTGATTGATTCATGCCTTCAAGAGGCTTGGGAGAACTCTTCTTATACCCTTTTCTCTAAAGATTATGTTATTCCATCATATAATCATGTGCTTAATGAATCTTGTGTTTCTTATGATTGTGATAGGGATGCATTAGAAGTGGAGGAGGTGAAAGAGATAAAGTTTGAAGACTTTCCCAATCAACCTTGGGAGAACAATGAAGATGGGAAGTTAATTGAAGAGAAAGTGAAAGGAGCCCTTAAGCCACTACCCGAGCACTTGAAGTATGCTTATTTGGAGGAAAATGAAGGTTGCCCGGTAATTGTATCGTCATATCTTACATCCGATGAGGTAACTAAATTACTTGATGTTCTTCGTAATCACAAGTCCGCCATAGGTTGGTCCATTGATGACTTAAGAGGTATAAATCCTTCAATTTGTATGCATAGGATTAGGCACGAAAAGGACCATAAACCCATAGTGCAACCCCAAAGGAGAGTTAACCCTAATATTCAAGAAGTAATTAGGAAAGAAGTTGTTAAATTGTTAGATGCTAATATGATTTTTCCTATTTTCGATAGTCCGTGGGTCTCTCCATTGCATGTTGTAGCTAAGAAAGGGGGATTACGGTAATCAAGGGTGAAAATGATGAATCAATTGCAACTAGGGTAGCTACGGGCTGGCGAGTTTGTGTTGACTATAGAGAACTTAATAAGGCCACGTGCAAGGACCACTTTCCCTTACCTTTTCTAGATCAAATGCTTGATAGGTTAAGTGGATTTGAGTACTATTGTTTCTTAGATGGTTATTCCGGTTACAATCAAATTATGATTGCCTTTGGAAGACCAAGAAAAGACTACTTTTACTTGCACGTATGGAGTCGCTTGCTTGGAAAAGAATGCCATTTGGTCTTTGCAATGCTCCCGCAACTTTCCAAAGATGTATGATGTCAATTTTTCATGGCTTAATTGAGAAAATCATGGAGGTATTTATGGATGATTTTTCCGTATTTGGTGAGTCATTTGATAATTGCCTTACTAATCTTGACATTGTTTTGCAAAGGTGTGAAGATACAAACTTGGTGCTAAATTGGGAAAAGTGCCATTTCATGGTCAAGGAAGGCATTGTTTTGGGACATCATGTATCATCGAAGGGATTGCAAGTGGATAAGGCAAAAATTGTGGCTATGGAGAAGTTGCTTCCACCTAAGGATGAGAAAGGAATTCGATCTTTCCTTGGACATGCCGGGTTCTATCGGCGATTCATTAAGAATTTCTCTCAAATTTCTAAACTCTTATCTCATCTCTTAGAAAAAGATGTGCCATTTGAGTTTAATGATGATTGTTTGATTGCTTTTAGGTCTTTGAAGGAAGCTTTGACGAGTGCACCCATTCTAATTACTCCGGATTGACAAAGCCCTTCATTATCATGTGTGATGCAAGTGATTTCGCTATGGGGGTCGTCTTAGGACAATTGAGAGAGAAGAGGTTTCATGCTATCTACTATGCCTCCAAGACTTCCAATCCGGCCCAAGTCAACTACACCACTACCGAAAAGAAATGCTTGTGGTGGTGTATGCTTTTGATAAGTTTCGACCCTACCTTGTAGGGTCGAAAACTATTGTGTACACCAACCATGCCGCAATTCGGTATCTCATGTTGAAAAAGGATGTTAAGCCTAGGTTGATTCGTTGGAGATTATTGTTGCAAGAATTTGACATGGAGATAGTAGATAAGAAAGGTAGTTAAAATGTCATAGCGGATCACCTTTCTAGACTTGAAGGAGTAGAAGAGATGGAAAGGGATGTCAAGGAAGTCGAAGAGACCTTTCCCGATGAGGGATTGCTAAGTATTGAAGAAGTAATGAGTGTGGTAAAGGAAGGGGATGTTCCATGGTTTGCCGATTATGCGAATTTCTTAGCAAATGGAGAATTGCCACCGGAGATGAATCCCTTTGAAAGGAAGGTTTTTACAACCGGGTCAAACATTTCATATATGGGACGATCCATACCTCTTCAAGGTGGGGGTGGACGGAGTACTTCGGAGGTGTATGACGAGAAAGGAAGGGGAGGAAATCATGAAACATTGCCACTCTTTACCGTGTGGAGGCCATTATAGCACTTCCAAGACCGTGAGGAAGATTTTATTGGCGGGATTCTATTGGCCAACCATCTTCAAGGATTGCGAGAGATTCATCAAGGAATGTGACAAGTGCCAACGGATAGGAAACCTTAACAAGAGGGATGAGATGCCATTGAGCAACATCTTAGAAGTGGAAATTTTTATGCATGGGGAGTTGACTTCATGGGGCCATTTCCACCGTCGGAGGGGTATCAATATATCCTCGTAGGGGTTGACTATGTTTCTAAATGGATAGAAGCCATTCGACCAAAAGCAATGATTCAAAAGTGGTTATAGCCTTCTTGAAAAAGGATCTTTACACGGTTTGGGGTTCCAAGGATTTTGATAAGTGACGGTGGTAGCCATTTTGTTAACAAGGCCATGGAGAAGCTTTTGTTAAGGTATGATGTTAAACACAAGGTTGCTACTCCTTACCACCCGCAAACGAATGGCTTAGCCGAGGTGTCTAACTGCTTGATCAAAGGTATCTTGGAGAAGACGGTGAGGACAAGTAGAAAGGATTGGGCAACAATGCTTGACGACGCGTTATGGGCGTATCGAACCGCCTTTAAGACGCTTCTTGACATGTCCCCCTATCAATTAGTGTATGGAAAGGCTTGTCATCTTCCGGTGGAGTTAGAGTATAAAGCATTTTGGGCTCTAAAGAAGTTGAATTTTGATGAAGAGCTTGTGGGAGAGAAGAGGGCTCTACAATTGCATGAGTTGGACGAGTTTAGGATGAAAGCTTATGAGAGTTCAAAGAGTTTCAAGGAAAAGACCAAGAAGTGGCATGATGCAAGGCTTAAGAGGAAGGAGTTCAAAGAAGGAGATCAAGTGCTCCTATTTAACTCAAGGTTGAAGCTTTTTCGGTAAACTCAAATCGAGATGGAGTGGACCTTTTCGGGTTGTGAAGGTTTTTCCGAATGGATACTTTGAGGTGATGAATGATAAGGATGAGAGGTTTATAGTGAATGGGCATCGGTTGAAGCTTTATCATGTTCACTCACAAAAAGAGGTTTTGGATGCTCTTGATCTTAAGGATGTGCCCTACTTAGGTAGTGAAAGGGAAGTGTGAACTCTTAGAGTTCCGTCCGGCAAAGGACGTTAAACCTAGCGCTAGATGGGAGCCAACCCATTCTTTGTTCTTTGTTGTCTTTGTTGTTTTTGTTGTTTTGTGTGTTGATTTGAATAATGTGGATTTTTTGTGATCCTTGTAGGTGTGATAAATTGCTAGGAATTGAGGAGCTCTAGGATGCTTAAAGGAAGATGAAGATTGAAGACTTATGGGTAAAACACTTCCTTTCAAACTTAGGCTTGTCTAAGTTTGGGGGAGGTGTTTGTGTGATTGTACTCTTGATTGTGAAGATTGTACTTTTGATTAACTTGATGATGTGATGATTTGGATTTTGATGTTGATGATTTTATTGATGCTATGATTCTCTTGATCTTTTTGATCTGTTTGAGCTTATTGTCTATTGATGATTGTGATTTGATGATCCTTTGGATTCCTTATTCCTATGATTCTATATTCTTTGATTTATCTTGAGCTTAATTGTGGATTCATTGATATATCTTTGAGTATTATTCATGTGGTAGTGAGTATGCTTGGATGTATGTACATGAGCACTTGTGTTGATTTGCAAGACTTATTGGATTTTGATTTGATCATGAATAGATTTGTGGCTTTAAGCTAGCATTATTGATTTATTGTGTGAAGATGAATGTGATTGATGATGTTTGATTCATTGCTCAATTTAAGCCGTGAGCTTTTGTGCCTTAATAATCGTACATCTTATACGGTTGATAATAATCCTTTGTGAGTGCATCATTCATGATTTGTATGTTAGAACTTGCCACTAGACTTGTTGATATTGATCTTTGTGTGATGTCTTGAAAGTGATAAGAGGCCATGTTTGATATGTTTAGTCACTTTGCCAAATTTTTCCCCACCAAATACACTTGATTTCCTTAGTAAGGCAATTTGAGCTTTATTTCCTTATTCTTTGGCAAGCCAAGTGAAATTGAAACCATTTAGCCTATTTTTATGAGCCTTTCTTGTCCTATATTTAGTTGAGCTTGAATGTTGGCTAATGATGGTGATTTGATTGCTAAGTGTGGGAAGATGATGAGCTAAGTGATGAATGAAGCATAAAAGAAAAGAAAGGTTGTGAAAAAATTGATTTGTGAAAAGGTGAACATGAAGTAAGGAAAATTCAATTTGTGAGCTTACAAAGATAAAGCTCAAGTGAATGGTGGATTGATCATTGAAGTTTAAAAGAAAGAGTGCTATTTGATGAAAGAGATTGAAGATAAGTGTTTTGTATTGATTAGCTTACATTCAAGTCTCTACTACTTAGTCACTCTTATCCAAAAACATCCCACCTTTCCAAAGAGCCTACATTACAACCTAAGAGAAAGACCTCTTTGATTCTTGATTGATCACAAATGATTTGGATTGAGATTAAGTCTTTTGGCAAGCATATGGTGTGCAAGTTCATGAATTTGATGATTGAGTGCTTTATACCTTGATACACTTGAGTGAAGAGTGAAACACTCCATGGAAGGATGCAATGTGTTGAGTATTTGATTGAGCATTTGTTTGAGCATGATTCATCTTGATGGCTAGTGGATAGTTGCATTGATACTTATGTTCATTGATGAGTTCGATTGTCTTATTTTTCGTTTATAGTGCCATGTGACATAATTGCAATCAATTCACTCATTTGTTCTTAGTTTCTACGTTGTTCGAGGACAAGCAACAATTCAAGTTTGGGGGTATGATTGGAGTGAATTGATATATGTTTTTAGGGCCTATTTTAGTGCAAAAGTGAGCTAAAGTGTGCTTTTGTGCCTAAATGTGAAAAGTATCACTCTTTTGCCTAAAAAGTATTACTTTGTGAGATTTTGAGGTTTTTCGTCCGTTTTGCAGGTAAATCGGTGGAATTTTGCCAAACCGAGAGTACCGTTATTCTTAGAATGAAGAGATGAACATACCGGACGAACGGGGTCGGGCCCTAAGCCCTTCTCGATAAAATTGCCCCGGTCTCGAACACAGTCGAGGGAGCACAGACCTCGACTCGAGGGTCAGCCGAGGCAAAGATTTTCAAAATTGCAGGAATCTCAACTCGAGGGAGGAGCCTCGAGTCGAGGGATGGAAAATTGCAGATTCCTTGAGTCGAGGCCGAGCCTCGACTCGAGGCAGAGGAATTTTGAAGAAGCGTGTTAGCAACTCTTAGGCCTCGACTCGAGGGCCCGAAGCTCGAGTCGAGGAGTGCCCAAAATAAAAATTTCAGTTTTAAAGCCCTTTGAAGCCAAAACAGAGCATAACTTGATTCTAGCGGTTTAGAGCAGTTTCGGGGAGGTTACTTAGGCGAATTTTGCACTTTGTAGCTTGATTTCCATTGTAATTGCCATAGATTGTTAGAATTAGATTAGATTCTACTTTTAGTCCATTAGATTAGCATTTTGATTGATTGTAATTGAAGATTCCAGCTGTGATTTGGGAGTAGAGGAGTTGAATTGAAGCATTGTAGAAGATTAATCATTCCTATTTTTGTCTATTGAAGTTCAATTGGTGATGTTCTTACCCTTTGCTCTCTTTAATTCATTGCTTGTATTGATTAGATTATTAATTGCTCTTTTAGATTTTCTACCCATGGCTTTTGCTTGTAGCACCATGGGCTAATAGCTTTGTGCTTGGGATAATTGAAATTAGGGATGGAGTGATTTCCTCATGCTATGATTGTTGACAATTGGGATCAATTGAATTAGCTTGCTTCCTAATTGTGATTCTTAATTGTGCATCATGAAAAATTGTCTCTTTTGATTAATGATTGATCACCCTAGCAATAGGCGAGAGTTGAGCTAACGTGATTAGGTGTTAATCGGGTTTCAATTTTGCATGATTGTATGAATTGGGGACTTCTACATTGAGAGATGGGAAGAACTAAGGATACTCACATTAGGTATTGTGATATTAATGGAGTGATTAATGTCATGATGGTTTATGCTTTCTAATTTGATTGATTTGCACTTGGATACAATCATAGCTTGTTAATCATGGATTCCTTGATGGAGATTATCCCTTGCACCCAAATCCCCCATTGATTTTAGTGTATTTGATCTTGCATATTAGGTGTTTGATAGATTGTTAATCTTGCCATTTAATTTCTTGCATTCTTATTGAGATTTTAGTCCTATAGCTTGTTGCAACTTTAGCCATTTAGAACTCTTATCCATGAATTTCGTTTGCATACTTTCTCCCTTGGGTTCGATATTTTGCGATTGGTCTTAAAAGCTCTTGTCCTATACACTCCAATCAGGGATCATATGAGGGTTGGGTTTGAGTTGGACTTTTGGGAGTGGACCGTTTTAGAGGCTCAGAGGCAGCGGTCTTACTCCGCCTCTTCATTGCCGCTGTTGGGATGTGGAGGGTTCTCGTACCTCATCCTCGATGAGGACGAAGATGATGATGGTGATTTGGCTTCCTCTCCTTGTTCAGATTCTTCTTCAGATGAGACATCCACCATCTCCGTCCGTCCCGTATACTCGCCACCTCTCGCCGAGACACTTCCCCCTTTGGAAGTCTGTCTCCATCTCTTCCTCCTCTCGCTTCTTCCGTTTGCAGACGAGGACTCATCCTCCAACACCGTCTCTATTTTCTTTCCTTTGGCTTTAGAGGCCTTCTTCTCGTGGCCGGTGGGGAGCTGGAGCATTCTCACCTCCTCGGTCTCGATGATCCAAAGATTTTCTCGTCTTTGATCAAGAGACCTTTCTGTCTGGGTGTACTTCTTCACACCCTCCTTCCACCCAGAGGTTGTCTCGACCCCAACTTGTGTTCAAGTATGATGGTAATCCTGGCCATTATACTTGTGATTTTGGTCAGGGACCATCTCATCAATTCATCTGAAATTGGGGTTTTGACAAACTTATTCTTCTCCTCCATTAGCCTTGAATATACCATCCTTGCCAAGTTTATCTCGGCTCCGTCTATTATAGCCCTCGAGATAATGATTCTAGGCTTGGTTAATCCGTCGTGACTCTGCTTTGCTCTCCCAAGATGCACTTGGTCAAAATTAACATCAACGGCCTGTACTTCCTTTTTAGCATTGGTCTTTTCAAATTCGACGTTGTGTTACGGTAGGTTCTTCTCGCCATTAATCGGAAACTCTCCAAGTATTCCGATGCCTTGTAAGTAAAAGGATTTTCTCCGACGATGCTCAAGCCAAAAATTTCTCCGATTTCATCAATGGATAATACCACCTTTTTCTTGTTTCCTTTTGTTCGAATTTGCGTTTCTAAACCAAGGTCGATAGCCTTTGCTCCCCGTCAGAACTCGGAAAGATCATTCAAAGTTAAATTCCTCGATGGTTTCTTCGTGCAATATTGTTTCTGCACTGGATTCAAGCAAACTTAAAATTTCTCTGGTTTCGGGATCGTGAGAAATCTCCCATTCCACAAACATTTCGATTTTGTTCTGTCTCTCGATCGAAGTATGATCATATTCATAGTTGATGTTTGCTTTCTTAGATTCCGCCATTTTTAGGAATATAGAAGGTTTTACGAGGGAAAGGAAAAGTTTGAGAAAATATGAAGTTTTTTTTATGTGTGCGTAAATGAAATTATGCACACGAACTCCTATTTATATGGAAAGATATAATGATAAACAATTATAAAATCAATAATTGCACTGAAAAAGTGTAAAACAAAACATTTTTTAAAAATGCTTTGAGTAACTTTTTTTTGAAGAAATATTAAAAGGATTATGATATTAAATTCATATATTAATTATATGAACCTAATATTCATAATTTAATAGACGATTAAAAAGTTCAAGATACTTCCTGAAGACTTTCACCTTATGCGGATTGATAGCATCACGGTATGTTTCTTGATTACTTGGATAAGTAGATCTTGTCTTGTATTAGAGATATGTTTATCGGACCTTGTACTTTCGAAATCATAGACACTTAGACAAATCATTAGTAACTAGGGTGAGTCGATAAGATGCAATGGTCGTCGGATTCTATAGAAGTCGGTGACTATTGTGATCTTGTCCGATTTACCCAACGTTAGATAAGTAATCATCATGTCGATAAGGTCAATATGACTAATCCTTAATTCTTGATTCCAAAATAGGAGATCAATGATATCAGGCCTACTGATTGTCCTTTGACTCATATCTAGTCCGATAATTCTTTCTAGACGTAATAGACTAAGTTGAGAGAGACAAAGAATGAAAACATAGAATTATAGATTAACTAAAGAAGCATCTAATAATCCTAATTCTACAGATAGTTCTTTAAACCTTGTCTCTGCGGTGGCTTTGTCAAGATGTCTCGCTTCTTTGAATATCGCCAATATCTTCTCTAGTCTGATGTCACCTTTCTCAACATGGTCTCGGATAAAGTGGTGTCTAATATCAACATGCTTGCATCTAGTATGTAGGACTCGGGTTCTCGGGTAATAGCTATGGCACTATTACCATCACAAAAGATTGGTACATCTTTGGTGATAATGTTATAGTCGCTTAACCTGTTGACTTATCCAGATCGGTGAGAACAACAACTTCCACCGCCATATACTCGGCTTCAGTTGTGGGAAGTAGCTACAGAGGTTTATTTCTTAGACAACCATGAGATCAGCTTACTACCAAGAAATTGGCAAGTACCGGATGTAGATATCCTATCTATCTTACACCCCCAAAATCTGAGTCCGAGTATCCAGATAGCTCAAAGTTGTCATCACCGGATACCACAATCCAACATTTACTGTACCTTTAAGATATTTAAGAATTTTCTTCGCTTCAAGATAGCTTTTCTTAGGATTAGCTTGAAATCGAGCATGTACTCCAACCGCAAATAAAATATCAGGTCTACTAGCAGCTTAAATATAATAATAAACCAATTAGACCTCGATACTCGGTTTGATTGTCTTCTCCCTTCTCATCTAGATCCATTGAAAAGTTTGTCATCATAGGTATCTTAGCTTCTACGGCTGGTACCTTTTCCAACTTTTCAATGAGATCTTTTGTATATTTGGCTTGATTGATGAATATTTCCTTCTTTGTCTGTTTGACTTGGAGTCCAAGAAAATAAGTCATCTCTCCCATCATGGACATTTCAAATCGCTTTTCATAAGATGACTAAATTCTTCACACAAAGATATGTTAGTTGATCCAAAAATAATATCATCAACATAAATCGAACTAATAAAAGATCACAACCATATTCTTTTCTAAAGAGAGTTCTATCAATTCTACCTTTAACAAAACCATTTTGAATTAAATAATCAGACAAGGTGTCATACCATGCTCTAGGTGCTTGTTTAAGTCCATATAGAGCTTTCCTTAGTCTATAAACCTTGTCTCCTTTGACAAAACCAGGAGGTTGCTCTACATAAACTTCCTCAGCTAGGATTCCATTAAGAAATGCTGATTTAACATCCATTTGAAAAACTATGAATCTTTTAAAAGCAGCATAGGCTAAAAACAATCTTATGGCTTCTAGGCGAGCTCTTGGTGCAAAGGTTTCATCATAATCAATCCTCCGATTGTGAATAACCTTGAGCAACAAGTCCGGCTTTATTTCTAACCACAATATTGTTTTCATCCCTTTTGTTTTTAAAGACCCATTTAGTTCCAATGACTTTTTGATGATGAGGTCTTTCAACAAGCTCCCACACATCTTGTCTTTGAAACTGATTTAATTCTTCTTGCATGGCATTAATCCAGCTTAGAATCGATTAGAGCTTACGTAATAGATTTAGGTTCAAGTAATGACACATAGCAACTGAACATACAATCTTAATTTAGTTGGATCCTTGTCTGGACTCCAGA
Organism: Paraleonurus japonicus; assembly: GCA_030762865.1. Taxonomy (NCBI): domain Eukaryota; kingdom Viridiplantae; phylum Streptophyta; class Magnoliopsida; order Lamiales; family Lamiaceae; genus Paraleonurus; species Paraleonurus japonicus. The sequence goes on along the minus strand of CM061052.1, from coordinate 17,385,770 downwards.
ATCTAAATCTCAAATTATACATTCGGTGGGTGATATGACATTACTTTCTTACCTTTGTCTTTTACAATGGATGAAGTTTTGTCTCAATTATTTATTTCGAGATGATTCTATGTTACCTTCTCGATGACTCAACCCGATCATCCGGGTTGTTGGTCGTCGATCGGCTAGTGAGGAAGAACTTCCAGTTCTTTCTCTCGTGTTTGAATCTGGTTCATCTTCTTCATCTAAGTCTGATTCTTGATTGTAGAATTTTATGGTTGAACTCTTGATAGTCATCTCGATCCAGATCATCCGATATCTTTGTGATGTCCCTGTCTTATTATACTCAAAAGAAAATTCATCAAATACCACATGGGGTGTTCTTCTACACACAAGGTTGTCCTATTAAAAACTCTATATGCCTTTGATACGGATTAGTATCCCAAGAATATCCCATCTGCTATCTTAGCATCAAAAGTTTTTAATTGAAATTTACCATTGTTGTGTATGAAACATTTACAACCAAATATATGAAAGTATGAAATTTTAGGGATCTTCCCTTCCAAATTTCATAGGGAGTTTTGCATTTATCTTTAACAATCAAACTTCTATTTTGAACATAACAAGGTGTATTAACGGCTTCGCCCAAACTTTGTGTGGAGTGTTGTACTCGAGATAAAATTGTTACGCTGCCTCTTTCAAGGTTCTGTTTCTCCTTTCAACTACTCCATTTTGTTGTGGTGTCCTTGCTGCAGATGTTTCATGAGCTATGTCATTCTCAATGCAGTAGTTAGTAACAAAGTTATTAAGAAATTCAGTACCTTTATCACTTCTAATTTTAACAATAGTTAGTCCTTTTTCATTTTGAACCTTTTAAGAAATTCTGGAATCTTAATCATAGTCTCATTCTTTTTGTACAAGAAAATAACCCAGGTAAATCTTGAAAAGTCATCAACAATTACCAAAGTATACTTTCTTCCACTAAAGCCGAGAGGTGTTCTTGGACCAAAGAGATCCATGTGAAGAAGTTCCGGTATTCTTTCCGAAGAAGGACTACTTATTGTTTTAAAAGAAGCTTTAGTCTGCTTTTCCTTTTTGACAAGAATCACACACATGGTTCTTTAAAAATATTTTATCAGGAGTCCTTTAACTAAAGATTTCCTTGCTATTTTGTTAAGAGTTTTGAAGTTTAAGTGACCAAGACGTTTGTGCCACGACCAACTTAAATCATCCGAACTCTTAGCAACAAGACAAGTATCTTTAGGACAACTTTTGAAATTAGCAACATAAATGTTACCTTGTCTGACATGCATTATGAGTAAATTTGACACTTAACCCCTTATCACAAAATTGTGAGACAGATAGTAAGTCATGTGCTTCAATCCTTCCACGTAGTAGACTTCATTTACTTGAATATCACCTATCATCAGTGTTCCTACACCTTTGGTAAGTCCATAATTGTTATCTCCAAATATTACTCTTGGTCCATCTATGGTGCTGATAGTTAGAGAGAAGTTGTCTTTCATAGGTCATGTGCTTGGAATAAATGCACGTCAATGTACCAAATGACCTCAAGAATGTCTTCTCTTTCAACTATCTTCTTATCTTCCTGCAATCACAAATTTAATGCTTAGGTACCCTTTCTACTTTGGGTCCTTTCATGTTAAGTTGACTTTTAGGAATCCAGGACAAAGATATCAATGTTCCTCAAAATCATAGATTGAAGTTTACATCCATATCTATCTACTAAGATAAGACTTTCAAGATCAATCTTGTTTACGATCTTTTGAGATTGTCTTAAATCTTGGTAAAAATGGATATGTTTTGCTTCTTCCATCAAAGCCATTATACCTAGAATAGGATTTTGACTTAGTCTTAGGTTTAACCTTAGGAGCTACCGTCCTCGTCCTGTGATTTCTTTTGAAGTATCGGATGAGGTTATTAATTCCTTAGGTTTCCAGGACTAAATCTAGTTTCTATCTTTGGTTTAGTTGCTTTAACAAAAACTCTAGGTTTTATTGGATCATTTTTCTTACTCCTATCAAAACCTAATCCAGCTTTTATCACTAGACTTTTGTGAAGTATTATAGATTTTATCTATTGTGGTCTCGAGTGTTATTCGAAGACCTAACTTGAGATTTAACTCTCTGTTAGTCTTCTTCTAACTCTCATTCTCAGAATAGATATTTGAAAATTTTATTTTCAAAGAACTCAATTCTGTTCTAAGCGAGATAGAGCGGTCTCCAAATCTTTCAAAAGTTTTTCAATAACACTAGGATCGGTTTCGAGATAAGGTATCACAATCATTATCGAGGATGAATAGTAATGTACCTCTTTTGACATTAAACGAGATATTGTCATCTCGATCCAAAATCAGATGAGAATGAGGATGATGATGTCTCATGAACTTCTTCTTTCTCGGCCCGGAAGAGCTCTACCGATCAAAGATACCTTCTATCTCTCTTTTTCCTCTTTTCTTCTCTCTCTCTGGGAGTGAGTTGAGGACAATCGTAACTATAGTGACCAGGCTTGTTGCATGTATAACAAATATCTCCTCTCGTCTGTTTTAGGACTACTATCTCCTCGTCGATTGGTGACTTATGCTTCCTCGTCGATCCCGAACTCTTTTCTTCTTTATCCGATCTCGTAGTTCCTTCGACCTAATTTGTCTCTCTTGTTTCTTTTGTACTTCATTCTCGAGTCTTTCATATCTTTTTAATCGAAGAGTCATTTCCTCCTTAATAGAAAAATCAGATGCCTTGGAGATCTTTTCAGATTCATCTTGATGAACAAATGCTCTGATCTTTCCAGATGTTGAAGATTCTACTTCATCTTCTTCATCTTCGATTTGGATGTCATATTCTAATGCCTTGAGATGAGAAAATAAAGTGTGGTGTGAAATTGAAGATAGATTCGAGTAGCTTTAGAATATTACCTTTTTCTCTCCATCTTTTGCTTAATGACCTCAACACTTTATTGTTGATTTCTTTCTCTGTATAGGTTTTACCCAAATCACCGCCTTGTTCAAGATTAGTCAGTCTTACATCAAGTTGATCAATGGATTCTCCTTCTTTCATCTTGAAAGTGTCAAAAACATGTAATACTGATTGCAATTTACTTTCTTTGACATGATCCGATCCTTCACAGATTCCAGCAAGAGTTTCCCACATTTCCTTGGCAGTCTTGCATCTTTTCACCTTTTCAATCCAATCCTTACTCAATGTTTCAATGATCTCGGTTCTAGCAACTTGATCCAGATTATGAATCTTTCTTTCATCACTTGTGAGTTCGAGCTTTTCTTTTCTTGCCTCACTCTTGTTTCTTTGTAGTACCATCACTTGTGCCACCATGATAAAACTTGATAGGTCCTTCCTCAAGAACCTCCTTCATTCTATCATGAATTGCTTTAAGATGGTTCTCCATTCTAAACTTCCAATAGTCATATTCTTCAATTAAGAAATCAGTAGACTCCTTGATTTCTTGCTCTTAACAGAAAAACATGGTGAGATAGTAAACCAAAACAAACTTACAAGATCTTGTTAGTAGTATCTGTTAGTGAAACAAGGAAAATGAATATAATCAAGAACAAATTTTAGAATCTTGGTTAAAACCTAAAATCAATATCGAAACTGACTTAACACCGCTCCGATACCACTTGTTGGTCCCACTTAGTTGAGTATCTTAGGAAAAACTTGAATTAACCTTCTAGGAAAAATCTAGAGGGGGTTGAATAGATTTTTCGATTTTTACAAATCTTTCAAATTTATTCAAAAACCAAATAACACAATGAAATCAATTTTAAACTCAACTTGAACAAGATCAAAAGCAAACTGATATTTTAGTTTTAACTTCGATTCGAATTTAATCTTTGATTAATAAGCGAAAATTGAAATTGACAGAAAAGTAAAGCAAAGCAATAAAGAACACTTAGATTTTATAGTGGTTCGGATCAAGCGATCCTACGTCCACTCTCCTTCTTCAACTTGAAGAAGGGTCTTCACTTACTATCTTTCTTCCTTCTTGCTTACTTACTTACAATTGTGAATCTTCAGCCTTACAACAATTTCTTCCTAATTTACGAATATCAATGGCTTGAAGATGTTCTCGTGAAAACTGTTTCTACAAACACTAAAAGCGAAAACGTATAGAACGTTTGTGTGTGTTTACAACTTTTATGACTTGTGTGTATAGAGTATGTTTGAATAGCTGTGTAGATGTAAAGAATCAAAAGTTATTCTATTCTAATTTCTACCCCTATTTATAAAGATCTTCAATTGGTAGTTATAACTTCCTTGAATTATTTTGAATCGATTATAACTATATAACTCGAATCTTGTAACTTCTTCTTGATAATGTTAGGAAAAGAAGAATTGTATTTAGTTTTGATGTGTTAAAAGTGTAAAATAGGATGACGGTGAGCATCTTGTATAGACAGTGAAGTATTTCTTTATAAATAAAACTAAGTATAGAATATCGAGACTAGGTCAAGATATCGACAAGAACGATGTTCGAGATAGTAAGAGAATATCGAGATGAGGTCAAGATATCGAGACAAGGACAACACGAGAAGATTGTTGAAGTACAAGACTAAAACACTTAGACAGAAAGAAGATAAGGACGAGGTGAAGTAAACATCGACGATGAGGTGTTAGAAAAATATCATACAAAGATTCAAAAAGCAGTTTCAACAACTCAAGAGGAGTTCTGAGAATGGTTATATTGTTATAACTAATCAAAACCGAATTCAAGGAAGTTACAACTACCGGAGAAGATCTCTATAAATAGGGATAGAAATTAGTTTAGAATTAATTTTTGACACTTAGCACTCATCATTATACTTTGTATTCACAAGCAATGTAAATTATACATTCACGAACGTTTTGTATGTTTCAGTTCTTAGTGTTTATAGAACACTTTTTCATTAGATCTTCAAGCCATAGATATTGAAATTAGGAAGATTCATTGTAAGGTGAAGATTCATCATTGTAAGTAAGTTAGCAAGAAGAAGAAAGTAAGTAAGTGAAGGCCCTTCTTCAAGTTTGAAGAAGGAGAGTGGACGTAGGATCGTTTGATCCGAACCACTATAAATCCTGTGTTGTTTCTTCTTATTGTTTTTACTTGTTTTCATTGATTGTTTCTTGATCACAAACTTTAATATCCGATAAAGCTTTAGATCCTATCTGAATCGAGTTTAATCAATAATTGTTTCATTGTTAAAGCTGATTTTGGAATTAATAGATTATCTAAGCTCGAAAAGTTTTTGATAATCTATTCATCCCCCTTCTAGATTATCACTAGAGGGCATTCTGTTTTTGTGATTAACTCTTTCTAAAGGGACCCAACAAGTGGTATCGGAGCGGTGTTAAGGCATTACGATAGAAGATTTGTGGTCTTGAAATTTCGAGTTCTTGTTGAAATCGATTTCTTATCATTGAGTCACTAACATTTCGATAAGGTGTTTGTTAGCATCTTGAATTAAAATGTCTTACGTTAAAAGTAAGAAAACCAGGAGTTTGCTAGATTTTTCTATCGAAGAATGTGATTATTGGAAGTTCGAATGGAGAATCATTTGAAGGCCATTCATGGCCAGAGTATGGAAGAGGTTCTTGAGGAAGGTCCGATAAAATTCTATCATGGAGTTGTTAGCACTGGAGCAGAATCTTACATTACAAGAAGTCAACAAGAAAAGAAGAGTCTTTGAGTTAACTAATGATGAAAGGAAAATTCACAATTTGGATCGGTAGCAAGGACGAAATTATAGAGACATTGAGCAAAGACTGGATAGAAAAGGTAAAGAGATGTAAAAGCTGCTAAGGATATGTGGGAGACTCTTGCAAGTGTTTGTGAAGGGTCGAAACAGGTTAAAGAAAATAAAGCTATGATCTGTCTTACATGCATTTGATACATTCAAGATGAAAGATGGAGAAGCGTGGATCAATTGGATGTGAGATTGACTAATCTAGTGAACAAAGTGCTGATTTGGGTAAAACCTACACCGAGAAGGAAATTAATAATAAGGTACTCGAGATCATTGAGCAAAAGATGGAGGGAAAAAGCGAATATTCTCAAAGCAACACGTAACTCCGTCATCTATATCACATCATACTCTATTTTCTCATCTCAAAGCATTGTAATATGATATACACATTGAAGATGAAGAAGATGAGACAGAGTCATCTACTGGAAAGACTGTGGCATTTCTTCATCAAGAAGATTCCGACAAGATTTCTAAGGCATCAGATTTGTCAAGAAAGGAGGAAATGACATTATTAATCGACGATATGAGAGACTTAAGATGAAGTATAAAAGGAACAAGAGAGACAGTTTAATCGCCGAGGTTATAAATCGATAAGGAAGAGAAGTATTCGAGATAATGACAAGAAAAAAGATTCGGTGAAAAGGTATAAATCACCAATCGACGAGGAGAAAATAGTCCAAAATCAGATAGAGGAGATATCTCGTTATACCTCGCAATAAACCCGGTCACTTTAGCTATGATTGTCCTCAACTCACTCCTAGAGAGAGAGAAGAAAAGAGGAAGAAGAGGGATAGGAGGTATGCGAGATCAACGAGCACTTTTGGCGTAAAAGGAGGAAACACATGAGACATCATCATCCTCATCCTCATCTCGATTTCGAGTCGACAATGACATATGTCTAATGGTTAAAGAGGTAAACTATTACTCATCCTTAGATAATGATTGTGATAACCTATCCGAATCTGATCCATGTCTTGTTAACAAGCTCTTAAAAGATCTAAAGACGGCTTTATCTCGCTTATAAACAGATAGAGGCTGAAAATTTAAATTTAAAGAATCAAGTTCTTAATCTAACTAAGGAATATCGACTAGAACAAGTAGAAACTTGGATTGTACATTCAAGGGGGAATGTCAATCTAAGACGACTACGAAGTTCCTCATCCGAGAAAACCAAGAAGTTGGAAAAAGAATTGAGTACTTTAAAAATTAAATTTTCAGTATATCAATATGGAGAATGAGAATTTTAAAAAGACTAACAGAGAATTGAATCTCAAGTTAGGACATCTTAATAATTCTCGGTCTACAATTGATAACATCTTCAAGACTTCTTAAGCCTAGTGATAAAATCGGATTGGGTTTTGATAGGAACACGAAAAATGATTCTATCAAACCAAGAGTTTTTGTCAAAGCCACTAAGACTATGGAAAAGACAATTTAGTCCAAAGAAATCTAAGGAGCAAATTACCTCATCCGATATATCTAAAGAGAAAATACAGATGAGGAGAAATGTTTCCAAAAGAAATCCAAAGACTAAATCAAAGTCATTTCCAAAGTATAATGGTTTTGATGGAAGAAGCAAGTCGTATCCATTCTTTCCAAAATATAAGACAATCACTAGAGATCAATTAAATAAAATTGATCTAGATAGTCTAATATTAGTAGATAGATATGGTTGCAAAATTCAATCATTGGTTCTGAAAACTTGGATGTGTTTATCTGGATACCTAAGTATCAACTTGACGAGAAAGGACCCAATACACAAAGGGTACCTAAGAATTAATTTGTGATTGGGAAATAAGAAGATAGTTGAACGAGAAGATGTTCTTGAAGTCATCCGGTATATAGACAGTGGATGTTCTAAGCATATGACTTATGAGAAAAGACTTCTTTCTAACTATCAAACGATAGATGGACCTCGGGTAATGTTCGGTGACAATAATTTTGGTCTAACCAAAGGAGTTGGAACTCTAATGATTGGAGATGTCCAGGTTAATGAAGTGTATTTTGTTGAAGGATTGAAACATAATCTATTATATGTCTCACGCTTTGTGACAAAGGATATTGTGTAAAATTCACTCATGATGCATGTTATATTTTGGATGGTTTAAACGAAAATATTTTACTTGCTGGAGTCAGACAAGGTAATATCTATGTTGCAAATTTCAAGAGTTGCCCTAAGGATACTTGTCTTATTGCTAATAGTTCGAAGATTTAAGTTGGCTATGGCATAAACGTTTTAGTCATTTAAATTTCAAAACTCTTAACAAAATAGCAAGAAAATCTTTAGTCAAAGGACTTCCAGATAAAATATTTTCGAAAAATCATATTTGTGATGCTTGTCAAAAAGGAAAATGACCAAAACTTCTTTCAAAACAATAAATGGTCCGGTTTCAAAGGATTTTGGAACTTTTACACATGGATCTTTTGGTCCAGTTACACCTACTAAGTTTTAGTGGAAGAAAGTATACTTTAGTGATTGTAGATGATTTTTCTAGATTCACTTGGGTTATTTTCTTGTACAAAAAGAATGAGACTCAGAATAAAAATTCCAGAATTCCTCAAAAGAATTCAAAATGAAAAAGGACTAAATATTGTCAAGATTAGAAGTGATAAAGGTCTTGAGTTTCTAAACTCGCTTTGTTACTAACTATTGTACCGAGAATGGTATAGCACATGAAACATCATCTGCAAGAACACCCCAAAGCAAAATGGAGTTGTAGAAAGGAGAAACAGAACCTTAAAGGAAGCCTGCAAGGACGATGTTATCTCGAGTATGACACTCTACACGAGTTTTGGGCGTAAGCTATTAATACTGCATGTTTTGTTCAAAATAGGTGTTTAGTTGTGAAAGATAAATGCAAAACTCCTTATGAAATATGGAAGGGTAGAATACCAAAAATTTCATATTTTCATATATTTGGTTGTAAGTGTTTCATCCATAATAATGGAAAATCTAAATTAAGAACTTTTGATGCTAAGATTGCGAAGGGATATTCTTAGGATACTCATCTCGTATCCAAAGCATATAGAGTTTTTAATAAGATTACATTATGTGTGGAAGAAACACCACATGTTGTTTTTGACGAAATTTCTAAGTCCGAAAGCACAGATGATGTCACCAAGATAGTTGAAGATCTTAACAAATTAAATATCAAGAAATCACCAAGTTCTACTTACTGAGTCGAATCGATGAGGAGGACACATCGGACATGAATAAAGATAAGGAAGCCGAGAGTTCTTCCATATCATCCGATCGCATTCACTACAATACCAGATGGATTAGAAGATATTCGGAAGGTAATACGTAACCAATTGATGAAAATATCTCAGATAAGACTTCATACTCAAGAAAAGATAAAGGTAAACGAGTATTGAGTTATCATCCAGCTGAACAGATAATCGGAAATCTAGATTCGGAGTCCAGACAAGGACACGATAGATCAAGAATGTCTGCTTTAGTTGTTATGTATCATTGCTCGAACCTAAAACTATTATCAAGCTCTAATGCACTCCAATTGGATAAATGCAATGCAAGAAGAATTAAATCAATTTCAAAGACAAGATGTATGGGAGCTTGTTGAAAGACCTCATCATCAAAAAGTTATTGGAACAAAATGGGTTTTTAAGAATAAAAGAGATGAGAACAATATTGTGGTAAGAGATAAGGCTAGATTGGTTGCACAAGGTTATTCACAACTGAGGGAATTGATTATGATGAAACCTTTGCACCGCTTGCTCGCCTTGAAGCCATAAGATTGTTCTTAGCTTATGCCGCTTATAAAAGATTCTGTGTTCTAAATGGATGTGAAATCTGCTTTTCTAAACGGAGTCATAGCCGAAGAAGTCTATGTAGAACAACCTCCAGTGCTTTGTCAAAGGAGACAAGGTCTACAAAGCTGAGGAAAGCTCTATATGGACTTAAACAGGCCCCTAGAGCATGGTATGATACATTATCCGAGTATTTAACTCAAAACGGTTTTGTAAAAGGTAAAATAGATAGAACTTTATTTAGGAAAGAATTTGATAAAGGTCTCTTGTTAGTACAAATATATGTTGATGATATTATTTTGGATCAACTAATCTAATCTTGTGTGAAGAATTTAGTCATCTTATGAAGAACAAATTTGAAATGTCCATGATGGGAGAGATGACATACTTTCTCGGACTTCAAGTTAAACAGACAAAGAAAGGAATTTTCATAAGTCAAGCAAAATACACCAAAGATCTTATTGAAAAATTTGAAATAGGTACTAGCCGAGAAGCCAAGATACCTATGATGACAAATTTTTCAATGGATCCAGACGAGAAAGGAGAAGACACCGATCGACGCAAAGTATAGAGGGTTAATTGGCTCTCTTTTATACTTAATCGCTAGTAGACTCGACATTTCTTTTGCGGTGGGTGTATGTGCACGTTTTCAAGCTAAACCTAAAAAGAGTCATCTTGAAGCCGCAAAGAAGATTCTAAAATATTTGAAAGGTACAATCTATGTAGGTGTGTGGTATCCAAATTGACGATAACTTTGAGCCGTCAGGATACTCGATTCAGATTTTGGTGGGTGTAAGATAGATAGGAAATCTACATCCGGAACTTGCCAATTTCTCGGGAAGTAAGCTGATTTCATGGTTGTCTAAGAAACAAACCTCTGTAGCTACTTCTACCACTGAAGCCGAGTATATGGCACCGGGAGTTGTTGTTCACACTAATCTGGATCACCAACAGCTAAGGGATTATAACATTATCACCAAAGATGTACCAATCTTTTGTGATAGTAATAGTGTCATAGCTATTACCCGAACCCGCCTTACATACTGTGTGCAAACATGTTGACATTCGTCATCATTTCATTCGAGATCATGTAGAAAAAGGTAATATCGATTAGAGAAAATTCTTACCGATTTTCACAAAGTATATTTTGACAAAGCCTCTTGCAGAGACAAGGTTTAAAGAACTTTCAAGAGAATTAGGATTATTAGATGCTTCTTTAGTAAATCTTTGATCAAAATTCTTGAATTTACCTTGTCTTTATCAATCGGTTCATTATTATGTTTAGAAAGAATTATCGACAAGATATGAATCAAAGGACAATCGGGTAGTCGATATCATTGATCTCCATTCATTGGAATCAAGAATCAAGGATTAGTCATATTGACCATATCTCGACTTGATAATTACTTGTTCGACATAAGTAAATCGATAAGGATGTAATAGTCAACTTACTTCTACGTAATCGGATGACTATTGAACCTTATCTCGACTTACTCTTGTTACTAACAATTTGTCTAAGTGTCTGTGATTTCAAAGAAAAACAAAGTTTACATGTCTCGAAATGCAAGACAAGGTCAATTTATCCAAGGGTTTCAAGTAGCACGGTGATGCTATCAATCCGCATAAGGAGAAAAATCAGGAAGTTTTCTTAAATACTTTTAATTATGAATATTGGGTTCATATAATTAATATATGAATTTAATATCATAATTCACTCTATCATTCATTAAATTATTGAAGTTACTCGTGAAATAAAATAGTTTGTTTTACAAAATAAAAGGATAAGTGGTTCAAATTTGTTTTCTAAAAACAATAATATTTTATTTTATCTCTCCAATTAACTGAAAAGTATTTTCTCAAATAAGTAACTATGTCAGGAGAAGTTACTACGGACCCGAAATTTTATCAAATTCATTTTTGAAATACACGGAGTATACTTCACGCGCCGTAAGTGGAGGCGGTTTCGAAATATGAACCGTCTCAACCTCACGCGCGACATATTAAATATTATTCTGTGCACTTTTCAAAATAAATGTCATAATTGCATTAATGGCGATTCGAAAGGCTATATTTACACTTTTACGAGCAATTATTATTCTAATAATTGTTTATTATTATATTTTTCCATATAAATAGACATTCGTGTGCATTATTTTCATTTACGCACACATAAAATTCTTCATATTCTCAAAACTTCTCTTTTCCCTCCTAAAACCTTCAATATTCATCAATGGCGGAATCCAAAAAGAATATCAAGTTCGAATACGATTTGACTTCCATCGAGATAAAACAAAATCCGAAATGTATGTTGATTGGGATACTACCACCGATCTGAAACAAGAGAGATTCTAAACCTACTGGAATCAAGAGGTTTAAAAGCAGCATCTTGTCTGATGAAACCGACGAAGAACTTGACGGTGGATGATCTCGTGCAATTCGACTAGAGCAAAATCAACAGAACCGGATTAGAATCTAGAGTCGAACATTGGGAAGAAACGATGGATAGTTTTATCTATTTCTCGAGATTGGTGCAATTTTCAATTTGAGCACCACCGGCGACAACCCGTTTACGTATAAATCATCGGAATATTTGGAGAGTTTCGGTTAATGGCCAGGAGGACCTATCAAAATACAACGGCGAATTTAAAAAGACCAATGTCGAAGAGGAAGTATAGACTATTGATGCCGATTCGACCAAGTGCATCTTGGGGGAGCAACAGAGCCATGATGGGCTAACGAAGCCAAGGATATCTTGTCGAGAGCTATCCTAGATGGGGCTGAAATCAAGCAAGGCGATTGGTGTATTCAAGAATAATGGAGGAGAAAAAGAAGTTCACCAAGACTCAGTCCACGAGGCGAGCTTATGAGATGGTCTCGACCAAAGTTGCGAGTATGATGGCTAGGATCACCATCATACTTGAACACAAGGTGGGTACAGCACAACCTTGGGAGAGTGTTGGAGTCAAAAAGTACACAGCACAGAAGGACTGTTGATAAAAGATGAGAAGCTCTACGGTCCAAGCGACTCGAAGGAGATGGAGACGTTCGGCTCCACCTCCAGCTCCTAAGAAAAAGGCTTCAAAGCCAAGAAGAAGGAGATAAAGACTGTATTGGTGGATGAGTCCTCGTCTACCGAGACGGAGGAAGACGAAGACGAGGAGGAGAGGACGGCTTCCCAAGGGGAAGTGTTCCAGTGAGGAGGTTGGTGTATCGAGCCGACGGAGACAGTAGAAGTCTCGTGCGAAGATAAATCCGAAGAAGGAGAAGAAGCTAAATCACCCTCATCATCTTCATCCTCATCCGAGGATGGAGTACCTAAATCCATCTCTTCCCAACACGCGATGAAGAGGCGGAGACAAGGCCGCTGCCTCCGAGCCTCTAAAACGGTCTACTCCCATAAGTCCAAAACAAAAACAATCCTCATTCGATTCATTCTCTTTCCTACCCTCAACCTCATCCGAACCTGATCTCTATCTAAACATACCCAATCCTTCCGGGGAAATGGGGCCAATCGAAACCTCTCTTCGAATTCTTGGGAAGAAGTTCCTTCTAAGACAAGAATCCACCCTCAAGGACGAGCCCGAGCTTTTGAAGGAGCTTATTGATGTCTATCTCGCTAAGAAAACTCAGGTGGGATCCTTTGAAGAGACAGCTATTTTGATAGTGAAGCGGAGGCAACAATCTTGCCATCTCGGGAAAAGGAGGTTCTTAAGAAAGCAAAATCAAGTCATTCCAAGATATACTTACTGAAAATACCTTTGTTGACTACATTCTATAAAGAGTATATCTTGGAGATGAGACCCCAGAGGAGGTGGAGAAAGCAATCGAGAAGGAGGAAGAGTAGAAGAAGGATGAACAATTTATTCTTTGAGGAGGAAAGGGTGGAAGAAGAAGTAGTTGGTGGAGCTGCCGATGAGCCAGTGAGATGGATCTGGTGAGGAGGCACAAACGGAGACGGGCGAGGAGGTGCAAAGCGGCAGTAGATTGAAGAAATAGATCGACTCAATCGGAAGAACAGACCTTGCCCTCCACATCTCGCGTCCGTATCCGAAGTGGAAGCCCCGAAAGCTGAAGTTCAAAATCTAAAGATCGCTTGTCAGAATGCTTTCCAACTAGTTCCTAATGTCATCACATCTTCAATCAAGGAGAATATAGAAGGCTGCGATTCTAGAAAAAACCAAGATTGATCTATACTTCTCCGGATTAAGACATGAGGAAGCAGATGACGGAAGTTAAAAAGAAAGTTGCTACAGAGATGAACTCACAAGATGACCGGGTCAAACAATATGTTCGAGATGCATATCGCCAAATCGGTGATAGTGTTGAAGACCAGGTGAAAGAGTCTTGGAAAGCTAAGGAGGCTTCATTCTCTCAAGTGCTTAAAATGCAGATAGCTTTGGAGAAGGACAGGCAGACAGTCTTGAAAAATTTTATGGAGGAGGAGTTCGTGATTTAACCGAGATACCACAAGAAGCGCCCGAACAGCTTTGATCGTAAAACCGGATTTATAAGAGAAGAGCTCATTGGCCAAATAAATCAAGTAGCCATTATTTGCAATACCCGATTTCTTGATGTCAAAAAGGGGAAGATAGTGAGCTCAAGAAAAGGGTTGAGGCTGCAGGATGATCGGTGATGGCACCGAATATAAGAATAGATGAGTTGTCGGAGGAGTTGTTAAAGGTGAAGAAGATAAGAAAAAGGCGGTGAAGAGAAGTCAGAGAGAGCTTTAAGGAGATTAAAAAGGAGAAACGGTGAGTCAACCGAGTCCGATCTCGAGCACGATCTTCCACCTACTGCTGATCCTGCTCCCATCTTATCAATCAAATCCCCTTCATCCTCATCCAAAGCGACCGGGAAAGCTAAGGCTTCGAGCCAAATTCAGAAAACCCGATGAAACCGAAGAAGAAGCAAGGGTGCTTAAGAGGAGAAGGGAGGAGAAGGAGAAGTATAAGAGAAGAGATGCTAAGAAAAGAAGAGATCGAGGAGAAAGCGGCGAGGAAGTTTTATGACAGATCTTTAAGAAGATGGGTTCAGTAAAGAACTAGATGAGCAAGGCGGGGACATCTTGAGACCGGTACATAGAGGTGAAGTGGTTCCCAAAGAAATCCTACCGATGGCGAGATCGGGTGAAATGGAGACCATTTGAAGTAGATTGGGTTTTCCGGTTTCACGTATGCAAGAATATCAAATGGGGTTTGGATGATTACGCTGCATTTCATAACTGGTTGGAAGAAAGAGATCCTCGAGATGTACCGGTATGTAATTGACCTTGCTCACGTGGAATTCAATTCGAGACGTTGTTGCACCTTCCTACTCTCGAGATGGAACCTCCACTAACAAAGGATGGCCGACCAGATCGTGAAAAGATCAAGCGGCTATTAATCAAGGCTGAATCCATAGCCGATCTTGCTTTGAAGGAGGAGAGACCATATCCTTGAAAAATAGGGTCTTTGGTAGTGAAGATTCTGAGGAGGATAGGTGGTATGACTAGTTTATATTTTTGCTCCTTATACCGATTCTACATGAAATTTGGATTACTCGTGAATATATCCGATTACCAAATTTGACTTCTCTCATAAACATTGGTTCTTTAACTGACTTAATTTGGTTTAGTAACTTGTTAATATTTTCATAACATTAAATCTTGAAATCTTCATAACCTAGTTTATATGTTGTCCTCAAAGTATTTGACCTTAACTTTGATTATCTATTTATTAACTACATTACTCGATCATCTAACTGTTGAACTATTGCTCGATTATACCGACTATGTGGCTTATTGTATATTTTGTTTCATTCTTATCTTTTAGAGTACTAACAGTTTTTCTTTTCTTGAGTGAGTTTTAACATCATCAAAAAGGGGGAAATTGTTAGGAAAAGAAGAATTGTATTTAGTTTTGATGTGTTAAAAGTGTAAAATAGGATGACCGGTGAGCATCTTGTATAGGCAGTGAAGTATTTCTTTATAAATAAAACTAAGTATAAAATATCGAGACTAGGTCAAGATATCGAGACAAGAACGATGTTCGAGATAGTAAGAGAATATCGAGATGAGGTCAAGATATCGACAAGGACAACACGAGAAGATTGTTGAAGTACAAGACTAAAACACTTAGACGAGAAAAGAAGATAAGGACGAGGTGAAGTAAACATCGACGATGAGGTGTTAGAAAAATATCATACAAAGATTCAAAAAGCAGTTTCAACAACTCAAGAGGGAGTTACGAGAATTGATTATATTGTTATAACTCGATCAAAACCGAATTCAAGGAAGTTACAACTACCAGAGAAGATCTCTATAAATAGGGATAGAAATTAGTTTAGAATTAATTTTTGACACTTAGCACTCATCATTATACTTTGTATTCACAAGCAACAAAAATTATACATTCACGAACGTTTTGTATGTTTCAGTTCTTAGTGTTTATAGAACACTTTTTCATTAGATCTTCAAGCCATAGATATTCAGAAATTAGGAAGATTCATTGTAAGGCTGAAGATTCATCATTGTAAGTAAGTTAGCAAGAAGAAGAAAGTAAGTAAGTGAAGGCCCTTCTTCAAGTTTGAAGAAGGAGAGTGGACGTAGGATCGTTTGATCCGAACCACTATAAATCCTGTGTTGTTTCTTCTTATTGTTTTTACTTGTTTTCATTGATTGTTTCTTGATCACAAACTTTAATATCCGATAAAGCTTTAGATCCTATCTCGAATCGAGTTTAATCAACAATTGTTTCCATTGTTAAAACTGATTTTGGAATTAATAGATTATCTAAGCTCGAAAAGTTTTTGATAATCTATTCATCCCGCCCTTCTAGATTATCACTAGAGGGCATTCTATTTTTGTGATTAACTCTTTCTAAAGGGACCCAACAAGTGGTATCAGAGCGGTGTTAAGTCATTACGATAGAAGATTTGTGGTCTTGAAATTTCGAGTTCTTGTTGAAATCTGATTTCTTATCATTGAGTCACTAACATTTCGATAAGGTGTTTGTTAGCATCTTGAATTACAATGTCTTCTCGTTAAAAGTAAGAAAACCGGGAGTTTGCTAGATTTTTCTATCGAAGAATATGATTATTGGAAGTTCGAGAATGGAGAATCATTTGAAGGCCATTCATGACCGTATGGAAGAGGTTCTTGAGGAAGGTCCGATAAAATTCTATCATGGAGTTGTTAGCTTTGGAGCGAGAATCTTACATTACAAGAAGTCAACAAGAAAAGAAGAGTCTTGAGTTAACTATCGATGAAAGGAAAATTCACAATTTGGATCGGGTAGCAAGGACGAAATTATAGAGACATTGAGCAAAGACTGGATAGAAAAGGTAAAGAGATGTAAAGCGCTAAGGATATGTGGGAGACTCTTGCAAGTGTTTGTGAAGGGTCCGAACAGTTAAAGAAAATAAACTAATCTGTCTTACATGCATTTGATACATTCAAGATGAAAGATGGAGAAGCGTGGATCAATTGGATGTGAGATTGACTAATCTAGTGAACAAAGGCTGCCGATTTGGGTAAAACCTACACCGAGAAGGAAATTAATAATAAGGTACTCGAGATCATTGAGCAAAAGATGGAGGGAAAAAGCGAATATTCTCAAAGCAACACAGAACTGTCATCTATATCACATCATACTCTATTTTCTCATCTGAAAGCATTGGAATATGATATACACATTGAAGATGAAGAAGATGAGGCAGAGTCATCTACTTACGGAAAGAGCTGTGGCATTTCTTCATCAAGAAGATTCGACAAGATTTCTAAGGCATCGATTTGTCAAAGGAGGAAATGGCATTATTAATCGACGATATGAGAGACTTAAGATGAAGTATAAAAGGAACAAGAGAGACAGGTTTAATCGCGAGGTTATAAATCGAGATAAGGAAGAGAAGTATTCGAGATAATGACAAGAAAAAGGATTCGGTGAAAAGGTATAAATCACCAATCGACGAGGAGAAAATAGTCCAAAATCAGATAGAGGAGATATCTCGTATACCCGCAATAAACCCGGTCACTTTAGCTATGATTGTCCTCAACTCACTCCTAGAGAGAGAGAAGAAAAGAGGAAGAAGAGGGATCGGAGGTATGCGAGATCAACAAGCACTTTTGGCGAGAAAAGAGGAAACACATGAGACATCATCATCCTCATCCTCATCGATTTCGAGTCGAGACAATGACATATGTCTAATGGTTAAAGAGGTAAACTATTACTCATCCTTAGATAATGATTGTGATAACCTATCTCGAATCTGATCCATGTCTTGTTAACAAGCTCTTAAAAGATCTAAAGACGGCTTTATCTCGCTTATAAACAGATAGAGGCTGAAAATTTAAATTTAAAGAATCAAGTTCTTAATCTAACTAAGGAATATCGACTAGAACAAGTAGAAACTTGGATTGTACATTCAAGGGGAATGTCAATCTAAGGCGACTACGAAGTTCCTCATCCGAAAACCGGTAAGTTGGAAAAAGAATTGAGTACTTTAAAAATTAAATTTTCAGATATCAATATGGAGAATGAGAATTTTAAAAAGACTAACAGAGAATTGAATCTCAAGTTAGGACATCTTAATAATTCTCGGTCTACAATTGATAACATCTTGATACTTCTCGAGAAGCCTAGTGATAAAAGCTGGATTGGGTTTTGATAGGAACACGAAAAATGATTCTATCAAACCAAGAGTTTTTGTCAAAGCCACTAAGACTATGGAAAAGACAGAATTTAGTCCAAAGAAATCTAAGGAGCAAATTACCTCATCCGATATATCTAAAGAGAAAATACAGATGAGGAGAAATGTTTCCAAAAGAAATCCAAAGACTAAATCAAAGTCATTTCCAAAGTATAATAGTTTTGATGGAAGAAGCAAGTCGTATCCATTCTTTCCAAAATATAAGACAATCACTAGAGATCAATTAAATAAAATTGATCTAGATAGTCTAATATTAGTAGATAGATATGGTTGCAAAATTCAATCATTGGTTACGAAAAACTTGGATGTGTTTATCTGGATACCTAAGTATCAACTTGACGAGAAAGGACCCAATACACAAAGGGTACCTAAGAATTAATTTGTGATTGCGGGAAATAAGGAGATAGTTGAACGAGAAGATGTTCTTGAAGTCATCTGGTATATAGACAGTGGATGTTCTAAGCATATGACTTATGAGAAAAGACTTCATTCTAACTATCGACGATAGATGGACCTCGGGTAATGTTCGGTGACAACAATTTTGGTCTAACCAAAGGAGTTGGAACTCTAATGATTGGAGATGTCCGGTTAATGAAGTTTATTTTGTTGAAGGATTGAAACATAATCTATTATATGTCTCACGCTTTTGTGACAAAGGATATTGTGTAAAATTCACTCATGATGCATGTTATATTTTGGATGGTTTAAACGAAAATATTTTACTTGCTGGAGTCGCAAGGTAATATCTATGTTGCAAATTTCAAGAGTTGCCCTAAGGATACTTGTCTTATTGCTAAGAGTTCTAAGATTTAAGTTGGCTATGGCATAAACGTCTTAGTCATTTAAATTTCAAAACTCTTAACAAAATAGCAAGAAAATCTTTAGTCAAAGGACTTCCAGATAAAATATTTTCGAAAAATCATATTTGTGATGCTTGTCAAAAAGGAAAACAGACCAAAACTTCTTTCAAAACAATAAATGGTCCGGTTTGAAAGGATTTTGGAACTTTTACACATGGATCTTTTTGGTCCAGTTTACACCTCTAAGTTTTAGTGGAAGAAAGTATACTTTAGTGATTGTAGATGATTTTTCTAGATTCACTTGGGTTATTTTCTTGTACAAAAAGAATGAGATCAGAATAAAAATTCCAGAATTCCTCAAAAGAATTCAAAATGAAAAAGGACTAAATATTGTCAAGATTAGAAGTGATAAAGGTACTGAGTTTCTAAACTCGTTTGTTACTAACTATTGTACCGAGAATGGTATACCACATGAAACATCATCTGCAAGAACACCCCAAAGAAATGGAGTTGTAGAAAGGAGAAACAGTAACCTTAAAGGAAGCCTGCAAGGACGATGTTATCTCGAGTATGACACTCCACACGAGTTTTGGGCGTAAGCTATTAATACTGCATGTTTTGTTCAAAATAGGTGTTTAGTTGTGAAAGATAAATGCAAAACTCCTTATGAAATATGGAAGGGTAGAATACCAAAAATTTCATATTTTCATATATTTGGTTGTAAGTGTTTCATCCATAATAATGGAATATCTAAATTAAGAACTTTTGATGCTAAGATTGCGAAGGGATATTCTTAGGATACTCATCCGTATCCAAAGCATATAGAGTTTTTAATAAGATTACATTATGTGTGGAAGAAACACCACATGTTGTTTTTGACGAAATTTCTAAGTGAAAGCACGAGATGATGTCACCAAGATAGTTGAAGATCTTAACAAATTAAATATCAAGAAATCAGTCAAGTTCTACTTACCAGTCGAGAATCGGATGAGGAGGACACATCGAGACATGAATAAAGATAAGGAAGCCGAGAGTTCTTCCATATCATCCGATCGGCGACTACAATACCGGATGGATTAGAAGATATTCCTGAAGGTAATCTGAGAACCAATTGATGAAAATATCTCGAGATAAGACTTCATACTCAGTAAAAGATAAAGGTAAACGAGTATTGAGTTATCATCGGTGAGCAGAGATAATCGGAAATCTAGATTCGGAGTCAGAGACAAGGACACGAGATAGATCAAGAATGTCTGTTTAGTTGTTATGTATCATTGCTCGAACCTAAAACTATTCTTGAAGCTCTATGAACTCCAATTGGATAAATGCAATGCAAGAAGAATTAAATCAATTTCAAAGATAAGATGTATGGGAGCTTGTTGAAAGACCTCATCATCAAAAAGTTATTGGAACAAAATGGGTTTTTAAGAATAAAAGAGATGAGAACAATATTGTGGTAAGAGATAAGGCTAGATTGGTTGCACAAGGTTATTCACAACTGAGGGAATTGATTATGATGAAACCTTTGCACCTTGCTCGTCTTGAAGCCATAAGATTGTTCTTAGCTTATCTTGCTTATAAAAGATTTCTTGTGTTCTAAATGGATGTGAAATCTGCTTTTCTAAACGGAGTCATAGCCGAAGAAGTCTATGTAGAACAACCTCCAGGCTTTGTCAAAGGAGACAAGGTCTACAGGTGAGGAAAGCTCTATATGGACTTAAACGAGGCCCCTAGAGCATGGTATGATACATTATAGAGTATTTAACTCAAAACGGTTTTGTAAAAGGTAAAATAGATAGAACTTTATTTAGGAAAGAATTTGATAAAGGTCTCTTGTTAGTACAAATATATGTTGATGATATTATTTTTGGATCAACTAATCTAATCTTGTGTGAAGAATTTAGTCATCTTATGAAGAACAGATTTGAAATGTCCATGATGGGAGAGATGACATACTTTCTCGGACTTCAAGTTAAGCAGACAAAGAAAGGAATTTTCATAAGTCAAGCAAAATACACCAAAGATCTTATTGAAAAATTTGAAATAGGTACTAGCCGAGAAGCCAAGATACCTATGATGACAAATTTTTCAATGGATCCAGACGAGAAAGGAGAAGACACCGATCGACGCGGTATAGAGGGTTAATTGGCTCTCTTTTATACTTAGCGCTAGTAGACTGACATTTCTTTTGCGGTGGGTGTATGTGCACGTTTTCAAGCTAAACCTAAAAAGAGTCATCTTGAAGCCGCAAAGAAGATTCTAAAATATTTGAAAGGTACAATCTATGTAGAGTGTGGTATCGGTGACGATAACTTTGAGTGTCAGGATACTCAGATTCAGATTTTGGTGGGTGTAAGATAGATAGGAAATCTACATCTGGAACTTGCCAATTTACGGGAAGTAAGGTGATTTCATGGTTGTCTAAGAAACAAACCTCTGTAGCTACTTCTACCACTGAAAGTGAGTATATGGCGGTGGGAGTTGTTGTTCACACTAACTGGATCGATCAACGGCTAAGGGATTATAACATTATCACCAAAGATGTACCAATCTTTTGTAATAGTAATAGTGTCATAGCTATTACCCAGTAACCCAGTCTTACATACCAGTGCAAACATGTTGACATTCGTCATCATTTCATTCGGGATCATGTAGAAAAAGGTAATATCAGTTAGAGAAAATTCTTACCGATTTTCACAAAGCGGACATTTTGACAAAGCCTCTTGCAGAGACAAGGTTTAAAGAACTTTCAGTAGAATTAGGATTATTAGATGCTTCTTTAGTAAATCTTTGATCAAAATTCTTGAATTTACCTTGTCTTTATCAATTGGTTCATTATTATGTTTAGAAAGAATTATCGGACAAGATATGAATCAAAGGACAATCAGTGTGATATCATTGATCTCCATTCATTGGAATCAAGAATCAAGGATTAGTCATATTGACCATATCGACTTGATAATTACTTGTGCGACATAAGTAAATCGATAAGGATGTAATAGTCAACTTACTTCTACATAATCGGATGACTATTGAACCTTATCGACTTACTCTTGTTACTAACAATTTGTCTAAGTGTCTCGTGATTTCAGCAAAAACAAAGTTTACATGTCTCGAAATGCAAGACAAGGTCAATTTATCCAAGGGTTTCAAGTAACAGACGGTGATGCTATCAATCCAGCAAGGAGAAAAATCGGGAAGTTTTCTTAAATACTTTTAATTATGAATATTGGGTTCATATAATTAATATATAAATTTAATATCATAATTCACTCTATCATTCATTAAATTATTGAAGTTACTCGGTGAAATAAAATAGTTTGTTTTACAAAATAAAAGGATAAGGGTTCAAATTTGTTTTCTAAAAACAATAATATTTTATTTTATCTCTCCAATTAAGCGAAAAGTATTTTCTCAAATAAGTAACTATGTCGGGGAGAAGTTACTACGGACCGAAATTTTATCAAATTCATTTTTGAAATACATGGAGTATACTTCACGCGCCGAAGTGGAGGCGGTTTACGAAATATGAACCGTCTCAACCTCACGCTGACATATTAAATATTATTCTGTGCACTTTTCAAAATAAATGTCATAATTGCATTAATGGCGATTCGAAAGGCTATATTTACACTTTTACGAGGCAATCATTATTCTAATAATTGTTTATTATTATATTTTTCCATATAAATAGACATTCGTGTGCATTATTTTCATTTACGCACACATAAAATTCTTCATATTCTCAAAACTTCTCTTTTCCCTCCTAAAACCTTCAATATTCATCAATGGCGGAATCCAAAAAGAATATCAAGTTCGAATACGATTTGACTTCCATCGAGAGATAAAACAAAATCCGAAATGTATGTTGATTGGGATACTACCACCGATCTTTGAAACAAGAGAGATTCTAAACCTACTGGAATCAAGAGGTTTAAAGCAGTCTTGTGCGATGAAACCGACGAAGAACTTGACGGTGGATGATCTCTGTGCGAATTTACTGTCTAGAGCAAAATCAACGAATCGGATTAGAATCTGAAGTCGAGAACATTGGGGAAGAAACGAAGGATAGTTTTATCTATTTACGAGATTGGTGCAATTTTCAATTTGAGCACCACCGGCGACAACCCGTTTACGTATAAATCATCGGAATATTTGGAGAGTTTCGGTTGATGGCCAGGAGGACCTATCAAAATACAATGGCGAATTTAAAAAGACCAATGTCAAGAGGAAGTATAGACTATTGATGCGATTCGACCAAGTGCATCTTGGGAGCAACAAAGCCATGATGGGCTAACGAAGCCAAGGATATGCTTTGTCGAGAGCTATCCTAGATGGGGCTAAAATCAAGCTGGGCAGATTGGTGTATTCAAGAATAATGGAGGAGAAAAAGAAGTTCACCAAGACTCCAGTCACGAGACGAGCTTATGAGATGGTCTCGACCAAAGTTGCGAGTATGATGGCGAGATCACCATCATACTTGAACACAAGGTGGGTACAGACAACCTTGACTGGAGTGTTGGAGTCAAAAAGTACACCGCACGAAGGGACCGTTGATAAAAGATGAGAAGCTCTACGGTCCAGCGACTCGGAAGGAGATGGAGACGTTCCAGCTCCACCTCCAGGCTCCTAAGAAAAAGGCTTCAAAAGCCAAGAAGACGGAGACAAAGACTGTATTGGTGGATGAGTCCTCGTCTACCGAGACGGAGGAAGACGAAGACGAGGAGGAGAGGACAGCTTCCCAAGGGGGAAGTGTTCCACTGAGGAGGTTGGTGTATCGGGCCGAGATGGAGACATTAGAAGTCTCGTCGAAGATAAATCCGAAGAAGGAGAAGAAGCTAAATCACCCTCATCATCTTCATCCTCATCCGAGGATGGAGTACCTAAATCCATCTCTTCCCAACTTTGGCGATGAAGAGGCAGACAAGGCCGCTGCCTCCGAGCCTCTAAAACGGTCTACTCCCATAAGTCCAAAACAAACACAATCCTTATTCGATCCATTCTCTTTCCTACCCTCAACCTCATCCGAACTCCGATCTCTATCTAAACATACCCAATCCTTACGGGGAAATGGGGCCAAGCTGAAACCTCTCTTCGAATTCTTGGGAAGAAGTTCCTTCTAAGATAAGAATCCACCCTCAAGGACGAGCCTCGAGCTTTTGAAGGAGCTTATTGATGTCTATCTCGCTAAGAAGACTCAGGTGGGATCCTTTGAAGAGACAACTATTTTGATACCTGAAGCCGAGGCAACAATCTTGCCATCCGGGAAAAGGAGGTTCTTAAGAAAGCAAAACCGAAGTCATTCCAAGATATACTTACTGAAAATACCTTTGTTGACTACATTCTACAAAGAGTATATCTTGGAGATGAGACCCCAGAGGAGGTGGAGAAAGCAATCGAGAAGGAGGAAGAGTAGAAGAAGGATGAGCAATTTATTCTTTGAGGAGGAAAGGGTGGAAGAAGAAGTAGTTGGTGGAATCGCCGATGAGCCACCGAGATGGATACTGGTGAGGAGGCACAAACGGAGCAGCATCGAGGAGGTGCAAACTGAAGCGAGATTGAAGAAATAGATCTGACTCAATCGGAAGAACAGAGACCTTGCCCTCCACATCTGCGTGCTGTATCCGAAGTGGAAGCCCTGAAAGCCGAAGTTCAAAATCTAAAGATCGCTTGTCTCGAATGCTTTCCAACTAGTTCCTAATGTCATCACATCTTCAATCAAGGAGAAAATAGAAGGCAGCTTCTAGAAAAAACCAAGATTGATCTATACTTCTCCGGATTAAGACATGAGGAACAGATGACGGAAGTTAAAAAGAAAGTTGCTCTGAGAGATGAACTCACAAGATGGTAGGGTCAAACAATATGTTCGAGATGCATATCGCCAAATCGGTGATAGTGTTGAAGACCAGGTGAAAGAGTCTTGGAAAGCTAAGGAGGCTTCATTCTCTCAAGTGCTTAAAATGCGAGATAGCTTTGGAGAATGACAGGCAGACAAGCATCTTGAAAAATTTTATGGAGGAGGAGTTCAGATTTAACCGAGATCTCACAAGAAGCGCACGGAGCAGCTTGATCTAAAACTGGATTTATAAGAGAAGAGCTCATTGGCCAAATAAATCAAGTAGCCACTATCTGCAATACCCGATTTGCTCGATGTCAAAAAGGGGGAAGATAGTGAGCTCAAGAAAAGGGTTGAGCTGGCAGGATGATCGGTGATGGCACCGAGTATAAGAATAGATGAGTTGTCGAGGAGTTGTTAAAGGTCAAGAAGATAAGAAAAAGGCAGTGAAGAGAAGTCCAGAGAGCTTTAAGGAGATTAAAAAGGAGAACAGTTGAGTCAACCGAGTCGATCTCGAGCCTCGATCTTCCACCTACCGCTGATCTGCTCCCATCTTATCAATCAAATCCCCTTCATCCTCGGCCAAAGCGATCGGGAAAGCTAAGGCTTGAGCCAAATTCGAAAACCCGATCAAACCGAAGAAGAAGCAAGGGTGCTTAAGAGGAGAAGGGGGAGAAGGAGAAGTATAAGAGAAGGGATGCTAAGAAAAGAAGAGAACAGAGAAAGCGGCAGGGAAGTTTTATGACAGATCTTTAAGAAGATGGGTTCGTAAAGAACAAGATGAGCAAGGCAGGACATCTTGACCAAGACATAGAGGTGAAGTGGTTCCCAAAGAAATCCTACCGATGGCAGAGATCAGTGAAATGGAGACCATTTGAAGTAGATTGGGTTTTCGAGTTTCACGTATGCAAGAATATCAAATGGGGTTTGGATGAAAACGCCGCATTTCATAAGCGGTTAGAAGAAAGAGATCCTCGGATGTACCAAAGTATGTAATTGACCTTGCTCACGTGGAATTCAATTCAGCACGTTGTTGCACCTTCCTACTCTCGAGATGGAACCTCCACTAACAAAGGATGGCCGACCAGATTGTGAAAAGATCAAGCGGCTATTAATCAAGGTGAATCCATAGCCGATCTTGTTAAGGAGGAGAGACCATATCCTTGAAAAATAGGGTCTTTGATAGGGTCAAGATTCTGAGGAGGATAGGTGGTATGACTAGTTTATATTTTTGCTCCTTATCTCGATTCTACATGAAATTTGGATTACTCTGTGAATATATCTCGATTACCAAATTTGACTTCTCTCATAAACATTGGTACTTTAACCGACTTAATTTGGTTTAGTAACTTGTTAATATTTTCATAACACTAAATCTTAAAATCTTCATAACCTAGTTTATATGTTGTCCTCAAAGTATTTGACCTTAACTTTGATTATCTATTTATTAACTACATTACTCCGATCATCCGACCGTTGAACTATTGCTCCGATTATCCGACTATGTGGCTTAGCCGTATATTTTGTTTCATTCTTATCTTTTAGAGTACTAACAGCTTTTTCTTTTCTTGGTGAGTTTTAACATCATCAAAAAGGGGGAAATTGTTAGGAAAAGAAGAATTGTATTTAGTTTTGATGTGTTAAAAGTGTAAAATAGGATGACCAGTGAGCATCTTGTATAGACAATTGAAGTATTTCTTTATAAATAAAACTAAGTATAGAATATCGACTAGGTCAAGATATCGACAAGAACGATGTTCGATAGTAAGAGAATATCGATGAGGTCAAGATATCGCAAGGACAACACGTAAAGATTGTTGAAGTACAAGACTAAAACACTTAGACGAGAAAAGAAGATAAGGACGAGGTGAAGTAAACATCGGACGATGAGGTGTTAGAAAAATATCATACAAAGATTCAAAAAGCAGTTTCAACAACTCAAGAGGGAGTTACGTAATTGATTATATTGTTATAACCGATAAAAACCGAATTCAAGGAAGTTACAACTACTGTGAGAAGATCTCTATAAATAGGGATAGAAATTAGTTTAGAATTAATTTTTGACACTTAACACTCATCATTATACTTTGTATTCACAAGCAACGTAAATTATACATTCACGAACGTTTTGTACGTTTCAGTTCTTAGTGTTTATAGAACACTTTTTCATTAGATCTTCAAGCCATAGATATTCGTAAAATTAGGAAGATTCATTGTAAGGTGAAGATTCATCATTGTAAGTAAGTTAGCAAGAAGAAGAAAGTAAGTAAGTGAAGGCCCTTCTTCAAGTTTGAAGAAGGAGAGTGGACGTAGGATCGTTTGATCCGAACCACTATAAATCCCGTGTTGTTTCTTCTTATTGTTTTTACTTGTTTTCATTGATTGTTTCTTGATCACAAACTTTAATATCTCGATAAAGCTTTAGATCCTATCTGAATCGAGTTTAATCAACAATTGTTTCATTGTTAAAACTGATTTTGGAATTAATAGATTATCTAAGCTCGAAAAGTTTTTGATAATCTATTCATCCCCCTTCTAGATTATCACTAGAGGGCATTCTGCTTTTGTGATTAACTCTTTCTAAAGGGACCCAACAAGTCTGGATGTTTCTTGATACTTGTGCGAAATTTCTCTAACACTTCATCGTCGCTTTTTGTTTCACCTGTCTTCGTCTTCCTTCTATGTTTAGATGATTGTATATTGTATTAGACTTCATCTGTCTTCCTTGCGTTGTCCTCGTCTCGATTTTGTCCTCATCTGATTTCTTGTCCCCATCTCGAGGTTTGTCCTAGTCGATTTTTGATCCTCATCTTATTTGTACTTAGTTTTATTTTCACTCACTTACTTCATTGTCTATACATAATGTTCATTGGTCATCCTATTTTACACTTTTAACACATCAAAACTAAATACAACTTTTCTTACCTAACAATAAGTCCACAATTAAGCTCAAAATCAAATCTAGCCCAAAATGTACAAGGAAACCAAGATCTCAATATAGCATAATCATCAATAAGCAATAAGCTCAACAAACCCCAAAATCATAGAAGAGCACAAAAGATAGGCAAAAAGAAAAACATCTCCCCCAAACTTAGACAAGTCTAAGTTTGAAAGGAAGTGTTGTACCATAAAGCCTTTAAACTCCATCTTCCTTTAAACATGTAGGGCTCATCATGCTTTTATGCACTTTCCTTCTTGATCTTGCATTTCCTTGCAATTCCAATCACTTCCAATTCATCTAGCAAGTGTACCTACAATTGAGCACAAGAATCATCAAATCATTACCACAAAGAGATGCACGTAAACAATAACAATCAACACCCCCAAACTTGAATGTAAGCATGAAATTCAAAGTTTGGCATGAGAGTGATACAAATATATGCAACTCCACATGGTATCAACATTAAGCTCACTAATCCACTAAATCCCATAGCATAATATCATAACCCCTTAAGCATGAGAAAATGAATTTCCAAGCCAATTCTCCCAAAAATGAAACAAAAACACAAATCTACCAAAAAGCACACAGAAGCAAATAAAAAGGATGGGTTGCCTCCCATTAAGCGCTATTTTTATTGTCCTATGCCGGATTTATTTATTCACTTCCAACGTCTATCATCGGAATGGCCAAGGATAGCGATCCTCCTTCCCATTATATCTCAATCTTTGTGCTTCAAAGTCTAGGAGATTCACGTGATTAATAGGGCAACCACATATAGATATGCATAGTGTCCATGGTTGTCCCCTTTTCTCTCTTGCCATCCTTCTTTTCCATTCCTTGCCTTCAAGGATGCCCAAGTGCTTCATCAATTCTTTCCTATAGTCAAAGTTCACAAGAGGCAAAATTAAATCATTAGAAGCATCATTATCAATAAAAGTATGAATTGAAGAGTTTAAAGGTATAGAAATGTTCATTTCAATCTTCAAGGTTTCATTTGATGCTTCTAGATTTTCTTCCTCATTAAAGCTCATGTCTATTAATGGACACTCCTCTTCCTCACTTTTGATAAGGAAATTTTCCACTTTAACCACCTTGCTTGGACCCTCTACTACATCTTCTTCACTTGCATTTTCTTCCTCCCCTTCTTCTTCTTGATTCTCCATGATGGCTATGTTCTTCACTTGGAGTAGAAAATATTTGAGTTGACTTTTTAACACCATGAATTGAGCTTCAGTGATCTCCATGTTTCCCTTGATCATTGACTCAACCATTGTTTTGGTCTCAAAAATGTTTTCATACAAGGGAAGCATTTCTTCATATCTCATTTCATCTTCCTCAATTTTTTCTAGCATCACTCCAAGCATACCTTTCAATATAGTTCTCACATCATGGAGTCCTCATTCTTCAAATTGAGGAGAAGCTTGTGGTAATGGATAGTCATACTCATAGCTTCTCCTATCATCATAGTATGCCCCGTCCGATTCTCCTTGATACGCAAGTCCACAATATGGATCGAATTGATCATAATGCTCATAGTAAGGGAACATCTCTTGAGGTGAGGGAGGAATTTCATCATATCTCCAATCTTCATAATGTGGAGAATACACCCTACTATCTTGATAATACTCTTGATTCCACAAATATGAGTTGTATCCTTCCATCTAGACAAGATAACGAAGAATCAAATTCAAACAAAATAACAACACAAATAAAAATACAAAGGCAACAAGTAGCCACTTCAAACAATTCCTAAGTCTCACTTAAGGCGCAACAACTAATTCCCCGCAACGGCGCCATTTGATTGGAGTAGTATTTCCAAGTAAGCGGTATTAAGACCAATCGCAAATATCGAACCCAATGGAAAAAGTATGCACGTGAGGCCCTAGAAATACAAGTTCTCGGTGACTATTGATGCAACAAAGGATGGCTCTAACACTACAAACACTTGCAAAAATACAAACTAAAACAAGCAAACAAATGATTGAACACTTAAGATGCAAGAACAAAAATAACAATAAATGGTGGGATAGGGGTGCTAGGGCTAACATCCATCAAGGAATCATCGATTAACAAGCTACAATTGAATCAAATTGCAAATCAACTAAGATAGAAAGCATTAAACCATCATGATATTAATCACTCCATTAATAACACAATGCCTAATGTGAGTATCCTTAGTCCTTCCCATCTCTCAATGTAGAAGTCCCCAATCCATACAATCATGCAAAATCATAACCCAATTAACACCTAATCACGTTAGCTTAACTCTCGCCTATTGCAAGGGTGATCAACCATTAATCTAAAGAGACAATTTTGCATGAAGCACAATTAAGAATCACAATTAGGAAGCAATCTAATTCAATTAATCACAATCATCAACAATCATAGCATAGTCAATCAAATCATCATCAATTTCAATTAACCCAAGCACAAGAGAGTTAGCCCATGGTGCCAAGGGCAAAATCCATGGGAAGAAAATAGAAATGCACAAACATAAAGAGAAAAGAGGGAGAACATCACCAATTGGCTTCAATCAACAACAATAGGAATGCTTGAGTCTTCAATACAAATCTCCAAATAAAATCCAAGCTTTAATTGATGAATCAACAAGGATCAAATGATAAACTAGAGCTAATCTAATCAACATTAATTGAAATCTAAATCTAAATCTACCTTCTACACTACGTACAATGGGAAATTGGCTTGGGGCCTAAGAAATCGCCCCAAAACCGCTACTAATCGCACTATCTAATGGTGTATGAAGTTCCCCCTGATATGCTCTGCTTCTAGCCCTTAAATAAATGAATTTCCTGAAAAAGCCTCCCTCTCGAGTCGAGGCTCAGCCCTCGACTCGAGGAATCTCCATTTTTGTATCCCTCGACTCGAGGCTCCTCCCTCGAGTCGAGGCTGCTGTGTTTTCTCCATCCCTCGACTCGAGGCTCAGCCCTCGAGTCGAGACAGCTCTAAATTTTGAATTTTCAATGCTTTGTTCTATCCCTCGAGTCGAGGCCTTTGGTCCTCGACTGCAGGTCGAGACCAGGATATTTTTCCGGCCGGCACTCCACCTCGACCCTCGTTTTCATCTGTCTTGTCCGTCTCTTCATTCTAAGCATACCGGTACTCTCGGTATGGCTAAAATCCACCGATTTACTTGTAAAACGGATGAAAAACATCAATAATCTCACAAGTAATACTTTTAGGCAAAATAGTGATACTCTACACATTTAGGCACAAAAACTAGCACTTTTGATCACTTTTGCCCCAAAATAAGCCCTAAAAACATGCATCAATTCACTCCAATCACTCTCCAGCTAAGGGTATCTCAGATTGACGACGCTTTGAGGGAAGATGAGACAAGAAGAAAGAAGGAAGAAGAGGAGAAGACAAAGAAAGCCGATGGCCCGTATTAAAGAGTCTGAAAAAAATTCCAGGAGGCCGGAGGCAAGGGCATGGGGAAGCTGTCGAGGAGTCGCCACCGAGGTCATAACCGCTAAATCTACCAAAGCCGAGAAGAGAAGAAGGGAGCCTCGACTACTCCAACTTATCTCGAGGAGCAGATTAGGAGAATAAGGCAGGAGAAGGAGTGAGTACGGGAAAGAGAAAGAAAGAGGCTGAAGAAGAAGAAGAAGAAGAACAAAGGGCTCGAGATGAAGTGGAGCAAGGACATCGAAAGTGGGTGATTAAAGCGGTGATGAAGTAGACTTTCGTCTTTACCACCGCTCATCTGCCCCGCCTAAGATGGTCTCGGGTCGGCTCACCAAGGAGTATAGAGAAAAGAACTTGGATGCTCGATGGATGTACTATTGGTACATCACGAAGGCATCCGAGGCTGCACTGAGGATGAAGATCTCCGTTGGCATGAGTGGATGGAGAAGGAGGACCCAGCACTGTACTAGAGGCTACTCGATGAGGCATAAGATCTTCAATGTCGATTTAATGCCCCCGCCTATGAAGTAGTCAAGACTAAGCTGAATGCCGTGAGAACCATTGACATGAGCTGGATCAAGAGCATGATTACCAAGGTGAAGTCGAGTCTGGACTCAAAGACGAAAATGAGCTTAAGCCGCTTAGGAGAAGAGTCTTTTCTTGGCTGATGGTTCCGAAGCCGATCAATGAGGTGTCTAGATAAGATCAAATTTCTTTTCTCATTTTCTATCTTATCTCGCACCAAGATGTAATCTGTAAATATGTGAATATGAATGAGACTTTGTGAACTTATCTCGAACTACCTTGTCTTATCTTTTCAAGCTTAAAGTTCTTTATTGCTTTCTAAGTAATCATTAAGAAATTTTGCTAAGTGTTAATCATCCGAGAAAATTTTATTTCTCGAGAACAAAACTTTCTTAAATTTTTCTAAGTATAAAATTTTTCAAAACTCTAAAAATTTTCCCAAGTATGATTAAGTGCTCCTATGTGAACTTATCTAAGTAAAAAGTGCTTACATGTTTAAATGTGCTTATCTCGATCATTTTGAATAACCTTAGTGACACCAAATTTGTGAGTTTGTTTCTTTCTTGCGCTTTTAACTTCATCAAAAAGGGGGAAATTGTTAGATCGGGTTTTAGTTTTGATGAGTTAAATTGTAATAGACTAGAACTAGCTCATGTAAATAAGATGACCAGTGAGAATGTATAGAACAACCGATGTAGTAAGCATAGTAAAGCTAATGAAGTCAGTGAGGTCGAAAGAAGAACGTCATCTCAAGAAAGTCTTCAAGAAGTCATCCGTTGGAGAGAATAATGAAGAGCTCAAGACGAGGTCAAGACCAGCTGAGTAGAAAAAGAAAGGCAAGTCCTTACGAAGTCGGCAGCAGCGACTAACTCAAGATCGGTGAGGTTAAGACGGTTTTCAAGATAAGTTTGTTAAGAGGTTTTTAGTTTGTTATAACAAACTAACCATCTTACTGAGTTTATAAATAGGAGTAAGCACAATTCTTAGAAGAACTCTAAGCACTATTCATTCTAAAACTCACATTTTGAAGCACTCCCAAGTTTTCAAAAAGTTTTTCATAATTCTCTAAGTGTTTAAAAAGAACACTTTCCTATATTTCTTCAAACACATTCTCGCACCGTACTTTTTCAAGTTGAAGGAGGAGAGTGGATGTAGGATCTTTTGATACTGAACCACTATAAATCGTTTGTCATTTACTTTCTGCATTTATCTTTCTGTTTATAATAAATTGTTCGAACAAATTAATTTCAGATTGCTTTTTGATACTAAAAAGATTGAGTCTAAAATCAAGCTTTCCGTTGTTCTACTTTAGTGTCTTGAATTGATAATCTGAGTTTTGAAAAAGATTTAGATAATCTATTAAACCCCCCTTCTAGATTATCTCTGGAAGGTGTACATAGTTTCTCCTAATCACTCAATCTCGGGACCAACAAAGTGACTCAATAATTAGTAGAGCTAATGAAAGTTGACTCTACACTTCATTTCAAGTCTTCAACAATCATCACTCTTTCTTTTCACATGTAATTCACCACCAAATACCTTTGAGTCTTTCTTTTTTATTCAAGCTCAAAATTGAATTTTCACTTTCTCAACTTTTCTTTCATTTTTCCACTATTAAATTTTTTTCTTTCTTTTCAACTTTTTTCTTCTCATTTCAACAGACTTATCAAATCATATCACCACACTTCTCTTTTTACTTCACCATTCTATTGCCAACAATCATGCTCTACTAATCATATGGACAAAAAGCTCATAAAGATAGACAAAATGACTTTAATCTCATAAGCTTGCCAAAGAATAAGGAATTAAGACTCAAATTGGCTCACTAGGAAAATTAATGTTATTGGTGGGGTAAAATTTGGCTAAGTAACTTTTCAAATCCAACAATGGCCTCTAATCATCTTCATGGATCAACACAAAATTATACCTCAACTAGTTTAGAGGCAAGTTCTAGCATGCACAATCGTAAATGATGCACTCAACAAGGAATCAAACTGTTTAAAATGCACGATTCACTAGGTTCAAAAGCTCACGGGCTTAAAAATGAGCAAAAAAAAAAAAAAGCAAGCATTGTCCATAACACTCATAGTCACAAAACAATTTTCATGCTAGCATCGAGCAACAAATCAACTTATGTCACGTCACAAGTTCAATATGTTCATCAATCAAAGCATATATGTCATGTACATACTTCCAAGCACAACTCTCTTCTCATATTCACATCAAATCTACTAAAAAATAAGCATGAATATTAACAAGTAAGCTCATCACAAAAATATTTACAAGTAAAGTATAACAAGTAAGCCCAACGTGAAGTGGACCGGTGCAAATGGAAAAGTATGAAAAGAGGCACACCTCCCCCAAACTTAGACGAGTCTAAGTCTAGAGAAGGTGTGGTACCGTAAAGTCTTCAAAATTCCTCTCGTCTTTGAACTTGTAACTAACCAAGCCTCACTTGCACACCTCGACCTCCTACAAAGGTAACAAAAAGAAACACACACTTATTAAAAGCAACAAACAGAGCAAAAGGAAAGAAAGCAAGAAAAAAGATGGGTTGCCTCCCATCTAGCGCTAATTTTAACGTCCTATGCCGGACCGAGCTTGAATTGCTCAAATCTCCTCAAGCGTCAAGTCATCAAGGGCACAAATTTGAGAGGGAAGCAAGTAATGCTTAACCCGATGCCCATTATCAATGAATTGATCTTCCTCTTTGTTCTTCAACTCTAGGTATCCACTTGGGAACACCTTCACCACCTCAAATGGTCCACTCCATCGGAACTTTAGCTTCAGGAAACAACTTCAACCTTGAGTTGAACATGAGTACTCTATCTCCTTCCTTGAAATCCTTCTTCTTCAACCTTTGGTCATGCCACTTCTCGGTCTTCTCCTTAAAAATCCTTGAGCTCTCATATGCACTTTCACGAAATTCATCCAACTCGTGAAGTTGGAGAATTCGTTTTTCTCCGCGGCATCCTCTTCAAAATTTGACTTGCGAATGACCCAATACACTTTGTGCTCAAGCTCTAAGGGCAAGTGACAAGCCTTCCCAAAAATAAGCTGATATGGAGACATGTTCAATGGAGTCTTGAAAGCAGTCCGGTATGCCCAAAGCTCGTCATCCAACCTGATTTGCCCAATCCTTCCGATTTATCTTGACCGTCTTCTCTAAAATTTGCTTCACTTGCCTATTTGAGTCCTCCGCCAAGCCATTTATTTGAGGATGGTAGGCGGTTGATACCTTATGCTTAACTTCATACCTCTCAAGTTGCTTCTTCATCCATTCGGTCACAAAATGTGAACCACCATCACTTATCAAAGCTCGAGGCACACCAAAACGGGAAAAGATATTCTTCTTGAGAAATTGCATGACTACCTTCGCATCATTAGTCTTCGTTGGGATAGCTTCCACCCACTTTGAAACATAGTCCACCCCCACCAAAATGTAAAGGTTACCAAAAGATTGGGGAAATGGACCCATAAAGTTCAATCCCCACACATCGAATAGCTCAACCTCTATGAAGATAGTTATAGGCATCTCATCCCTCTCCGCGATGGATCCCATCCTTTGACAACGGTCACATCTTGCTACAAAAGCCTTGCAATCTTTGAAGATTGTTGGCTAATAAAATCCCGATAGGAGTACCTTCATCCCCATTTTTTATCCACCAAAATGGCCTCCACTTGGCATCGAGTGACAATGCCTTAAGATCTCTTCTACCACGTCTTCGGGTAAGCATCTTGAATGATCGAATCCAACCCCCTTTTGAAAAGGAAAAGGATCCTCCCATATAAAGCTTCTAACATCCTTCAAGAACTTCTTTATGGCATAAGAGGGCATCTCACTTGGGAACCTCCAACAAGCAAGGTACTTAGCAAAATCCACTTACCATTGAACATACCCCTTTGCTCCTATCATTGGATCACACTCCACCACATTCAACTCTTCAATCAAGAATAACTTTTCATCAGGGAACTCTTCCTTCACCTCACCATCTTCTTCCAGACTCTTTCCCCTTTCAAGTCTCGATAAGTGATCGACTATGACATTCTCGCTCCCTTTCTTGTTACGAATCTCGATGTCAAACTCTTATAAGACCCAAAGAATTAGACGTGGTTTGGCGTCTTTCTTGGTCATGAGGTAGCGAATAGCCGCATGGTCCGTGTAAATGATTGTTTTCCCCTATCAAATAAGGATGGAACTTGTCTACGGCATAGACGGCGGCCAAAAGCTCCTTCTCGGTGGTAGTGTAGTTGGCTTGGGCGGAGTTAAAGGTTTTGGAGGTGTAGTAGATAGCTCGGAACACTCTCTCCCTCACTTGACCTAAGACTACTCCCATAGCAAAATTGCTTGCGTCACACATCAAGACAATGGGTTCTTTCTAATTCGGGCTCACCAAAATAGGAGATGATATCAAAGGTTCCTTAAGAGACCTGAAAGACAATAAAAACTCTTCATCAAAATTAAAAGGAACATCCTTTTCAAGTAATCTAGAAAGAGGTTTAGAGAGTTTAGAAAAATCCTTGATGAAGCGGCGGTAAAACCCCACATGGCCTAGGAATGAGTGAATTTCTTTCTCACTTGAAGGTGGTGGGAGCCTTTCAATTGCCATAACTTTGGCCTTATCCACTTGGAGTCCTTTCAATGAGATGTGGTGCCCTAGAACAATATCTTCATTTACCATAAAATGACATTTCTCCCAATTCAAAACCAAGTTAGTATCCTCGCATCTTTGTAAAACAATTTCAAGATTATGTAAGCATGCAATGAAAGAATCACCAAAGGCAGAAAAAGTCGCCCATGAAAACTTCCATTATGTTCTCAATCAAACTATGGATAATAAACATCATGCAACGTTGAAAAGTTATTCGGGCATTACAAAGCTGAAATGACATCCTTCTCCATGCAAATATACCATATGAAGATTTGAAAGATGTCTTCTCTTGGTCCTCCGGTGCAATCATGATTTGATTGTAACCGGAGTAACCATCCAAGAAGCAATAGTGAGAAAAACTACTTAGTCTATCAAGCATTTGGTCCATGAATGGTAAAGGGAAATGATCCTTACAAGTGGCTTTGTTCAACTCTCTATAGTCAATGCATACCCTCCATCCCGTGGCTAGCCTAGTAGCAACAAGCTCATCATTCTCACTCTTCACAATCGTCATTTCCCCTTTTTAGAGATCGCATGCAAAGGTGACACCCACTCACTATCCGAAATAGGAAAAATCATTCCTACATCTAAGAATTTTATGATTTCTTTCCTAATGACTTCTTGTATCACGGGGTTCACACGTCCTTGGGGTTGTACTATCAATTTTCTATCCTTCTCTAAGTGTGCGGTGCATGGAAATGGATGGATTAATGCCCTTAATTTCGTGAATAGACCAACCTAAGACACTTTTATGCTTCCTAAGGACCTCTAACAATGCACATAACTCATGATCATTCAAAGAAGAAGAACCTATTACTGGATACTTGTTACCTTCCTCAAGATAGGCATACTTCAAGTGCTGCGGGAGTGGCTTAGGACCTTCTTTCTTCTCTTTGGGCACAACTCCTTGCACCGGCTCACGAAGTGGTAGAATTTGAGCTTTCCTTTCCCATAAGTGCTTTGCTTCTTCCTCCTTTGTGGAGTCCCTATCATCACAACAAACAATATTATCATCAATATCAACTTCTAAATCAAAAAGACGATTATAAAAGATACTAGAGAAATAAGTGGTCAAGAGATTTTTCAATATTTTCATTGACACACTCATCAACAATGTCTATGCTCTTGCACTCCCCTTCTTCCTTGGGATGTTTCAAAAGTGAGCTCCTCCTTATCCATCTTCAAAGTGATCTTACTGAGAACATGTCCACCACCGCCCTTACGGTTGCCGGGAATGGTCTTCCTAAGATCAAATGTACCTTGTCATCCTCCTCCATGTCTAGCACTACAAAATCGGTCGGAAGATAAATTTGTCTATCTTCACTAGCATATCTTCAACTATCCCACATGGATAAGTGTAGTGAAAGTGTGTATTTTACGAAATCGAGATTGTTATCATCAATGTTGTAACAATGAGAGTAACATTGACAATTATAACAATGGAAGACTTAGTCAAAATCTTTGCAAACCAGGATAAAAATTTTCATAGATTATTTTAAATAATTATCTATGAGGAAATGATGCACTATTATAATAATGAATACAAATCAAGTAGAGAACGATTCACAATTTGAATCTTCTCAATAAATCACTACAAGATCTAAACTAAATGTTTAAGATCAAAAGCGGCTAAGTGCATAAAATACACCGCCAAAGGTGACCTATCTAGATATGTTAAAGAACGCCCTATCTACTAACGATCTAAATAGAATCTATATTACACGAAATGACACAACATTTGATGTAACGTAAACGAGAAATAATGGCCCTATCAATCTGGATGCACTTATTGCACTCAGCGATCGATACTCGATTACTTCTCATGCAAGGCTCTTATGATTTATGAATAATCAGCTCATATTGTCTTGTTCTCCATTCTTGAAGCTTGGACATCTATTTATAGATGTCGATCACAACCTTCAAGAGCATCGTCGATCCTTGTGGATGGATCTAGAAATCTCCAGCTCATTCCCTATTGTTCGGCTCGTGTATCTCGGTGGAAAACCACCTAGAAAACTGTCTTTTGTAATCGCTATTAACTTGTAACCGCTTGATCTAGAAAACTTCCATTTATTCCGGATCCTTGTAGATCCTTCTCGAGTATTGGAGTCGATTCGGATCGTCAACCTACTGATCAACAACATCAAAGACAACACTGAAAAGTTAGTTGTTAGAAGAAAGGGCAAATTAAGATGTCGCACCCGATGTTACAACATTGGTGGTAACAAAAATATTTAACCGGTGATATCAATAATCTCCCCCAATTTAACCTTTGCTACGACACACCTTATATATATACACACTATATAAATCGGTGAAGTGTGTAAGACAGAGCACATCAAATTTTAAGAAATCAAAATCACAACAATACTCAAAACAAATCAAACTAAACATAGTCGATAAATCTTCAAAACAACTAAACAAGGGAAATAAGCAATCGAGCAATATAAACAAAGAACATAAATAGTCGAGCATATGACTAGGACAAAAAAACCAACGAGCACAAAACAAAAGGTGCTCGAGAAAATATCCTAAGCAACTATTGTCTTAGAAACATGCATAAATTAAATTGTTCAGAGCAAAAACAAAAACAATTATCAAGAAAATAATCAACTCCCCTTAATAATTAATCTAAACAATAAAAGCTGTCTTTTCCAAATAAGCTCCCCTAAGGCGAGATCTCCATAGAGGTCTTGTACGGCTTTCTTCAAAATCAGCATCTCGTTCTTCATTTCCACTGTATTTATAGCAGCAGGCATTATCACCATCATCACGCAACTCTAGCTTCATCGGTAGTAGTGGTATCAGGTCTATCGAGTTCAGTGCATGATCGAGCTTCGGATTAGCGGCCGATCGAGCATGGACTTGATCACAACCGCACTGGTACTCCCCTGTTGGAGCAGAAAGCAACCTCTCCCAAAACATCTTCATAATTTGTAACTCATCAATCTGGTCACTCAAATTAGCAATTTAAGCAAGTACAAAAGATCTATGAGCGGTGGTGAGTTAACAGGTGAATTTATCGAGATCAATGTGATCATCAATGTGACCAACATTCTCAGCAACATTTTAGGCTTGCTATGCTTCACCGTGGTCGATCAAGATCGGCTTCGCATTTGTGGCTCTTCTCTAGCCAAATTGTTCCAAGACAGATCAATGACCCTATTACAAGTAACATATGGGAAATACCTAAGGATGTACCATACCACTTAGTATCTCAATTCCTTTCTTTTCAAAACCCACATTCTTCAACACTAATCCAATCACGGCAGGATAAGGCAATACCCCTCTCTTAGCAATATTACCAAAGCAAATCACATCATGTGATTAAAGATTATCCTTCC
The DNA here is from genome assembly GCA_030762865.1 of Paraleonurus japonicus. Taxonomy (NCBI): domain Eukaryota; kingdom Viridiplantae; phylum Streptophyta; class Magnoliopsida; order Lamiales; family Lamiaceae; genus Paraleonurus; species Paraleonurus japonicus. Next base: position 17,346,056 of record CM061052.1, on the reverse strand, counting down.
TAGATTGAAATTATTCATCACAACAATCCTATACATGAGTATTAATTTGATCTATTGTAACAGGTAGTGTTGGTTGTGGGAAGCCAATTATAAACACATAGTTTATGCGAGCAGTATAAACTAGTGAGTGAAGAGGATAGAATTTTGGTTGTCCAAAGCCTAATTCTACCACATGTAATGGCTGTGGCAATGTGATCCATATCTCGGTGTCTCATCTTCATCAATATCGGGAGTTTTAAGATAGTCATTTATCAAAGTAGGGTTCAGTAAAACTTCATTACCCCTAAATGTTGGAATATATATTTGTATAGTTTTGATGATGTGTTTAAAACCTTAGTGTAATAGGACCAAATGAACTGTTAGTCGGTGATGATCTAGTTCAAGTTAGATAGTCTTTTGTTAAGGGGCAAACCTTTCTAGACTATACAAGAAGACTTGAAGACCACTGAGATAGAAGACTTCGTGCCAAGAACATAGAAGGCACGGAGTAGAAGAGTTCATCTAGCAGACTTGGCCAAAGTAGGCTTGAGGTAGAATACTCTGCTAAAAGACAAGAAGACTTGACGTTAGCAAGGTTGAATTTTGGAAAGTCCGATCGGCTAAGTTGGGACAAGCCGAGATCAAGAGTTGACCAACGCGTCGATTCCAAGATTTAAGGAAGACATGATTGGCAATCAATGATTAAATCAAGATTCAATCATAATGATTAGATTGCAATCAAGGAAGATATGGAAGACCAATCAAATACCAATCAAGGGAATCAATCGGGTAGTAAATCAATCAAGACTTGATTGATGGGAATCAATCAAGCCAATTTAGGAAGTCAACCAATTGATGGGAATCAATCAAGCTAATCAAGCAAGTCAACAATTGATACTTTCCAAACTATAGAGAATCTGATTGATAGCTTTTCCAATGGCTAGTTTTTCAATCTCTATAAATATTGTTGATCATCTCTACGAGGCTCGCGCATGGAACACATGCATATTCAAAATAGACACAAAAATACGACGAGCTAACGAACAAGCACGATCACCATTCCAAGAGCTTTAAATGCATTAACACAAGCTTAGAGAAATAATCCATGGCTATCTTAGAGAAACTAATAGATTAGGATTATTTCTTAGTTGGAATTGTAAAATCACCTTTCATTATCTCTTTACGAGAAAAGGTTGATTATTTCAGCATCTAAGAGTTAACACTCGAAGATCACATCTTTGTATCAAGGGTAGGAACTTGTAAAACCTCCCGTGGTCAAATCCTCAAGGTGATAGAGGAAACAAAACCTGAAGATTTGGTGGATAGTAAGACCCCTATGGATCGTAGAGAGAGTGGACGTAGGATCGTTATATCCGAACCACTATAAAAATCTCTCGTGTCTTTACAAGCTTTCTGTATACATATTTATAGCTGCTCATTCATCATCGTTTTAATACACCTGCACTAAACTTGCTAAATATTTTCAAGAAGGTTTTCTTTGAAAGGGTTTTTCAAATACACTCACGAGATAATCTTCCGCACCATCGAAAAACTACTGAATTTCCAAAGTCTGTTGGTCACACTTAGCACACTCGAGTACCTATCTTAGAAGACTTGCAAAGTCTTCTAACCTCATTCTCAGCTCACGAAAATTTGTAAAATATTTTGAGTGTGGTAAAGTCTATTCAACCCCCCTTCTAGACTTTTCACCTCCTTGCACATCTCGTCAGGACCAACACTATACTTAACAGATCCATATCTCCTAGAGTTTCTTCTACCCGTATCTTTTTCAAATTACAGTAGAACTCAACAATCCAATCATCCACATAAGGACATGCATACTCAACAGATTTCAACGAGACCTCTAACTTCAAGAAATTTTATCAAGTTATACTTGAAAATCGAGAATGTTTAATCCTTCTTTCAGGCAAAAGATGTCTTCTTTTAAATTTCTTGAATTTATCAAAATTAATCCCAAAGTATTCATCTTGATCATCATCGGTTTTAACTACTACTAGATGAACGTGAGGGTGAGTTACCGGGTTCATCATCGGGACTTTCAGCAGCCTTCTTCTCTGATCCACCGAAAGAATGCGAACTTGCCGACTCTCGATGTTGCCTCATCTCCTGCAACATCCTCTCAGACTTCAATTAGAATCATCCTCCCCCATACTTGGGTCATTCCACTTCTTTGCTCTCTTTTTCAATCTTGCTATCGATCGTATATGGGAATATTTTCTTGAGAATCGATGTGTCAACATTAGGAATAACACTCGGTTCGTGGCTGGTTCTAAGGCTTGACTTGGTTCTCCAGCAGCCTCTTCACCCCTTTGATTCAAAAGTCGATTCGACAGTTGAATGGGTCTAGAAGACATACCTTCTTCATTCACTTTTCCCTCTTAGCGGTTTGAGTAGTTCACTCTCATCACAAACCTACTCGGCCTTCTCCTAGCCTTAGCGGGCTTCTCTTTCTCTTTGGTTTCTTCACCTTTTTAGCAGCAATACCGAGTCGGTGGAATCATTTGCCTCATCCATGATCACATCATCGATCTCATTTGTTATGCGATTGATTATGTCATCGGCAACCTGAATTGCAACCTCGAGAAGATGTAGTCTCCATAGGAACAGTAGTAGGAGCGGGGGTTTGAGTGGAAGGGTTTGATGTAGGTGTGACATTCTCATTGTATGCAAGGAATTTGAAACATCGATTTGGATTGAGCCTACGGCTCTTGTTGGTGGTTGTGGAAGGTTAGAGAAATCATGAACGATGGCTCGAACATTTGAAGGGCTCGTGGTAAATAGGAAAACAACGAAGCGAGGGAACAGGGTTACGGGCGGTGGTGTGGCCATCGATGGCGGCGGCGATTTGGTGACATTAGCAGACGAGGGGTTACGAGCGGCCATGGATGCAAGAAGGTTCGAGAGGGTTCCAATTTGAGTAGTCGAGGAAGTGCTTGAGGGAGTGTTTGATTTTTTCGCCATTTTGATACTTAAACCACGAAAAAAGTGCTAAAATTAAAGGAATTAAAATATCAACTTTAATCTAAACCAAGCAATAAACAAGTGTTATGCTAAAAATCTATGGAAATCGAGGTAAACACTTTGCTCGAGCTAAGTTTCTAAGTAAAGAAGACACGAAATTCGAAATCTATAAATAGAAAAGAAGAAGAGAAGTTATATGATATTAACACACTAAAAGGAATAAACCAAAATCCCTAAAAATAAGAACATGGAGATAATGTTACTCCCATGTCTAAAATAATTGTCGTATCGATCTCTAAAGCTCGAAAACAACTTAAATAAATTACATAAAAATATCTAAGATACAATACGAAAATAAACATGGGAAGTTACCATGAGAAAAAGTCAAAATCGAGAATCATCACATAATTAATCAATTCAACTTATAGAAATAAACTGAATCAAGTAGATGTTGTAGACAATGTTGGCACACACACACTTCAACATTGATTTTCAATTTTGCATTTTTATTTTTATCAGTTTTTACACAAATCCATATTGATCCGGCTTTTCAAAAGAGAACATCGTAGTCGCGATCTTCGTGTCCCATAGTTACTCGGCCGAATTATAGATATATTGATGTTATTTTAATCACCTTTTTGAAAAGAAGTCCTGGTAGTAGCGAACTCCGTGCTCCATAGTTACTCGGTGATTAGGAATAAATGTCTAAATATGTATTCTAATGTATGCATTTAAGAAGTGTGTGTCTGTAAGTCACATAATTTTTGATTCAAGTATATTTCAAAAAGACTTCACTGATGTTGTCACAAATGTTGTAACATTTGCTTCAACATCCATCACGAGATTTTCAGATTGTACACAAACTAAGAGATTTTCTAAGGAATGAAAACCTCTCAAAATCAAGAGCTTTAGTAAACAGATCGGCAAGTTGCTTATCGGTGGGAATATATTCTAACTTCACCATACCCTTTTCTACAAGATCTCTTATAAAATGGTGTCTAATACTTATATGCTTAGTAAGAGAGTGTTGTACAGGATTTTCAGAGATATTTATAGCACTTGTGTTATCACAAAAATGTAAGGATATCGAGTATCAAGGTCGTAATCACTAAACATCTTTTTCAACCACAAAAGTTGTAAGCAACAACTTCTGCGGCAACATATTCTCGACTCACTGTGGATTGAAACACAATTTTTCTTCTTTGTGCCATGAGATCAAATTATTCCCCATATAAAAGCATTCACTACTCGTGCTTTTCCTATCATCAACATCACACCGCCCAATCGGCATCACTATATCCAATCTGTACTATTTGTATCTTTTGTGTACCATATACCAAGATTAATAGTCCTGCAACATATCTCGATTATTCTTTTCACGGCATTCATGTGTGATTCCTTGGGATTTGCTTGGTACCTAACATAAATACAAACACTTGTACATAATATCGAGTCTACTTGAAGTTAAATAGAGAAGACTACCTATTATGGATCTCGTACAATGTTGTGTCAACATCTTGTCCAACATTGTCCTTACACGGTTTACGTGTGGATCCCATAGGAGTTTTCATATGCTTAGCATTTTCAAGACCAAACCTTTTTACCAAGTTTTTAGCATATTTACTCTGTGAAATAAAAATACCATCATTCATCATTTGATTTGAAGACCTAAAAATAATTCAAGTCCCCAACCATGCTCATCTCAAATGTGGCGGACATTGTCTCAACAAAGTCTTTCAACATGCTATCGATGTAGATCCAAATACTATGTCATCAACATTGATTTGTGCTATCATCAAATCTCTATCAACTGTTTGATAAATAAGGTTCCATCCGCTTCTCCTCTAATAAAACCAATCTGCAAAAGAAAGTCAGTTAACTTTGTCATACCAAGCTCTATGAGCTTGTTTCAAGCCATACAATGTGAAGGTGTGCGTAAGTGTTTATGCAAAATGTTATCACGAATGTTGGCACAATCGAGAACAACACAGCATTTAAAAATAAATGAAACGAAATACACAGCGGAAGTCTTAAATACTTTGCAAGATGGATATCAAAATTTTCGTATTGACTATAAATAAGTCTATCTTGCTAAACGGCGTATTATCACTAGTAATTGTTAAGTGATACAAATAGTGAAAACATAAGTCACACCGTGAATGGATCTACGTATATAGTGACTAGACAATGATCAATCTAACCTATCACTAATACATATAAAGACCCAATGTTGAGTGAAATGTTGGAACATTCACCAACGGAAGTATCGAGCATGAAACTACAATAAATTCTATAATCTATGCCAATAGACTATGCTATATTGTGTTTCCCTCAACTTCGAGTTTTAATCTTCATAGCAGTAGTGTATATATAGATAAAATCTGGACTCTTATTGCTTGAAGATAACTTCCACATCTCCCTTGAAAATAGGTAACTTCCATGTAACTTTCCCATGATCTTTATAACTTCTCTTTGCTTGCCTTTTCAAACGCATGACTTCGGTAATCGCCGTAAGTCTTCATTACGAAAAGAAAACAAGACATTGACCAAGACAAACCGTGGGTTAAGGGTTAGTGGAAGTGGAAGGACGAATTCGATGTTGTGACCAGAATGTTGGCACATTACGAGTAACACTCGTCATAACATCAACAATCTCCCCCAATTCGGCCTTTCTCTTTGGAACACACCCGATATTATCTTGTTAGGAAAAGGAAAAGTGTATTTAGTTTTGATATGTTAAAAATGTAAAATAGGATGACCATTTGAACATTTTGTATAGGCAGTGAAGTATTTCTTTATAAATAAAACTAAGTATAAAATATTAGACGAGGTCAAGATGTCGAGACAAGGGCGATTTCCAGATAATGAGAGAATATCGGATGAGGTCGAGATATCGAGACAAGGACAACACAGAGAAGATAGTGAGATCCAATACTAAAACACTTAGACAGAAAAGAAGATGAGGACGAGGTGAAGTAAACATCAGATGATGAGGTGTTAGAGAAATATCATACAAAGATTCAAGAAGCAGTTTCAACAACTCAAGAGGGAGTTACGAGAATTGAGTTATATTGTTATAACTGAGCAAAACCGAATTCAAGGAAGTTACAACTACCAGGAGAAGATCTCTATAAATAGGGATAGAAATTATTTTAGACTTAACTTTTGACACTTTGCACTCATCATCATACTTTGTATTCACAAGCAACAGAATTGTACACATTCACAAACGCGTTTTATACGTTTTCGGTTCTTAGTGTTTATAGAACACTTTTTCATTAGATCTTCAAGCCATAGATATTCAGAAATTAGGAAGGATTAATTGTAAGGCCGAAGATTCATCATTGTAAGTAAGTCGGCAAGAAGAAGAAAGTAAGTAAGTGAAGGCCCTTCTTCAAGTTTGAGGAATGAGAGTGGACGTAGGATCGTTTGATCCGAACCACTATAAATCCTGTGTTGTTTCTTCTTATTGTTTTTACTTGTTTTCATTGATTGTTTCTTGATCACAAACTATAATATCTGATAAAGCTTTAGATCCTATCTAAATTGAGTTAGTCAACAATTGTTTCATTGTTAGAACTGTTTTGGAGTTGATAGATTATCTAAGCTCGAAAAAGTTTTTGATAATCTATTCATCCCCCTTCTAGATTATCACTAGAGGGCATCTCATTTTTGTGATTAACTCATTCTAAAGGGACCCAACAAGTGGTATCGGAGCGGTGTTAAGGCATTACGATAGAAGATTTGTGGTCTTGAAATTTCGAGTTCTTGTTGAAATCTGATTTCTTATCATTGAGTCACTAACATTTCGATAAGTCGTCTTTTAGCATCTTGAATTACAATGTCTTGTTAAAAGTAAGAAAACCAGGAGTTTGCAGATTTTTCTATCGAAGAATATGATTATTGGAAGTTCAGAATGGAGAATCATTTGAAGGCCATTCATGACCGTATGGAAGAGGTTCTTGAGGAAGGTCCAATAAAATTCTATCATGGAGTTGTTAGCACTTTGGAGCGAGAATCTTCTATTACAAGAAGTCAACAAGAAAAGAAGAGTCTTGAGTAAACTACGATGAAAGGAAAATTCACAATTTGGATCGGGTAGCAAGGACGAAATTATAGAGACATTGAGCAAAGACTGGATAGAAAAGGTTAAAAGATGTAAAACTGCTAAGGATATGTGGGAGACTCTTGCAAGTGTTTGTGAAGGGTCGAACAGGTTAAAGAAAATAAAGCTATGATCTGTTTTACATGCATTTGATACATTCAAGATGAAAGATGGAGAAGCGTGGATCAATTGGATGTGAGATTGACTAATCTGGTGAACAAAGTGCCGATTTGGGTAAAACCTACACCGAGAAAGAAATTAATAATAAGGTACTCGAGATCATTGAGCAAAAGATGGAGGGAAAAAGCAAATATTCTCAAAGCAACACGAGAACCTGTCATCTATATCACATCATACTCTATTTTCTCATCCGAAAGCATTGGAATATGATATACACATTGAAGATGAAGAAGATGAGGCAGAGTCATCTACTTACGGAAAGGCTGTAGCATTTCTTCACTAAGAAGATTCTCGACAAGATTTCTAAGGCATCGATTTGTCGTTAAAGGAGGAAATGGCATTATTAATCGGACGATATGAGAGACTCAAGATGAAGTATAAAAGGAATAAGAGAGACAGATTTAATCGTCAAAATTATAAATCGAGATAAGGAAGAGAAGTATTGAGATAATGACAAAAAGAATCCGGTGAAAAGGTACAAGTCACCAATCGACGAGGTGAGAATAGTCCAAAATCGAGATAGAGGAGATATACATTATACTGCAATAAACCTGGTTATTTTAGCTATGATTGTCCTCAACTCACTCCTAGAGAGAGAGAAGAAAAGAGGAAGAAAGCGGGATAGGAGGTATGCGAGATCAACGAGCTCTTTTAGCGAAAGGAGGAAACACATGAGACATCATCATCCTCATCCTCATCCGATTTCGGATCGAGACAATGACATTTGCCTAATGGCTAAGGAGGTAAACTATTACTCATCCTCGAGACAATGATAATGATAACTTGTCAGAATCGATCCATGTCTTATTAACAAGCTTCTAAAAGATCTTAAGACAGCTTTATCTCGCTTATAAACAGATAGAGACTGAAAATTTAAGATTAAAACATCAAATTCTTAATCTAACAAAGGAACATCGACAGGGGACAAGGAAGAATGGATTGCACATTCAAAGGGGAATGTCAATCTAAGACTACTACTAGTTCCTTATGCGAGAAAACCAATAAGTTGGAAAAAGAATTGAGCACTTTAAAAATTAAATTTTCAGATATCAATATGGAAAATGAGAATTTTAAAAAGACTAACAGAGAATTGAATCTCAAGTTAGGACATCTTAATAATTCTCGGTCTACAATTGATAACATCTTGATACTTCTCGAAGCCTAGTGATAAAAGCTGGATTGGGTTTTGATAGGAACAAGAAAAATGATCCTATCAAACCAAGAGTTTTTATCAAAACCACTAAGACTATGGAAAAGACAGAACTTAGTCCAAAGAAATCTAAGGAACAAATCACCTCATCCGATATTTCTAAAGAGAAAACACAGACGAGGAGAAATGTTTCAAAAGAAATCTAAAGACTAAATCAAAGTCATTTCCAAAGTATAATGGTTTTGATGGAAAAAGCAAGTCGTATCCATTCTTTCCAAGATATAAGACAATCACTAAGATCAATTAAATAAAATTGATCTAGATATTCTAATATTAGTAGACAGATATGGTTGCAAAATTCAATCATTGGTTACGAAAAACTTGGATGTGTTTATCTGGATACCTAAGTATCAACTTGACGAGAAAGGACCCAATACACAAAGGGTACCTAAGAATTAATTTGTGATTGCGGGAAATAAGGAGATAGTTGAACGAGAAGATGTTCTTGAAGTCTTACGGTATATAGGCAGTGGATGTTCTAAGCATATGACTTATGAGAAAAGACTTCTTTCTAACTATCGACGATAGATGGACCTCGGGTAATGTTCGGTGACAACAATTTTGGTCTAACCAAAGGAGTTGGAACTCTAATGATTGGAGATGTCCGGTTAATGAAGTTTATTTTGTGGAAGGATTGAAACATAATCTATTATACATTTCACGGATTTTGTGACAAAGGATATTGTGTAAAATTCACTCATGATGCATGTTATATTTTGGATGGTTTAAACGAAAATATTTTACTTGCCGAGTCGACAAGGTAATATCTATGTTGCAAATTTCAAGAGTTGCCCTAAGGATACTTGTCTTATTGCTAAGAGTTCGAGAAGAAGATTTAAGTTGGCTATGGCATAAATGTCTTAGTCATTTAAATTTCAAAACTCTTAACAAAATAGCAAGAAAATCTTTAGTCAAAGGACTTCCAGATAAAATATTTTCGAAAAATCATATTTGTGATGCTTGTCAAAAGGAAAATGTACCAAAACTTCTTTCAAAACAATAAATGGTCCTTGTAAAGGATTTTGGAACTTTTACACATGGATCTTTTTGGTCTAGTTACACCTCTAAGTTTTAGTGGAAGAAAGTATACTTTAGTGATTGTAGATGATTTTTCTAGATTCACTTGGGTTATTTTCTTGTACAAAAAGAATGAGATCAGAATAAAATTCGAGAATTTCTCAAAAGAATTCAAAATGAAAAAGGACTAAATATTGTCAAGATTAGAAGTGATAAAGGTACTGAGTTTCTAAATACGTTTGTTACTAACTATTGTACGAGAATGGTATAGCACATGAAACATCATCTGCAAGAACACCCCAAAGAAAATGGAGTTGTAGAAAGGAGAAACAGTAACCTTGAAGGAAGCCTGCAAGGACGATGTTATCTCGAGTATGACACTCCACACGAGTTTTGGGCGAAGCCATTAATCTGCATGTTTTGTTCAAAATAGGTGTTTAATTGTGAAAAAAATGCAAAACTCCTTATGAAATATGGAAGGGTAGAATACCAAAAATTTCATATTTTCATATATTTGGTTGTAAGTGTTTCATCCATAATAATGGAAAATCTAAATTAAGAACTTTTGATGCTAAGATTGCAGAAGGGATATTCTTAGGATACTCATTTGTATCCAAAGCATATAGAGTTTTTAATAAGATTCCATTATGTGTGGAAGAAACACCACATGTTGTTTTTGACGAAATTTCTAAGTCCTGAAAGCACGATGATGTCACCAAGATAGTCAAGATCTTAACAGATTAAATATCAAGAAATCACCAAGTTCTACTTACAGTCGAATCGGATGAGGAGGACACATCGTACATGAATAAAGATAAGGAAGCCGAGAGTTCTTCCATATCATCCGATCGACGACTACACTACCAGATGGACTAGAAGATATTCCTGAAGGTAATACGTAATCAATTGATGAAAATATCTCGAGATAAGACCTCATACTCAGTAAAAGATAAAGGTAAACGAGTATTGACTTATCATCCAAATTGAACAGATAATCGGAAATCTAGATTCGGAGTCAGACAAGGACACAGATAAATCAAGACTGTCTGTTTAGTTGTTATGTATCATTGCTCGAACCTAAAACTATTATCAAGCTCTAACGGACTCCAATTGGATAAATGCAATGCAAGAAGAATTAAATCAATTTCAAAGACAAGATGTATGGGAGCTTGTTGAAAGACCTCATCATCAAAAAGTTATTGGAACAAAATGGGTTTTTAAGAACAAAAGAGATGAAAACAACATTGTGGTAAGAAATAAGGCTAGATTGGTTGCACAAGGTTATTCACAATCAAAGGGAATTGATTATGATGAAACCTTTGCACCAGATTGCTCGCCTTGAAGCCATAAGATTGTTCTTAGCTTATGCCGCTTATAAAAGATTTCTTGTGTTCCAAATGGATGTGAAATCTGCTTTTCTAAATGGAGTCATTGCTGAGGAAGTTTATGTAGAGCAACCCCCTGGCTTTGTCAACGGAGACAAAGTTTATAAACTAAGGAAAGCTCTATATGGACTTAAACAAGCACCTAGAGCTTGGTATGATACCTTATCCGAATATTTAATTCAGAATGGTTTTGTAAAAGGTAAGATAGATAGAACTTTATTTAGGAAAAAATCGATAAAGGACTTTTGTTAGTTCAAATATATGTTGATGATATTATTTTTTGATCAACTAATCTAATCTTGTGTGAAGAATTTAGTCATCTTATGAAGAATGATTTGAAATGTCCATGATGGGAGAGATGACATACTTTCTTGGACTTCAAATTAAGCAAACAAAGAAAGGAATTTTCATAAGTCAAGCAAAATACACCAAAGATCTTATTGAAAAATTTGGAATAGGTACCACCGTAGAAGTCAAAATACCTATGATGAAAAAATTTTCAATGGATCTAGATGAGAAAGGGGAAGGCACCGATCGACACGATAGAGGTTTAATTGGCTCTCTTTTATACTTAAGCGCTAGTAGACTGACATTTCTTTTGCGGTGGGTGTATGTGCACGTTTTCAAGCTAAACCTAAAAAGAGTCATCTTGAAGCTGCAAAGAAGATTCTAAAATATTTGAAAGGTACAATCTATGTAGGGCTGTGGTATCCAAATGACGATAACTTTGAGTTGTCGGGATACTCGATTCAGATTTTGGTGGGTGTAAGATAGATAGGAAATCTACATCCGGAACTTGCCAATTTCTGGGAAGTAAGGTGATTTCATGGTTGTCTAAGAAACAAACCTCTGTAGCTACTTCTACTATCAAGCCGAGTACATGGCGTGGGAGTTGTTGTTCACTGACTAATCTGGATCGATCGGCGGCTAAGGGACTATAACATTATCACCAAAGATGTACCAATCTTTTGTGATAGTAATAGTGCCATAGCTATTACCCGTAACCCAGCCTTACATACTGTGCAAACATGTTGACATTCGTCATCATTTCATTCGAGATCATGTGGAAAAAGGCAATATCGAGACTTGAGAAAATCCTGACCGATTTTCAAAAAGGCATATATTGACAAAGCCTCTTGCAGAGACAAGGTTTAAAGAACTTTCAGTAGAGAATTAGGATTATTAGATGCTTCTTTAGTCAATTTTTGATCAAAATTCTTGAATTTACCTTGTCTCTCTTTTTAGTCTATTATGTTTAGAAAGAATTATCGACAAGATATGAGTCAAAGGACAATCAGTAGCCGCTATCATTGATCTCCCTTCATTGGAATCAAGGATCAAGGATTAGTCATATTGACCATATCCGACTTGATAATTACTTGTCTAACATAAGTAGATCGAGATAAGGATGTAATAGTCAACTTACTTCTACGTAATCGATGACTATTGAACCTTATCGACTTACTCTTGTTACTAACAATTTGTCTAAGTGTTCTGTGATTTCAAAGAAAAACAAAGTTTACATGTCTCGAAATGCAAGACAAGGTCAATTTATCCAAGGGTTTCAAGTAATGCACGGTGATGCTATCAATCCGCACAAGGAGAAAAATCAGGAAGTTTTCTTAAATACTTTTAATTATGAATATTGGGTTCATATAATTAATATATGAATTTAATATCATAACTCTATCATTCATTAAATTATTGAAGTTACTCGGTGAAATAAAATAGTTTGTTTTACAAAATAAAAGGATAAGGGTTCAAATTTGTTTTCTAAAAACAATAATATTTTATTTTATCTCTCCAATTAATCGAAAAGTATTTTCTCAAATAAGTAACTATGTCAGGGGAGAAGTTACTACGGACAGAAATTTTATCAAATTCATTTTTGAAATACACCGAGTATACTTCACGCGCCGAAGTGGAGGCGGTTTCGAAATATGAACCGTCTCAACCTCACGCGCGACATATTAAATATTATTTTGTGCACTTTTCAAAATAAATTCCATTATTGCAATAATGGCGATTCGAAAGGCTATATTTACACTTTTTGCCGGCAATTATTATTCTAATAATTGTTTATTATTATATTTTTCCATATAAATAGACATTCGTGTGCATTATTTTCATTTACGCACACATAAAATTCTTCATATTCTCAAAACTTCTCTTTTCCCTCCTAAAACCTTCAACATTCATCAATGGCGGAATCCAAAAAGAATATAAAGTTCGAGTATGATTTATCTTCCATCGAGAGATAAAACAAAGTCTGAAATGTATGTTGATTGGGATACTACCACCGATGCTTTGAAACAAGAGAGATTCTAAACCTACTTTGGAATCAAGAGGTTTAAAAAGATCTTGTACGATGAAACCAACGAAGAACTTGACGGTGGATGATCTGCGTGCAGAGTTTCGACTAGAGCAAAATCAACAGTAAATCGGATTAGAATCTAGAGTCGAACATTGGGGAAGAAACGAAGGATAGTTTTATCTATTTCGAGATTGGTGCAATTTTCAATTTAAGCACCACCGGCGACAACCCATTTACTTATAAATCATCGGAATATTTGGAGAGTTTAGGTTGATGGCCGGAGGACCTACAAAAATACAACGGCGAATTTGAAAAGGCCAATGTCAAGAGGAAGTATAGACTTTTGATGCCGATCGACCAAGTGTATCTTGGGGAACAACAAAGTCATGATGGACTAACCAAGCCGAGGATATCTTTGTCGAGGGCTATCTTAGACGGCCGAGATAAACCGGGCTGACCGGGTTTACTCAAGGATAATGGAGGAAAGAAAGAAGTTCACCAAAACTCCGATCCACGAGGCAGTGATGTGTTGATAAAAGATGAGAAGCTCTATGGACCAACCGACTCGAAGGAGATGGAGACGTTCGAGATCCATCTCCAGCTCCTAAGAAAAAGGCTTCAAAGCCAAGAAGATGGAGACAAAGAGTGTATTGGTGGATGAGTCCTCGTCTGCTTGAGACGGAGGAAGACGAAGCCGAAGAGGAGAGGACAGCTTCCCAAGGGGGAAGTATCGGTGAGGAGGTTAGTGTATCAGAGTCGACGGAGACAGTAGAAGTCTCGTGCGAAGATAAATCGGAAAAAGGAGAAGAAATTAAATCACCTTCATCATCTTCATCCTCATCCGAGGATGGAGTACCTAAATCCATTTCTTCCCAATCCGGCAATGAAGAGGCAGACAAGGCCATTGCCTCCGAGCCTCTAAAATGGTCTACTCCCATAAGTCCAAAACACACCCAACCCTCATTCGACCCGTTTTCTTTCCTACCCACCACCACTTGAACTCTGATCTTTATCTAAACATACCCAACCCTTCACGGGGAAATGGGGCCAATCGAGACCTCTCTTCGAATTCTTGGGAAGAAGTTTCTTCTAAGACAAGAATCCACTCTCAAGGACGAGCCCGAGCTTTTGAAGGAGCTTATCGATGTCTATCTCGCTAAGAAGACTCAGGCTAGGATCATTTGAAGAGACAGCTATTCGATAGGCGAGGCAGAGGCAACAATCTTGCCATCTGGGAAAAGGAGGTTCTCAAGAAGGCAAAATGAAGTCATTCCAAGATATACTCACCGAAAACACATTTGTTGATTATATTTTACAAAGAGTATATCTTGGAGATGAAACTCCAGAGGAGGTGGAAAAAGCATTAAAAGGGGGAAGTATAGAAGACAGATGTAGAAGGCTGTTATTGAGGAGGAACGAGTGGAGGAAGTAGTTGGTGGAGTGATGAGCCAGTGGGATGGATACGGTGAGGAGGCACAAACAGAGCAGATTGAGGAAAGGCAAATCGTAGCGAAATTGAAGAAATAGATCTAACTCCATCCGATGAACAGACTTTGCCCTCCACATCTGCGTCGTATCCGAAGTGGAAGCCTGAAAGCTGAAGTTCAAAATCTAAAGATCGCTTGTCTCGAATGCTTTCCAACTGGTTCCTAATGTCATCACATCTTCAATCAAGGAGAATGTAGAAGGCTGCTTCTAGAAAAACCAAGATTGATCTATACTTCTCGGATTAAGACATGAGGAGCAGAGATGACGGAAGTCAAAAAGAAAGTTGCCTCGAGATGAACTCTCAAGATGAGTGGGTTAAACAATATGTTCGCTCTGCTTATACGAAATAAGAGACTCTGTTAAGGATCAAGTGAAAGAAGCACTGGAAAGCAAAAGAAGCCTCATTTCATCAAGTGTCAAGATGCGGCTTGCTTTGGAAAAGATAGACAGACAACTATCTTAAATCGGTTCATAGATGATGAATTGAGGCGAGTTGAGGTCGGTCAAAAGAAGAGATATGATCAGCTTGATCAAAAGACGGGACTCGTTAGAGAAGAACTCATGGGATACATAGATCAAGTAGCCACTATCTGCAATACCCGATTTCTTGATGTCAAAAGGGAAGATAGTGAGCTCAAGAAAAGAGTTGAGTTACAAGATGATCAGCTAATGGCGCTAAATCGAGGATAGATGAGCTTTACGAAGAGCTGTTGAAAGGCCGAGGAGGAGAAGAAGAAGGCACCGAGGAGAAGTCTCGGAGGGCGTTGAGAAGGTTGAAAAGGAGAACCACAGCTGAATCCACCGAGTCGAGCTGAACCCGAACTTCCTTCCATGGCTGATCCTGCTCCGCCCGACTATCAAATCTCCCTCATCCTCTTCTAAGTCTGCTGGGAAAGCTAAGGCTTCAAGCCAAGTTCAAAAGACCCAGGGAGACAGGAAGAAGAGGCAAGGGTGCTTAAAAGGAGAAGGGAGGAAAAAGAAAAATATAAGAGAAGAGAAGCCAAGAGGAGGAGGGAGCAAGAAAAGGCACTGGGAAGACGTACGACGGGAAGACGAGGAAGTGGGTGCGAAATCAAAGAATACGAAGGAGAAGAAGTCTTTCGCCCATTCCATAGAACAGAAGCTGTGCCCAAGGAAATCCTTCCCATGGATCAACAAGCTAAATGGAGAGCTTATGAAGGGGAATGGATCTTTCTGTTTCATGTCCTGCAAGAAGATCTCTTGGGGCACGACGAGAACATTGCATTTCATGAATGGTTGGAGGCGAAAGACCCAAACTTCTATCGATATTTAATCGACCTTGGAGACGCAGAATTTAATGTGGACATAGTCGCACCACCTTATGCAACCATGTCTGCTCCACCGACGCAAGATGGCCAACTAGACAGAAAAGGTGAAGCAGAATCTTGATCCAAGCCGAGGCTGTGGCTGATCTAGCCGAAGGTGGGGAGACGTTGAGCTGAAGAATCGTGTCTTCGATCGATGACAATTCCGTAAGAAGATAGGTGGTACGATTAAGTCTCTTCTTTTTATTCCTCTGAATGTTTCTTTGTGAAAGATATAAAAATGTGCAAATCCTGTGAATAGTTGTGAAATATATCTTTTTGAACTACTTTCACGAAATTTTGAAGTGTTTAACTAACGTGTTACTCATTAACTAACTCTTGATTTAAGTAAGCTGTTTTATAAACTTATAACACTAAATCATCCGAAAACTTCAAAATATGTCTATGTTTTCTTCAAAATATTTGAACTTGACTTTGAGCAACTACATTGCTGCGATCATCCGACTATTGAACTATTACTCTAATCATCTGCTTATTGAACTATTGCTTTGATTATCCGATTATGTGACTTATTTGTATATCTTGTTTCACTCTCAATTTTTACTATATGCTTTTTCTTTTCTTGAGCTGAGTTTTAACATCATCAAAAAGGGGGAAATTGTTAGGAAAAGGAAAAGTGTATTTAGTTTTGATATGTTAAAAATGTAAAATAGGATGACCAAATTTGAACATTTTGTATAGACAATTTGAAGTATTTCTTTATAAATAAAACTAAGTATAAAATATCGACGAGGTCAAGATGTCGAGACAAGGACGATTTCAGAGATAATGAGAGAATATCGAGATGAGGTCGAGATATCGACAAGGACGACACAGAGAAGATAGTGAGATCCAATACTAAAACACTTAGACGAGAAAAGAAGATGAGGACGAGGTGAAGTAAACATCGACGATGAGGTGTTAGAGAAATATCATACAAAGATTCAAGAAGCGGTTTCAACAACTCAAGAGGGAGTTACGTAATTGAGTTATATTGTTATAACCGAGCAAAACCGAATTCAAGGAAGTTACAACTACTGTGAGAAGATCTCTATAAATAGGGATAGAAATTATTTTAGACTTAACTTTTGACACTTTGCACTCATCATCATACTTTGTATTCACAAGCAACAGAAAAAGTACACATTCACAAACGTTTTTACGTTTTCGTTCTTAGTGTTTATAGAACACTTTTTCATTAGATCTTCAAGCCATAGATATTCAGAAATTAGGAAGGATTAATTGTAAGGCCGAAGATTCATCATTGTAAGTAAGTCGGCAAGAAGAAGAAAGTAAGTAAGTGAAGGCCCTTCTTCAAGTTTGAGGAAGGAGAGTGGACGTAGGATCGTTTGATCCGAACCACTATAAATCCTGTGTTGTTTCTTCTTATTGTTTTTACTTGTTTTCATTGATTGTTTCTTGATCACAAACTATAATATCCGATAAAGCTTTAGATCCTATCTAAATTGAGTTAGTCAACAATTGTTTCATTGTTAGAAGCTGTTTTTGGAGTTGATAGATTATCTAAGCTCGAAAAAGTTTTTGATAATCTATTCATCCCCCTTCTAGATTATCACTAGAGGGCATCTCATTTTTATGATTAACTCATTCTAAAGGGACCCAACATGTACCATTGTACGTAATGTGTACACAATAGAGATAAGTAAATAAACATCAAGTTAATGACATCTCATTACTTAGTCAAAAACAAATAACACTTAAACATAAAACATCACTAAAACATAAATTACGAACATAACAAAGACTTAACACTTAATAAAATCAAAATCAGAGGTAACACAAAGCAATAACACTTAAACGAACTAACATAAATCAGAGCTTAATCATAAAATGAAAAATAAAACTAAATAACCTAACTAAACAAAATCAAAGTAAAAAAAAAAACATATAACACAATAAAACAGAGTTTTAAGACGAGAATTATAATAAACCTAACCAAAGAACATAACAAATACTAGATATAAACAAAATAAACTTAAACTAAATACCAAATCAACATTAAGTTCAACAATATACCTAACATAATATAAGATAAGTTCATAAACATAAACATAAAATAAATTGAGTCTTTACAAAAACAGATAAAGCTTATAAATGAAGATTAGGAGAGGATTGGGCTGTCAGTATAACAATTGCATCTTCATAAGTCTCGCACGAACTACCCCTTTCTTCAAGCTTTAATATCTTCGAAAGCTCCCCTCGCTCAATGTCCCCAATCATCCACGCCATCATACAAAGACACCGAGATCTTCATCATCCCACCCATCTGCATCTATCTTCTCAGCATCCATGTCCATGTTTGAACTACTGGGTCCATCATTGTTGTTTGGATTTGTGGGCACATTCTCGGCGCATTCGGGTTTCATTCCCATTTGATATCGGGAGCCGCACTTGTTCCAGCTCCGAGATATATCAACATCTGGTCCTCCTCCGGTTGCATCAACATCAGCATTCACACCTCCAAAGATCTCCATCCCTAGCAGGTTGGTTCAGCAAAGACAAGAACTCTCGGCACTTGAGCATCACTGAGGCGCAACATCGTGTCCTACTCCCCCTGTGACGGTAGAAAGTAGTGCTTCCCGAGACCTTCTTGTGCATCTCAAGGTTGCTCAACAGACACTTGGCATTATTGATTGAATTTTCTCGTCATAGCTATCTCGATCTTGGATGAATTGCGGCTGTAATTGCAGAATGTTGGCAGCGTGTGTGCCAACATTTCTCGGCACATCACCTGGTTGATCGGCAGGAACTTCACTTCGGGGCATTCGGATCTCCGTAGGGCGAGATCAATTATACGTGGTCCAGTCCTCGGTACATGTGAGATTCCTAAACTCAGAGCAAATGAACTTATTATCTCTGAATTTTCCCTCCGAAAACCAAGAGAGATCATCATAAAAATTAGGTCGATACGGCGGCAGTCCTTTACGTGATACCCTTCCGTAATATGTCATCATATTGTCAAAAATTGTCTTCCCAAGGTTGAATCTTTGCAAGTGGCCAATCTTGTACATAAGTACAACTTGTTTAGAAGTAAGGGTAGTGGTGTTGGATGAGGGCAGCCAATTGTACACAATCAATTTGTGCAAGACACTATACAAACTAGTGAGGACCGAGGAGTTCATCCTATACCTCCACACTGTTTGTCTCCCTCCAAATGATTACACTTATCACTTCATCAAGGTTATCAATCGGAGGATCATCATCATCCCTAGTTCTAAAAACTGTTAATCTTAGCAGGAGTAACCTCAATCACCTTTCCCCTAAATTTGACCTTTCCATAATTCTTAGAATTGACCCTAGAAATACCGCCCTTCAAGTTGGCATAAAATTCATACACCCATTCAATCGGATAAGGAGTGGCAAATTGAAGTGCAAACAAAGAAAGACCTTTCTTCCGGATAACCAACCAAATTCATAGAAACAAAGTCATCCATCTTAATTATCCTTTCTCCAACAATCGATCTAGTTCTTAAAGTCCTAAACTTATCACTATCCACACCATTATAACTATCATCGAATCGGATGAAGACATATTCAGAGAGGAATCGGTATGTACCTCATCGATTTAGCCTTACTTGCTTGGATGAAGAGGACTCGAGTCGAGGACGATGTGTCCATCGGTGTGCCAACATTCTCCGACATATCGTGCGGATCATTTTACTTTGCTTCTCTTCTCCAAACGAGTAGCCATTTCGCCAATGTTTTATTCATTTCGAATCCTCAGTACTCCCCCTCGGCCGAGCACCGAACAGAGGCTTGACCACTTGTTTCTTTCTCTCGGGCTTGCTTCTCGCATTTCCTCTTGAAGAGTCGAGTCGAACACTTGAATCGGCTTTGAAGCAACACCATCATCATGCTTCGCTTCTTCCCTTTCTCGAGTAATCAATTCTTTTGCCCGTGGTTCGGTAAGAACGCCTTTTCCGACCACGTCCCTAGAGCTCGACGCCTTTTGTCGAGCAGTTTCAAAGCGAGCGGTGAGCTCACCGGTGTCGGTCGAGTCGAGTCGACGGGTCATCTACTGGAGCATCTTGTGGTGATTGTGGCGGTGTAAACACTAAGTGTTTGTATCGATGGAAATCAACCTCCACGTCGCCTACCTTAACAACAGTGGTAAATCGTGCTTAGTGAGGGTTTTGAAAGCATAGACGATCGATCAGGTGGCTCCTTCAGCTAGCTCAACCGTCATTGGGTATGTTTCGAGAACGGGGCTTCACTAGCTTCGCCGCTAATCGGATTTTGTGGCGTTCCGCCCAAAATCGGAGTTTCGATTGGTTGCTCGATGGGAATTTCAGCATGGGTTGGCGATATTGGCACATCCAATGATCCAACCCTAATTAATGTGGGTGATGTTGGGACCGGTGCGCCAACATCGCCGGAGACATTCTCTGCGGCCATTGTTGCAAGAAGTCGAAGGTATCGAGAGGTAGATGATGATCTTTGGAGAGGTTGAGTGTTTGGATTGTGAAGGTGAGAGGTCTTTTCGATCAGCCATATTAATCACTGCAAACACTATTCATATTAAATTAATAAAATAATAAATTTGAATATAAATAGGTTGAGGGAAAGAACTAATACCACAAAGTATGATTAATAATACCTTTCGAATACTTGTGCTAAAATTCGAAACTTTGATAAAAAGTATAGATTACACTGAGTATTAAGGACCTTAAATAGGGAAGAGAAAGATTGCGAAGTTGTGAACACATCGAAGTTTAAAAGATAAGATTTAATCACATCCCTAAAAAATAGGACATTATTAAATGTTGGAAGTTTATTTCAATGACATGCTAAAAACCGCTTAATTCTAGATAAAATATCTGCACAATTAAATTAATTTAGACTATATAATATTGCTAGGAACAATTTAAAATAAATAAATCTCCATAAAATAATATTCGGAAATTTTCAAACTCGTAGAGGTAAATATACATATGAGAACCAGAATGTTATTTCTTGAATGTCGGCACACACACTTCTCAACACGCTTTTACATGAAATAAATTCATTTGTGTTGCACTATATTTTGCTTTTCCCACTTATTCACATTGATCCATTTTTGAAGAGATCATCATAGTTGTCGACCCGTGTCCCATAATTACTCAATGGATTGTGAATATATTGATGCATTCAAGTCACCTTTTGAAAAGAGAACATCGTAGTTTTCAACTCCGTGCCCCATAGTTACTCAGTGACATAGCATCTAATTGTGAGTTTGTTTCATTGCATTTGAGAGAAGTGTGTCCAGGACAATTTATATTAATCACGAGTTCTAATACTATTTACACAAGAGAGTTAAAAACACTAAATATTACAATACTTAGAAAAATTTAAATAAATTGTTCTAGTGTTGCTACAAATGTTGACACATTCGTCACAACACACGGCAAATATAGGTCTAATTAGTGCATAAACCTAGAGATTTTCTAAGAGAAGAAAACCTCTCATTATCAAGGGCTTTAGTAAAAATGTCTCGCAATTTGCTTTTCGGTAGAAATGTATTCCAACTTTACAACTTCTTTTTCTACAAGGTCCCTAATAAAGTGGTGTCTAATACTTATATGCTTAGTTAACGAATGTTGCACGGGGTTCTTAGATATATTAATTGCACTTGTATTATCACAATAAACGGTAAGAGTATTGCTCTCCAAACCGTAATCATCGAACAACTTCTTAAGCCAAAGAAGTTGAGTACAACAATTCCCGTGGCTATGTATTCGGATTCAGCCGTAGATAGGGAAACACAATTTTGTTTTCGGCTATGCCAAGAAACAAGATTGTTACCCATGTAGAAACATCCACCACTTGTATTCTTCCTATCATCACCGTCACACCGCCCAATCTGCATCACTATAGCCAATCAAAGAACAATTAGTGTCCTTGCTATACCATATTCCATAATCGCATGTGCCTCGCCACATATCTAATTATCCTCTTAACCGAATTCATGTGAGATTCTTTAGGATCGGCTTGATAACGAGCACATAAACAAACACTAAACATGATGTCCGGCCTACTAGAAGTCGATACAAAAGACTACCAATCATCGACCTATACAATGTTGGAGTCAACATTTGTGCCAACACTTGTCTTTACACAATTTTTGTGTCGAACCCATAGGTGTCTTCATGTGTTTAGCATTGTCTAAACCAAACCTTTTCACAAGATTTTTGGCATATTTACTTTGACAAAAGAAAATACCATCCTTGCATTGTTTAATTTGAAGACCTAAAAAGTAATTCAAATCTCCGTCCATCGACATTTCAAAGGTAGTGGTCATTTCATGTACAAATAATTCAAGCATATTTACTTTACAACTTCTTTTTCTACGAGTTCAACGGCTCTGGTGCCAATTGAAGGTGTGCGTAAGTGTTTATGCATAATGTTGTCACGAATGTTGGCACAATCGAGAACAACATACGTATTTAAAATAAATGAACAGAAATACATAGCGGAAGTCTTAAACACTTTGCAAGATGGATATCAAAATTTTCGTATAGACTATAAATAAGTCTATACCGCCAAACGGCGTATTATCACTAGTAATTGTTAAGTGATACAATCGGTGAAAACATAAGTCACACCGTGAATGGATCTACGTATATAGTGACTACACAATGATCAATCTAACCTATCACTAATACATATAAAGACCCAATGTTGAGTGAAATGTTGGAACATTCACCAACGGAAGTATCGAGTATGAAACTACAATAAATTCTATAATCTATGCCAATAGACTATGCCGATTGTGTTTCCCTCAACTTCAAGTTTTAATCTTCATAGCGGCCGTGTATATATAGATAAAATCTGGACTCTTAATGCTTGAAGATAACTTCCACATCTCCCTTGAAAATAGGTAACTTCCATGTACCTTCCCCATGATCTTTATAACTTCTCTTTGCTTGCCTTTTCAAACGCATGACTTCGGTAATCGCCGTAAGTCTTCATTCTGAAAGAAAACAAGACATTGACCAAGACAAACCGTGGGTTAAGGGTTAGTGGAAGTGGAAGGACGAATTCGATGTTGTGACCAGAATGTTGGCACATTCCGAGTAACACTCGTCATAACATCAACACAATGCTTTCTTAAGCTTATAGACATGATCTGGATATTGAGGATCTTCAAATACTTTTGGTTATTCTACATATGTTTCCTCATTCAATATACCATTTAAAAATGCAGCTTTCACATCCAATTGAAACAATTTGATTTTGATATAACATGCAATAGCTTACAATAATCGATTGATTCAATCCTAGCTACAGTGCAAATATTTCATCAAAATCTATACCCTCAACTTGAGTGTATCCTTGGGCAACTAACCTAGCCTTATTTCTTACTATGTTTCCAGACTCATCAGTTTTATTCTTGAAAATCCATTTAGTCCCTATAACATTAGTATTACTAGGTCTAGGAATTAATGTTCATACTTCATTTCTTTCAAACTGATTAAGCTCTTCATGCATAGCATTTATCCAATTCTCATCTTTCAAGGCTTGATTACATTTTTAGGTTCCACAATAGAATGATAGCATTCTGCATCAATTTTGTTATAAATGGAATACATACATACCGACCACACAACATCTCTTGAACTTACCTTTCTTCTGGTTTGGACTCCTACAGATGATTCTACAATAATCTGAATAGTAGGGTGACTCTTTAAACTACTTTGGAAGCAGGTGCTTTACCTTGTTTGAAATTGCCTAATTTTTCTCGTTTTGAGATAATGTGACTTGATGTTGTACCATCGGTTATAACATTTTCCGATCCAGGTTCATCAAATGTATCAAGAAGGTCTATAACATCATCTTCAACACTTTTACCTGCTAAACTTGTTGTATCATCAAAAACCACATTGATGATTCCTACATAGTGTCGGTTCTCAAATTATAGATCCTATAGGTCTTACTATTTCTAGAATAACCTAAGAAGAATCCTTTATCACTTTTAGAATCAAGCTTATGCAATTGATCTCTATCATTCAAGATATAACAAACACAACCAAACACATGAAAATATTTCAAATTTGGTTTCTTGTTATTCGAGAATCTCATATGAGGTTTTGTACCATCAGACCTAACAAAGACTCTATTTACAATGTGACAAGCAGTGTTTAATGTCTCAGCCAAAACCTTTTAGAAAGATGTTTAGCATGTAGCATTACTCTAGCCATCTCTTGTAAAGTCATGTTTTTCCTTTTAGCAATTCCATTTTGTTGTGGAGTTTTTTGTGATGAATATTCTTGGATTATACCTTTCTTTTCATAGAAATCAGAAAATAAACTATTTTCAAATTCCCTACCATGATCTAATCTAATCCTACTTACTTTTAAATTATAAGCGCTTTTAAACCTTTTATACATGATTTTGAAAGCGGCAAAGGTATCGATTTATCTTTCGTAAAATCAACCCAAGTATACGTTGAAAAATCATCAACTACCACAAAAGAGTACCTTTTTCCTCCTAAACTTTATGTTTCCATAGGACCCATCAAATCTATATGAAGAAGTTCAAAACATCGATATCGTGTTGTGGTGCGGTGTGACAACATCTTGTGTGACACTATGCCTGTTTACCGTTTTGACAAGGACCACAAATTGTAGTATTGTGAAATTTCAGAGTTGGGAAACCTCTCACGGCTCCAACTCGATTAGTTTTTGAATGTTCCTAATATGTACATGTTCAAGTTTTTGATGTCATAAATTGAATTCATCATTTTTGGCAAAATTGCACACATTGTTACTTCCAATGAGATAACAATTATTAATTGACCTATGACGATCATTAAACGTTCATTATTATCATTTAAAACATAACATGAATTTTTATCAAACTTGACATGCAAATTGTCATCACATAGTTAACTAATACTAATCAAAGTAGCATGTAATCCTTCAACATGCAGTAACATTTGACGATTTAGAAAATCCTTCAACATTCAAAGTTCCATTTCCAACAATCTTACCTTTTGATCCTCCACCATACGTGACATTTTCACCATCATAAGTGTTGATGTTAGTGACAAGTGTTACTCGTAATGTGCCAACATTCGGTCACAACATCGAATTCGTCCTTCCACTTCCACTAACCCTTAACCCACGAAATGTCTTGTTCAATGTCTTGTTTTTACAGTTTGAAGACTTATGACAGTTTCCTTAAGTCATGCGGTTGAAAAGGCAAGAGTGAGGAGTTGAAAAGAACATGGGGAAGTTATAAAGAAATTACCTATTTTCAAGGGACATGTGAAAGTTATCTTCAAGCACTAAGAGTCTAGAATATCTATATATACACGGCTGCTATGAAGATTAAAACTCGAAATTGAGGGAAACACAATCTAGCATAGTCTATTGGCATAGATTATAGAATTTATTGTATGTTTCATACTCGATACTTTCGTTGGTGAATGTTCCAATATTTCACTCAACATTGGGTCATTATTTGTATTAGTGATAGGTTAGATTGATCAACATCTAGTCACTATATACGTAGATCCATTCACGGTGTGGCTTATGTTTTCACTAATTATATCACTTAACAATTACTAGTGATATTTCGCCGATTGGCATTACGAGACTTATTCATAGTCTATACAAAAGTTTGATATCCATCTTGCAAAGTGTTTAAGACTTCCGCTGTGTATTTTTGATCATTTATTTTTGTCTCTGTGTTGTCTTTCGAATGTGCTAACATCCGTGACAACATTCTCGCAAAAACACTTACGCACACCTTCAATTGGCACCAGAGCCATAAAACTCGTTATCCCGAGTTTAGATCCTATGTTTGGTGTGTATTATTACAATGGATTATCCTATGACAGCTCCAATTAGGCCACTAGTTCTTGATGGAACGAATTATGCGATTTGGAAGCCTAAGATGTGCATGTACATCAAGTCCATTAATGAACGTGCATGGAGGAGTATTTTAACTTGATGGACTCCACCAACAGTTCCAGCCACCGACAATCTGAAGCTCAAATCAAGAGGGAGTTAGAATGGACAAATGATGAGGTGACCACTTTGTTAGGGTGTATACTATAAGCCTAGCTTTTATATGAACATCTTTTTGAGTATGAGCATCCTTTTAATATGAGATTCATTATGATCAAAATACTTATTGTTTATGATTGTTATATATATCATTATTTTGTCCAAATTAATCTATATTGTAGATAACATGGTGTGTGGTGTCACCACGAGAAGATCATGTTATTAGTTCCTTATAGGTTATAAATAATAGCTCACAACCAAGAAGGATTTGGACAAACCATTGAACGGTTGTAGTGTAATTTGGTATTAGTCTATCTTGACTATAAAGTTACACTAGTACATTTTGTATATATTGACCAGGACCATATGAGGTTGTTCAATTTGACTGATTATATAAAAGAACAAGACCTCTGTTGTTATGGATGTACGTCTTCTTAATCCCTATATAATAACGGGCACGTGTACTCGGTGTATGTTTCTTTGATTTGCCAATGGGTGAGATTTATTAAATCAATAGGCTCGGTGAATTGGGAGATAGCACTGTTTATATGGTGTGTTGTTGATTACGGAAGGAATCTGTGTCCTAATTATTTAGGATGATGATGTCCTTGAGGAGCTCATAAAGATTATTATGTAAACCTGCGGTGAATTTAATCCGACATAATAATAAAGATGAGTGGTACTACTTTTGAAATTAGATATAAATTAATTAAGTTGTCGGTAATTTAATGAATTAAACATGAGAAAATAAACGTACACATAATAAAGGAGCCCATATTATAATATGGGATTAGAATGATAATTCAATTATAACTCTTTAGTGGTGAGTTATAATTGATGGGCTTAAGTAAAGTGTTCGGACTGAACACAAGATATTTAGGCCCATCGGGAGGCCCAACCCTAACTCCTCCTTAGGGTCCTGTTGTAGCCTATAAATAAACCCTAACATCGAGCCTCCAGACGTGTGAAAAATGTGAGATCGAGAGAGGCAGATTCTGATCCCTTGGAGGATCGTCGACCACTCGGCGTCGAGGAAAGAGATAGGAATATGGCGAGAAGACCGTGAGGTTCGAGGCTCATCCTTCGATCGCAGATCGACCTTAGAAGCTGGATCGTCTTCACCTATTACGGTGAATAAAGGTACAATTCTTTCCGCTGCGTTTATGTGACCGTGATCTCGAATCGATAATTTCATAGAGGCGATCGGTGGTTCCAACAACCACGGCCGCTTTCAATTCAAAGGCACTCAATGCCTTATTCACTTCCACGTATGTTTCCATGTTCAAAATAATTTATAATTGTGTATCTACAAAAGATGCATGAGAGAGATTACAAGAACATTGTAAAGGATCCGAGAGTGTTAGAAGGACAAAGTTGCGAGATGCTTGGAACCAAGTTCAAAAATCTATGGATGAAGGTGTTGGAACCACCGATCGCCGACTCTACGAAACTATCGGACTCGGGATCATAATCACACAAACGCAGCGGAATGAATTGTACCTTTATTCACCGTAATAGGTGAAGACAAACCAGTTCTAAGGTCGAAGCTGCGATCGAAGGATGAGCCTCGAACCTCACGGTCTTCCGCCGTATTCCTATCCCTTTCCCTTGGACGCCGAGTGGTCGGCGATCCTCCAAGGAATCGAGAATCCGCCTCCTCCGATCTCACATTTTTCACACGCGGCGGAGACTCGATGTTAGGGTTTATTTATAGGCTACAACAGGGACCCTAAGGAGGAATTAGGGTTGGGCCTCCCGATGGGCCTAAATATCCCGTGTTGATCCGAACACTTTACTTAAGCCCATCAATTATAACTCGGTCCACTAAAGAGTTATAATTGAATTACCGTCCTAATCCCATATTATTATATGGGCTCCTTTATTATGTGTACGTTTATTTCCCGTGTTTAAGATATCGAATGTCCATAAATTAATTAAATTAATGACAACTTAATTAATTTATATCTAATTCCAAGAGTAGTACCACTCATCTTTATTATTATGTCGGATTAAATCCACTGCGGGGTTTACATAATAATCTTTATGAGCTCCTCAAGGGGACATCATCATCCTAAATAATTAGGACACTGATTCCTTCTATAATCAACAAAGACACCATATAAACAATGCTATCTCCCAATTCACCGAGCCTATTGATTTAATAAATCTCACCCATTGGTAAATCAAAGAAACATACATTGAGTACACGTGCCCATTATTATATAGGGATTAAGAAGACGTACATCCATAACAACAACAGGTCTTGTTCTTTTATATAGTCAAGACAAATTGAACAACCTCATATGGTCCTCGCTCAATACATACAAAATGTACTAGTGTAACTTTATAGTCAAGATAGACTAATACCAAATTACACTACAACCGCTCCAATGATTTGTCCAAATCCATTTTGGTTGTGAGCTATTATTTACAATCTATAAGGCATTGATAACATGATCTTCTCGTGTGACACCACACACCATGTTATCTACAAGATAGATTAATCAACATAATAATGATATATATAACAATCATAAACAATAAGTATTTTGATCATAATGAATCTCATATGAAAAAAGATGTTCATACTCAAGAAAGATGTTCATACAAAAGCTAGGCTTATAGTATACATCCTAATGAAGGAAGATGAGACCATATCCTCCTACAATGAAAGAATCACCGAGATCTCCAATGAATCTCAAGCACTTGGTGAAACTATATCCAATACAAAGTTAGTACATAAAATCTTAAGAACTGTTCCTAAACATTTTGATGCTAAGATATGTGCTATTAAGGAAGCTAAAGATACTGATGCTATTACACAAAATGAGTTGGTGAGTATTTTTAAAACGTATGAAATGAATTTTTTCCAAAGAGATAATGAGAAATCTGAAAAGAAAATTTCTGTTTTCAAAGGAGAGACATCTTCGAGTCTTGATAAACAACCATTTTATTCTTGAAATAAATTCGATGAAGATGTTGTTGATGATTGTGCCGATAATGCCGATAACATTGCTTTCTTAACTAAGCGCTTTAATGTGTTTTTGAAAAAGAGAGCAAATAGACTTAGAAATAATTTGCAAATTAAGAATCAAGATAGAGATCGATCGAGGTTCACGCCAATTGCCCGATAAAAATAGGAATGTTAATCAACCTAGGCAATTTGATAGAGGTAACAAAATCAAATATGATCCAGGATATAGGAAAAATATTAAATTTGATGCATGTTATGGTTTTGGTCATTATGCTAATGAATGTGCAAACACTCTTTTGAAAAAAGGGTAAATTTCAATGCTACCTTAAGTGATGAGTCCGATTGTGAAGATGATTGATAAAAATGAAGAATATGTTTTTTCGCAAGAATTTTATATGATGATACTTTTGATGATTTACTTGGATGATTCGATGTCGAGTCAAATGTGCCAACATTTGAGGAAACATTGGAAGTTCAGAAGTTAATTGTTTCTCATGCTCTTGTGTAGATAAAGCGAGATACTTCTAACAATGTTTGCAAAGATTGTAAGTCCAGCTTATCTAAAGCTTGAAAAGGAGTTGGAATCCACTCAGAAAGTCTTGAAGGACATGACTATTGAAGAGTCATATCAAAAGGATTTGGTGATAAAGCTTGAGGTCATATTGACAAGGAAAGATCTGGAGATATGCAACCTTAAAGAGCGGCTTAAGGGCACAACACTGAATTTCAAATGATATTCAGAAAGTTCAAGAAAACTTGATGATGCATTAACAATTGAAAGTACAAGTAGACATGGTCTTGGTTATAATGGTAATATTACTCAGTTTTAAATAATAATAAACCGGTTGTGTTTACAAAACCTTGTTGAACACGAAAAATTGAAAATGATTACGAAAAGAAGGATGTTTGTCATTATTGTTTTACCGAGGTCACAAACGACCAAACTGTCTAAAGATGAGACAGACAAGAAATTTGCTAAAATGTCTTTGAAAATGTTGCCACATTCTCGCTCAACATTCAAAACAGAGATGCAGTTCAAAAATCTTTTCAAAAATCTATTCAAAAAACTACTTGGGTGAAAAAGTCAAATTCTGTATGTAATGTTGTTTACACCTCTTTAAAGCATGTGTTCGGGACTATGGTACTTTGATAGTGGGTATTCTAGGCACATGACCGGTGAGGAAAGTTATCTCACCGATTATAAGGCTTACGATGGTGAAAATGTTACATATGGAGGAGGTTCAAAAGGTAAAATCATCAAGGAAACGAATTATCTCCTTGAATAGGTACGTTAAATGTTCCTAGTTTTCCAAACATAACAAAAGTCTTACATGTTAAAGGTTTACTTGCAAACTTGATTAGTATTAGTCAATTATGTGATGATGACTTGCATGTAAAGTTTGATAAAAGTTTATGCTATGTGTTAAGTAATGATGATAATTGTCTTATGGTTGGTAATAGATCTCGTTGATAATTGTTATTTAATTGATTCAAATCAAGCATGCTTTAATGTTCAAACCGATGAAAGTATACTTTGGCATCAAAAACTTGGACATGCTCATTATAGGAATATTGTCAAATTATTGAAATTTGATGTTGTTAAAGGTTTACCTAAGTTACAAATACGAAGGTCAAATGTGTGTGGATCCCGCCAAAGTGGTAAACAAGTCAAAATGTCATATGAAATATTGACACATTGTACTACGACACATTGCTTTGAACTTTTACATATAGATTTAATGGGACCAATGGAGTGAAAGCATTGGTGGTAAGAGATATTCTTTTGTCATAGTAGATGATTATTCAAGGTTTACATGGATTGAATTTCTTAAGGAGAAATCAGATGCTTTTGGTGTTTTCAAAATTCTCTATAAACGGTTTTAAAATGTTTATAACACTAAGGTAAAGAGAATATGGTCTGATCATGGTAGGGAGTTTGAGAACAGCTTATTCACTAATTTTTGTGAAGACAAAGGCATAATTCAAGAATTTTCTTCTCCCAAAACAGCTCAACAAAATGGTGTAGCCGAAAGGAAAAATAAAACTCTACA
Source organism: Paraleonurus japonicus (assembly GCA_030762865.1). Lineage (NCBI taxonomy): Eukaryota > Viridiplantae > Streptophyta > Magnoliopsida > Lamiales > Lamiaceae > Paraleonurus > Paraleonurus japonicus. The sequence continues at coordinate 17,315,036 of CM061052.1, read as the reverse complement.
AGAGATGGCTAGAGTAATGTTTTTATCCAAAAACTTTCTAAAAGATTTTGGGCTGAAGCTTTGAATACCGCTTTTGTCATATATCAAATAGAGTTTACTTGAGACCTAATTCTACTAAAACACCTTATGAGTTTTTGAATACCAAAAAGCCTAATATGAAATCTTGTCATGTCTTTGGATGTGTTTACTACATTCGAATGATAGAGACCAGCTACACAAATTTGATTCAAAAAGGGATAAGGGTTTCTTTCTTGGTTATGCTAGAAACAGTAGAGCTTTTAGGATTTATAATCTTAGGACTGATATTGTTCAAGAGTCTATGAATGTTGTTTTTGATGATAATGCAAGTCTTGCGAGATAATACCATTGAAGAAGATGTGGTGATCTTATTGAGCAGATGCAAGGTTACGATATTTACGAATCGATTGAGAATGTTGCTACAAAGTACCCACATCTGAAGCAACATCACCTCAATATCCGTAAATTAATGTAACTATGTCTTATCTTGCTACATACCATCTTCCAGAATTCTCAAAAATCATCCACAACAACGAGATCATAGGTAAACCACAATTAGGTGTTCAAACAAGGAGAAAATTGAGTTTTGATGCAAGGCATGTGGTAAGATCTATCTCGTATGACATCTATGTGCAACAAGGTGAACTTTGAATGTTTTCATTCTCTCAATGAACTTAAAAATGTTGATGAAGCAATGAAAGATGAAAAGTGGATAAATGCAATGCATGAGGAGTTAAATGAATGATGTTTGGATGCTTGTACCTATGCACGATAATGTGAATGTAATTGGTATCAAATGGATCTTCAAAAACAAAACCGATGAATCTGGTAATGTTGTAAGAAACAAAGCTAGATTAGTTGCTCAAGGCTATACACAAGTAGAAGGAATTGATTTTGATGAGACATTTGCTCCTATTGCTAGAATTGAATCTATAAGACTGTTACTTGCTATTGCATGTTACATTGATATAAAAGCGCATCAAATGGATGTCAAGGCTGCATTTCTAAATGGAATTCTTATGGAAGAAGCATATGTAGAACAACCCAAGGGGTTTGAGAATCATGAATTTCTGATCATGTTTATAAACTTAAGAAAGCTTTATATTGTTTGATGCAAGCACCTAGGGCATGGTATGGTAGATTAATTGAATTTCTTGTTGAATTCGGTTTCTATAGAGGTGAAGCTGATAGGACTTTGTTTATAAAATATTCTGAAAATGATATTATGATTGTTCAAATATATGTTGATGACATTGTATTTGGTTCTACATGTGAGAAAATGCTTGAATTATTTGTGCATGAAATGACCTCTACCTTTGAAATGTCGATGGTTGGAGACTTGAATTACTTTTAGGTCTACAAATTAAACAATGAAAGGATAGTATTTTCTTTTGTCAAAGTAAATATGCCAAAAATCTTGTAAAGAGGTTTGGTTTAGACAATGCTAAACACATGAAGACTCCTATGGGATTGACACAAAAATTGTGTAAAGACAGTGTTGGCACAAATGTTGACCCAACATTGTATAGGTCGATGATTGGTAGTCTTACGTATCGACTTCTAGTAGGCCGGACATCATGTTTATTGTTTGTTTATGTGCTCGTTATCAAGCTAATCCTAAAGAATCACACATGAATTCAGTTAAGAGGATCATTAGATATGTGGCAGGCACATGTGATTATGGAATATGGTATAGCAAAGACACTAATTGTTCTTTGATTGGCTATAGTGATGCGATTAGGTAGGTGATAGTGATGACAGAAAGAGTACAAGTGGAGGATGTTTCTACATGAGTAACAATCTTGTTTCATGGCATAGCGAAAACAAAATTGTGTTTCCTTATCTACGGCTGAATCCGAATACATAGCCACGAGAAATTGTTGTACTCAGCTTCTATGGATTAAGAAGATGTTCGATGATTACGGTTCGGAGAGCAATACTCTTATTGTTTATTGTGACAATACAAGTGCAATTAATATATCTAAGAACCCTGCAACATTCATTAACTATACATATAAGTATAAGACACCATTTCATTAGGGACCTTGTAGAAAAAGAAGTTGTAAAGTTGGAATACATTCCTCTTGAGAAGCAAATTGTCGACATTTTTTCTAAAGCCCTTGATAATGAGAGGTTTTCTTCTCTTAGAAAATCTCTAGGTTTATGCACTAATTAGACCTATTATTGTTGTGTGTTGTAACAAATGTGCCAACATACAAATGTGCCAACATTTGTGACAACACTAGAACAATTTATTTAAATTTTTCTAAGTATTGTAATATTTAGTGTTTTCGAACTCTCTTGTGTAAATAGTATTAGAACCTGTGATTAATATAATTTGTCTTGGACACACTTCTCTCAAATGCAATCTATTAAAACTCACAAATAGATGCTATGTCACTGAGTAACTATGGGGCATGGAGTTGACTACTACGATGTACTCTTTTCAAAAGGTGACTTGAATGCATCAATATATTCACAATCCACCGAGTAATTATGGGACACGGAGTGACAACTACGATGATTTCTTGGGAAAAATGGATCAATGTGAATAAGTGAGAAAAGCAAAATATAGTGCAACACGAATGAATTAATTTCATGTAAAAATAGTGTTGAGAAGTGTGTGTGCCGACATTCTCGTGAATAACATTCTGGTTCTCATATGTATATTTATATTAGATCAAGTAAAGTTTTGATGAGTTAAAAGATCAATCCAGATGAGCAGACAACTATGAAGAACAAATTTGAGATCAGTCTTGATACTAAGCCGATCGGACTAGGTCGAGGCCCGATTATGTCAGTGGAGATTAGGGATTGCAAGTCGTCGGAGATAAGCTCAAGTCTTGTCATCTGCAGGAGACAATTATGAAGAGCTCGAGGCGTGGTCAAGATAAGCTTAGTATAATAAGAAAAGCAAGTCTTCACCAAGTCATTTGCAGATGAGTTGGGTAAAATCACCGAGGAGCAAGCGGTTTTCAAGATTAAGTTTGTTAAAGCAATTTTCAGTTTTGTTAGAACCGACTAACAAACTAACTGTCTTATTAGACTTATAAATAGGTCTAGTTTTTATTTTGTTAGACACTTATGCAAATTTGATTTACACACTATTCACTACTCAGATTTCAATCACAATCAATTCACAAGTGTTTCAAGAGAGTTTTCAAAAAGTTCTAAGTGTTTATAGAACACTTTACTTGTAATCTTCAAAGTCCATTATTCACTATAATAGTTAGATTTTAGAGAAGGATTTAGGAGATTGAAGATTTGAAGATCTTTACAAATTGTAAATTTGTAAGTTGAAAGTAAGAAAGTAAGTAGTAAGCGAGTCCCTTCTTCAAGTTGAAGAAGGAGAGTGGATGTAGGATTATTCATAATCCGAACCACTATAAATCGTGTTCTTTATTGCTTTTGATTACTTGCTTATTTTCCGATTTTTCAATTAAAGATTAATTTGAGAATCAAAGTTAAAACCAACATATCGAGTTTGCTTTTGATCTTAATAAAGTTGAGATTAAAGTTGAATTTTCATTGTGTTACTTTGGTGCTTTAAATAAGTTTTAAAAAGATTTGTAAAAATCTGGAAAATCTATTCAAACCCCCTTCTAGATTTTTCCTAGAAGGCTGGTACAAGTTTTATCCAATCTGCTCAACTTATCGGGACCAACAAGTGGTATAAGAGCAGTGTTAAGTCAGTTCGATATTGATTTTAGGTCTTAACTAAAATTCTGAAATAATCTTGATTTTCTTCATCATTTTTATTATTACTAACTGTGCTACTAACAAGATTGTGGAGTGTTTTGTTTCTTTATCTCATCATGTCTTCAGCAAGAACAAGAAATCCAGAGTCTATCCGAATTTTCAATTGAGGAATATGACTATTGGAAATTCAGGATGGAAAATCATCTCAAGGCTATCCATGATAGGATGGAGGAGGTTCTTGAAGAAGGACCTATTAAATTTTATCATGGAGGCACTAGCAATGACACCGAATCAGTGAATCCAGTCGTGCAAGAGAAAAATAGCTCGTAATCGATAAGTTATGAGAGGAAAATCCACAACCTAGATCGGGTAGCCAGGTCGAAATCATTGAAACTACGAGTAAAGACTGGATTGAAAAGGTCAAAAGATGCAAATCAGCTAAAGAGATGTGGGCGGACACTTGCAAATGTTTGTGAAGGATCCGATCAAGTAAAAGAGAATAAGCTGCGATCTGTATTACATGCCTTTGATACCTTCAAGATGAAGGAAAATGAAACAGTGGATCAGCTAGATGTGAGATTGACAAATCTTCTCAACAAAGCGGCTGATCGAGAAAGAGCTATACAAAAAGGAGATCAATAATAAGATATTGAGATCTTTAACCAAGAGATGGAGAGAAAAGTCCAATATCCTTAAAGCAACTCAAAATTTATCTTCTATTACTCAACATACCTTATTTTCTCATCTTAAAGCTTTAGAGTATGACATTCAGATAGAAAAAGGAGATCAATAATAAGGAGATCAATAATAAGATATTGAGATCTTTAACCAAGAGATGGAGAGAAAAGTCCAATATCCTTAAAGCAACTCAAAATTTATCTTCTATTACTCAACATACCTTATTTTCTCATCTTAAAGCTTTAGAGTATGACATTCAGATAGAAGATGAGGAAGATGAGATGGAGTCAAGCACCTCATCCAAGTCTGTTGCTTTTGTCGGCAAAGAAGACAAGATGTCAACCGAATCTGTAGGAGTGACTTATCTTTGAAGGAGCAGATGACTCTGCTCACCAAAAGGTATGATGATTAAGAATGAAGTATAAACGTAATAAATTGAGGTTTGCAGGTAAGGATAGGTCTAGATCCAAGTCAAGAAGAAAAGAAGATGACTCAACAGATGATGACAAGAATAGGAGCCGGACAAGGAGATTCAGATCCTGTTAAAAGAAATCCTTTCAGCCCTAAATTAGATAGGAGTGACATTTTCTATACTTGCAACAAGCCAGGACACTTTAGCTATGATTGTCCTCGGTGACTCCTAAAGAAAGGGAAGAGAAAAGGAAAGAGAGACAGGAGATTTGCGAGATCAAAGGGCTCTTACAGTGAAGAAAAGGAATCAAGAAAATCATCATCATCATCATCATCCTCATCCGATTTCGGATCGACGATGAAGTTTTTCTCATGGCTAAAGAGGTAGTCTATTATTCATCTTCCGATAATGATTCATGTAAATCTGTCTCGAAAATGATCAAAGCTGTTATTCATGAATTATTGAGAGACTTAAAGAAATCTCTGGCTGCTTATAAACAGCTAGAGACAGAGAATTTGACTTTAAAGGATCAAATTCAAATTCTAATTAAAGGAAAGCAGGTGATGAACTACCCAGAAACCGAGGAAACATTCAAGGGGGAATATTTTCCCAGTGCCGAGGCTAGTACATCGGCCGGCTTACTGAAAGATTAGAAAGTGAATTGAAATCTTTAAAAGACAAATTGAAACAATCATGTCTTTGAAAATGAATTAATTAAGAAAGACAATGAGAAGCTAGTCTTCAAAATTAGTCAACTTAATAATTCACAATCAGCAATAGATCACATCTTTAATACATCTCAAAAATCCCATGACAAAACAGGTCTTGGTTATGAGAAATAGTAAATCGGATGTTCGAAACCTAGGAAATTTGTAAAAGCATCCGATCACTCAAAAGAGGTTAGAATTGGTCCTTGGAAACCAATTAGTCAAATAAGGACTTCATCTCCCAGCTTGAAAACAAAAATTCAGGTGAGGACTCCTTATAAGACTAAGGGGGTGTTTGCTTCATGGGATAGCCTTGATTGATTGCTTAATCCTAAGTAATATTGTGTTTGCTTGGAGGGACTCTTGCCCAAGATTAAAATTGAGTCCGGGATCAAAAGTAGCTTAATCCCATGCTCTTGGGACAAACTAATCCGGCCGGGGAGTTTGGATTACCTTGTCCCAAGCTGAAAATTACTACATTATCCTTATATTTTCTATTCTTGTTTTAATTGTTGAGGCGCTTATGTCATTTAAATATCAATCCCACCTAATCCATCAATCCAAATACAAAAGTATATTTATCATTAGAAAATAAAAAAATAACAATCCTACAATCCAAACATATATTTATTTCAAATATATTAATCCCAACAATACAATCCAACTTAATCTATCTCATCTAATCAATCATGTCTCGTGAAGTAAACGACCCTAAGAGAACTCCAAGAATCAAAATAAGAAGAAATTCTTATTACAGTCCTTTTGATGGGAGGAGCAGATGTTATCCCATTTTTCCTAAGTCCAGGGGAAAATTACTAAATCTGAATACAACAAGTTATCACTTAAAAATGATATAATTGTAGACAGATTTGGTAGAGATATCAAGTTCTGATTTATTATTTAGAAATGAGATTTTTGTCTGGTTACCTAAAGTGATGCTTGACCTTCAAGGACCCAAGATCACTAGGGTACCTTATAACTAATTTGTTTTTCGGGATTCACGGGGATCATCACACAAGGAAGAGATCTTAGCTTCTATATGGTACATTGACGGTGGTTGTTCACAACACATGACTTATAAGAAGAGGCTACTATCAAATTTCCTGAACATTGATGGTCCAAGAGTATTATTTGGAGAAAACAATTGTGAGACTAAAGGAGTAGGTACTGCGATTATCAAGGATATTCAGGTATCGAGGTATATTTTGTTGAAGGTTTGAAACATAATCGCTATCTGTTTTCCAACTTTGTCATAACGGTTTTCTTGTCAAATTTTCTAAGGATAAATGTGATATCTTAGATAGTTCCTCGAGATAAGGTACTTTTAGCGGCTTGGACACGGTAATGTCTATGTGGCCAACTTTAATAGTTGTCCTAAAGATACTTGTCTAATAGCTAAGGGTGGAGATGACCTCGGCTATGGCACAAGAGGCTTAGTCATCCGAATTTCAAGACCCTTAGTAAGCTGGCTAAAAAGAACCTTGTTAAGGGATTACCCGAGAAACTTTTATCTACCGATCTTAAATGTGATGCTTGTCAAAAAGGTAAACAACCTAGACACTCATTTAAGAGTATAAACGCCTCATCATCCGAAAGAGTTTTACAACTACTTTATCTTGATCTGTTTGGACCAGTTTCTCCTCTCGATTTCGGTGGAAGGAAATATACTCTTGTTGTAGTAGATGATTTTTCTAGATACACTTGGGTTATATTTCTTTTCAAGAAAAATGAGACTATTAACAAGATCCCCGATCTATTCACATGATTCAAAATGAAAAGGGTGTTAATATTATTAAAATAAGAAGTGATAAGGGCACATAATTTTTGAATTCTTGTTTATCTAACTTTTTCAATGAGTGTGGAATTATTCATGAGACTTCATCAGCAAGAACTCCTCAACAAAATGGAGTGGTTGAAAGAAGGAATAGAACCTTGAAAGAGGCAGCCAGAGCATGTTAGCCGAGTATGAAACCCCTCACGAGGTTCTAGGTGAAGCCATCAACACTGACTTGTTATACTCGGAATAGGTGCTTGGTTGTTAAAGACAAGGGTTGGACTCCATATGAGATTTGGAAGGGTAAGATTCCAAGAATCTCATATTTCAGAGCTTTTGGTTGTAAATGTTTCATCCATAACAATGGAAAATCTAAGTTAAGAACTTTTGATGCTAAGGCGGTGATGGAATATTCTTGGGATATTCCAACACTTCCAAGGCATTTAGAGTTTTCAACAAGACAACCCTTTGTGTGGAGAAAACTCCTCATGTGGTCTTTGATGAGTTGTATTCTTTCTCGAGATAAAGTGAATCAAATTTCTAATAGTCTAGATAAGATTGAACTAACCAAGACAAAACATAGAACTGTCTATCTACCTAGTCTTGATTCGGACTCAGATGAAGAAGAATCCCCATCTCGATAATCAGAAGACAACTTCTGGTCGACTTCATCCGAGGAGACACCCTTGACATCGGTGATCGGCGGGGTCACCGATGAAGGGGGAACGTCGGCTCGTAGAGAGTCAGAGAAGTTGCCTACCGAGTCTCAAGATGAGGATCCTTCTACTCATATAGGCAAAAGGATGAGAAGCTATCATCCATCCGATCGATTATTGGAGACCCATCTAGTAGTGTGCAGACACGAATGATGCTGGACTGCTGAAAGTCCTGCTCACAGTTATGTGTCACTTCTTGAACCCAAGTCTATTGAGGAAGCTCTATCTCGATCCAAACTGGATAACAGCCATGCGGGAGGAACTACATCGGTTTGAAAGGCAAAATGTTTGGGAATTAGGGAAAGACCCTTACATAGAAAGATTATAGGCACCAAATGGGTGTTTAAAAACAAAGCAGATGAGAACAACATTATTATTCGTAATAAGGCAAGATTGGTAGCTCAAGGTTACTCACGGCCGAGGGGATAGACTATGATGAAACCTATGCTCCGATTGCGAGATTAGAAGCAATAAAGAAATTTCATTCTTGTCATTTCTGCATATAAATCTTTCAAAGTCTTTCAAATGGATGTTAAGTCTGCTTTCCTTAATGGTGTGTTACTTGAGGAAGTCTATGTGGAGCAGCCTCTGGGTTTAAGATCAATAACAAGGTCTATAAACTCAATAAGGCCCTATATGGACTGAAACAAACTCCCGTGGCTTGGTATGATACATTATCGATTTCTTGATATCAAATGGATTTTCAAATGGTAAGATAGATAGGACTTTGTTTAGAAAGGAAGTAGATGACATAATCTTTGGTTCACCTAATTTGAAATTATGTGAAGAGTTTAGTATTCTCATGAAAAACAGGTTTGAAATGTCAATGATGGGTGAATTAACATATTTTCTAGGCTTACAGATTAAACAGATGAGTAAGGGTATTTTTATACATCACTAAATATGCCAAAGATCTAATTGAGAAATTTGGGATGATTACTAGTAGAGAAGTTAAAATACCTATGACAACTAACTTCTCTATGGATTCAGGATGAGCAAGGGATACCCAGATGCAACGGATTATCGTGGACTGATTGGATCTCTTCTCTATCTTACTGCAAGTAGGCCGAGACATAGCCTTTGCGGTTGGGGTATGTGCAAGGTTCCAATCTAATCCCAAGAAAACTCATCTGGAGTCTGCTAAGAAAATCCTTAAATATCTTAAAGGAACTTTGCAAGTAGGGTTATGGTACCCGGTGATGACAACTTTGAGCTAACAGGTTATTCAGACTCGAGACTTTGGGGGATGTAAGATTGATAGGAAATCCACTTCAGGAACTTGTCAATTCTTAGGCAACAAATTAATTTCTTGGTTATCTAAGAAGCAGACATCCGTTGCTACCTCCACAACCGAGGCCGAATACATGGCATTGGAAGTTGTTGCTCTCAACTCCTCTGGATTAGTCATCGACTTAGAGATTATAACATTCAAACATCATCTGTTCCTATTTACTTGTGATAGTAATAGTGCAATAGCTATGACTTACAATCTCGTTACGCATTCTAGATGTAAGCATATAGACATTAGACCTCATTTCATTAGAGATCATGTGGAGAAAAATGACATTAGGATTGAGAAGATAGCCACTGAATCACAAAGAGCAGATATTCTTACAAAACCATTAAATGAGTCTAGATTTAAAGATTTGTGCTTAGAATTAGGATTACTTGATGCATCATTGGCTGATTTTTAATTCAAATTGCTTGCATCTGTTAAATGTATTCCTTATTTGTTTTTTTCTTTAAATCAATGTCTAGAAAGAATTGTCATACTAGATATGAGTCAAAGGACAATCGGGTAGTGATATCATTGATTTCCTTCTTAGGAATCAAGAATCAAGGATTAGTCATATTGACCTTATCCGACTTGATGATTTCTTATCGACATTCGGTAAATCAGACTAGGGCACAATAGTCACTGCTTTTTAGAAAACAGATAACTATCTCGCACCCTATCCGATCTACCTCGGCCTACTAATGAGTTTTTGATAAGTTTGCTTGCATTCCGGTGAACTGCAGAGCCGGTGGTTGAGACCGGAGTTGAAGCTATACCAGCCGAGGATCCACTGTGGTGGAAGTGACAGTGAGGAGGCAACAGTGCAGTAAGATCTCCAAGGAGAAGGTCGAGGAGAAGGCTTGTCAAAGCCTGCGAAAAGAAGCCATCGCCAGAGTCATCTCGAAGTCATACTGCACCAACCATCGATGAAGATTCGATGAGGATAATCAGTTTATCCTTGAGAGGAGGCCCCACAGGACATCACAAACATCCGAATCTTCAGGAAGCTCAGGCCGTCGATGGAAGCCTCAACCCTACTTTCGAGAAGAAGTTCCATCCTAGAGATTGCAGTGAGGTTGCTCAATTGGAGGTTCTTTCTTCACCAGCCAAGGAAGCTGCACTCTCTCCTATTCAAGAGGAAGGTACCAACTCTTCTCTCTGTTTATCTCAATCTTCACACGGCAATGAAGAGGTGTGCCCGGCTGGCACCTCGAGCCTCTACAATGGCCCACGATTGCCCCAAATCACCGGTCAACTCCCACACCCAAATACAAACTGAATCCACCACAACTCCATCTCAAAACCATCCTTTCTTCCACCCAACCTCGAAACCATCCCCACTCCCACCATCATCCCACAAACCGAACAACCAACCTCATCTACCATATCCTTACGAAACTCAACCTTCCACCTCTCCACAAACACAAACCACACCTCCAAGAAATTGAGATTCTTTCCTACTCTTTCTGGAAGACATCCAGATGAGCTCACCCGATCCCTCTTCCTCAAAAAATCTGAACCCCATACTCCCACTTCCTCCTCATCCGAATCCTCTTCGAGGATGACGATGATGACCTTAGCCCCACTTCAGCCATCTCTTCCATCGTAGCTCAAATGGAGAAGAAGATAAAACAAATATTTGCGAAAAAGATGAAGAAGAAGACAAGGAAGATGGTGAAGGCGATCAAACGATGATTTCCAACATGAGGGAAGTAGAGGTAAATCTAATTCAAAAGATTACTTCTATTACTAACTCTGTTCTTGCCGAGAAGGTGAAAGCCTTGGAGGAGGAGGTACAAGAGTTGAAGAATCAAGTCACAGAGACTACAATGCAATTGTAGTAGACTCGTGGCTATGGATAAATCGAGACTTAGAGTCAAATGCAAAGATCTTGAGACAAAGCCGACTACCCTAGCCGATGAAGTCAAAAAGGGGGAACAGGAGGTGAAAGAAAGAGAGCAGACCCTCACATTGTTGTGAACGAAACCAGAAAAGAAGTTGGCACTAAGGCGATCTGGTGAGTGGAGGCAGCCGGGAAGAAGCTCGAATTAAATCGATGAGCTGGCTGCACTACAGCTGAGGGTCAGCCAATTGGAGGAAGCACCGAGGGAAGACGAGGCGAGAAGGAAGAAAGAAGAGGAGGATAGGTCTGCCTTGGTGCTTGCAAAAATAAAAGAGTCGGAAAAAACAGCAGCTAAGGTAAAAGGAAAAGGCAAAGGGAAGCTTATTGAAGAGCCGGCTCCGGTTAAAGTACCGAGTCCCAAGCCCACCCCGATCGAAAAAAGGAAAAGGGAGCTCGACTACTCAAATCTTCTGAAGAACAGATTAGCAGGATAAGGAAAGAAGCGAGGCTTGGTATGGAGAAAGGAGAGAAAGCGTCGAAGAAGAAGAATAAGGGGCTAGAGATGAGGTGGAGCAAAGAAGTCGAGAAAATGGGAAATGAAAGGGGCGAGAAGAAGCCGAATTCAGATCATATCATCGGACACTCAATCCTCCGAAGGTCGTCGCTGGAAGATTGTTTAAAGAGTATAAAGAAAAGAATCTAGACGCGAGATGGATGTATCATTGGTACATCTTGAAGGGGTCTGATTCTGCGGCTCGAGGCGAGGACCTTAGGTGGCATGAGTGGATTGAGAAAGAAGATGCGAGATCTATACCATCGGTGATTGTCGAATCGACAAGTTCTTCAATCTTGTCTGTGTGCCCCAGCCTATGAAACAGGCAGACTCCAAAACTAACCACGATGGCTCTATAGACATGAAGCTGGATCAAAGGCATCTTTGCCAAGGCGAGTAAAGTTAGGACCGAAGGGTGAAGAAGAAGCTGAAGAAGCTAAGGAAAAGGGTCTTCACTGGTTGGCCATTCCGAAGCTTATCAATGGGGAGTCCGATCAAAGGATCATTTTCTTTTCTTTATCTTCTTACTTTTACGATCTTTTTGTATGATGTAAATTTGATGTGAATAAACATATGGTTGGTGATGAGTTTTACTTGTCTTATTTCTTAAAGTTTTTTTCTTTAAGAAATCTTAATTTTTTTAAAAAAATCATCTCGAGAAATTTATCATCTTAGACTTAAAATTTTCAAAATTTTTCTAAGTCTAAAATTTTTTAAGTCCTAAGACTTAAGAGTTTTTATTTTGAAAAAGTCTAAAAGACTTAAAAAAATTTTTTAATTAAGTGCTTTATGTTGGATGAATCTGTTTAAAGTGAAAATGTGTTACGATATACCTATCTCGATAAATCTTGATTAACTCTAAACTAACTTCAGCTGTGAGTGTGTCTCTTTCTTGTAGGTTTTAACTTCATCAAAAAGGGGGAATTGTTAGATCAAGTAAAGTTTTGATGAGTTAAAAGATCAATCCAGATGAGCGGAGACAACTATGAAGAACAAGCGAGATCAGTGCCGATACTAAGTGATCGAGACTAAGTCGGGACTGATTATGTCAGTGGAGATTAGGGATTGCAAGTCGTCCCTGGAGATAAGCTCAAGTCTAGTCATCTGCGAGGAGACAATTATGAAGAGCTCGAGACGAGGTCAAGACAAGCCGAGTAGAATAAGAAAAGCAAGTCTTCACCAAGTCACCTGCAGATGAGTTGGGTAAAATCACCGAGGAGCAATCGGTTTTCAAGATTAAGTTTGTTAAAGCGGTTTTCGGTTTGTTAGAACCGACTAACAAACTAACTTGTCTTATTAGACTTATAAATAGGTCTAGTTTTTATTTTGTTAGACACTTATGCAAATTTGATTTACACACTATTCACTTACTCGCATTTCAATCACAATCAATTCACAAGTGTTTCAAGAGAGTTTTCAAAAAGTTCTAAGTGTTTATAGAACACTTTACTTGTAATCTTCAAAGTCCATTATTCACTGTAATAGTTAGATTTTAGAGAAGGATTTAGGAGATTGAAGATTTGAAGATCTTTACAAATTGTAAGCCGTAAGTTGAAAGTAAGAATGTAAGTAGTAAGCGAGTCCCTTCTTCAAGTTGAAGAAGGAGAGTGGATGTAGGATTATTCATAATTCGAACCACTATAACCGTGTTCTTTATTGCTTTTGATTACTTGCTTATTTTCCAGCTTTTCAATTAAAGATTAATTTCAGAATCAAAGTTAAAACCAACATATCGGTTTGCTTTTGATCTTAATAAAGTTGAGATTAAAGTTGAATACATTGTGTTACTTTGGTACTTTGAATAAGTTTTAAAAAGATTTGTAAAAATCTGGAAAATCTATTCAACCCCCTTCTAGATTTTTCCTAGAAGGCTAGTACAAGTTTTATCCAATCTGCTCAACTTATCGGGACCAACAATTTACCTCTATGAGTTTGAAAATTTCCGGATATTATTTTATAGAGATTTATTTAATTTAAATTATTCCCAGCAATATTATGTAGTCTAATTTATTTTATTGTGCAGTTATTTTATCTAGATTAAGCGGTTTTTAGCATGTTTTGAAATAAACTTTCACATATTCGGTAATGCCCTATTTCTTAGGGATGTGATTAAATTCTATTCGATTACACCAATGTGATCACAACTTCTACGATCTTTCTCTTCCTTATTTAAGGTCCTTAATGCTCGGTGTGTTCTACACATTATATCATAGTTTCGAATTAAGCACAAGTGTTTAAAGGTATTATTAATTATGCTTTTAGTATTATTTCTCCATCAGCCTATTAATATTCAAATTGATTATTTAATTAATATAATTTGAAAAGTGTCTACAAAGTTATTAATTGACATGGCTGATCGAAAGAGCTCTTCACCTTCACAACCTAAACACTCAACCTCTCCTGCTACATCTTCTTCTTCACGAAACCTTCGACTACTAGCAACAATGGCCGCAGAAAATGTGTCCGGCGGTGTTGGTGCACGATCCCGACATTACCCACATCAATTAGGGTTGGGACGATGGATGTGCCATTATCGCCAACCCACACCGAGAATCCCATTGAGCAACCCTCTAAAACTCCGATTTTGGGCGAAACGCCACAAAATCATGATGGCGGCGAAGCTAGCGAAGCCCCGTTCTCGAAACTTACCCTATGACCATCGAGCTCACGGAAGGAGTATTATCCGATCAGATTGTCTACGCTTTCAGGAACTTGACGGCAGGCATAATCTATCCCGTGGTCAAGGTCGGCGACGTGGAGGTGGACTTCCAATAGTACAAACACCTCGTGTTTACACCACCTTAGTCACCACGAGATGCTCCAATGGAAGACCCGTCCATAGACTCGGCCCGACCTTTGGTGAGCTTACTACTCGCTTCCAAGTTGTTCGTCAAAAAGCGTCAAGCTCCGGAGGACGTGGTGAAACATCATTCTTACCGAACAATGGGCGAAGGGTTGACTACTCGGAGAAAGGAAAGAAACAGAAACACGATGATGGTGTTGCTTTGAAACCAATTCAAGTGTTCGACTCGACTCTTACGAAGAAGAAATGAGAGAAGCAAGCCGAGAAAAGGAAACCAGCGGTCTAGCCTCTGTTAGGTGCTCGGCCCAGGGAGTGCGAGGATTACGAAATGAATCAAATATTGGCGGAAATGGCTGCTCGTTTGGAAAGGAGGAGCAAGAAGCAAAATAAACCGCAGGATGTGCCGAAGGATGTTGGCACACCAATGGAAACATCATCCTCTCGAGTCCGAGTCCTCTTCATGAGAAAATAGTAAGGTGAAATCGATGAGGTACATACCGATTCCTCTCTCGCATATGTCCTCTTCTCGATTCTCGATGATAGTTATCATGGTGTTGATAGTGATAAATTTAGGACTTTGAGAACTAGGTTGATAGTTAGGGAAAGAATAATTAAGATGGATAATTTTGTCTCTATGAATCGATTGGATATTTAAGCGATAGATCCTTAATGCATTCACTTCAATTTGCTACACCTTACTTAGTTGATTGGATATATGAGTTTTATGCTAATCTGAAAGTAAGAGTTTACAAGTAAATTCTAAACACTATGGGAAAGTGAAATTTAGGGGCAAGGTCATAGAGGTGACACCACTATAATTAATTCTTTCTTGAAAACTAGAGATGATGAGGATCCACAAGTGAAAAATTTGGATGAAGTAATAAGTGTAATTAATGGGGAAGGATTCTTGTGTGGAGATATAGGATGAATTCCTCGGTTTTGACAAGCCTTTACGGTGTTCTTCACAAATTAATTGTTTTCAATTAGTGCCTTCATCAAGCACAACCACCTTAACCTCCGAGCAAGCGAGTCTAATGTACAAGATTGGCTATCTTAGGAAGTTTAATCTTGGGAAAACTATCTTTGACAATATGATGACGTACTCGGGGAGAGTATCAAGCAAAGGGTTGTTGCCATATCCTAGCCTAATTCATATGTTGATTTTGGCTCAAGGATTTCATAGAGAAAATAATGAGATTATTAGCTCATTTGCACTAAGTCTGGGAAAATCTCATGTTTTGAGAATTGGTCTAAGGGTCATTGATCTTCCAATCGAGAGATTCGAATACACAACCCGAGGCTACTCTGAACAGCCACGAAGTGCCACTAAATGTTGGCACACACGCTGCCAATATTCCGCAACTCCAACCTCATTTCATTCAAGATCAGATTGCAATGGCGGATAATTCAATTTCTAACTTGAAATGTTTGTTAAACAATCTTGAAATGCAGAAACGGATGCAGGAGAAGCTGCTTTCCAGCATCACGGGGAGTAGGACATGATGTTGCTGCAAATGTTGTTGCTGAACACTCTGCTGCTGGAGAAGGCTGGTGGTACGAATGTTGATCTTTGGAGGAAATGGAGGACATGATGCCGATATCTCTGGAGCTGGGACAAGTGCGGCTCCCGAATCTGAGTTGGGAGCAGATGCCCCGAGAATGTGCCAAATGATGTGCCCACAATTCCAACCAACAATGATGATGGACCTAGCGGTTCGAACATAGACATTGATGCTTTGAGAAGATAGATGCGATTGATTGGGATGATGAAGACCTAAGTGTGTTGTATGACGACTTAGGTGATTAGTGGCAATTGATGATCCGAGCGAGGGGAGCTTTCAAGAATGGAGAAGCTTGAAGAAAGGGGAGTTTGTGCAGACTAATGAAGATGTAGATGTTAAACTAAACAGCCCAATCCTCTCACGATTTTCAGTTATAAGCTTTGTCTAATTCTTATAAAGACTCAATTTATTTCTGTTTTATTTCTTGTCTATTCAAACTCTTGTTATAAACTTATAGTAGTATAGGTATTTACTTTGATATGTCATGCTCTGATGTTTTTAAACTTTTAAATATTAGTTTTTCTTTATGTTCAATTTGTGTTGCTCGATTTATTTTTATATTTCAGTTATGTTCTTTGTTTATGTTCTCATAGTTTTTGTTTTAGGCTCGATTTATTTACATTTTATGTTAGTTTCTATGTTATTGTTTTATGTTTGCTCTGATTTTGTTTTAGTTATGTGTTAAGTCTATGTTATGTTCGTAATATATGTCTTAGTGAAGTTATATATATATATATATTGTTTTATATTTCTCGTTCGTTTTCGGCTAAGTAAAAGATGTCATTAACTTGATATTGATTTACTTATCTCTATTGTGTACACATTCTGTTCATTGGTACAACATCAAGTGTGTTCGGTAGAAAGGCCGAATTGGGGGAGATTGTTGTTGTTAGTGACAAGTGTTACTCGAGAATGTGCTAACATTCTGGTCACAACATCGAATTCGTCCTTCCACTTCCACTAACCCTTAACCCATGAAATGTCTTGTTCAATGTCTTATTTTTACAGTTTGAAGACTTATAGCAGTTTCCTTAAGTCATGCGGTTGAAAAGGCAAGAGTGAGGAGTTGAAAAGAACATGGGGAAGTTACAAAGAAGTTACCTATTTTCAAGGGAGATGTGGAAGTTATCTTCAAGCACTAAGAGTCTGAATATCTATATATACACTGTTATGAAGATTAAAACTTGAAGTTGAGGGAAACATAATCTAGCATAGTCTATTGGCATAGATTATAGAATTTATTGTATGTTTCATACTCGATACTTCCGTTGGTAAATGTTCCAACATTTCACTCAACATTGAGTAATTATTTGTATTAATGATAGGTTAGATTGATCAACATCTAGTCACTATATACGTAGATCCATTCACGGTGTGGCTTATGTTTTCACCGATTGTATCACTTAACAATTACTAGTGATATTTCACCGATTGACAGTATAGACTTATTCATAGTCTATATAAAATTTTGATATCCATCTTGCAAAGTGTTTAAGACTTCCGTTGTGTATTTACGATCATTTATTTTCGTCTCTGTGTTGTCTTTCGAATGTGCCAATATTCGTGACAACATTATGCAAAAACACTCACGCACACCTTCAATAAAGGTTCATAATTAGACAAGAAATTAATTTGTCCAGTCATGTGGCTTGAGCATCCACTATCAAAGTACCATAAACCAGAATACATGCTTTCAATGAAGTATACACAACATTATAGGAGATCTTAGTATTTACGGACTTTTGTGACTTCGATGTGGTGATACTAAAGGTAACATTTTTTTAGCCATCAAATCATTTTTCAACTTAATACGGTGAGGACGAATATGACCTTTACCAGAACAATAATGGCACACATACTTCTTTTCGACTTTCTACCGGTATCACTTGTTTTAACAGAAGATTTAACCTTAGGTTGATATCCTGCCTTAACAAATTTTATTGGTTCTTCAATACTCATGAAGTTTTGTCATATTTATAACCTAGACCGGTGGTATCACTTTTACCAATCATTAAAGTTTCTTTTAACACATCAGCACTCTTGGAGTATTTCTTGAAACTTAAAGTTGAATCTTTCAATCCATCTTTGAGTTTAGAAATTCCCAAGTCTTTCCTAGTCAAGATTACTTCAAGTTTGGCTAATGAGTCTCTCAAATCTGAATTTTCTAAAGTTAAAGTTTTCAGAATTTCATTTTGAGATTCCCATTTCTCAAGTAATTTCCTACATTTTGAACCACAAGGTTTATTATGTTACTGATATTCTGAATTATTAACAAAACCATTAAAGCAGTCCAATGATGATTGACTGATTCATCTAATATTACATCGAATATTGGAACATCTATGTCAACATCGTAATCCCGATCATCATCTAAAGAATCATCATAGTCTATTCTACCAGAAAATGCAAATTCCTCATCTTTTTTATCTTCATTCTCCTCATCGATTCATCACTCAAGAGAGTAATAAAGTTGAATTTCTTTTTAAGCAAGGTATTAGCACATTCATTTGCATAATAACCATATCCAGAACATGCATTACATTGAGCAGACTTTCTATAATCGGGTCATAGTTGTCATACCTATTTTTGCTTCCACTTCCACTACTACTACCAAATTTTCTTGGTTGAATAGTTTTACCTTTCCTCTCGGTGTTTGTGGAGTATTGTTGATTTGAATCCTTGGTTGAATGTTGTTCCTTGTCACACTTGACTTCTTTTTCAAGAAAGCTTTAAATTGTCTTGTCAAGAAGGCAACGTGGTCTGGATTGTCAAGACATAGTTCGGCAATATCATCATCATCGACTCAAGTTCAGTCACAAATGATGTCTTTTCAAAGACTTGAGGATGAATCTCCTTTGGCGACAATCAACTTCTTTGAATCTGAGTCTCATCTCTCTGGGTTGAATTCATCTTATATGCCCGTAGTATGCTCACTAGCTCGAGTTTGGCTCAACGTATTTGTATTCTTAGCTTCTTCTATAGCACAAATTTTTGCATCAAAACGCTTAGGTACTGTACGTAAATTTTTGTGAACTAGCATAGTGTTTGAGATAAGATCTCCTAGTGATTGAGCTTCATTTGCAATCTCGGTGATCTTCTCATTGTAGGAAGAGATAGTTTCATCCTCCTTCATCCTCGATTCTCGAACTTTGTTCCTAGCATTCAAAGTCTGGATCTTCGAATACTTTATGATCCTTCACAATGATCTTGCAGCCTATCCCAAGCATCTTTTAAACTTACAGTTTAATATGAGTTTGAACATGGTCATATCAATTGCTACAAAGATTGCATTAAAGCTTGCGGTTGTGCTTTCATCATTCGTCCAATCCAACTCACGTTTGACAATGGTCTCTCCTTCAGCATCTTCATGAGTCCTAGGAGGCGTCCAACCTGCTAGCACACTTCTCCAAGCACATTCATCAATTGATCTTATGTACATTCGCATCCTCGGTTTCCAATAGGCATAGTTTGTTCCATCTAGAATGGGAGGCTTAAGTGATTGAGGCAGGTGGGTAATCCATTGCAAATATAACACACTAGACACAGGATCTAACTTAGTAACGTCAAGTTATGGCTCGTGCCAACCGAAAGTGTGTGTTTTACGAAATCAGAGATTGTTTGTCAATATTGTAACAATGAGAGTAACAACTTGTGATTATAATGGAAGACTTAGTCAAAATCTTTGCAAACCAGGATAAAATTTTTCATAGATTATTTTAAATAATAATCTATGAGGAAATGATTCACTATGATAATAATGAATACAAATCAAGTAGAGAACGATTCACAATTCGAATCTTCTCAATAAACCACTACAAGATCTAAACCAAATGTTTAAGATCAAAGCTAAGTTAATAAAATACACCGTCAAAGGTGACCTATCCGGATATGTTAAAGAACACCCTGTCTACTAACAATCTAAACAGAATCTATGTTACACGAAATGACACAACATTTGATGTAACGTAAATGGGAAATAATGGCCCTATCAATCTGGATGCACTTATCACACTCAACGATCGATACTCGATTACTTCTCATGCAAGGGTCTTATGATTTATGAATAATCAGCTCGTACTTCCTTATTCTCCATTCTTGAAGCTTGGTTATCTATTTATAGGTGTCGATCACAACCTTCAAGAGCATCGTAGATCCTTGTGAATAGATCTAGAAATCTCCAGCTCATTCCCTATTGTTCGGCTCGTGTATCTCGGTGGAAAACCACCTAGATAACTGCCTTTGTAACCGCTATTGACTTGTAACCGCTTGATCTAGAAAACTCCCTTTTATTTTTTATCCTTGTAGATCCTTACGGAGTATTGGAGCGATTCCAGATCGTCAACCTACGATCAATGACATCAAAGACAACACCGAAAAGTTAGGCTGTTAGAAGAAAGGGCAAACTCGGATGTCGCACCCGATGTTACAACATTGGTGGTAAAAAAATGTTTAACCGGTGACATCAACATGTAGGATTTATCCTCAAGTTAAATGTCATGGAAGTGGGCTTTATCTCTCCAATTTCTAATCGATTGAAAATGGACAACGACATGAGGTTGATACTTGCGCCCAAATCACACAATGTCTTCCTCTTTTCCTTGTTTCTCAACTCACACATAAGAGTGTAACTCCCGGGTTTTCTTCTTTTGAGGTAGCTTCCTTTGCAAAAGGGCACTACACTCTATTGATAAGCTCACCATCTCCACTTCATCAACTCTCATTCTCTTTGAAAACAAGTCCTTCAAGAATTTTGCATAGGTAGACATCTCTTCAAGTGCCTCCAACAAAGGCACATTAATAGTCACCTTCTTGAAAATCTCTAGGAACTTTGAGAATTTTTCATCAAACTTTTGCTTCATAAACCTTTGAGGAAATGGTGGAGGGACATAGGTTTTTGGTATCCCCAACCATCACACTCAACATTTGCTCCTTCTAGCTCCTTTTGTTCCTTCTCTTTCCTTAGGTCTCTTGCCTTCTTCCATTTTGGCACCCTTTCTTCACTCTTCTTTTCTTCTTTCTCTTCAATTTTTTCTTCCTTAGAATCAATTTGCTCCTTTAGAATGTCTTGAGCATCTATCATCACAAATTCATCTCCTTCTTTTACTTCCTCACCCCCATCATCTTTCTCCTCTTCCTCCATTGGCATTTGTGGCCCTTCATATTGTGTTTCACTTCTAAGTTGGATAGCCTTACAATGCTCCTTTGAATTGACCTCCGTTGTGGAAGGGAACTTTTCTCTTTGATTTCCTCCACTTGAGGATGCCACTTGCCCAATTTGAAATTCAAGATTCTTCACTTGATTGGACAAAGAACTCACAATATTTTTTATCTTCTCCATCTTTTTGATTTTGACTCCCCATGAAACTTGTGAGTAAGTCCTTAAGACTTGGCTTTCTGCATTGTTTGGTGCATGGGCACCCGAATCAAATTCCAGAGGTAGTGTAATGGCCGCTTTTTGGTTTGCATAGGAGAAATTCTCATGTTTCTTGAAGTTAGGATTGTATGGAGGGTTGTTGGCTTGGTAAGGAGGATGTGTAGGTTGGTTTTGATAGTGAGGTTGGGAAGAGTTTTGGTAACGGTTTTGGTAAGGGGCTTGGTTTTGAAATTGATTACCATGGAAATTTTGTTGGAAAGATGGTCTCCTCATGTAATTGGCCTCCTCCACTTGATCAACCATTTGTGGAGCTTCCATGCTACCCCCTCCCAATTCCGCTTCTCATACCTCCTTCGACTATCCCATCCACTTTCATAGTCAACGTTTGCACCACATCGGCTAGTACCTTCAATGTCGATTTTCTTCTACTTGGGCAATTTTGAAGTGACCTCCTCTTTCAATTGGCCAACTTGTCGTATTGCAAGCTATGTTCTCAATCAACTCCTTGGCTTCTCTTTCGAATTTGTCAAAAGAGATCCACCAGCACTTGAGTCTAAATTTCTCCGAGATGGAGGATCAAGCCTATAATAGAAGAAACTAACAATTTTCTCATCTACAAAGCCGTGTTGAGGGCATTTCTCAAGTAAGCTATTGAATCTTTCCCAAGCCTCGTGCATGTTCTCATCCTCCATTTGACGGAATTGAGCAATCAAAGTCTTGCATTGGAGGGTCATTGAAGGTGGAAAGAACTTCAATAAGATATTCTTGCTAAATGAATATCAAGAGTCCAAGCTATCTCGTGGAAGAGAGGCAATCCAATCTTTGACCCGATCTCTATGAGTAAATGTGAAGAGACGAGCTCCATTCATCTTCGGTCACTCCATTCATCTTGACCGTGTCGACATACTCAAGAAATTGAGATATGTTATGATTCGAGGTCTGATTGGAGTGAATTGATACATGTTTTTAGGGCTATTTTTAGTGCAAAAAGTGAGCTTAAGTGTTAGTTTTGTGCCTAAATGTGAAAAGTATCACTCTTTTGCCTAAAAAGTATTATTTGTGAGGTTTTGATGTATTTCGCCCGTTTTGCAGGTAAATCGGTGGAATTTTGCCAAACCGAGAGTACCGGATTCTTAGAATGAAAAGAGCGAACATACGGGGCCAGCGGGAGTCGGGCAGGAGCCCTTCTCGATAAAAATTCCCCGATCTCGAGTTCGAGTCGAGGGTGCACGAGACCTCGACTCGAGGTTCATCTTTGGAGGAAATCATTTCAAAAATTGGCAAGCTCGACTCGAGGGAGGAGCCTCGAGTCGAGGGGAGGAAAATTGCAGCGAGCTCGACTCGAGGCGAGGCCTCGACTCGAGGCTGGAGAGAAATTTAAAGAAACGTGTTAGCGACTTTAGGCCTCGACTCGAGGGCACGAAGCTCGACTCGAGGAGTGCCCAAAACCGAAAAATTCAGTTTTTAAGCCATGGAAAGCCAAAGCAGAGGAGTTAATTCTAGCGATTCAGAGCGGTTTCTAGGAGTTTCTTTGAGCGAATTTTACATTTTGTAGCTTGAATTTACTTGTAATTGCATTAGATTGTTAGAATTTAGATAGATTCCACATTTAGATCATTAGATTAGTAGATTGGTGATTGTAATTGAAGTTTGCAGCTGAGAATTGAGAAGAAGTGAAGTTGAATTGAAGCATTGTACAAGATTAATCATTCTTATTTTTGCCTATTGAAGCTTAATTGGTGATGTTCTTAACCTTTGATCTCTTTAATTCATTGCTTGTAGTGATTAGATTTTCAATTGCTTTCTTAGATTTTCTAGCCATGGTTTTTGCTTGTAGCACCATGGGCTAATAGTCTTGTGCTTGGGATAATTGAAATTAGGGATGAAGTGATTGTCTCATGCTATGATTGTTGACAATTGTGATCAATTGAATTAGATTGCTTCTAATTGTGATTCTTAATTGTGCTTCATGAAAAATTGTCTCTTTTGATTAATGGTTGATCACCCTAGCAATAGGCGAGAGTTGAGCTAACGTGATTAGGTGTTAATCGGGTTTCAATTTTGCATGATTGTATGAATTGGGGACTTCTACATTGAGAGATGGGAAGAACTAAGGATACTCACATTAGGCATTGTGATATTAATGGAGTGATTAATTTCATGATGGTTTATGCTTTCTAATTTGATTGATTTGCATTTGGATACAATCATAGCTTGTTAATCATGGATTCCTTGATGGAGATTATCCCTTGCACCCTATTCCCTCATTGATTTTAGTCTATTTGATCTTGCATTCTAAGTGTTTGATAAATTGTTTGCATAATCTTGCCATTTAAATTTTTGCAAATTGTAGTGATTTAGTTCAAGAGCATGTTGCAACTCTAGCCATTTAGAACTCTTATCCTTGAATTTCATTTGCATACTTTCTCCCTTGGGTTCGATATTTTGTTGATTGGTCTTAATAACTCTTACCCTATACACTCCAATCAAATGGCGCCGTTGCCGGGAATTAGTTTTTGCGCCTTAAGTGAGACTTAGGAATTGTTTGAAGTGACTACTTGTTGCCTTTGTGTTTGTTTTGTTATTTTTGTTGGAATTTGATACTTTGAAATCTTGTCTAGATGGAAGGATACAACTCATACTTGTGGAATCAAGAATATTATCAAGATAGTAGGGTGTATTCTCCACATTTTGAAGAATTGAGCTACAATGATTGGAGGAACTATGAAGATAATTCTCAATGGCAACAAGTTCCATCCAATTATGAAGATTGGATAAGTGAAGAAATTTCTCCCCACCTCAAGAGATGTTCCCATACTATGAGCCTTATGATCAAGCATGCAATCAAGATTGGGGATTCGAATTTCAAGGGGCATCGGAAGAGGAAGATTATTATGATGATAGGAGGAGCTATGAGAATGACTATCCAATGCCACAAGCTTCTCCTAAAATTGAAGAATGGGGACTCTATGATATGAGAGCTATATTGCAAGAGATGCTTGGATTTGTGTTGGAAAAATTTGAGGAAGATGATGCTAGATGTGATCAAATGCTTCCCTTGTATGAAGAAATGTATGAGACCAAAGAAAATGTAAATTCATGGATAGGGGAACATGGAGATCACCGGAGTGCATTTCACGTTTATTAAGTGTCAACTCAAAGATTTCCTACGCCAAGTAAAGAACTTGAATATCATGGAAAGTCAAGAAGAAGAAGGGGAGGAAGACAATGAAAGAAGAGATGTAGAAGAGGGTCCAAGAAATGAGGATGAAAGGAAGAAATCTCTTGTCAAAAGTGAGGAAGAGGAGTGTCCATTGATGGACATGAGTTATAATGATGAAGAAAATCAAAGAGCATCAAATGAAGCTTTGAAGATCGAAATGAGCATTTCTATACCGTCTAACTCTTCAAATTTTGATTTTATTGAAAATGATGCTTCTAATGATGTAATCTTGCCTCTTGTGAATTTTGACTATAGGGAAGAATTAAAGAAACGCTTGGGCATCCTCGAAGAAAAAGAATGGAAGAGGAGGATGGCAAGAGAAAAAGGGGGACAACCATGGACACTTTGCATTTCTATAGGTGGTTGTCCTATCTATTCGGTGAACCTCCTAGACCTTGAAGCTCAGAGGTTGAGATACAATGGCAAGGAGGATCGCTATCCTTGGCCATTTCGATGAAGGAAGATGGAAGTGAAAGAATAAGTCCGGCATAGGACAATAAAAATAGCGTTTGATGGGAGGCAACCCATCCTTTTTATTTGTTCTTTTTGGTGTTTTTGGTAGATTAGTGTTTTTGTTTTGTTTTTGGGAGATTTGGCTTGCTACTTAATTGCTCATGCTTAGGGAACTATGCTCTATGCTTTGGGATTTATATAGTGATGAGCTTACTTGTTGATATCATTACGAGTTGCATATATTTTTATCACTCTCATTCTAAACTTTGAATTCATGTTATCATTCAAGTTTGGGGGTGTTGGTCGTTATGTGTTTCTTGCATCTCTTAGTGGTAATTAATTGATGTGTCTTATGCCCAATTGTAGGTACACTCACTACATTTGTTTGGGAAGTGATTGGAATTGCAAGGAAATGCAAGATCAAGAAGGAAAGAGCTAGAAAGCATGATGATCCCTACATGTTTGAAGAAAGATGGAGTTTAAGGGCTTATTGGTACAACACTTCCTTTCAAACTTAGACTTGTCTAAGTTTGGGGGAGGTGTTTCTCTTCCCTTCTCTAATTCTTTTGTGCTCTTCTATGATTATGGGGTTTATTGAGCTTATTGCTTATTGATGATGAGGCTATAATTGTGACTTGTATTTCTTGCATATCTTCTTGGATTGATTGATTTTGAGCTTTATTGTGGATTTAGTGTCATATTTTTAGTATCATTCATGTGGTAGTGAGTGTGCTTGAGATTATGTACATGTGCACTTGTGTTTGATTTGCAAGATTAATTGGATTTTGATTTGATCACTAGTTGATTTGTGTCTTGAAGCTAGCTTGCTTGATTAATTATGTGAAGATGAATGTGATTGAAGATGCTTGATTCATTGCTCAATTTAAGCCCGTGAGTTTTGTGCCTTAATAATCGTACATCTTATACGGTTGATTTGATTCTTTTGTGAGTGCATCATTCATGATTTGTATACTAGAACTTGCCACTAGATTTGTTAATATTGATCTTTGTGTAATGTTTTGAAAATGATAAGAGGCCATGTTTGGAATGATGAGTCACTTTGCCAAATACTTTCCTACCAAATACATTTGATTTCCTTAGTGAGCCATTTTGAGCCTATTATTCTTATTCTTTGGCAAGCCAAGTGAAATTGAAGCCATTAGCCTATTTTTATGAGCCTTCTTGTCCTATGCTTAGTAGAGTTTGATTGTTGGTTATAGATGGTGATTTACATTGTTAAGTGTGGGAGAAAGAAGAGCTAAGTGATGATGTGTTAAGAGATAGAAGAAAAGAAAGGTTGTGAAGAAAGATTGAATTGTGAAGAAAATGCATGAAAAGAAATGATTCAATTTGTGAGCTTTAAAAAGAGAAAGCTCAAGTGAATGGTGGATTGATCATTGAAGTTCAAAAGTAAGAGTGTTGTTAGATGAAAGTGAAGAGATTGTGCAATTGTATGTATTAGTTTACATTCAAGTCTCTACTACTTAGTCACTCTTATCTATAAATATCCCACCTTTCCAAAGAGCCTACATTACAACCTAGAAGAAAGACCTCTTTGATTCTTGATTGATCACAAATGATTTTGATTGAGATTAAGTCTTGTGGCAAGCATATGGTGTACTTATTTGTGAATTTGATGATTGAGAGCTTTAAACCTTGATACACTTGAGTGAAGAGTGAAACACTCCATGGAAGGAGCAATGTGTTGAGTATTTGATTGAGCATTTGTTTGAGCATGATTCGTTTTGATGGCTAGTGGATAGTTGCATTGATACAAGTGATCATTGATGAGTTTGATTGTCTTATTTTTCGTCTATGATGCCATGTGACATAATTGCAATCAATTCACTCCTTTGTTCTTAGTTTCTACGTTGCTCGAGGACGAGCAACAATTCAAGTTTGGGGGTATGATTGGAGTGAATTGATACATGTTTTTAGGGCTATTTTTAGTGCAAAAAGTGAGCTTAAGTGTTAGTTTTGTGCCTAAATGTGAAAAGTATCACTCTTTTGCCTAAAAAGTATTATTTGTGAGGTTTTGATGTATTTCGCCCGTTTTGCGGGTAAATCGGTGGAATTTTGCCAAACCGAGAGTACCGGGATTCTTAGAATGAAAAGACGAACATACGGGGAAAGCGGGGTCGGGCCGGAGCCCTTCTCGATAAAAATTCCCGATCTCGAGTTCGAGTCGAGGGTGCACAGACCTCGACTCGAGGTTCATCTTTGGAGGGAAATCATTTCAAAAATTGGCAAGCTCGACTCGAGGGAGGAGCCTCGAGTCGAGGGGGAGGAAAATTGCAGCGAGCTCGACTCGAGGGCGAGGCCTCGACTCGAGGCTGGAGAGAAATTTAAAGAAACGTGTTAGCGACTTTAGGCCTCGACTCGAGGGCACGAAGCTCGACTCGAGGAGTGCCCAAAACCGAAAAATTCAGTTTTTAAGCCATGGAAAGCCAAAACGAGAGGAGTTAATTCTAGCGATTCAGAGCAGTTTCTAGGAGTTTCTTTGAGCGAATTTTACATTTTGTAGCTTGAATTTACTTGTAATTGCATTAGATTGTTAGAATTTAGATAGATTCCACATTTAGATCATTAGATTAGTAGATTGGTGATTGTAATTGAAGTTTGCGGCTGAGAATTGAGAAGAAGTGAAGTTGAATTGAAGCATTGTACAAGATTAATCATTCTTATTTTTGCCTATTGAAGCTTAATTGGTGATGTTCTTAACCTTTGATCTCTTTAATTCATTGCTTGTAGTGATTAGATTTTCAATTGCTTTCTTAGATTTTCTAGCCATGGTTTTTGCTTGTAGCACCATGGGCTAATAGTCTTGTGCTTGGGATAATTGAAATTAGGGATGAAGTGATTGTCTCATGCTATGATTGTTGACAATTGTGATCAATTGAATTAGATTGCTTCCTAATTGTGATTCTTAATTGTGCTTCATGAAAAATTGTCTCTTTTGATTAATGGTTGATCACCCTAGCAATAGGCGAGAGTTGAGCTAACGTGATTAGGTGTTAATCGGGTTTCAATTTTGCATGATTGTATGAATTGGGGACTTCTACATTGAGAGATGGGAAGAACTAAGGATACTCACATTAGGCATTGTGATATTAATGGAGTGATTAATTTCATGATGGTTTATGCTTTCTAATTTGATTGATTTGCATTTGGATACAATCATAGCTTGTTAATCATGGATTCCTTGATGGAGATTATCCCTTGCACCCTATTCCCTCATTGATTTTAGTCTATTTGATCTTGCATTCTAAGTGTTTGATAAATTGTTTGCATAATCTTGCCATTTAAATTTTTGCAAATTGTAGTGATTTAGTTCAAGAGCATGTTGCAACTCTAGCCATTTAGAACTCTTATCCTTGAATTTCATTTGCATACTTTCTCCCTTGGGTTCGATATTTTTGTTGATTGGTCTTAATAACTCTTACCCTATACACTCCAATCAGGGTCCTCCTTTGGGTCTCCTCTAAATTATTTGCTTTCAAATATGTGGAGTAGGGCCGACTTGATTTCGAAGTTTTTGGCCGCTAAAGGTGGGCGAGCTATCCCGTCGTAGTGAAGTTGAGCGGGAGGGTCAAAACACTCTCTAATTGATCTTTCTCTTCCATTCCCTCCTTCTTGCCTTTCGACCATGGGGCG
Organism: Paraleonurus japonicus; assembly: GCA_030762865.1. Classification (NCBI taxonomy): domain Eukaryota; kingdom Viridiplantae; phylum Streptophyta; class Magnoliopsida; order Lamiales; family Lamiaceae; genus Paraleonurus; species Paraleonurus japonicus. Next base: position 17,286,291 of record CM061052.1, on the reverse strand, counting down.
ATCATTATTGTTCTTTATTTCACGATCTCTAGCTCTTGCTCTAGCTTGAGCTCTTCAATGATTTCTCTCTCGATTCCTTCTTCTAGCTGTGGCTTCGATCTCCAAGACAATAGGTATTGGTTCAACTCCTCTTACTCTTGTGTTCATACACACCTAGAAAAACACCAATTATCAAAATCCTCTCAACACAAACTAAAACAAGATTAACAAAGCAACAAATAAAAAGTACTACCAATCACTTTTGATGTTCAATCTAAGTTACCACGGCAATAGCGCCAAAAACCACCAACACTCACTTTCCAAGTGTAGGAAGATCGTGTAGCGGTAATTACCGAGTTAATATATCAAACCATGGGAATTAAGTAGAGGATAGCCCTAGAATTACTAATCTAATCGTGATTGTAATACAAGCCATTTTTAGAATAAGATGTGAATTAAACTAATGATTAACTAAAGGCGACAATTAAATCAACTAAAAACAAGCAAGAAAAAGAAATATGTTTGGGTGTTCTTAGGCTATGAACCAAATAGTAACTCTCTCGTCGGTAAATTGATAAAGGCAATTCAAATAAAATAACATAACACCGTACTTGGTAAGCCTAGGAGCTATGTTCCACTTAAGCATGAAGAATTGTATATGTGACGACCCGCTCTTCCCAATTACTTCACGACTCAATAGATTTCCTAGCGTGAATAACCTTCGCTACTAAATTACGTCATTTCGTTCCCTCACTAATTACCCGACTATTACTCTAAGTAATTAATATGAAATGATGTATTTCTAATGTAGTTAACCAAGCATCCTTGTAGCCGAGGTTCAGGCTTTGCAACCTCTCTGTAATTAGTTTGGGCCTTAAGCCCACCTCGGATTCGGCTTCCTCTCTGGAGGATATTCGGTTATCTTTGTTGGGCCCTATTTGGCCGAATATCCTTGGGCCCTTCGTGTAGTTGGGCTGTCATTTTTATCCGCATCACTTATAGTAATACAACTTGAGAGTGAAATTTTATTTTAACTGCGCGAGTTTAGTATGCATATTTATCCTTACAGTAACACATGTTTACCGCAAATCTTATATGTGGGGATCAAATAGACACATTTGCTTTTTATTTACACGTTTAAACCATTTTTTCTTTAATGTTGTGATCAAATAAGCCCCTCATATTAATAGAATCATACTCTATTAGTGAAAATAAAGTTATCGAAGATTAGAAACGTATTTATTCACACATATAAGATTAGAGATTTATTTGACCATTTTTTCATTTTTATTTTTGTATTTGGTAGTATTTTAGACAAATATGTATTATTTGTTTCTGATGAACACATGTTTGACCTAATAGTAATACCCACAGGAGCACATGAGAGCGAAATATTATTTTTGCCCTAGCACGAGTTTATTTTTGGAAATATCCACTAAACCCGACCCGAGTCGTATAGGATCCACAAATTTTTTTATTTGGGTTATTTCATGGATTTAGGATCCGTAAAATACTGTATATAAGTTTTTGTCTTATAAATTATTATATATATTTTTCTTTTATAATATTATATATTCTATGAAAATTATTGAACTAAATTTAAGGTTTTACTTTCACATTAATAAAAATTACAAATGGGCCCTTATTTTTTTATAAATAATGTCAAAGCGGCGCTTTGAGCGGTCCGTACGCTATTTTTCACCGCTTTTGAAGCGCATTAAAATATGACCGGCTCAACGTAATACCACTACCGAGTATATATATATAGAGCAAGTCTCTTGTGAAATATTGCACCGTGCAATATCAATTAAAAAAGGAAATTATTAAATCTTGTGGGTCAAGATAAAGAAGGTCAAACTAGCGCTTGATTTCTTTTTCTTCCTCCACGCAGATTTCTTCTTCTTCCTCCGTTCTAACTCTTCTTCCTCCTATGTTCGCTCCACAACTTCCATCGTTGTGTCTGTGTTCCCCAACCAACCCCAACCACGCATCAAGGTTCTTTGAGGCACGAAACGCCGGCGATGAGGAGGGATAAAGCGTGAACTCCGATGAAAAAAGGAAAAAGAGGGATGATCCGATTGATGAAAACAGTAGTGGATAAAACTTAAACAGTGATGAATACAAAGCTTATGCGAACTTGATGATAAATTTTTATTTCAGTTTAAAGTGGAATTAGTATCGCAACTCCTAACTGCAGTTACGATTTATTCATATAGTAACACACATTTTTCCATAAAGTAACATGTTTTTGTTCATATAGTAACACGTTTTTTTCTTCATATAGTAACACATATTTCTCTATATAGAAACACGTTTGTGTTCATATGGTAACATATTTTTTCAAAAATATGTGTTCTTTGTAAGAACAATTATGTGTTCTTGTAAGGGTAAGTATGTGTTACTAGTCCTTAAAAGAATAAAATATTAGTTTTGTTCATTAATAACACATTTTTCTTCATACAATAACACGTGTTTAACCTAATAATAACATAACTTTGAGAGTAAAAATTTATTTTTACCTTTGCACAAGTTTAATATACATATTTGCCCTTAGAATAACACATATTTACCCCAAAAATCTTATACATGGGGATCAAATAGACTCATGATTTTTTTCTTAACACATTAAAATCATTTCTCTTTAATATTGAGATCAAATAAGTCATCATCTTAATAAAATCACACTCTTTTAATAAGAATAAAGTTGTCGAAGATTAAATACTTATTTGATTTATACATATAATTAGATTAGAGATTTATTTGATCATTTTTTCATTTTTATTTTGCATTTGGGCGATTATTTTTAGACAAATACATATTATTTATTTTATAGTAACACATATTTATCGTTTACGTAACATATGCGTAAATAAAGGAGCACACGAGGCGATTTTTTATTTTGTCCCCTCATGAGTTTTTTTAAAATATCAATTGGATCCGATCCGATCCGACTAGGATCCACGAATTTCATTAAATGAGTTATTTCACGGTACAATATTGCATATAAGAATTTGTCATATATATATATGATACATTGAAGCTAATACTATGTCTAATATCATGCGATTCAAAGATTATGACATAAGGATATGGCCGCCATATTGAAACCACTGTGATGGTTTTCAGAAAAATGTTACTGTAATGCTATGATAAATTGTTATAATTTAAAGTTTGTTTCTTGTAAAAAAGAAGCATGAAAAAAAAATGAATTTGGGCTGGGCTGGTTAACTAGAAGGGTTCACGTGTTTGTTTGATGTGGGTCGGATCATGTGACTGACCAAACCCATCACATACTCGCTCCGTTGTCATCCCTACTATATATATATACATATATATATATATATAATAGGCTCAAATATAATATATAATAATTTTAATGTTTTCATCCATTTATACCTATATATAAATATTATTATAATAAAAATATACTATAAACAAAAAATAATCAAGCCTATCCAACTTGCAGTAACTAGTGAAATCATAATCATAAATATATAATACAAGAGTTATTCCGTATATAGTTTGAGCGGGAAAGCACCTCTGATCATGGTTCCAAGATATGATCTCAGTCGTCAATTTTTTTATTTATTTTAGGTAATTTTTTTTATTATTATTGTTATGATGATGATAATAGGATAATCTATTTTGTATTTTAAAAACTTTTAAATATATTATGATCTCGATCATTGATCATGGTTCTTCCCATATGATGGATAAGTTAAAATTGTTGATTATTTTGTGATGAAATTAGACCTTTAGATTATTTGAGCAATTATAGGAACGGTTTCTTTTTCCTCTATTTATACGGTTCATTTCATTCAGCATTTCTGCCATCTCATTTCTCAATCCTTTGTACTATAATTTCACTAGATGAGCTCCTGCGTATTACAGCGGTATTGTCGTTAAATAAACTTTACAATATAATATATTATATATAATATTTTTAAATAATAATATATATGTATAAAAAATTATAATTATAATATTAAATTTAAATAATGATAATATTAATTGTATGACAATTCATGCTAAGGATTAGAATTATTATAATTATGTGAAAGAATTTACTATAAGATTTGTTTCAAATTTATTTTACAATTAATAAAAAAAAAAGGAGGCGATTAATAGAATTTTTTTATATAAATGATGCATAAATATTACTCGAATAATATATATATATATATATATATATATATATATATATATACGTATATTTACAATAAATATCATACATGATTATATTAAGTTTTTTTTTTTTTATAAAAGTTGATGCAACCACAATTTTTCTTACATACATTTATAGGCTTAAGTTAAATATAATTTTATATTTTAAAATTGTCATATGATAACACTTTTTAGATATAAGATAGATATTTAAAATATTTAAAGATTTATATATTAACTTTTATTAAAAAATATACATATTGTGCAAGAGGCCTAAGGTTCAAACCTCCTTAGAAATATATTTTTAATTAATTCTTATATTAAAATGCCACATAGATGTCATATATTAATTATAAATCAATAGAAAAATGACACCTAGATTATTAATATATATATGCATTTAATAAAAATATGACACCTCATCCAAATTAATCTCATGACGACACCTAAGCAAAAACAAACTCCTATTAGTAATATAGGGATTGTTGTAGGATTAAAATTTATTTAATTTTTTGTAGATATTCGGTTTTGGGTAAATTACATTTTTGGTCCCAAGAGAATGAGTGGTTTGCAAAATGGTCATTTTTTTGACATTTTGGTCTCGTAGTTTATTTTTTTACATTTTTAGTCCCAAAAATTACAGTTTTGGTCCCAAAAGAATGATAAATTACGGTTTTGATCCTGAGAAATGAGATAAAAGTGCAGTTTTGGTCCTAAAAATAATAGTTGTGACTATTTTCGCAAAAAAAAAAAAGGACCAAAAAGAACGTGGGACTAACATTGTCGTTGAAAAATTCTCATCGGACCAAAACTACAATTTTTCCTTCGATTTTTTGTAGGTATTATATTACTGATTTTGATATATATTAGTGTTTGTAGATTTTCAGATCTTCTAATTAGTATATTACATATCGAGTTGTTATAGATGTATATGTCTAATTTGTATTGTAGTTTAGCAACTTTTGAATATAAATTTATGTTTATTCTACCACTTCGGATTCTTCATTCCATTCACAACTCACCGATATTCTTTGTATTGATTTACTTGGTGTCTTTCATCATCATCATTTATAACATTATCCAACAAAATAAATTATGTACATCATAGGTTTAAAGATGTGAATCGTCCGTGACATTATCAAATAATTCACCGGCATTCTTCAAAAATTGAAGATTAGTTGAAGATTTTAGAGTTGAGAAATCTTCATTGGAGTTATTCATCATATGATTGAAGATATTTTGAAGATTTGATTTTTTTCTTTTTCCATTGTAAGACTGATTTGTTGTTGATGCTTTGATAGTGATATGGCATAAATATATTTTGGGCGAGTCGAGGCCCAAATAAGGTCAAAGGGCGAAGTGGGCGAGAGCCCAAAGAGAGGCCCGGAGCGAAACGTGCGGATAAGCCCAAAATCTTGATATGGCCTCAGATTAGCGATAATAAAGTAGGTAGTTAGGATAATTATTGAAAAAGGTGCTAGCGGTTGACAACAAACCCACAAAATAAGGATTAGCGATAAGTAAGCTAAGACTCGATCTATGAGCCAAAAGAGTATTGAGAAGGATCTAGAAGTGGTTATTCCGAGAAAAAGAAATAGAATGTGGAAGAAGGGCGTGGCGTGGGAGGAACACGATGAAGAGTGGAGAGCTTCATCGAGAGGTGGTGATAACCGTCCTCTTTCAGTACTATTTATGTACGGTCGGTATGAAGAAGAAGGTACGAATTCACTTATCTTCTTATCACACTTTGAGCACGTTACACTATCTCCATTAACACTTATTCAGCTAGTTCATATTAGCTCAAAGAGGTCCCTTACTTTGGGTATTAAGGGCCCTCATTTCATATCCTTTCCGATCAGCGACTTGAGCATTGGAGTCCCTACGCCGGGACCTCTCCTGCGTGTTTTGCGAGTATTCGGAGCTCGGGTATGGGTGCGGATTACACGGTTGCGTACGTGTTCAAGGAGTGATTCTATCGAATCCGGGTACATAGTTCAATTCTTGCTAGCGTAATATTATTATGCGCATCAAGTGGCGCCGTACGTGGGAAACTTGAGTTTAAGGCGTGAGTTTCCCTTAAAATTGTGGTTACTATATGATACGGCATTTCGTAGCGAGCCCAAGAAGAAGACGGTCCAAAGTCGGGCCCAACCCTCCTAGGCTGCGGCGAGGTCGGAGAAGCAGAATTAAAGGGTAATGGGCCCTTGTTGCAGCAAGGCCCATGACCCCAAGGAGATGGGCTCTTACTTTTTGGGCCCATCAACATGGTGAAAATCATCCGAGAAAGTTCTTTGGAATATAGAGAATATTCCCATGAGTCAACAAAGATGAGATAATTAGGGAGCAAGTATTCTCCCTAAATCCACGATACAATCATGTTCGGCGAGAGAGAGAGAGATAACGGCCAATTAGAGGAGGCATGGAGACCGAACGTGACATCATGCGAGATAAAATTACCGTAAGTATCAATTATAAATATCACATCTTATTCAAGAGAAGGTACACAATTTCTACACACTCAAACTTATGTATTAACTATAACACAGTTTTCTTGGGTTTTCGGTATCGACTTGAAATCGGAGTACCTACGCGGAAAACCCTCCGGCGTGTTTTGCAGGTTCTTTCGTTCAAGAAGAAGGCAAATTAAATCATATTGTTCGAGTTACCCGCATTAATTTCCAGGCGGGAAAATCGAGGTATATTTTACACATTATTTAACGCCGTCTATGGAAAAAGGAGAGTTGAGGCGTGAGTTTACGCTTCTTTTCTAATTTCTGAAAACGTGATTGATTGGAGTGTATAGGGTAAGAGTTATTAAGACCAATCAACAAAATATCGAACCCAAGGGAAAAAGTATGCACATGAGGTCCTAGAAATACGAGTTATTAGTGACTAGAGTTGCAACAATGGTTTGGCACAAAAATAACAAAAACACTAGCAAAAATACAAAACAACAAGGAGCAAGCAAATGATCGAACACTTAAGATGCTATAACAACAACAACAATAAATGGTGAGATAGAGGTGCTAGGATTAACATCCATCAATGAATCATCAATCAACAAGCTACAATTGAATCAAATTGCAAATCAACTGAGATAGAAAGTATAAACCATCATGAAATTAATCACTCCATTAAAATCACAATGCCTAATGTGAGTATCCTTAGTCTTTCTCATCTCTCAATGTAGAAATCCCCAATTCATACAATCATGCAAAATTGAAACTCGATTAACAACTAATCACGTTAGCTCAACTCTCGCCTATTGCTAGGGTGATTAACCATTAATCTAAAGAGATAATTTTACACAAAGCACAATTAAGAATCACAATTAGGAAACAAACTAACGTGAGTATCCTTAGTGCAACTAATCTCTCTATTCGAAGCACCCAATCACGCATTCATACACAATTATCACCCGATTAATCCCGGATCACATTAGCGCAACTCGTCTATAGCTAGGGTGATCAAACACTAATCTAAAGAGATAATTATGCATGAAGCACAATTGAGAATCACAATTAGTAAGCAATCTACTCAATTGATCTCCAATCATCAACAATTATAGTATCATCAATCAAATCATCATCAATTTCAATTAACCCAAGCACAAGAGAGATTTAGCCCATGGTACCACAAACAATACCCATGGGGAGAAGATAGAATTGATCAAACACAAAGCAAATCACAACAATTAAGAAATTAAAGAGACAAAAGAGGAAAAACATCACCAAATGATCTTCAATTAACAAAAATAGGAGTGCTTGAGTCTTCAACACCAATCTCCAAATGAAATACAAGCTTGAATTGAAAGAATTACAAGGATCTAAAGCTAATATATGGCTAATCTAGCAACAATCAAAGGAAATCTACATCTAAATCTAACTTCTACTCTAATCTAATAAAGGAATTGGCTTGGGGCTGAGAAATTGCCCCAAAACCGCTACTAACTGCTACTATGAAAGATGTATCTAAGCTGCTCCGAAATGCCTGCTTCTCCTCTTTAAATACAAAAATTCTGGAAAACTACCCCCTCGAGTCGAGGTCAGGCCTCGACTCGAGGCTCCTGCAAATTCTCCTCCCTCGACTCGAGGGTCATGTCTCAGTCGAGGCTGCCTTTGTCTCATCCCTCGACTCGAGGGTCATGCCTCGAGTCGAGACTCCTGCTTTCCTTCGATTTTGGTCCTTTCGCATATCCCTCGACTCGAGGCTCTTGCTCCTCGACGAGCTCGAGTCAGGGTACTTTCTCGCGCGGGGCTTCGGCCCCGACCCCGTTTTCATCCCGTATGATCGTCTCTTCATTCTAAGGATAATGATACTCTCGGTTTGGCAAAATTCCACCGATTTACCCGCAAAAGCAGGCGAAAAACATCAAAAACTCACAAATAATACTTTTTAGGCAAAAGAGTGATACTTTTCACATTTAGGCACAAAAACTAACACTTTAGCTCACTTTTTGCACTAAAATAGCCTCTAAAAACATGCATCAATTCACTCCAATCGGTGATCACCATGGAAGGTGAACAAACGCCGATGAGACTAATCGCTCTAGTACCAAGGCAAGGAAGGTCCGCTTCCCGGCTCCGCGAGAGGAAGTAGCTCTGTCCCTACACCATCCTCGGTCCCACCAAGTGATGAGACACCTATCCTGTCACCTCGGGTGGGAATGAAAATTCGGCTCTGAGGAGCCCAACGCTGAGAGCAGTACCCGAGGAGGAGGTCGACTTACTACGACCTCCTCCTCGGATTTCTGATAGAATCCCTTTGGTGAAGTAGCTAGGAATGTCGGACGAGAGAATGTATTTGTGGCAGTTCCACTGCTGGTTTTACTAATGTAGCACCAACACCCGCTGCTACTATTGCTTTAACCGAGGAACAATTGGACAAGATAGTGGCCAGAGCCGTGGAGAGAGCCATGGCAGAGGGAATGTCCCATCTGCAAGGGAAGCTAAAAGAGTGGAGGTCGTATGCACCCAATCCCTAGCCGAGGCGGGAGCAAGTAGGAGGAACATCATGATGAGAGGATACGGGAATACAAGTCCAAGAACCAGGAAGATGTCCACTGGACCGGATGGACGTGAAAGGAGGATAGAGGCATCGAGAGCAAGACCTGTAGATGAAGAAAGACCAGGCGGGAGAGGGTAACCCACCCGCCAACGGCGAGGAGGAGCAAAGTCGAGGATGTGGAGGAAGGAATAGGGGATACCCATTCCGTAGACATGAACAATCAAATGAAGTCTCTCGGGAGGCGAGATGGACTCGATGAAACAACGAGATGAACAACCGGGCTAATACATTCCGGCTGTAATAGGTTGTCGATTTTCTAAAAATATTTTATAGGATGAGTTACCTACTAACTTTAAGCCATTAAATTATGAGTATGATGGCACCAGCTGACCCATATGATCATTTTGATAGATTTGAGAATTTTGCCCTCCTCCATTGATATGGGGAGGGTGTGAAATGCAGGATTTTCTTAACCACCTTGTGAAAAGCGCCTGCCTAGCGATGGATTCACCGGCTCGAGCCCAACTCGATCAAATCCTTTGAGGAGTTCGGTGAGCTTTTTCTCCACAAGTTTGCCGGCGCTAGGCAGACGGCCAAGAGGCCACATTGACGCTCTTCAACATGAAGCGGGGGAAAGTGAGAGTCTTGAGCCTTTATGAAAAGGTTCAACCAGGACCTTGGAGGTACCTACGCCACCCCCAAGGTCAAGATTAATGTGTTCACCAAAGAATCTCCGAGAATGGGATCTTTTTCCTCCACGGCTAAAAAGCCGGTAAGGACCTTTGATGAACTCTGCACCGAGCGGAGAAATATGTAACATTGGAGGAGGTCGAGAAAGGCTAAGAGGGCGGAGGTGAAACCGTCCGGTCGAAAAAAGAAAAAGAGCCAGCCAGGAAGGATGCAAAGATCTGGAAGGAGAAAGATCCAGCCGGGCAGGACCTAGACCAAGGTTCGAGAAGTATACCCCTCTCAAATTAGAGCTAACGGAGTTGTTGGAGGTAGCGGCGGATCATCCCGACATGAAATTTCCATGGTCATGAAGTAGAGGTCCTATTAAGCAAAAATCAGGAGATAAGTTTTGTAGATTTCATAATGAATATGGCCACGATACTAACAAGCTGTTTCCACTTGAGGGACGAAATTGAACGAATGATTGGGCGGGTCATTTAAAAGAATCTGTCTATCGTGACCGACCTAGTGGCTCAAGGGGGCAAAAGAGAAAAGATTCAGAGATGAAAGCGGAGGATAAAGGTAAGGCACCCGAGAAGCAGGCGGGAGGACCGACCCCCTCGAAAAGGGGGTTGATCCAGGATGATAGTAGGAGGACCGGCCGAGAGAGACTCATTTCAAACTCGAAAGGCGGAGAAAGGACCTTGAAGAGGGAGATAGAAGAGACACAACAGAAGGCTGGCGAGAGGGAGGTAGGCTAGGTAGGGATAACTCCCGCATCCATTTGGACAGAAGATGGGGCCGACTGAAACCCTCGTAGTGATGCACTAGTTATCACTACCGATGTAGCCGAGTACACAGTGGCCCAAATATTTGTGGACATGGGAAGTTCAACGAGATATCATCTTGTTGGGCTGCTTGAAAGATGAACTTGAACGCCCGGTGAAGCCGGTAGATACCTGACCTTATACGGATTTACATGAGGGGCTATTCATCCCTAGGCCTGTAACCCTCCAGTGGGGCTCGGTGAAGCACCCGGGAGGCGAGTAATGATGGTTGATTTCTTAGTTGTAGATGCACCCTCGTCTTACAATATGATTTTTGGGAGACATATATTAAATATATTACAGGATGTTATTTCTACCTTTCATATGAAAATGAAATTCCCGAGTAGATGATGAGGTGGGTGAGATGTGGCGGACCACTTGCAGTCAAGAAAGTGCTATGTCGAGGCTGTCGAGAATGGCGGATAAGGACTTCCATCGTGGCTTGGCTAGGACCAAGGAGGGAGATCGGAGGCCAAAAATGTAAGATATCGGCGGAAGCTGAAGGAAAAAAAGATAGAGGCAAACGGGAACTCATGATGGTGGAGTTGTTTCCTGAAAAGACAGGTTTTACAACAAGAATCGGGGCCCACTGGGACCCCGCCCGACGTGAAGACTTGATAGCGGCACCGTGGAGGAATGCGGACGTGTTCGCCTTTTCCCCAAGGACATGACAGGATCCCGGCGAAGTAGCAATACACCACCACAACGTGGATCCAAAAGCCAGACAGTTCAAGCCAAAGCTTAGAGTGTTCGGACCGAAAAGGACGCGATAACTAAGGAGGAGGTTCAAAAGTGCTGGAAGGCGGATACAATTTCTGCTGGTTAGCGAATGCCGTCAGTAGCGAAGCCAGGCAGGAAATGGAGGATGTGTGTGGACTTTAGTGACTTAAACAAAGCCTGTCCAAAGGACCACTACCCGTTACCTCGGATTGACCAAATTGGTGGATTCCACGTCCGGGTTCGAGTTGTTAAGCATGATAGATGCGTACCAAGGCTACCATCAAATACAAATCCACCTGCAGATATTCCAAAAGTAAGAATGCCTTTTGGACAAAAGAAAAGCAGAGCCACCTATCAACACATGGTTGATAAAATATTTGAAACCGGTTGGGAAGGAAAATGGAGGTGTACGTAGACGACATGCTGGTGAAGAGCGTAAAAGCAAAAGGGCATGTGGCTGACTGGAGGAAGCCTTTCGTGTGATCCGAATGAATGGAATGAAGCTGAACCCGGCTAAGTGCTCCTTTGGGGTCAAGGCGGGAAGGTTTTGGGGTATATGGTTACCCAAATGAGGAATTGAGGTGAATCCGGCCAAGGTGAAGGCGACTGGACATGCAGCTCCCTACGAACATTAAAGTCCAGAGATTGAATGGGAGGATCGTGGCTTTGAGCCGGTTTATAGCAGTCGGCAGAAAAAAGTTATCCTTTTTCAGAATTTTGAGAAAGGAAACCCACTTCGAGTGGGGAGTCGGTGCCCGGCAAGCATTTGAAGCACTCAAACAGACTTAGCTCAACTACCTATGCTGACCAAGCCGATACCAGGAGAGACTCTATAACTATACCTCTCTGTAGGGGAGATTTCACTCGGCCGTGGCCGGTCAGTGGAGGAGGGGTCGATAGAGAAGCCTCGTCTATTATGTTAGTAAGCTCATCCAGGAGCTGAAGAAAGATATTTTGAAATTGAAAAGACGGCTCTTACCATAATGGTTACGGCCAGGAGGTTACGACACTATTTTCTCTCACACAAAATTATTGTTCGGACTAGTTATCTCTTGAAGCAGTGTAATTGGCAGAGTGACCTCTCGAGTAGGATGGTCAAACGGGCGGTTGGTGGGAGAGTACAATGTGGACTTCGAACCTAAGAAGGCCATTAGGCACACGCCTTGTCGAATTTTATCCAGAGGGTACCCTTTGACTCAAGAAAGGCGGGAGAACGAGTGGAAGGTGTACGTGGATGGTTCAGATGTCAATCCAAGGATGTGGAGCCGGATAGTGATCATTGATCCAGATGGGCAGGAAATCCAATTTGCGGTAAGATTTGAATTCGTCACATCTAATAATGGTGGAGAATATGAAGCCCTAATCGAGGGGCGGAGATGGTAGCCGAACCGGGAGCCCGACAAGTAATCCTGTTCTCGGACTCCCAGTGGTGGCACAAAGAGTCAATGGTGGGTATGAAGCCAGGGCGAGAAAATGATCGCATATCTCCAACGAGTAGCAGAATTGCGAGCCCGATTCACTTCTTTTGAAGTAAGGCGAGATACTACGAGAGGAAAATATAAAGGCGGACAATTTATCTAACCGGCAAGCTCCGCCACACCGGGAGGCAGGAGGGAAGGTTAATGTGGTGACAGAGTTAGGATGTATACTATAAGCCTAGCTTTTACATCTTTTTGATATGAGATTCATTATGATCAAATTACTTGTTTTTTATGATTGTTACATATATCATTGTTTTTGTCCCATTAGTCTATACCGTAGATAATATGGTGTGTGGTGTCACACAAAAGATCATGCTATCAGTTCCTTATAGATTATATATAATAGCTCACAACCAAGATAGATTTGGACAAACCATTGGAACGGTTGGGGTGTAATTTGGTATTAGTCTATCTTGACTATAGAGTTACACTAGTACATTTTGCATGTATTGAGCAGGACCATATGAGGTTGTTCAATTTGTACTGACTATATAAAAGAACAAGACCTCTGTTATTATGGATGTACGTCTTCTTAATCCCTATATAATAACGGGCACGTGTACTTAGTATTTGTTTCTTTAATTTGCCAATGGGTGAGATTTACTAAATCAATAGGCTCGGTGAATTGGGAGATAACACTTGTTTATATGGTGTGCCGTTGATTACGAAGGAATCCGTGTCCTAATTATTTAGGATGATGATGTCCCCTTGAGGAGCTCATAAAGATTATCATGTAAACCCCGCAGGTGGATTTAATTCGACATGATAATAAAGATGAGTGGTACTACTCTTGGAATTAGATGTAAATTAATTAAGTTGTCATTAACTTATTTAATAAACCAAACAAGAGAAAAGAATCTTCAAAAATGAACCAAACATATATTTGGCATCTAAGATTAGGTCACATTAATTTGAGTAGGATTCAAAGGTTGATAGTCGATGGACCTTTGAGATCATTGGAAGTGGAAAACTATCCGACTGCGAGTCCCGCTTGGAAGGAAAAATAACAAAAAGACCTTTTAAAGCCAAGGGGTATAGAGCCAAAGAAGTGTTGGAATTGGTTCATTCCGATTTATGTGGTCCTTTGTCTACTCAAGCAAGAGGTGGTTTTGAATATTTTGTCTCTTTTGTAGATGATTATTCGAGATATGGATATATTTATTTGATGCGCCGCAAGTCTAAGTGCTTTGATAAATTCAAAGAATACAAAGGTGATGTGGAGAAGCGTCATGGTAAATATATCAAAACACTACGGTCCGATCGTGGTGGCGAGTACATCTTTGGAGAGTTTAGGAATTACTTATCGGAAGTCGGGATTCAATCTCAATTGTGCACCTGGTACACCCCAATAGAATGGTGTGGCGGAACGAAGGAATATGACTCTCTTGGAAATGGTTAGATCGATGATGAGCTAATCGAAATTATCGAGTTCGTTTTGGGGGTATGCCCTGGAAACGGCAGATACATTCGAACTTGGTACCTTCTAAGACAATATCTTCTACTCCCACAGAATTGTGGAATGGGCGTAAGCCTAGTTTGAAACACATTCGGATTTGGGGTAGTCCAAAGACATGTATCTTTGAAGGGAGATCTTGATAAGTTGGAATCTCGTACGGAAGTTGGGCTGTTTGTGGGCTATCCTAGAGGAACGAAAGGTGGTTTATTTTATAGTCCTAAAGATCATAGGGTAATTGTTAGCACAAATGCCCGATTCTTAGAAGAGGACTATGTAATGGACCATAAGCCCATGAATAAAATTGTTTTAGAAGAAATGAGGGGAGAAAGTTACGCCTTAGTACCAACAAGACAAGATGAGATACCACGGGGTCAGCACCATCTGTTACTAATGATACATTATTACCACAAGTGCCTCGTCGTAGTGGGAGGGTTGTTAGACAACCCGATAGATTCATGATTTTGGGAGAGTCTTTCGACATAGTACACGATGAACACAAATCTGATCCTTGAAGCTATGATGAAGCACTCCAAGATAAAGATGCAGAATCTTGGTAGAAAGCCATGAAATCTGAATTAGAATCTATGGATTCTAATCAAGTCTGGGAGCCAGTAGAACCACCAAATGGTGTAAAAGCCACTGGTTGTAAGTGGGTCTACAAAAGAAAAAGAGGATCGACGGGAAAGTAGAAACTTTTAAAGCAAGGCTTGTTGCGAAGGGGTACACTTAAAAAGAAGGAATCGATTATGAGGAAACCTTTTCGCGGTAGCCATGCTTAAGTCTATCCGAATTCTTTTGTCTATTGTTGCTCATATGAATTATGAGGTTTGGCAAATGGATGTTAAGACGACTTTCCTTAACGGTAGTCTTGAAGAAAACATCTATATGAAGCAACCAAAAGGATTCATTGCAAAGGGCAAAGAATATCTTGTGTGTAAACTTAATCGGTCCATTTATGGACTGAAATAAGCTTCAAGATCTTGGAACATCCATTTTGATTAGGTAATCCAGTCTTATGGATTCATTCAATGTCCGGATGAGTCATGTGTATACAAGAAGAGTGACGGAAACGTGGTGGTATTTCTTGTACTATACGTAGATGACATCGTGCTCATTGGCAACAATGTCAAGGTGTTGTTAGACGTAAAGGTATGGCTGTCCAAGCACTTTGATATGAAGGACTTGGGAGAAGTTGGACATATTCTTGGGATCAAAGTTATAAGGGATTGCAAGAAAAGAATGTTATGCTTATCTCAAGCTTCATACATTGATGCTATCCTAGCTCGTTTTAGCATGCAAAATTCCAAGAAAGGTTTTCTACCTTTTCGACATGGAGTACCTTTTTCTAAGGATGTGTCCTAGGACACCAAAGGAGATAGAGGATATGAAGGCGGTTCCTTATGCTTCGGCCGTAGGAAGCCTAATGTGTGCAATGCTATGTACGAGGCCAGATATCGGTTTTGCCATGGGCATGGTTAGCGAATATCAAAGTAACCCAGACGAGGACATTAGACTCTTTGTAAAGCATATTTTAAAGTACTGAAAAGGACTAGAAATTATATGCTGGTTTACCAAGCAGTATAATTTACTTTACGAAGGTTACACGGATTCTCGATTTCGATCGGATAGGAACAACAAGAAATCTACCTCGGGTTATGTATTTACCTTGGGAGGTGGAGCCATAGTATGGACGAGTGTAAAAGCAGTAAATGTGTTTCAGACTCCACCATGGAAGCCGAGTATGTGGCAGCCTACGAGGCGCCCAAAGAAGCCGCATGGCTCGAAACTTCATGATGGACTTAGAAGTGATTCCTAGTTTGCCTAAAGCTATCACAATTTATTGTGATAATAGTGGTGCAAAGGGCAAACTCAAAGGAACCACGAGCCCATAAAGCAAGCAAACACATTGAGCGTAAGTACCACTTGATACGAGACATCGTAAAACGAGGAGAAGTTGTTGTCACCAAAATTGCATAAGCGGATAACCTAGTAAATCCTTTCACAAAGGCTCTTCCAGAAAGCTTTTGATGGGCATGTTGAAGGGATGAGAATCGATGTATGACAACAATTATGGAAGCATAGTCTTTTAGAATAAGTGGGAGATTGTTAGGATTTATACTATAAGCTTAGCTATTTGTATGAACATTTTTTTATATGAGATTCATTATGATCAAATTACTTGCTTTTTATGATTGTTATATGTATCATTGTTTTTGTCCGCATTAGTCTATACTGTAGATAATATGGTGTGTGGTGTCACCACGAGAAGATCATGCTATCAGTTCCTTATAGATTGTAAATAATAGCTCACAACCAAGATGGATTTGGACAAACCATTGGAACGGTTGTGGTGTAATTTGGTATTAGTCTATCTTGACTATAAAGTTACACTAGTACATTTTGCATGTATTGAGCAGGACCATATGAGGTTGTTCAATTTGTACGACTATATAAAAGAACAAGACCTCTGTTATTATGGATGTACGTCTTCTTAATCCCTATATAATAATGGGCACGTGTACTTAGTGTTTGTTTCTTTAATTTGCCAATGGGTGAGATTTATTAAATTAATAGGCTCGGTGAATTGGGAGATAACACTGTTTATATGGTGTGTTGTTGATTATAGAAGGAATCGTGTCCTAATAATTTAGGATGATGATGTCCCCTTGAGGAGCTTCATAAAGATTATCATGTAAACCCCGCAGTGGATATAATCCGACATGATAATAAAGATGAGTGGTACTACTCTTGGAATTAGATGTAAATTAATTAAGTTGTCAATAACTTATTTAATTTATGGACATTCGATATCTTAAACACGGGAAAATAAATGTACACATAATAAAGGAGCCCATATTGTAATATGGGATTAGGACGGTAGTTTAATTATAACTCTTTAGTGGACCGAGTTATGATTAATGGGCTTAAGTGGAGTGTTCGGACTGAACACAGACGCTTAGGCCCATCACGAGGCCCAACCCTAATTCCTCCTTAAGGTCCCTGTTGTAGTCTATAAATAAACCCTACTTGCACCCTCCCAGATGTGTGAAAAAAATGTAAGAAAAGAGGAGGCATATTCGACTCCCTTGGAAGATCGTCGCCTACACGACGTCCAAGGGAAAAGGGATAGGAATACGGCGTAAGATCGTGAGGTTCGTGGTTCATCCTTGATCGGCGCTTCGACCTTAGAACTGGTTCGTCTTCACCTATTAAGGTGAATAGGTATGATTTCTTTTCCGCTGCGTGTTTCATACATATGATCCCAAATCTGATAATCACATAGAGTTGGTGATCCGGTGGTTCCAACAGATAGCAGAGAAAGAATCCACAACACCATCCGTAGGAGCATTTGGGGCGGCAGATGATTGTTGGACTGAGGTTGCTAAAGCATTGCGAGATCCCGACTCATGCCCAGACGGGAGAAAAGCACAAAGATGGAGAGCCTAGTTCCCGATGATTGGAGACAGTGTATAAGCGAGCATTCACACAACCCTACCTAAGATGCTGTCTAGCATGGAAGGCGGTGTATGTTCTCAAAGAGATTCATGAAGGATGTTGCGCTGATCATGCAGGTTTTAGGACGATTGTTCGAAAAGCTGCGATAGCCGGCTATTTACGGCCTACGATGAGCAGGGATGCTAAGGAGTGGGTAAAAAAGTGTGAAAAGTCCCGAAGCACGGGCCGTTGATCCACCTCCTGCCGAGGAGATGGGAGCCATGTATTCACCTTGCCCATTTGCAAAATGGGGGATTGATCCGTGGGACCTTTCCCGATAGCAACAGGACAAAGGATATTTTTGGTAGTCGCGATGGACTATTTCAGCAAGTGGGTCGAAGCTACACCATTAGCTAAAATTGATGAAGGTAACATTATCGGTTTTCTATGGAAGAACATATGTTGCGGAGTTCGGGATACCTCGATTTTGGTATCGAGATAATGGCACTCAATTCATGGGGGCATCGATCTGCGCATGGTGCAACAATATGAAGATTACACGTAGGTTTGCTTCATTGCTCATCCCAAGGCGAATGGCCAAGTGGAGGTAACAAATAGAACAATCGTGGATGGAATACGCGCCCGGCTGGAGGAAGGTGGGTGGAGGAGCCGGAGTCCGTCTTATAGGCCTACCAGACAACACCCGGGAGGCTACGGAGGAATCCCCATTTCATTTGGTATACAGTGGCGGCAGAACGGTTATCCCAAACCTGAGATAGGGATGGAGACCCACCGACCGGCTCACTTCCAGGAGGATCGAAATGAGGACTTGATGCGAGAGAATTTAAATATCTTTGGAGGAGGAGCAAGAAATTGCACATCCGAAAGCTGAAAATACAAAAGCAGGATAAAGGCAGCCTATGACAAAAAGGTGATTAGCGAGAAGGTTCTAGCCGGAGATCCGGTACTTCACCGCATGTGTGCCTTAAAGAATGTGAGAAAGATGGACCCGAAATGGGAAGGACCTTACAAGATAACTAGAGTTACGGGAGGAGGGGCATATGAGCTCCAGGATATGGAAGGGAATCGCCGGCACGGCCTGGAATGTGTGCCGCTTGAAGAAATTCTATGTTTAAAGGAATACCCCACCGCTCTACAAGTAGGCGGGTTTTTCTCCTTTGTTTTTATTTTTGATTATGTCTTTGCTTTCAGTATTGTGAGGTAATTTGGTCCTACCGGTACTCTTTTTTCCCGCCTACGGGTTTCCCATTGGATTTTACCGTAGGGAGGTTTTTTAAAGATGCTTAGGCGTAAGTTAGTTGTGACTTATGTTGATTGATTATGATCAATAGGGCACCCTATTGTTTATCATTTAATGGAAATAGTCTCTTCATTAATTGCGATGATTCCTATGCCATTTACAAGTTTATTGAATACGTGATAAAAATGCTTTACGAAAAGTCGATTTACTTCTTAAGAATACAAGTATTTTATGATAAACTGATATTGAAGAAGTTAAACTAAGTTTGGAAATGTTGAGGAAAAACGAAGTCAAGAAGTAACTTCATCCAAATCAAGTCGGGTATGATTAATCCCGGCGACGCTCGAGAGAGGGTCGATATGAAAAAGCAGTTAAGAAGTAACTTCATCCAAAACAAGTCGTGTATGATTAATCCCGGCTAAACGCCCAGAGGGTCTGATTTGAAAAACTGAAGTTAAGAAGTAACTTCATCCAAATCAAGTCGGGCATGATTAATCGGCGGATGCCCGAGAGAGGGTCCGATATGAAAAGCGAAGTTAAGAAGTAACTTCATCCAAATCAAGTCGGGTATGATTAATCCCGGCTAGACTCCTAGAGAGGGTTTGAGATAAAATTGTAGTTAAGAAATAACTTCATCTAAATCAAGTCGGGTATGATTAATCCCGGCTAAACTCCCAGAGAGGGTTTGAGATAAAACTGAAGTTAAGAAATAACTTCATAAAAATCAAGTTGAGTATGATTAATCCCGGTTGAACGCCTAGAAAGGGTATGAGATAAAATTAAACTTTATGAAAGCTAAATCGGATTTGATAAATCCCGACTAAATGTTCAAGCAGATTCGAGATAAAGCTGAAGTTAAGAGTTAACCTCATAAAAATTAAGTCGGCTTTGAATAGCCCAACTAGACGCCCGAAAGGGTCCTCGATACAAAAATAGAAGTTAAAAATAAACTTCGTAAAACCTAAGTGGGTTTTATACAACCCGACCGGACGCCCGGATAGGGTCCGATATGAAAGAAATTAAGAAATAACTTCATAAAGATAAGCGGGGTTCGGGATAACTCAGCTAGGTACCCAGAGAAAGGGTTGGATATAGAGGCCGAAGTTAAAAAATAAATTCGTGATAACCAGACCGGAATTGGTGTAACCCAGCTGAATTTCTTGGGTGCCCGAAATTTAAGAAATTGAGCAAGAAAAATGTTGTGAGCATGGAATGTCAAAACCCGGAAGAGGGTAAAAATGACTATTTACAGAGTTCTAGATAGAATCCGAACTCCTAAAAAGATGATTTTCGACTAAAATCTCCTTTATCATATTAAGAGCATCAATGACAACAAGATGGAGAAAGCACGTAAAGCATGCATACCGGAGTATTAAGAGCACATATTAATAAGATTCCCGGCAAGGGAGGAAGTTCGAAAGATAAAACATATACGTATGAAGCAGATAGAAGCATCAAAAGAAAATATTCATCATCAAAACCCCTACGAAGAAAGGGGGTAGAAAAGTTCGAGTGTGAATGTTCTCACACAAACCGAAAAGAAATATAAATTGTTCGGTGAAAAAGAAATGATAAACATTTGATGCGGACAAAAATGTTAGGCCCAACCGCACTCGGGGCCCAAATACGATCAGCCCAATAAGGCCCAATGACGTCACCAAATATCCTAGATAGAGGGAGGAAAACCCGAGATGGGCTTGAGCCCAGATCGGCCGTAATGAGGTTGTGAAGCCTTGAACCTACCTACAGGTGGGCCGAAAGGCCAAGGCCTGTATGGAGAGGGGCCACGAGGCCCAATCCAACTACTGAGATAGGCCACGAGGCCTAAGCTCGCCACGGGTCATGATGCCCCAAACCCGATCAGGTGGGCCGCGAGGCCCAAACCTAGTGCAGGTGGGCCGAGAGGCCCAAGCGAGATTTGGAGAACACGCGAGTATTTGACCAAGCCCATAGCGGTTATCTATCCGATAAGATCGAGAAGTGACGAGTAGTTGAGATAATTGAGGCCCAAATCAAGGAATATTCCCTATATTCCTCATTTGACCGGGTCCAACCTCCGTCAAGGGGGGAATTCATTGGTATAATCTGATTTCTTGAGGAATAAGTTATCCACGCACGGCATCATGGCGTAGCGTGCGGGATAATGCCTGAAACCGTGATGAGGGAGGTAATGGTATCGAATTACTATCACTCTCACTTAACTACTCTATACGTACTTTCGTGAGTGTTTTCCGGTGATCCGACTTGAGCGTCGGAGTGCCTACGCCGGAGAACCCTTCGGCGTGTTTTGCAGGTACGCTTGCTTGAGGAAAGCTAAGGATCCTAGTGCGTAAAAGCTTTACCCACGTGAACCCGGTGGGAATCCGGCCCAGTCGGTTTTACGCATCAACATTGTTTAAAGATGCATAACAAAGATATACTTAAGCGGGGGAGTTGGGAGAATCCTCCACTATTGCCTCGATTGGATCATCTCCCAAGGCCCAAGCCGGCAGGGCCTCCTCTCCCGAGGTGGGATGATCGGTGATGGATGGATAGAGCGGGTCCTTCATTGGGTCCAAGGCAGCGATGGTCAGGTTTGACTTCAAGATCAGCAATGACATCGTTTAAGCATGGGCAGCCACCATGCCTCCTCGATTAGCCGAGTGGAGTCTCCACGGAAGCCGGGAGGAGGTGGAAGCTCGGCCGAGGGCTTTCCTTATCGAAAACTCCGAGAGAAGGAGGGATCGGACTGCTATTTGACAAGAGAATCGAAGCCATACTCGTAAAAATGCCGAATATGAGGGCCCATGTCGCCCAGAAACCGGAATGTTGTAGGTATGCTTCCTGCAGCGACAAGCGGAGAGAATGCAGGAAGTTTTGTCCTATTTCAGCCGTGAAAAGGTTGTTGAGGCACAATCTGCTCCCTTCAGGAGGGCTTCCTCGTGAGACTTCGATTCCTAGAGGGAATAATGGACTGATAAGTCGCTCACCTCTTTCTCTCGCCAAAATACGAGCGGACCTTTCGGAGAGGAGCTCCTTCCGCAATGAGTCGATTCGGATTCTAGTCTCTTAATGCGGGCCTGTGCAAGAGCATTCTTCTTCCTTTCAAAGGCCAATGAGTTTTCCAGCCTCGAATTTCAGAGAGGGGAGCAGATGAGATGAGTTCCACAAACCCGAGAGCAACACGCCCACTGCCAAATCATATGGAAGTGAGTAGAGACGCAAAGAATACACAGCTTAAAACGAAATAAGTGTTGCAGATCGCGGGGATACCTGGGCAAAATGGCTTGCGGCTTGATGTCTGTTGGACAGGGGGAGTTGCAGGTGAGCTGATCACATTCCCGAGAGGATACGAAGTCACTAAAGAACCTAGAGGTAGAAGACCTCGGAGGCCGAGAATCAATGTCAATTGCATGGGCGGCTACTCCCCGATCGGCGAGTCGGATACTTTCGGTGAGCTGTCTCTTCAGAGTATCTGGTTCCTAGTTGACTGAGCTTTCCCTTTCCCACCTCGAGCCCTCTTCGAGGAAGGCGGGGCGTTATCCTTCTCAACAAAACAGGGAGGCAGAGGATAGAGGTACACCTTCTCGGCAGATTCTCGCGGAGAGAACCCTCGTGGGAGCAGAGTGGGTGGAATCGGCAGGGTTCACCCTTACTTTAGCCAGCCAGGACATTTCCGTAATAAGAAAGATAAGATGTGAGGAAACCGAGCAATATAATTGTGCAACACTAGTCAAGTACAACATGTGAAATCAAATAAGCAATTACCATCATCGTGTTCCAGGGAATTCTCACGAGACTAAATTTGAAGAAGGATAGGAGTCTTGGATTGAAACAAAGATCGGGAAGTTAAAAATAACCAAACTTTAACATAAGAGTTCAACCTCTCTATCACTCGCCGATTCACAAGAGAACGAATCGGCGTGAAGGAGCAGGAGGTAAGGGGTTCTTATAAACCCACTTGCAACATTCCAGAGGCCATAAGGAGGGCGAAGATACGAAAATCAAAGTTAAAACCAAAATATCGGTTTGCTTTTGATCTTAATAAAGTTGAGATTAAAACTGAATTTCCATTGTGTTACTTTGGTGCTTTGAATAAATTTTGAAAGATTTGTAAAAATCTGAAAAATCTATTCAACCCACCCTTCTAGATTTTTTCTAGAAGACTGGTACAAGTTTTATTCAATCTGCTCAACTAATCGGGACCAACAGAGTCTTAGACAATAACATCCGAAAAGCTAATTGTAATAGATTTTTTTATCTCATTTAAAATTTAAATTTATAGTGAAATATATTAAATTAATTAATTTATATTATTTTCATATACTCTCGTAAACCGAATTCTCAACTTTCCTCCCAGAGAAGAGGCACAAAGTTAACAAACCTTTGCCAATACATTCTTACATTAAAGCTCGTCTTGAAGTACTATGTAATTTAACTGTCACATCCTAATTTTTTTAGTTTGAAAAAAAAATTCAACCAACGCTCTTTACTCAAATATTTAAATTAAAAATTAGCATAAGCAATATACATAATTTTTAAACCAAAAATACCTAATCTATACTATATATAAAAGTTGCTTGAGATTGAGAAACATTTCTTGACCCTTCTACCTCTAAACACTTTTCTCATGTACAATTAGATCCCTCC
Organism: Paraleonurus japonicus; assembly: GCA_030762865.1. Classification (NCBI taxonomy): domain Eukaryota; kingdom Viridiplantae; phylum Streptophyta; class Magnoliopsida; order Lamiales; family Lamiaceae; genus Paraleonurus; species Paraleonurus japonicus. Next base: position 17,262,663 of record CM061052.1, on the reverse strand, counting down.
GTCTTTCTAATTATGCTCAAGTCTCCCAATTTTTCCATTTTGATCCCTCCACCGTTTCTTCTCCCCTTGATCTCTTCTCGCTTTTATTGTTTCCCTCCTATTGTACTGTTAGATTAGAAGAAGTTTTGATGAGTTAAAAGAGGTCGACGAGAGTCAACTCAAATAAAGTAAGATGACCAGCTAACTCTGCGAAGAGCAGTGAGGTAAAGTTCTAGCACTAGGCCGATCAGACTAGGAAGAGCCGGATAAGTCACCGAGGTCGAAGAAGCAAAGGTCATCTCAAGACGAGCTTGACACAAGTCATCTGCAGGATACAACAATGAAGAGCTCGAGACGAGGTTAAGATAAGCCGAGTAGAATAAGAAAGGCAAGTCTTCACCAAGTCACCGCAGACAAATAGAAGCAAGATCACCGATGAAGAGGCAGCTTATCAAGATTAAGTTTTTAGGCGGTTTTAGTTTGTTACAACAAACTAACTGTCTCTCAAGCTTATAAATAGGTCTAGGCACGCTTCTAAAAAGAATTAACAATTCCGCATTATCTCATTCACACGATTCACAAGTTTTCTAAGCACTCACAAAAGTTTCTAAAAGTAATTTTCATAAGTTCAAAGTGTTTATAGAACACATATCCTTTGTATCTTCAACACATTTTACACTGTACATTAGTAATTCCAGGAAGATTTGAAGTTGAAGATAGGTTTGAAGATTAGAAGATCATCTTCATAAATTTGTAAATTGTAAGATTGTAAGTGAGTAAGTAAGTAAGTGGCGAGACCCTTCTTCAAGTTGAAGAAGGAGAGTGGATGTAGGATCAATTAGATCCGAACCACTATAAATCGTTGTGTTCTTTACAGACTTTATTTTACTAATCATGTTCTTAATCAACTTTCAAACAAGTTCAATTTCAGACTCTTAAATCAGATTGCTTTTGATCCATAAAAGATTGAGTTAAAGTTGTTTTCCTCTGTGTGAGCTTTGATACCTTGAATTGATTTTCTAGTCTTTGAAAAAGTTTGAAAATCTATTCAACCCCCTTCTAGATTTTCCCTAGAAGGTTGTCTTAAGTTCTTTATTAAATACTCAACTGTGGGACCAACAAGTGGTATCGGAGCGGTGTGAAGTTGTTACGATATTGGTTTAAGGTCTTGACAAGTTTCGAAATTGTTTCTTGATCATCTTCATTATTTTCAAACCACTAACCTTGCTACTAATAAGTTCTTGTTGAGATTCTTTATTTCATCATGTCGTCTGTCAAAAGCAAGAAGTCTAGGAATTTGCCTGAGTTTTCAATTGAGGAATATGATTATTGGAAGTTCAGGATGGAGAACCATCTAAAGGCAATCCATGATCGGATGGAGAGGTTCTTGAAGTAGGCCCAATTAAGTTCTATCATGGAGGAACTAGTGATGGGACTGGAGCCGCTAAAACAAGGGTGAAACAAGAGAAGAAAAGTGCAGAGTGACTAATGATGAAAGAAAAATTCATAATCTGGACCAAGTAGCTAGGACAGAGATTATTGAAACTTTAAGCAAAGATTGGATTGAGAAAGTAAAGAGGTGCAAAACAGCTAAAGAGATGTGGGAGATACTTGTTAGTGTATGTGAGGGATCGAGACCAAGTCAAGGAGAATAAGCTACAATCGGTGTTACTTGCTTTTGATACATTCAAGATGAAAGAGAATGAAACTATTGACGGTGGATGTGAGAGGTGACAAATCTTCTCAACAAAGCTGCAGATTTGGGGAAGAATTATACGTAAAAGTAGATTAACAATAAGATACTCAGATCCTTGAGTAAAAGATGGAGAGAAAAGGTCAATATCCTCAAGGCTACTCAAAACTTGTCCTCTATTTCACATCATACCTTATTTTCTCATCTTAAAGCTTTAGAGTATGATATTGATTGAAGATGAGGAAGATAAGATGGAGTCAAGCACCTCATCTAAGTCTGTTGCCTTTGTCAACAAAGAAGACAAGACAAAGAAATGAGTCTATAGGAGCCGACCTATCTTTAAAGGAACAAAAAGGTATGATCGATCGAGAATGAAATATAAACGTAATAAATTGAGATTTGCGAGAGAAGGACAGGTCTAGATCCAGATCGGGGAAGAAAAGATAATGACTCAACAAATGATGACAAGAAGAAAAACCGCAGACAAGAAGATAAAAATCACTGCAAGAAAGAATCCTATCACCCTAAATCGATAGGGGAGATACTTGTTACACTTGTAACAAGCCGTGTCATTTCAAACCTATGATTGTCCCCACCGACTCCCAAGGAAAGAGATGAGAAAAGGAAGAAGAGGGATATGCGTTTTGCATATCGAGAGCTCTTCTTGATGAGGAGAAAGAGTCAAGAAAGTCATCATCATCTTCATCATCCTCATCCGATTTTGGATCGATGATGAGGTATGTCCGATGGCCAAAGAGGTAGATTACTACTCCTCATCCGATAATGATTCTTACAAGTCTATCTCAGACAATGACCAAACTATCATCAAAGGACTTTTGAAAGATCTAAAGATGTCTCTAAGTGCTTATAAACAATTAGAGACTGAAAATTTAACTTATAAATTTGAAATGGTTTGTATGAAAATGAGTCAATTAAGAAGGACAATGAGAAGTTTGTCTTTAAATTGAGCCACTTAATAACTCACAATCAGTTATAGATCACATATTTAGTATTTCCAAAAATCCCATGATAAGACAAGACTTGGTTATGATAGAAATAATAAATCGAAATTCAAAATCAAGGGAATTTGTGAAGGCAAACAAACCTCAAAAGAAATTAAAATTGGTCCTTGGAAACCACTAAGTCGATAAGGATCGCATCTCCTAATCAAAAGCAAAATTCAGTTGAGGAGTCTAGATCTGACCAAGAGGGTTCCAAGTACTAAGATTAGAAGAAATTCTTATTACGCTTCTTTTGATGAGAGAAGCAGATGCTATCCCATTTTTCCTAAGTTTAAGAAAGTCTCTAAATCGACTACAATAAACTATCATTCAAATGTGATGTGTTTGTAGACAGATCCAATCTGATTTATTATTGAAGAATGAGATGTTTGTCTAGATACCCAAGGTGATTGTTGACCTTCAAGGATCCAAGATCACTAGGGTACTTCATACCTAATCTGCCTTGCAGGATTCACAGTGGACTATCACTTAAAGAGGAGATTCTACCTTCAATTTGGTACATAGACGGTGGTTGTTCAAAGCACATGACTTGTAACAAGAAGCTACTATCAAATTTTCAGAATATTGATGGTCCCAGTAGTCTTATTTGGAGATAATAAATGTGGACAGACTAAGTGAGTTGGTACTATGATTATAAGGGATGTCCAGGTATCTCGAGGTTTATTTTGTGGAAGGTTTAAAGCATAACTTGTTATCTGTTTCTCAACTCTGTGATAAAGGCTTTCTTATAAAATTTTCTAAAGATAAGTGTGATATCTTAGATAGCTCCTCGCACAAGGTACTTTTAATCGGCTTCAGACATGGTAATGTATATGTGGCTAACTTTAATAGTTGCCCAGAGATACATGTCTTATAGCTAAAGGTGGAGATGACCTCGGTGGCTATGGCACAAAAGGCTTAGTCATCTCGAACTTCAAAACCCTTAGTAAGCTAGCTAAAAAGAATCTTGTCAAAGGACTACCCGAGAAATTATGCTCAACCGATACGAAATGTGATGCTTGTCAAAAAGGTAACAATCCAGACACTCCTTTAAAAGTATTAACACATCCTCATCCGAAAGAGTTTTACAACTCCTTCATCTTGATCTATTTGGACTGTTACACCTCTCACTTTAGTGGAAGGAAATATACTCTTGTTGTTGTTGATGATTTTTCTAGATACACTTGGGTAATATTTCTTTTCAAAAAGAATGAGACAGTGAACAAAATCCCCGATCTATTCAGACATATTCAAAATGAGAAAGGTGTTAATATTATTAAAATTAGGAGTGATTAGGGAACTGAATTTTTGAATTCTTGTTTATCTAACTATTTAAATGAGAATGGTATATTTCATGAGACCTCTTCGGCTAGAACACCACAAAGCAGAATGGAGTTGTGGAGAGGAGAAATAGAACTCTCAAAGAAGCAAACAGAGCATGCTAGCCGAGTATGGAACACCTCATAGGTTCTGGGCCGAGGCTATCAACACCGCCCGCTACACTCGTAATGTATGCTTACTACCAAAATTAAGGGTAAGACTCCTTATGAGATTTGGAAGGGTAAGGTTTCAAGAATCTTATACTTTCATTCTTTTGGTTGTAAATGCTTCATCCATAACAATGGAAAGTCTAAGCTGAGGACTTTTGATGCTAAGGCGGTGATGGGATATTCTTGGGATATTCCAACACTTCCAAAGCTTTCGAGACTCTTTAACAAGACAACTCTTTGTGTGGAGGAAACTCCTCATGTGGTATTTGATGAATTGCATACTTTCTCAGATAAAGTGAATCAGATTACGAGATGATCTAGATAAAATTGAACTCGACTAAAACTAAACATAGAACAGTCTATCCGCCTAGTTTTGATTCGTATTCAGATGATGAAGAATCCCCATCCGAGAAGCGTAAGGCAACCCCTCTTCGCACTCCATCCGAGGAGACACCCTTGACATCATCCGATTAGACAGTGGTCGGAGATGAAGGGGGAACGCCGCTCGTGCAGAGTCGATGAGTTGCCCGCCGAGTCTCAAGATGAGGATGCTTCTACTCAAATAGGCAAGAGGATGAGAAGCTATCATCCAATCGACTGCATTATTGGGGACCCATCCAGAGTAGTGTGCAGACAAGAACATTGGTAGATTCCCAAAGTCTCATCAAATTATGTATTACTTCTCGAGCCTAAGTCTATTGAGGAGGCTCTATCTCGATCCAAACTGGATAACAGCCATGCAGGAAGAAATGCATCAATTTGAAAGGCAAAATGTTTGGGAACCGGTGGAGAGACCCTTACATAGAAAGATTATAGGCACCAAATGGGTGTTTAAGAATAAAATTGATGAAAACAACGTTATTGTTCGTAATAAGCCAAGATTGGTAGCTCAAGGTTACTCACACCGAGGGAATAGACTATGATGAAACCTATGCTCCAGTTGTCGATTAGAAGCAATAAGGCTATTTTTGGCATTCACGCTTATAAATCTTTCAAAGTCTTTTAGATGGATGTCAAGTCTCGCCTTCCTAAATGGTGTGTTACTTGAGGAAGTCTATGTAGAACAGCCTCCCGAGTTTAAGATCAATAACAAGGTCTATAAACTCAATAAGGCCCTATATGGACTGAAACAAGCACCTGTGGCTTTGTACGATAATCTATCTCAATTCATGATTTCAAGTGGATTCTCAAAAGGTAAGATAGATCGGACTTTGTTTAGAAAAGAAATAGATGGAAACATCTTGTTGGTTCAAATTTATGTGGATGATATCATATTTGGTTCACCTAATATGACCTTGTGTCAAGAATTCAGTGTTCTCACGAAAAACAGTTTGAGATGTCTATGACGGGTGAATTGACATATTTTCTAGGCTTGCGAGATTAAGCGACGAGTAAGGACATATTCATACATCAGACTAAGTATGCTAAGGACCTTATAGATAAATTTGGGATGACTACTAGTAGGGAAGTTAAAATACCTATGGCAACTAACTTCGCTATGGATTCGTATGAGGGGGATACCCACGGATGCAACAGTATCGTGGGTGATTGGATCCCTTCTCTATCTCACCGCAAGTAGACCAGACATAGCCTTTACAGATGGGGTATGTGCAAGATTCCAATCTAATCCCAAGAAAACTCATCTCGAGACGGCTAAGAAAATCCTTAAATATCTTAAAGGGACTTTGCAGGTTGGGTCAAGATCACTAATGACAACTTCGAGCTATCGGGATATTCAGACTGAGATTTTGGAGGATGTAAGATTGATAGGAAATCCACCTACTGGAACTTGTCAATTCTTAGGCAACAAATTAATTTCTTGGTTATCTAAGAAACAGACATCCGTTGCAACCTCCACAACCGAAAGTGAATACATGGCGGTGGTAGTTGTTGCTCTCAACTCCTCTGGATTAGTCGCCAGGGGGATTATAACATTCAACATCATCTGCTCCTCACATCGTGATAGTAATAGTGCAATAGCTATGACATACAACCTAGTCTTGCATTCTAGGTGTAAGCATATAGACATCGACATCACTTCATTAGAGATCATGTAGAAAAGAATGATATTAGGATAGAGAAGATAGCCACCGAATCTCGGAGAGCAGATCTACTTACAAAACCCTTAATGAGTCTAGATTTAAGGAATTGTGTTTAGAATTAGGATTACTTAATGCATCTTTAGCTGATTTTTAATTGTTATTGTTTATATCATTTATTTATTTTCCTTCCTTCTTTCCTTTCTTTAAAATCATGTCGGGAAAAAATTATCGACTAGACATGTGTCAAAGGACAATCGGGTAGTGATATCATTGATTTCCTTCTTAGGAATCAAAAATCAAGGATTAGTCATATTGACCTTATCGATGTGATAATTACTTATTTGACATTAGGTAGATCGACAAGGACACAATAGTCACCGATTTCTTTAAAACAGATGATTATTTGCATCCTATCCGACTTACCTTGGCTACTAATGCTTTCTTGAAGTTTGTGTATCTGCAGGAATGGTAATAGATCAACATTGTTAGATCGGCTTGAATATTCTAATCTGATAAAAACCTCCTCATCTGCTCACCCCTTCCTTGTAATCTTCAAAAAGTGTATTTTCAAAATTATTCTCACAAGCTCATGTATTTCAAAATCTTTCAGATGAGTTGTGTCTTGGAAACTTTATTCAAAATTTTGGCATTAAAATAACATAGTCTTAGGAATACTTTGTTTTAAAAAAATCAGACTCGGAGAAATTTTCGTAGAATAAAACAAGGTCACTTTGACCAAGTCCGACAAAACCCAACAAATAGGAAACCTTTATGCAAAGAAAGGCATATTTTGGCTTACATCGGTATACTAATTACCTCTGCATAAAGTAACCCTATTAGCCGTCTAATCCATAGGATAAACGGTTACTTTTACACATTTCAAGAAGCATTAATGCCACGCGCTGAATGCGAAGCGGTTTTCTTGCTTAACCATTGATATTTTTCACGCGCCTCCGGTAATCAACGGTCAAAATTTTTTTCCCGAAATTGCCATGTATCATCTTCCTAAATTTTTCCCTCTCTCCTCCCGATTTAAAAACTTACCTTTGTCATTTTTCGAAATTTACTTTTACAAATTTCAGCCCTAATTTTCTCAGAATTCTCTCAAACTTTCTAACAGCTTTACTATGGTTTTCTCTTCAAAAACCACCAAAACCCTTAAAGCCACTTATATCTCCACAAATATTTCGGTTTCAAAATGAACGAAGACATATTCAAGAACAAATTAAAGGCGAGAAATGTACGTAGATTTCGAGACCACAAGAGACAGAGAATCGACAGAGATTCTTCGTTTACTAGAGGCATCTCGATTAAGGGGATTCTTATCCATGAAGTCTCCCGAGAACAAAACAAGAGATTTGTTGGGAGCAGAATTTCAGTAAATATGCAGGATACCGTAGAAGGATTCGATACAAGGGTTGATGGCACAACTTTTCATACACCAGAGAAAATATTGCCAGATATTCGATACGTCAATAGAAGGAGTATATCCATTGACGTACAAAGAAGATGACCGGGAGGAATCTTTTGATTCGATGGCAAGAGTCACCTACAGAGGAACTCGACGAGACTTGAAAAAGAATCTACCGAGAAGAAGATTCAGTTGTTGATGACGGTAGTGACCAAGGCAAGGCTGGGGGATCAAAGTTCACAAGATGGGCTATCCAAGCCCGGGACAGGCTGTATGAGGGCTATTCTAGACGGGGTTCAAGTGAATTGGGTACGCTTACTCATTCACAGCTCGGGCCGAGGAGAAGAAGAGGCCGACGTTCAAATCACCGAGAAGGATGGGTTGCAAACTCAACAACACTGCTCAACAAAATCATTGTTACGATAGATGGCTGAACAGAGCAAATGACTGGAGAGTAGGATCAAAGAAGTATTCCAAGCGAAAGGGATACTGACTAAGGATGAAAGGTCGGGAGGAATGCCAGACTTGGACGATGAGTCGATGTCGCTCGAGAATAAAGAGCGGCAGGCCGCAGAAGAGGCCGAGAAGGCAGGCTGCAGAGCCGGTGGCCGAGCCACTGAGAGGAGGTTCAGGCTAAGGAGATTCCAGCGGTGGTGGAAATAACAAATTGAGGAGGCAGCAACAGAGGCAAGATCTCCTCGAGGAGACCACGAAGGAGGCCGGTTAAGGCCTTTGAGAAGAAAGCTACGGAGGAGTCATCACCGCCGCCACAAGTCAACCTTCGGACGAGAACTCGATGAGGATGACCAATTCATCCTTGAGAAGAGGCCTCGAACGAAGTCTCAGGCTCCGAGTCCTCCGAAGCTCGGGACACGAGATGGAGTCCTCTACCTTGCTTCCCGTAAGAGGTGCCGATCCTCAAGATTGCACCGAGGTTGGGCAACCGAAGTCCCTCCATCTCCGACCAAGGAAGTCTGCCCTCTCACCAATACAAGAGAAAGGTACAAACTCTTCCCTCTCCTTATCCCAATCCCTCTCTCGCCAATGAAGAGGTGTTCTACCGGCACCTCGGAGCCTCTAAAACAGCCACACTGCTCCAAACAACCAGTCCAACCCCACTGTCCAAATTCAAACCCAAACCGAACCCATCAAGACTCCATCTGAAACCACACCCACTCCCACCCAAACCGAGCCCATATCGACCCACACCGAACCCACCTCTACTCCAACCATTCCCGCCACACCTCAACACCGAACAACCAACCTCCTCTACCATCCCTCCTCAAACACAATCATCTCCCCTCCGTAAATTGAGATTTTTTCATACTCATTTCTCGGAGGACATCCAAATGAGCTCTCCTACCTCCTTACCTCCACCAATAGAACCACAAACCCTCTCCTCTTCGTCCGAATTCTCATTTGAGGACGAGGACGTGATCTCGAGCTCAAAGATCAGCCATTTCTTCTGGTCGTAGCTCGATGGAGAAAAAGATCAAGAGGACTTTTTCTAAGAAGATGAAGAAGAAAACGAAGAAGATGGTTGAGGCTATCACGGAAACAATGATAGCGAGCATGAGAGGAAGTCGAGGTAAACCTTGTTGATAAAATTACTTCCTTGACTAACTCTGTCTTGGCCGAAAAGGTGAAAGCTCGGAGGAGGAGGTGGTGGGTCTCGAGAAATCAAGTCACGAGACTACAATGCGCTTGTTGTTGATGCATTGGCCATGGACAAGTCGACTTCCGCGTCAAATGTAACGACCGGAGAAGAAGCCGACCGCCTGGTTGATGAAGTCAAAAAGGGGGAAAGGGTTGAACAAGAAAGAGAGCGAACCCTCACAGTACCGCTTTAGAGGAGACCAAGAAAGAAGTGGGCACAAAGGCCAATGCGGTTGAGCCGAAGCAGCCAGGAGGATGTCGAGGCTCAAATCGATGAGCTGGTTGCACTTCACCGAGGGTGAGCCAATTAGAAGAGGCCTTGAAAGAAGATGGGCTCAGGAGAAAGAAGGAGGAAGAGGAGAAGTCTGCCCATTGTTAGCTAAAATGAAAGAAGCCGAGAAGCCAGTGAGGTGAAGGGCAAGGAAAAAGGAAAGGTGATCGAGGAATCTTCTCCACCCAAAGCTCTAGTTCTCAAATCTAAACAGTGAGAAGAGGAAAAGAGAGCCCGACTACTCAAACCTATCTCAAGAGAAGATACGCAGAATAAGGCGGAGAAGGCCTGGTTTGGGGAAAGGGAGAGAAAGCGTCGAAAAAGAAGAACAAGGGTCTAGAGATGAGGTGGAGCAAGGATGTCAGGAAATGGGAGATGAAGGGAGCAGATGAAGCTGAATTCCGACCCTATCATCGAACACTCAATCCTCCGAAGGTCGCCGCAGCCAATGGTTTAAGGAGTACAAGGCAAAGAATCTGGATGCCGATGGATGTACCACCGATACATCTTGAAAGGTTCCGATTCTTCACTCAAGACGAAGACCCGAGGTGGCACGAGTGGATCGAGAAGGAGGATGTCAACCTATACCATCACCCGATTGATGAAGCCGACAAGATTTTCAATGCCGATCTTTGTGCTCCGGCTTACAAAACAGGTAGACCCAAAACCAACTCGATGGAACAGTTGACCTAAAGCTGGATCAAAGGCATCATTGCCAAGGCTGAAGTGGAGTCAGGTCCAAGAATGAAGACGAGCTAAAGGCACTCGAAGACGAGTCTTTACTCGGCTAGCTGTTCCAGAAACCTATCAATGGGGAACCCGATAGTGAAGTGGAGTCGAGTCTAATTGAAGCAATTGTGAAGACTCAAGCATTCTTATTTTTGTTAATTGAAGACAATTGGTGATGTTCATCTACTTTTCTCTCTTTAATTCATTGTTTGTGGTGATTAGTCCTTTAATTGCTTTCTTAGATTTTTCACCCATGGCTTTTACTCTTAGCACCATGGGCTAATAGTTTTGTGCTTGGGATAATTGAAATTAGGGATGATGTGATTGCCTCATGCTATGATTGTTGATAATTGTGATCAATTGAGTTAGATTGCTTCCTAAGTGTGATTCTCATTGTGTTTCATGCAAAATTATCTCTTTAGATTAATGTTTGATCACCCTAGCAATAGGCGAGAGTTGAGCTAACGTGATTAGGGATTAATCGGGTTGTAATTTTGCATGATTGTATGAATTGGGTGCTTCTTAATTGAGAGATTGGAAGGACTAAGAATACTCACATTAGGCATTGTGTTATTAATGGAGTGATTAATTTCATGATGGTTTATGTTTTTTAACTTGATTGATTTGCAATTGGATACAATCATAGCTTGTTAATCATTGATTCCTTGATGGAGATTATCCCTAGCACCCCTATACCCCATTGATCTTAGCTTATTTGTTATTGCATATTAGGTGTTTGATCATTTGTTTGCATATATAGTTGATTTTAATTCTTGCAATTATATTGTAGATTTTAGTCCAAACCCATTCTTGCAACAATAGTCACTGATAACTTGTATTCTTAAGGCCTCATTTGCAATCTAATTCCCTTGGGTTCGATATTTTTGATTGGTCTTAATACCGCTTACCCGGACTACTACAATCAACTGGCGCCGTTGCCGGGAGTTAGTTTTGGGCCTATAGTGAGACTTAGGGATTGTTTGACGTGGCTACTTGTTATTTTTGTTTTTGTATTCTTGTTTGTTTGTTTTTGTTGGAATTGATACTTGGATTGGTGGTATTGTAGGTGTATGTTAACAAGGTCAAGTGGTATTCCACCCTTGTCACTCAATCCGGAGATAGAAGCTACATTGAGAAGAAATCTTGGTAGAAGAAGAAGGGAAGTAATGGAAGGTGAAGAGCTAAGGAATGAGGAGAGAGTTGTTGGTGAACCTCAAGTTGAGGAGTTGCATGGAAATGGAGAAGGAAGAGTAGACAATGGAGGTCATGGGAACAATTTTATTACTTAAGTTGGCCCTTATCCTCAAGGGATGCCACCACAATATTTTCCCTACCAAAATCTATACCCCTACCCTCCATAAGCTCACCAATACCCATACTATCCACCTCATCCACAACAATTCCCACCATACTAACCTCAAATGCCATATAATCATGAGCCACGATACCAAGAACTACCACACATTCGACATGCCCAACCACAACTTATGAATGAGCCACCACCTCAAGGGAGGCCATTGAGAGAGTTTTGAGCCACAACTTAGAGAGCACTATGATGGGATAGCAAGGCCGAGAATTGAAGCCAACAATTTTGAGATAAGTCCCGCTCTAGTGAGGATGCTTAGAGAGAAACAATTTGAAGACAAGGATGAAGATGAGTGCCCACATCAACATATGGCACAATTTCTAGAGATTTCCGACACTATCAAGTACAATGGTGTGCCCGAAGATGCAAAGAAGTTAAGGCTATTGCCTTTACACTCAAGGGGAGAGCCAAAGCATGACTCAATTCACTCCCTCCCGGGACCGTACGTACATGGGAGGACCTTTCAAAGAGATTCTTGATGAAGTTCTATCCACCATCCAAAATCGTGCAAGCTAAGGAGGCGATTTCTCACTTTCGCCAAAAGAATGGAGAGACAATACCGGAGGCTTGGGAGAGGTATGGCATGTTGCTAGTTAATTGTCCCCAACATGGCTTTGGGAGGAACAAACCATTATATACTTTTGCAATGGTTTGACGGATGGGGATCATTCTTTTTGAATGCTTGTGCCAATGGTTCTATTTGGTCGAAGACGGTGGGGCAAATGAACGAGATAATGGAGAACATAGCCCAAGATTCATTTCAAGTGTCGGTTAATCGGGTGCACACCATAGGGTGTCACATGTTGAGGTGATAGAGTCGATGAAGAGCATGATGATGACGATGATGGACCGTTTGGGAGCTCTTACTACTTCCCAAAGCCAACAAAGTGTGAGTCCATCCATCCCTCAAGTTAATATGTGTGCAAGTCCTATGCCGGTTGAAGAGGCTAGCTACATGGGGAGACCTCCATTTCAAGGAGGCTATCAAGGAGGAAACTATCAAGGGAATTTTCAAGGAGGAAGACCTTATCAAATGCCTTACCAAAGTAGGCCATAAGGGAGTTATCAATCTCAACCTCGAGCTCAATTTAATGGCAACACTTGGAGGAGACATGAAAAATTTTCTTATGCCAACTCGAGAGCCGCCGTCGCTTCCTCCCGTATTTGATCCGGTGCCAAAGCACCAAACAATGAAGGAAAGGCTACTACGGAGGAGCTTCTTGGGATGATAGTGAAGAGGTTGGAGGCAAATGACTCAAGGCTTGATGATATTGGTAAGCAAATGAATACGAGGTTCAAGACTATAGAGCATCAAGTGGGACAATTAGCCACTACTGTTGGGAAGCTCTCTTCTACGGTAGACCACTTGCAAAACAAGGGGAAGTATCCATCCACCACCGAGCCTAATCCTAAGTAGTTTTGTAGTGCTATCCAACTTAGGAGTGGTGCTAGTTATGAATGCCCAAAGATGCCTAAGGAAGTGGAGATTGAGAAAGAGGTAGAGAAGGAAGAAGCTAGTGAAGAAAGTGTGGTTGTGGAGAAGAAGGCTAGTGAGGAGATTCAAGCAAAGGGAGAGTCCAAGAAAGATGAAGAGAAGTCCAAGAATGATGCATGGGGAGTTCCTATGAAAGCCACTCCGGTTCCATTTCCTCAAAGACTAGGGAGGAAGAAGCTTGATGATGAATTTGGTAAGTTTTTAGAAGTTTTCAAGAGCTTGCTTATTGATATCCCACTATTGGATGCCCTTGGACAAATACCCCACTATAAGAAGTTTTTGAAAGAAATCATGTCTAAGAAGAGAAGTTGGGATGAAAAGGGGATGATCAAGTTAGTGGAGGAGTGCAAGGAGATTTTGGAGAGACACTTACCTCAAAAGAGAAAAGATCCGGGAGTTTCATAATTCCATGTGAGATAGGTGAGAATGGGAACATCCAAGGCTTGTGTGACTTGGGAGTAAGTATAAATGTCATGCCTTTGTCCATTTTTAAGAAATTGGAGCTAGGAGAGGTGACTCCTGCAAATATCAATCTTCAATTGGCAGATCAATCATACGCTCATCCATTTGGGATCATTGAAGATGTATTAGTAGGGTTTGGCAAGCTTATCTTCCCGGTTGATTTCATTGTTCTTGATATGAAGGAAAAGCTTGAGGCACCTATCATACTTGGTAGACCTTTCCTTGCCACCGGCAAAGCGATGATCAACGTTGAGAAAGGGAGCTTAAGTTGAGCTCTAATGGAGAGGAAGTGACATTTATTAGAGCTCATGCAGAAGAAGTTGCTCCAAGCAAAGTGGAGAAGAATACGTGTGGATACATAGAGATTATCGATTTATACCCTTCCATTGATAGGGATGATTCTACACCTTCTACTTCCTCTACTTCTTCTAACTCTTTAATTAATGAGCATTTTGTTCCCACTTGTAAAATAATTACTAACAAGTCTTGTGTTTCTTTGGATGATTCTAGGGAGGAGAAAGCTCTCATGAAGCCTTTGCTTGACCCCGGTGATAAGCTTGAAGAAGAATGTGAGAAGAATGTGACCAAGCTTGAGCATGGCTCAAGTTTGGGGGTGTTAGAGGAGAAAAGGACACCACTTGAGAAAAAGAAGTGAGCTTTGAAGTTGGAGACCAAGTGGTGTGGAGTGAGTCAAATTGGAGCCGATTACTTGGCGTGGAAAGACTCAAGGAATTGCTAACGGTGAAAGAAATAAAGGAAGGAGGAAAGCTACTCCTAGAAGACAAATGGGGATGTTGCCTCTTTGCAAAGGACAATCTAGTGAGGCACAAGGAGGATCCTCATGTCTTCGATGAAAGGGAAGTATGAACTCCTTGAGTTCCGTCCGACAAAGGACATTAAACCTAGCGCTAGATGGGAGGCAACCCATCATTTTACTGCTTTGGTGTGTTTGTCTTGTGTTTTTGTTTTTGTTCCATTTCTTGGAGAATTGCTTTGGAGTTAATTGCTCATGCTTAGGAGGTTGTGTTATTTGCTATGGGATTTATGTGGAGTATTGAGCTTATTGTTGATATCATTTGGAGTTGCATGTATTTGTATCACTCTCATTCCAAACTTTGAATTCATGTTAGCATTCAAGTTTGGGGGTGTTGATCGTTTATTGTTGAAATGCATCTCTTAGTGGTAATGATTTGATGATTGTTATGCCCAATTGTAGGTACACTCACTACATTGATTGGAGAAGAGATTGAAATTGCTAGGGAATTCAAGATCGAAAAGTAGGAAGAGCTTAAAAGTTGGTGAAAAGTGAGCACAAAGGAAGAGACCCCGGTCCCCTCGATTGAATGAGCGGCCGGGCTTAAATCGAGGGACCAAAACAGTTAGTTTTTGCATATTTGGGTTCGTTAGGGTTGTATAGGTCGTTTGTAGGAGTTTCGGGGTCGGACCGGGTCCGAGAATCCGTAAAAATTCCCTGGACTCGACCCCGGGTCGAGGTGACCTATCCCCGAGTCAAGGGGTTCATACTTAGTCATTTTTCGAAACAGCTTCTCCCTCGAGTCGAGGTCTGGCCCTCGAGTCGAGGCTATTGAATTTTTGGGATCCCTCGAGTCGAGGGAGGAGCCTCGAGTCGAGGCTTTTGATTTTTTTGGGATTCCTCGAGTCGAGGGCTAAGCCTCGAGTCGAGGCTGGCGGCATTTTTAAAATACGCAGATTCAATTTACGATATCGGTTCGCACGAGTCGAGGGTTTCTACTTTTCCGATCCCCTTTCCACTTCCTCACGATTTCCGACCATATTGCTTGCATTTTCACCGATTATTCACCATTTAATCACCTCATCTCATCATACATTGCATCAAGGTTGAATTTTGAGGGTTTTTTAAGGATAAATTTGGGGATTTTTGTGAGTTGCTTGGGTGTTCACCAATTTTCGTTCTTAGGCCGTAATTTTCTCACAAGGTACGTAATTCTCACATTTTGACTCTCTAATTTCGTTGCTTTGGTCGATTATTGTATGGGTGTTTTGGGATTATGCAATTTTTCATTGAATTGGATGTTCATTTGGGTATTTCATCGAACACCTATTATGCATGATTGATATTAACGAATTTTGAGTATTTGTGAGATTATTTGGCTTGTTTAATGAATTCAAAGGCATGTTTAGGAATGATTATGTTATCTTGTTCTTACCTTAGTGAAATTTTGGGCCTAGGAATGAATTGTGCTTGCTTGTTCTTGAGAGTTCCTAGTGAAAATATGTATGGTGATTGGTCAAGTGTTGATAAATTGATGATAGAAGTGCATGATTGGTGATTATTATTTGTCTAATTACTTGATAGATGGCTTATAATATTTTTGGTCATTTTATGGAGCCTAGTTGCATAATTTTGTGAGTTTCTTTGTTGATTTTGCTTGTTGAGGTTGTTCTATTAAGTATGCTATTTGTTGGGATTTATTGTGAGCACTTCTATTGATCTTATTTGCTTAGTTGACTATTTGACCAATTGTTGAGGCTTATTGATTAGTCACTAGGAGTTGTTTGTGATTGGAGATTGATTAGTGATTATTGACTCGTTCATGGTTCGATTGCTATCTTGCTTTGCTCGTATTGCTATTTTTGGTGATTGATTGTTGCCTTGGGGAATTTTTGCGGGAAAGATGTTTAGAGGAGTTGATGGACATAATTTCTCCGATGAGGAGTTCCGTAAGAGAGAGGAAGCCATTAGATTCACACACAAGATGCCCGCCGAGCTCGGGATTCAGTGGGATGACTTTAAGTGGCGGAAGCACATCATTCTATATGCGGAGATCTACAACAAGGTGGTCAAGACCCGCCTTGTCGACCACAACTACATGGTGTCCATGGGCATAGAGGATAATATCCCACGACCATTCGAGCAGATTGGGATGGGTGGCTTCTTGACTAAGATGCCGAGGACATATTTGGGGCTCACTCTAGAGTTCCTCTGTATAATTAAGTTCGATAAGGCCGGGAAGGCAAAGTTTCCCGAGGCCATTACCTTTGAGTTGATGGGATGCGAGTACACCTTGACCATGAACGAGGTTAATGAGATTATAGGAGCAGCGAGACCCGGTGGATCCCTCCTTAACATCCGGAAAGAGTACTATGCCAAGAAATTTTGGAGGAGGATTTCGGATTCGGAGCACTGATCGGCCTTAGTTCATTCCCGGGAAGTCGAAGAGCACGAGGATTCGGAACCCGGTCGTGAGGTATCTAAAGAAGATCCTCTCGAGCATGATATTTGCAAGATCGGAGGGAGGAGCCGTGGTTTCCAAGGAGTTGTACGTGCTTTGGTGCTTCTTACATGGAGTCGGGTTTAATGCTTCGCCTACCTCTGCTACCTATTTGAGCGGGTGACGAGCACAAAGTTTAAGAAGATACACTTCGGAGGGATGATCACATTGATTGCCGAGCACCTCGGCATTCCTACATATAATCTGCGAGCACTCGAGGGCCCGAGATCTTACTACGATACCATGCGGCGGATGAGGACTCTCGACCGCATCGGTAGGATGTGGTGCTTCCAGCGGCACCTAGGTGGCCGATTCCCTCTTCCCAACAAGAGGTTGGCAGCGATTTTCGGGGCTCCGGCTTTTGTGACCATCAACCTCTGGATGTGGTCACAGAGACACACCGAGGTGATTGACGCCTACACCCGTGAGCATGGAGATGTCCTCCCGGGATGATGATGAGGAGGAGGGAGGACGGCGAGGCGGGAGTCGAGTCGGATACGAGGACCAAGGCTGAAGGAGCAGATGCGGGAGATGGAGATGAAGAGAAAGGCTGAAGAGGAGGAGTAGCGAGGCAGTACGAGATGGACGAGGACTATTTGCCATAGATCAACATGTACTTGGCGAGGATGAGATGCGGAGCCGAGAGTTTGAGGCCGGTAGCTCATCACGAGGCAGTGGACTCGGCCCGAAGAGATGTGGGCTACTTGATCAGAGAATGCAGCTCGAGTGCTTGACTCGGCAAGATGAGTGCTATCGTATAATGGAGGAGTCCAGGAGGATGCAGGAGGAGTCTCTCAAGACTCGGCGGGACATGTACGCACTCCTCCGTGAGATGAGCTCGTGGAATTTCGGGCCGGGCCACTACCCTCCTCCACCGCCGTCCGATTATTAGGGCTACTCCCCTACTTCCTCATCCCTCTCCTTAGTCCATTTAGTTTTTATTTCCTCTAGAGTGATTTGTATGGATTGATGATGATTGTTTGGATTATACTCATGACTTGCTTTGGGATGTATTTGATCTTGATGGATTTTATGATGATGTGTATGATTTGATTTGAGGCTTTTGGATTTGTTAAGCCTTATTGTCTTTTGATGATTATGCTAGCTTGATCTTTGGATTCCTTATATATTTTTGGGCTAGTATTATTTTGAGTTTCATAGTGGACTTATTGCATATCTTTTAGTATCATCTTGACATAGTGAGTGTGCTTGAGATTATGTACATTTCACTTGTGCTTGATTTGCAAGATTTATTGAATTTAGATTTGATCATAAGTTGATTTGTAGCTTGATGCTAGCATTCTTGATAATTATGCAAAGATGAATGTTATTGAAAATGCTTGATTCATTGCTCAATTTAAGCCCGTGAGCTTTTGTGCCTTTATAATCGTACATCTTATACGGTTGATATTATTTCTTTGTGAGTGCATCATTCATAGATTTGTATACTAGAACTTGTCATTGGACTTGTTGATATTGATCTTTGTGTGGTGTCATGAAAGTGATAAGAGGCCATGTTTGAAATGATGAGTCACTTAACCCAATTTTTTTCCACCAAACTCATTTGATTTCCTTAGTGAGCCATGTTGAGCCTTATTTCCTTATTCTTTGGCAAGCCGAGTGAAATTGAAACCATTTTGCCTATTTATATGAGCTTTATTGTCCTATGTTTAGTAGAGCTTGATTGTTGGCTAAAGATGGTGATTTGATTGTGAAGTGTGGTGGAAAATGGTGTGCTAAGTGATGATTGAAAGAAGAAAGAAAGGTCGTGAAAAAATTAAATTGTGAAGAAAGTTGTGAACATAAAAAAAAGAAAAAAGAAAGATTCAATTTGTGAGTTTAAAAAGAAAGAAGCTCAAGTGAATGGTGGTGAGTGATCTTTGAAGTGCAAGAAAGACTGTTACTTGATGAAGATTGAAGAAATGAGTATTGTATTGCTTAGCTTTCATTCAAGTCTCTACTACTTAGTCACTCTTACCCAAATACATCCCACCTTTCCAAAGAACCTACATTACAACCTAGAAGAAAGACCTCTTTGATTCTTGATTGAACGCAAATGATTTTGATTGAGATTAAGTCCATTGGCAAGCTTATGGTGTGCTATGAATATGATGATTGAGTGCATTATACCCTTATACACTTGAGTGAAGAGTGAAACACTCCATGGAAGGAGCAATGTTTTAAGTATTTGATTGAGCATTTGTTTGAGCATGATCTATCATGATTGTTAGTGGATAGTTTGCATTGAGGCTTATGATCATTGATGAGTTCGATTGTCTTCTTTGTCTTCTATGGTGCCATGTGACATAATTGCAATCAATTCACTCCTTTGTGCTTATTTGCTACGTTGCTCGAGGACGAGCAACACTTCAAGTTTGGGGGTATTATGATTGGAGTGAATTGATGCTTGTTTTTAGGGTGTATTTTAGTGCAAAAAGTGATCAAAAGTGTTAGATTTTGTGCATAAATATGTAGAGTATCACTTCTTTGCCTAAAAGTATTACTTGTGAGATAATTGAGATTTTTCATCCGTTTTACAGGTAAATCGGTGGAATTTGGCCAAACCGAGTACCGGCATTCTTAGGATGAAGAGGCGATCGAGACGGACGAAAACGGGGTCGAGGCAGAGCCCGGGTCGAGAAAATTCCTGGACTCGACCTCTGGTCGAGGTCAGGGCCTCGACTCGAGGGTGAAGGGAAGAGGATAAGATTTCAAATTTTGGAGCTACCTCGACTCGAGGTGAGCCTCGAGTCGAGGATGAGGCAAAGAGGATCCCTCGAGTCGAGGCAGACGGCAAAATTGGAAAATCGTGTTAGCGACTCTTAAGCCTCGACTCGAGGGCCCCAACCTCAAGTAGAGGGGGCCCAAATCCGAAAATTTTGTATTTAACTCATTTTGAGCGGAAAGAGAGAATAATCTTCCTAGCATAGTTTAGAGCGGTTATTAGAGCAGTTTTACGAGCAAAATTTACATTCCATAGCTTAATACTTCTTGTAATTGGATTAGATTCTTAGTTTTAGATTGTTTTCAAGCATTTGTGCAATAGATTAGTGATTTGATCCATTAGATTTTCATTTCCAAGTTGTAATTGAAGAGGTGGAGATTGTAATTGAAGCAATTGTGAAGACTCAAGCATTCTTATTTTTGTTAATTGAAGACAATTGGTGATGTTCTTCTACTTTTCTCTCTTTAATTAATTGTTTTGCGGTGATTAGTGCTTTAATTGCTTTCTTAGATTTTTCACCCATGGCTTTTGCTCTTAAGCACCGTGGGCTAATAGTTTTGTGCTTGGGATAATTGAAATTAGGGATGATATGATTGCCTCATGCTATGATTGTTGATAATTGTGATCAATTTGCTTCCTAATTGTGATTCTCATTGTGCTTCATGCAAAATTATCTCTTTATATTAATGTTTGATCACCCTAGCAATAGGCGAGAGTTGAGCTAACGTGATTAGAGATTAATCGGGTTGTAATTTTGCATGATTGTATGAATTGGGTGTTTCTTAATTGAGAGATTGGAAGGACTAAGAATACTCACATTAGGCATTGTGTTATTAATGGAGTGATTAATTTCATAATGATTTATGCTTTCTAACTTGATTGATTTGCAATTAGATACAATCATAGCTTGTTAATCATTGATTCCTTGATGGAGATTATTCCTAGCACCCCTATCCCCCATTGATCTTAGCTTATTTGTTATTGCATATTAGGTGTTTGATCATTTGTTTGCATAGATAGTTAATTTTAATTCTTGCAATTATATTGTAGATTTTAGTCCAAACCCATTCTTGCAACAATAGTCACTAATAACATGTATTCTTAGGGCCTCATTTGCAATCTAATTCCCTTGGGTTCGATATTTTTATTGGCCTTAATACCGGTTTACCGGACTACTACAATCACCCCAGGCCCGGCCCGACCCCCAAAACTATTAAAAATGACCTATTCGACCCCCACGAACCCAAATATGCAAAAACTAACCGTTTTGGTCCCTCGATTTAAGCCCGGTCGCTCATTCGATCGAGGAGACCGGGGTCTCTTCCTTTTGCTCATTTTTCACCAACTTTTAAGTTTTCCTCCTTTTCGATCTTGAATTCCCTTGCAATTTTGATCCCTTTTCCAATCAATGTAGTGAGTGTACCTACAATCGGGCATAACAATCATCAAATAATTACCATCAAGAGATGCATTTCAACAATAAGCGATCAACACCTCCAAACTTGAATGATAGCATGAATTCAAAGTTTGGAATGAGAGTGATACAAATATATGCAACTCCCAATGATATCAACAATAAGCTCACTTATCCAATAAATCCCATAGCAACATAACACATCCTCCTAAGCATGAGCAAATAAATTCCTAGCTAATTCTCCCAAAAACGAAACAAAAATCAAAGCAAACAAAAAGCAAACAAAAGCAATAAAAGGATGGGTTGCCTCCCATCTAGCGCTATTTTTATTATCCTATGGTGGACTTATTTGTTCATTTCCAACTTCCTTCATCGGAATGACCAAGGATAGCGATCCTCCTTCCCTTTATATCTCATCCTTTGAGCTTCAAAATCTAGGAGGCACTCATGATTAATAGGGCAACCACACATAGATATGCATAGTATCCATGGTTGTCCCCCTTGCTCTCCCTCCATCCTTCTTCTCCATTCCTTTCTTTCAAGTATGCCCAAGCGCTTCATCAATTCCTTCCTATAGTCAAAGTTCACAAGAGGTAAAATTAAATCATTAGAAGCATCAATATCAATAAAAGTACAATTTGAAGAGTTTGAAGGTATAGAAATGTTCATTTCAATCTTCAATGCTTCATTTGATGCTTCTAGATTTTCTTCCTCATTATTGCTCATGTCCATCAATGGACATTCCTCTTCCTCACTTTCGACAAGGAAATTTTCCACTCCATCCTCCTTGCTTGGACCCTCTTCTTTCTCATCTTCACTTTCATTTTCTTCCTCAGTTTTTCTTCTTGATTCTCCATGATGGTTATGTTCTTCACTTGGAGTAGAAAATATTTGAGTTGACTTTTTAACACCATGAATTGAGCTTCGGTGATCTCCATGTTCCCCTCTATCATTGAATCCACCAATGCTTTGGTCTCATAAATATTTTCATATAAGGAAAGCATTTTTTCACATCTCGGTTCATCTTCCTCAAATTTTTCTAGCATCATTCCAAACATCTCCTTTAAAATAGCTCTCACATCATGGAGTCCCCATTCTTCAAATTGAGAAAAAGCTTGTGACATTTGGTAGTCATACTCATAGCTTCTCCCATCATCATAGTAATCCCCTTCCGATGCTCCTTGATACTCAAATCCACAACATGGATCGAATGTTTGATCATAATGCTCATAGTATGAGAACATCTCTTGAGGTGGGGGAGGAATTTTATCACATCTCCAATCTTGATAATTGGATGGAACCTGTTGCAATTGAGAATTATCATGAAAGCTCCTCCAATTATTGTATCTAAATTCTTCATAGTGTGGAGGATACACCATACTCTCTTGATAAAACTCTTGATTCCACGCGTAAGAGTCGTATCCTTCCATCTAGACAAGATAGCAAGTATCAAATCCACACAAAAATAACAAAACAAACACAAACACAAAGACAACAAGTAGCCACTTCAAACAATTCCTAAGTCTCACTTTAGGCGCAAAACTAATTCCCGGCAACGGCGCCATTTTATTTGTAGGTTCCGGCAAGCGGTATTAAGACCAATCAAGAATTTCGAACCCAAGGGAATTAGTATGCGCGTGAGGCCCTAAGAATACAAGTTATTGGTGACTATTGTTGCAAGATGGGTTTCAAAGCAAAAACACAACAAAAGCTAGAAATAAACTCAAACACAACAAAGAGGCAAATGATCGAACACTTGAAAGGCAAGAATAAACAACAACAATAAATGGGGATAGGGGTGCTAGGGCTAATATCCATCAAGGAATCAAGGATCAACAAGCTATGATTGAATCAAATTGCAAATCAACTAAGATAGAAAGCATAAAACCATCATGAAATTAATCACTCCATTAATAACACAATGCCTAATGTGAGTATCCTTAGTGCAACTAATCTCTCGATTTTGAAGCACCCAATCCATACATTCATACACAATTATAACCTGATTAATCCCGAATCACGTTAGCTCAACTCTCGCCTATTGCTAGGGTGATCAAATATTAATCTAAAGAGATAATTTTGCATGAAGCACAATTGAGGATCACAATTAGGAAGCAATCTAACTCAATTGATCACAATTATCATCAATCAAAGCATAGGCAATCACATCATCCTCAATTTCAATTAACCCAAGCACAAGAGAGTTAGCCCATGGTGCCAAGAGCAAAATCCATGGGAAGAAGATCTAATTGAGCAAACAACAATCTAATAACAACAACAAAGGAATTGAAAAGACAAGAGAGGAAAAACATCAGCAATTGGATTGAATCAACAAAAATAGGAATGCTTGAGCCTTCAATACACTTCTTCTCCAAATGAAATACAAGCTTGAATTGAGTAAACTAGATGATCTAATGCTAACCTAATGCTAATCTAACCAACAACAATGGAAATCTAAATCTAAATCTACAATCTACTCTACCTACAAGGGAAACTTGGCTTGGGGCCTAAGAAATCGCCCCAAAACCGCTCGGTAATCGCTCTATGGAATTGGTATGGAGGTATGCTCTGTTTTGCCCCTTTAAATAGACGAATTTGGGAAAATTTTCTCCCTCGAGTCGAGGCTCGGCCCTCGACTCGAGGCTGCTGCTTTTGCATGTCCCTCGACTCGAGGCTCGGCCCGCAAGTCGAGGCTTCCTCAAAATTTTGAATTTCATCCAATAGCCTTCACCCTCGGGTCGAGGCCTGGACCTCGACCGGAGGTCGAGTCTAGGAATTTTCTCGACCGGGCTCCGCGTCGATCTCCATTTTCGTCCGTCTTGATCGTCTCTTCATCCTAAGAACGCCGATACTCTCGGTTTGGCCAAATTCCACCGATTTACCTGTAAAACGGATTAAAAACATCAAATATCTCACAAGTAATACTTTTTAGGCAAAGTAGTGATACTCTACACATTTAGGCACAAAATCTAACACTTTTGATCACTTTTTGCACTAAAATAGCCCCTAAAAACATGCATCAATTCACTCCAATCAATTGACCCTAAAGTAAAGCCGGTAAAGCAAAAACTTCGGCACTTTGGAGCTGAGAAGGACCTGGTCATCGGAGGAGGTG
Source organism: Paraleonurus japonicus (assembly GCA_030762865.1). NCBI lineage: Eukaryota > Viridiplantae > Streptophyta > Magnoliopsida > Lamiales > Lamiaceae > Paraleonurus > Paraleonurus japonicus. The sequence goes on along the minus strand of CM061052.1, from coordinate 17,238,560 downwards.
GAGAAGGCTGTTGAATGCGGGCAAGTCAAGAAGATCGAGTTCCTAGAATGGCTTTCTAACGCCGTTCTAGTCCCTAAAGGGGTGAGTACGTGGAGGATGTGCATTGACTTCCGTGACCTGAACAAAGCATGCCCCAAAGATCACTATCCATTGCCGAAAATTGATCAACTAGTGGACTCATGAGTTCTAATTACTTAGTATAATGGACGCATATCACGGACATCACAGATCTGATTGTATCGGGAGATATCCCAAAGGTTAGCTTTATTGTACCTTGTGAAACTTTTGGTTACGTGAAGATGTCCTTTGGTCTAATTAATGCAAGAGCTACCTATCGGCGCATGGTGGACAAGGTATTTCGGGAGCGTATAGGTAGAAACATGGAGGTGTATGTGAATGATATCTTTGGTGAAGAGCCGAGAGAGCCCCGAACATGTGGCGAGACTTAGACGAATTCTTTAAGGTAATACGAAGGAATGAGATCATGTTAAACCTGTTAAATGCTCTTTGGGAGTCAAAGCGAGGTAAATTTTTGGGATACATGGTGAATCAAAGAGGAATAGAAGTGAACCACTGGAAAGGTGCAAGCGATCTTGGACATGCAGCCCCTAGGACCTTGAAGGAGCTCCAAACGCCGAACGGGAGGATAACAACCTGAGCCGGTTCATAGCGAGATCAGCAGAGAGGAGTTATTAGTTTTTCCGCATCCTCAAAAAGGATCTAAATTCACTTGGGACGAATGGTGCTTGGAGGCTTTTGAGGTGCTCAAAACTCATTTAGCTTAACTTCCAACACTTACAAAGTATTTACCAGGTGATATCCTCTATTTATATTTATCTATGGGAGAGCACTCGTTGAGCACAATATTGATAAAGGAACAAGGTTACGAGAAGCTAGTGTACTACATAAGCAAGCTTATCCAAGAGGTGGAAAGTAGGTACTCGGAGATCGAGAAAGCGCCTTGGCGGTTATGATTACAGCCCGGAGATTGAGGCCTTATTTTCTATCACATAAGATCGTTATTCGGACTAACTATCCATTGAATCGGTGATAGCTCGTGCGGACCTTTCGGGAGGATGGTGAGATGGGCCATTGAGTTGGGCGAGTACAATGTGGAGTTTGAGCCTAGAAGAGCCATTAAGGCCCAAGTCTTATCGATTTCATCCAGGAGGCTATGTGACAGGAGGAAGTTGCACTTTGGAAGCTCTATGTTGACGGATCAACAACGATGGGTTCGGAGCGGGTATTGTGATACTTGATCCTCAAGGGTTAGAGACTCGAGTGGCTATCAAGTTCCAGCCCAGGACTTCTAATAATGGTCCGAGTATAAGGCGCCGAGATGGCGGCGAGTTAGGAGCTCAAGGTATAATTATATTTTCGACTCTCGGTTAGTGTCCCAACAGGTGAATGGGGATTGTGAAGCAAAGGACCCCAAGATGATAGCATATAAAAACCGAGTTAAGGAGCCGGAGAGCAGGTTCTATCGGTTTAAGGTCCAACAGATACCCAGAGAGGAGAACATGAAAGCAGATGGGCTAGCAAAGCTCGTCGGCTCCTCACCGATAGGAGGATCGTGCAAAATAACTTTGGTCACAAAGTAAAGAGAGGCTACAGAGCCCGCGATAGGAGCTATTGATGATGCGGCAGATTGGAGAAGCAAAATCTTGAAGGCCTTAACTCAAGATCCTGTTGTAGGGTCTAGAAGAGATAAGCAATTTAAAATCCAATTTTGTATAGTTGATGATCAATTGTATAAACGGTCTTTTACATGTCCCTATTTAAGATGTTTATCTAGCAGGGAAGGAAAGCATGTATTAAAGGAGATGCATGAGGGTTGTGCGGCGAATCATGCAAGTGAGCTAAGGCGCCCGATAAGGAGGACCTTAAGAGCTGGATACTTTTGGCCGACCATGAACGAGGATGCAAAGGGCATGGTGAAGATGTGGGAAAGGTGTCAAAAGCACGGTCTGTTGATACTTCCAGTGAGGAAATAGGGGCTATGTATGCCCCGTGCCCTTTCGCCAAATGGGGGATGGACCTAGTGGGGCCCTTTCGCCAAATGGGGGATGGACCTAGTGGGGCCCTTTCGCCAAATGGGGGATGGACCTAGTGGGGCCCTTTCCCTAGCTCGTGGCCAATGAAAGTTCCCGATTGTGGCGGTGGATCATTTTAGCGAGATGGTTGAAGCGGCCCCCTTAGCTAGGATTGATGAGCGAGAATGTGATAAAATTCTTGTGGAAGTTTATATGTTGCGAGTTTGGAGTTCCCAGGATCCTTGTGTCGGACAATGGGACCCGGTTCAATGGTGAAAAGGTCCAAGAATGGTGCAGGGCCACGAAGATCCGCGAAGTTCACTTCGGTTGCACACCCCCAAGCTTATGGCCAAGTCGAAGTCACTAATCGAATCGTGATCAATGGGATCAAGGCGCGATTGGAGGGTGTAGGGGAGCATGGGTCGATGAGTTGGACTCGATCTTATGGGCCTATAGAACTATCTCCGTAATCGCAATAGGTGAATCTCATTTTCGATTAATTTATGGAGCTGATGTTGTGCTACTGTAGAGATAGGGATGAGCTCCCATCGAATTGAACACTTCGATGAGGAGTCCAGAATCGATGAAGGAGAACCTGGACCTTCTTGAGGAAGAAAGAGAGGCGGCTGGGCAATAGTGAGAGATACAAAGCTAGGATCAAAGCAAGATACAACAAGCGAGTGATTCCTAGGACATATAGATCAGTGCCGAGAAGAGCCGATGCTTTGAAGTCGGTCAAGAAATTGGAACCCATGGGAGGGACCCTATAGGATCATGCGGGTATTACCCAGGGGAGCATATACTCACGGAAGAGATGGATGGAGCCCCGTGGCACACCTTGGAATGTCGCCAATTGGAAGAGGTTCTTTTGATTAGGAAGTAATTTTTATCATTGCTTTGTAGTGGATTTTGTTGCATTTGATTATTAGAACTATTGTACTTTCACCCTACAAGTACTCTTTTTCCCCTCTTATGGGTTTTCCCACCGGGTTTTACCATAAGAGGTTTATTAAGGAGGCTGGCTTAGGCTCTCTTGGGCCTATGTTGACACCGTCAATAGGGTATTTCGATTAATAAAAATTCCTTTTCCAGTTTACATTGAATGTTTACTTCATGAAAAGGGAGTGGGTTTCACCTTAATATGTTTAAATTCTAGTCGAAAATGTGTGATTCTCTATACACGATAAATAATATGATGAATGGAATTAGAAGATACAAAACAATATAGGCTCTCTTGACTTAGGATTTTTATGCATTTAGATACTTAATAACCCGGCGGTTAAGAGCAGAAGTGGTTAAAGGGTGAGGAGCTATCATAAGAGGGTTATGAAAAACCCACTCATCATGAGGGAAGTCCCAGTGGCTCGGGAGAACAATGAAAAAGTACTCTTGGGTCGATTAGGTTTCTTTGTCGTGAGGACGGTTCAAAAAAGAACAAAACCCTTTAGTACGAGCTAGCGTTAGTATAAAAGAAAGAGTGGAAAATCTTGCAACCAAAATGAGTAAAAATAGTTCACGGTGGGCTCTCCTCCGGCTCCTTTTATAAGCATATAAAAGGATATCATCATACGGAGCCCATTAGGGGTGAACTGGTTTAAGGGAACACCAAAGAGTGTAGAAATTTGGCTAAGATAAGGGGAAATAGGGAATCGTGAGACCTGCGCGCATTTGCTCTCCCGAGAGGCCATAGTTCGACCCTCGGTATTATCGGGTCTCTCATCGAAGTAGGGATACGAGTGGAGAAGCTTGGGGGATCCACCCTTGGCGGTGAAATTCCTCTAAAGTCCCCGGGAAATTCTCGAGGAAGTATAAACTCGATCTAAGAACAGGGGGATTCCGGTGGAGCCAGAGGATTTGGTGGAGACGGATTCATGAGAAAAACTAGCCCTAACGAGAAAGAGGGGAAGGTAAAATTACCTACCAGCTAGAATGTAGAGTGGCGGCAAGAGAGAGAAAGTACCGGATAGGAGGGGTGCTATAGGAAAAAGAATGTGCCTTGGATGTGGGAGCTCGAAATAAGATCTCTCGAACGATGAAGGAAAGTGAAGGGGATGATGAGGCACTGATGAAATTTAAAAGGAATTGGGGATAGGTTCTCTCTATAGAGACGGGATTTGAACGGTGTAGATCTCCTATTAGGCGATTACGGCGGTAGTGATGGCATCCGCGTGGACGCGTGACGTTTGATGGGACAAGTCCGCCCCAGACTAGAAGCCGAGAAGTCTTTGAGCGTAAAAGCTTAAACAGTATTAAATTACTAACTTTTAATATACCACACTACTCTCTTGGGCCCTACACGTCCCAAAAGAGTACGGGGAGCAGCTGATGCGGCATAAATATGTCATGGGCGAAGTAGCCCCATATGAAGTTAAAGGGCCCAATACTTAGAGAGAGTCCAATAAGTAGCCAAGCCCTAACCCCGATATGGTCTCGAGGTTCGTGAGGATGAGGTAGGCGGTAAGGATAATCTCACGAAAAGGTGTTAGCGGTTGGCAATAAACCCACGTAATAGGGATTAACCGATAAGTAAGCTAAGACTGGTCAAACAGAGTCGATAGAGAGTCTCGAGAAGGATCTAGAAAGCGGTTATTCTCGGAAAAGGAGGAATGAGATGTGGAAAAAGGACAAAACATGGGAGGAACACGATGAAGAGTGGAGAGCTTCATCGGAGGGTGGTGATAACCGTCCTTTTCCGGTATTATTTATGTATGATCGGTATGAAGAAAGAGGTACGAATTCACTTATCACCTTATCACACTTTGAGCACGTTGTTTTATCTTTATTGTCACTTAGTCGGCTAGACCATATTAGCTCCGAGAGGTCCCTTACTCGGGTATTAAGGGTCCTCCTTTCATATTCTTTCCAATCACTAACTTGGCGTCGGAGTTCCTACGCTAGGGACCTCTCCGGCGTGTTTTGCGGGTATTCGGAGCTCGGAGTGCGGGTTCGGATTACAAGGTTGCCGTTCATGTTCAAAGAGTGATTCCACGAATCTCGTGCACGGGGTTCGATTCTTGCTAGCGTAACATTATTGTACGCATCACCAAGTATATAAAAAGTTTGATATATTAGTAATGATGATGAATTTAATGTGTAATTAGTCTCATACATAATATTAATATTAAAATTAAAATTATTAAAAAGAGAGTAGCCTACTCAATCAATTTAATTTATTTTATACATAATATTTATTTGTAAATATATGATATACATTATTCTAATATTTATACATCAGTTATATAAGACTTCTTCTATTCATAATATTTTATTAATAATAGAATAAATTTGAAACAAATCTTATGATAGATTTTCTCATACATATAATAATTCTAATAATATATTTAGCATGCATTATGATATAATTATAAAAATTTAATTTAAAATTTAAGTATACACAAATATGTTATTTATTATTTAATAAGTAATACTTATTTTGTAAAAATTATATTATTATTTGATGAAAAATTATATATATATATATATATATATATATATATAATATAATATTGTAAAATTGAATTTAATAAATATTTCGTGTAATACGCGACACTCATCTAGTTTCAAATATACAAAAGTTATTCGGAATATGTTATTTGCCGTGCTTTAATTAGTTACTTTTTATTATTTCATTTATAAATAAACACTATAAGAATTAGTATAATTAGTTATTATATATAAAAAAAAAAAAACCATCACACGTGGATCCAAATATAAATCCAAAAATTAGTATACATACACAAATTTTCGAAAAAGTCTTGTATGGTACCGTTTCATATATAAGACATGATATTTTTATATTTTTTTATAATACTTTTAAAATATAAATATTATAAAAATAGAAAAAACGGACACAAGTTTTTATGATTTTGGTAAAAATTATTCGAGGGTGAAAAAAGGAAATTAGATAGGCGAATAAGGGTGTGCTTGGTTGATGACTTTTAAACTAAAGAATGATAATGGAATGGAAAGAAGTTGTTTGGTAGAGGGTATGATACCTTGAATAGTAAATTGATATCCTAAAACTATGTAATGAAAGGTATAGATCCATACCTCTATAATTTGAGGGAATGAAAGTGATTCCCTATAAATTTTATATTATATATTTTTAAAAAAATATTTAGTCGTTCAAATTTATTTGTATTATTATTTATTATATTTTTAAGCATCACTAATGTATAATATATTTTTAATACAAAATATATTATTATTGATATTCTTTATTATTATTGGTTTTCACTAAACTAATCACCATCTATGGTAATAATAGTCATTTCTATATACAAACAAAACAATCCATTAACAATGATCATACATTATCATTCCTCACTACTATCAAAGTCATTACTATTTCCATTCCTTTTATCAAACCAAGCGGCTCCTAAATTATTTTCCCTATCCTGTCAAAAAAAAATTATTTTCCCTATAATTGAGAAAATATCCAAAGCGGGAGGCACGTGACGTTGTCACATGGCCCATATAAACTACTACCGAAAATGAGTCAATTGCACTTTTGGTCCCATAGGACATGTGATGTTTTGGAAAGCGGTCCCAATATTTTCTTTTTTCGTCCCAAATAAAATTTTGCTCTCATATTTGGTCTCATCGTTAATCGAGCCGTTAAATGCACTTGCACATATAGTTCCCAAACGTTATATCAGATTAATTAAGAATTGATTAGCTAATTAATTAAAATGAAAACATTACATATTTGGTCCCATACGTTTACAAAAATCAATTAATTAATTCACGCTCGAGATAGGACATGTTTTGGGGGAATCTCTGGAAGATATGGTCCCATAGGATATTTTTGGTGGAAAAATTGAAATCTCTGGCAGATATATCCTAACTCAGGTGAGTCAACAAGCATTCCACCATGCTTAAGTTTGATGGTGTAAAACCCCTTTAAAAATTGCAATTGTCCTAAAATATATATATATATATATATATATATATATATATATATATACCAAACAAATTTAATTTATATGTGAAACCCAAAAAATCGTATTCAAAGAAATGGAAAAACTGTAAGCATTAAATCCCAATAATGATTTATATCCTAACCTACCCGTCCACTGCAAATAATGATTTTTATATTCTCCACATATTATACACTTATTGTAATTAAGAGTAAATGTAAACCTAGAGTCACACAACTAAATGGCTCTTTAAAATAAAGGTGATATCCAGATTATAAAACAATAACCAGTAGCAATGCAAAATGCAACAGAAAAAAAAATGTAATTGGTCCTATTAAGATGAATAGCAAGGTCTTTTTATTTTGACTAGCTTATGTGAAAAGGAACCATCCTCTACTCCAACAATAACCTAGGAAGCAATTTTATAGATTTCTCATACTTTAAAATGGCACCCCCATAATCCCTCCTCCGAAACAACCCATTACCATCATTTTTAATTTCTGTGACATTGACATGAATGCAGCTGTGTCAATATATATCATAAGGCCTGCTGCTTTGGCTACTTTCGCTGGTTCTCATTTGCCTCGCATAAAATTCACGCCATTTATTATCTCCCAAAGGAATCATATCTGTTTCAGTATGTTTTCCCATGCTACTAATCAAGAAATCAATCTATCAAACACCTGGTCTGCACAAACTTAACCTTCTCCCTAATTTCTAAGTTTATCCCAATCCAATCTTTTCCTAAGCCCAATAATTACACCAACATGCCAGATTCTGAAAATATCAATTGGATAAGGGTAAAAGAATGCAGAAATCTACCAACCAAATCGAACCCAAATAGCAACAAAGCTCGAATTCAAATCCTTACCCAGAAAAATGCTTCAGAGTCCAACAAAATTAAGAACAGAAATGAAGATAAAGACTAAACGCGATATGAAAATGGTGGAGGAAATGGGATTAATATCTGCAATACACAATCTTATTCAAACCTTTCAAAAGTTTCTTGAGATTTTCGCAGAAAATTGCAGAAAATCTGTAAATCAACAAATCGCAAATAAACATATCGTACTCGGGAAGTCCATATTTGACTAAATTCTTCCTTCGTAACATTGGACGCTTAAAATGGTAGAGAAAATCAGAGCAAAACGGTGTGAAATTGATGCAAAACCATCGAGCAGAGAGAGAGTGTAGTTAGGATTTTTTTGCAAGAAATTATGTGGAATATTAGTTTAATGTTACAATTATCTAATTAGTTTTTCTAATAGTCATTAAGAAATAATCAACCGTTTAATTTAAATTTTATAATATTTAACGGGCACGTGATGCCGTTAACGTCAGTAAAAATGGGGTTAGAAGTAAGAGTGAAATTCTATTTGGGATCAAATATGAAAACAAAATTTTATTTGGGACGAAAAAAAAAAATATTGGGGCCAGTTTCAAAACATCCAAATATCCTATGGGACCAAAAGTGCAATGGACTCCCAAAACTTTCTCAAGCTTTTCAAACTTATGAATCTCTCTCTCCCCCTCCTTCCGCTATCAAATTTCCCAATTCAAACCCCAGGTAGTTGTCTCTGCGCTTTAATTTCTCGAACAACAAAATGTGGCAAGTTCTAGTTGCTGCAGCTGCAGGTTCTGGGATTTTAGCCAGGAGACTTATAAGCCCCATGGATACAGAAAAACCCATTTCTGATTGCGAGCAAAGTGACTTAGAATGTGATCAAAGTGAATCTTCACCTCCCCACAGTTCAATCGTTCCATCGGATGATGCATTTGGAGAAAGCAGCAGAGAAGCGTTCTGTGAAGACGGAAAAATCTTTAGGTTTTCATGCCCAGAGACGGGATTTAAGGAATTTAGGAAGATTAATCGGAATGGGTTCAGAGGGTTACGAAAAATGGCGGTTCGAAGAGGGGAAAGAAAAATGTGGCTATGGAAGGTGGTCGAAAAGAGATGGCCGGAAATCATGTGCAGATAATTAGTTTAAAGAAGAGGAAAACTGGAAAACATGTCGCAGGGAAGTGTGAATCTTTTGCTTCAAAAGGTATTTGTTTTTTTTTTTTTAGTTTAAATGTGAAATTGTATAATTCTTTTGCTTAAATTGCAGATAATTGTACGTTCATGTTGTAGGAGATTTTGTTGTGATTGAAATTAAATTCTAGATCTGTTCCTGCTTGGCATCATTTTAGTGGAGAGTTGTGTTTTTAGTTACTTCTAGGATGAATGATCATCATTCTTGCGAAGGAATGACAAATGAATTATTGATTTAATTTGAGAACATCAAATTCGCGTGCTACTCACAGTTAGGGCCTCTTGAAAGCCCTTATGCTGAAAAATCCTCTTTTCAGTTCTTGGAATTCTTGAATTAAATAAAATGAATTGAAAAGTATTATGTTGTACGCTATTTTAAATCATTGATTTTGGTATATTTTCAGTGTTGCCTCATAAAGAAGCTCAGGCTCAGTAAATATTGAGTGAGCTTGAAGCAAGCCAGCCCAAGATTTAGCTTTAACTCAACTCAACTCAACTTTTCTCACAATTTTTCTCTGCACTACTTTTATACTTTTCAAAATGTTGCAATTTTAAGAAGTGAAAACCTCAAGCAGGTAAGTTAACACAAATCGGCAACGCATGATCTAAGTCTTTTATGTTGCTCATAGCTCTATAGCTGGCATTCAACAGAATCAGAAGCAGATGAATAAACTATTCCACCTCTTATGTTTGTTATTATGATCACTAAAAACCTTGAGCATTGATGTTTAGTGCTGATGCTTCAATTGAAATTATGTGACATGATCCAATTTGAAATTCTTTTGTTTGGACAACAAGTGATAGTTCATGGTTGCAGATGTAAGAAGTCATTTCTCCTTCTTGATTCCTCTATCCCCCTTCCCTCTCTCATGGATCATTTGTACTTTTTCTTCTTCGAACTACATCTGAATGTATGGTTTTTGTTTATTATAATCAAGGTTAAAATTCAGTCACATTCAGAATTTGCTTTCCATTTATCATTGTTCTTTTTCATTCAGATAAATCCTTTGGCAAGGGAGTTGGTCTTGGGGTAATGTATATGATGTTAGCAGGAAATGCTGAAATCACTAAGTTGAACTCTGCAATGAATGAAACAATAAAAACTGTCCAAGAACTAAATGCAGAGATATCAAGAAGGCAAAGCTCACACAATGTGAATGCTTCAGTTGCAGAAAACGAAGCTGAAACACATGAAAATTTCTTTAAGAGAAGTTGTACTCTTACGGTAGACCAGCAGCCAGAGGAGTGGGAAATGCATCGATTGGAAGTGGAGTTAGAATCTGAACTACAAAAACTGCCCTGGGGTACAACAGAAGGTTCTGGTTCTGAAGGAAGAACAAATATCTTTGAGGTGAGATTTGGTATGAGCTATCATTCTAAATCTGTGTTTAATCACATCATTCCTTCTGTCATGTAAACTGATCCATCCTCATCCATTGTTTCCTCCCAATTTCGTTGATAAATCATTGTTCTTGACCATTTTTAACTCTCTTTTTTTTATCGGACAATTGGTGACTCGAACCCATGACCTTTAACGCATAGGTAGTGGGGCTCTAACCATTTGAGCTATACCACTTCATCATTTTTTTACTCTCTTTATATTCCCAAAGAGTAAATTGCAAAATTGGTATCATATCAAGGTGTTGGCGATTTTAGTGTCATACAAATATTTTCTCAAATAAGTCCCAATTTTTATAATGATGCAATTTTAGTCCTATATTGACTAGGTTTCAAGACTTTTGCATGTGCTGCTCACATGAGCTGCCAGAATTCCATTTAGCAATTTGTCTAATGACTTGGTGTCGCTTACATAGCATAATGAGACCCCAACATATTAATTTCAATTAACAAAATCAAAAATTAAATATCATCCTAAAACAAAAAAATCGTCAAAATAATCTAAAAAAAAAATGACATCATTTTGACTTAATTGAGAAAATAGATTTGTATGGACTGCAATTGCCAACACCCAATTAATAAGGAACCAATTTGCAATTTACTCTATCATTGGGGTGTGGAGATCATTTAATTCGAAAAGGAGCATATGATGATATTCACATTTTATCATATATATGCTGATGATTGGGCTAAAGAAGGAGCATCAGAAATTTTTGAGAATTCAAACTCATATCAGTACAATGGAGTAGTGCCAGCTGAAGTGGATCAGAAATTATGTCATTTGCTCATTGAACAACAGGAAAGCCAGATAGTGGAGTTAGAAACCGATCTGCATCAGAAAGAAGCTGAGCTCCAAGCACTCAAAGACCACATAAAACGTCTTACTGAGTTTTCACTAGCCAATGCTTCAGGTATAACAATAACAACTTAACTAATGAAAACAAATGAGAGAAATTGGATTGTTCAATGTACCCTATGGGTTTTATTTGCTGATTTAAACACCTGTTTTTTTGTATTTAAGGCGGCGAAATGGAGGAGGAAGTGAAAACGATAACATATAGGATTGAAGAGAGGCTGGGATTTGAGTCCCCAAAATCAATGGTTGGATTGAAACCAACACTTGGCTATGAAGTATACATTTGTTCCAAAAATTGACACTTGAAAATGATCATTGGATTCCTCAATGCTATTAGCTCTTTGGTTGTTAAAGTATGGCATTCTCTACCCAAAAAATAATTTTAAGAAAAAAGCATGTTTTTCCATGTGGGGTTTACTTAAAGACTTAAAGTAATTCTTCAAATAATTTCACTTTCTTTGTCAGTCTCTCTCTTTCTGATAACTGAGTTGACCTTTTTGGTGCTCTTGTTTGGTGGGGGCCTGACTTTTTGATTGACTTGTGGGTACAAAATATATTGCACAAAATACAATGGGAAAAGGAAAAGGTAGATTGAAAAGTTGTTTGCATATCAAATCCAGTTGCAGGTGTGGAGCCAGCCATGGTTGTGAAGCTTTTTCCTTTCTCAGTGAGGCCCCACTTTTTGTGTTTTTGCTGTCCCAATTTTTACTGCTTAAAGAAAATTTTTGCATATCAATTCTCAATTTTTGCTGGCCCTACAAAATAGTCTCTCCGTCTGCCTTCCCAATTTTTACTGCTTAAAGAAAAATAACATAAGTATTAATATTTTTAATACTCTTTCCGTCCGGATATAGTTCATAAGTAAAATTGCACGTTGTTTAAGAAAACCGATAAAAAAGTTACTTTTTGTTTTTGTTGAGGGTATTTTCGCCTTTTCTAGTGATAGATAAAGGTAAGATTACTTTTGGTATTAACACTAATTAAAAACTGGAGGGAAATTCTGAAAATATAAATAATGAATATCGGCCATAAATACACTTGTTCACACGGTACTATTCACGACAAAGAATCTAATCTGCATTAATTACTTGAAAATGATCCAAAATTCCCCACAAAAACATTTAGGCTCCATTTGGATGAAATCATTTGAAATCCATGGATTTGAGGATAATACACTATATACTTACAAATCAAAATGAAACCAAGGGGGCTTAGCCCACTTGGCCACCGGGCTCCTCACTTAAGTGGGAGACTGGGTTCGATTCCCTTTGGGAACGAATTGGAGTGGGAGGTATAAGGAGGGCTTGGAGTGTTTGGAATTGTAAGGAGACTTGGTGAGCTAACTTCTAACCACTAACAACTAACATTTACCGATCAAAAAAAAAAAAAACTTACAAATCAAAATGAAGAAAAACTAAATGAATGAATTTGGTTCACACAAATATTACTTATAAGTGGAAGGATTTCAAATACCCAACAAAACCTAGTCATTTGAAATCCTCCAACTTCTCCCCTTGTGCTTGATATTTGAGTGAATCAAATGCATTCATTTAGTTTTTCTCCATTTTAGTTTGTGTGAATGCATGCTACATCATCCTCAAATCCCTTGATTTCAAATCCACTCCATCCAAATGGAGCCTTAAGCTTTGATCCCAAGTTTTTACTTTCCCTCCAACAACAATGGCAATAAATACAGACATCCTTCAATAAATGCTTCCTACTGCATTAAAAACCACAATCAACAAATTCATTGCAAACACAATAAATATCTCTGACAAAAAAAAAAAGTCTTACCTTAGATGAAAGGAATCGGATTGCTCAGCTTTTACTTGTCAATAGTACCAAGCCTGGCCCACAATGGAAAGATAAAAGAGGTGGCGATTCATTTGATGTGAGCGGAAGATCGACCCATTACATTTGGGCAAGCAAAGTTACAAATTGTTCAAGGTATTCCGGTCATGTTTTCTAACAAAAGGAAGGGAGTACCAAAAACTAAATACTTGCGGTTTGATATGGAGAGAATGAAGAGTATTGCTTTTGAAAAAAGATCGACAAGAAGGAGGCTAGCAAGGGAGCTTAATGTAAGCAAAACCACGTAGGCGATGGTTTAAAGATGGGGTGATAAAGCCACATACAAATGCTATTAAGCTCGAGCTATGATTTGAACAAGCATCAAAGAGTCAAGTACAACTTGAATGCACTTTGGTTTTAGAAGGCAATCAAATATAGTTTTCGTGTATGCATAACATTGTACACATTGATGAAAAATTATTCTATATGTCAAAAGCAAGTAAAAGGTATTACATGGTTCCCAGAGAGAGAATGAGCCTTATAGATCATGCAAAAGCAAACGAGTCATTCCAAAAATTATGTTTATGGGGGCTGTTTCAAGACCTCAATATGAAAATGGAGAAATGATGTTTGATGGGAAAATTGGACTATTTCCATTCACAACAAAAAAACCAAAGAAATAGAAATTCAAATAATAGAGTGAGGGTACTTTGATGATTAAGCCAATTAAATCAATCACCAAAGAAGTTGTTAAAAATTGTTTGGTGAACTGTAATTAAACCTGTCGATTATTTTATCATCATCCACTAGTCAACAATGATTAAGTCTCCAAAAGAGAGGATCAACCTCTATTGGTGACATTAATCATGCTAATCTTTCAATTTTTTTCGATAACACCAGCAATTAAGGCCAAGTGGCCTCGCTAATGAGAGAAAAACAATATCATATATCAAGATAATGCAAAGCCTCACATAAGTAACAATGATCCGAATTTAGAGCAGACTACAAGCTCGAGATGGCTTCAACATACAACTTGTATGCCGGCCCCCAAACTCACCGGATACAAATATTTTAGATTTGGGTTGGTTTAGGGCAATTCAATCACTTCAAGTTGACACAACTTCTTATAACGTGGATGACTTAGTTAAGAACGTGTTGTTGTCTTTTGAAAACTTAACAACCATCACACTTAACAAAGTCTTTTAAGTCTACAATCTTGTCTAATTGAGATCATGAAGTGTAAGGGTCGAGAATCACTATAAGTTTCCGCATATGGGTAAGGATGGACTTATAAGGGAAGGCAGACTGTCTATGGTTCTACAAGTCAATGAAGAGCTTGTGAGAGAATGCATTCAGCTTTTAATTGAAGGTGGGCAAGTGGAAGGATCGACATATGACATTAGCTTGTAATAAACCGAAACCCAATTATAGGATTTTATATTTAATTTTCTATGTTTGGGGGATCATTTTATTTTATTCTAATTTCATATGTGGTTTTCTTAATTTTTCTCCAATCGATTTAACGGTTTTCGACCCGAAAATCTACCGATACTTTTCGAACTCACATCCGTAATCCGGATTTGTTTAATAATGTTTAATTACAAATAGTCCTTTAAAGGTGAGAAACACTCAAGAAAACCCTAAGGAAAAATATTTGTTCTCCCGTCGCTGCGTTTTAATAAATTTTCGGAGCGAAACTCAAACCGAAAAATACCGAAATTTCAACGTCGAGATCACAATCTTGTATTAAAGAGTGGGCTGCCAAATGACAGCCCAATTGCCCAAAAATAACCGACCATGTGGGAGTTAGAGGGGAATAGTGTCAATTGTACCTCTTATCCAAACTAACACTCTAAGTGCCATACTTAGTGTACTATCTCTCCCAAATTCCCTACCCATCACCCAAGCTGCCGTCCCCTCCCCCTTTCCTCCCTTCTATAAATAGGTTGCTGCCCTTTCATTCTTTTCCACACAACAAAAGCTTGGGGCTCTCAAGAGGAAGAAGAAAATCTCCAAGGGTAAGTCCCAAAACCCCTCTTAAGTCTTACTCTTCTTCTTAAGCTTAGAAATTCAGGAAAAATATTATATGAGGCCCTAAGAACTCCTTTTTTCATAATATGATCTTATATGGAGTGCTTGAGTTGGAATTTTGGTGTTTGGAGTCAAAATGGTGAAGTTATACTTGAAACATGAAACTGCCAAAACCATGCCCTACCCACTAACCCGTTTTTGTAAAATTTATTCGGACCCTTTCCACCCGTTTAAAAATCATGAGAAAATTCCTAGATGTAGTATTTGAAGTGTAGAATAACATACTAAATTTTCGTGGCCACTGGATTTTTATACTGAGAATAAAATCATGAAAGATTATGTGTCGGAAGTTATCCGAAACTAGGAGCAGTGACTCATTTCTTTTATTTATTCCCTTTCTGATGGTTATAAAATTCTAGGAAAAATCTGGGATGTTCCCCTTGATGTGTTGTAATTCATAGTCAAAAATCATAATATTTCGTTTAGTACTTCATGAGATAAAATTCGTTATCTGAGTACCTGGTCGATGTTTGACGCATAGGGTTATTCTGTGTTGCACGAATTTATTTTTCCAGTTACACTATTGTATAAATCATGGAAAAATTCACGAACGACCTAAAACCTGTTTGTAACAAGATCCTTAAATTTGGTGATTTTTAAACGAGTATCCAATAAGTTATGAATTTTCTCGTAAGACATGTCCAGTAACCGAGCCAAACGATGGATTGAATGTTCACGATTTTTCTGGACAGAATCCGTAAGTCAAATGGCTTGGGTCCCTGAATGAAAGTTGTTTATACTTGAGTGATGCATCACATGTTTTAATTTCATAATTTTTGGATGTTTCTTCAGAGAGTTATGAATTTTTTTAAGTTAAGGTCACTGTTTTTGCCGAAACAGAAATTTAGAGTCCTTATTACAAAATCTTCTATAATTCCGTAACTCAAATGAACTTGGACCCTTAATAAACTTTATTCTACACTGAAAGATGTACAACATATTAAAATTTCATAATTTTTCAACGAGTCTAAGTATTTTATTTCATTTATGCATGTATAGGTATCGTTTCTTCTTTTGACTAGTACTTGATAAATTAAATGGCCAAAACTTTTAATGAGGTGCTTGTTTGAATATTGAATGTCGTACATGATACTTTATGAATGCATATACTTGAGTGTCTTACGTGTTTTCTTGAAAATGAACGAAACCGAAAGTCCCAAATTCGGAACCCACAAAGCGTATTACACTAACAAAGCCGTTAGACATAGGATTTAACCCATAGAAGCTTTTGATAAAATAAAGTACCCCTTCTTCGTTCAAAGCCTTGCGCAATAAGATTAAGAACCTAAGTTTCTAATGGACAAAAGAGTTGTCGAACTAAATATACGAATTGTGGTAGGTAGAGTACGGTCGGAACCAGAGACCGAGACTTGCGTACGAGAGGCCTAAACAATCAAAAGTTAGACTTTCTCAAAAGTTCTCCAGGTGGGTGACACTATCTGTATAGCTAGTTAATGTTATATGGATCGTTGTCAGCTTTTCTGAATCAAACATAAACAGCTTCTTCCGAAAGACGCAAACAACTCAAAAGCATGCAAATGCACAACTCCTAACTATAAGAATATACGAGAACAAGTTTCTTTTACTTTGATTATTTGTTTTTATATGTTACATACGAGAGTTATTATCTCTATTGATCAATAGATCTGCAGAGGGCGAAGCCCTATATAAACGGGAGCAATAAGGTTGGAAGAGGGTTTGGATTGTGTGCAAAAATGCCACTAGTGCCACCTCGCGCGAGCAATAAGGATGGTAGAGGGTTTGGATTGTGTGCATAAATGCCACTAGTGCCACCTCATTTGGAACGGAGAATTACGGGTCTCGGACGCTTTTAAACGTGCCATTCCACAATGTGATTACGGGATCGGACGCACTAGTGTGCCATCTCAAATGTGCTATATATATATATATATATATATATATATATATATATATACTAACTGTCGCAAAGAAGATGAATTTCTTAATCGAATGAAGTTAAGGGATAATCGAAGATTACCTTGTACAAATGGGCTAAATGCCGCAACGCATAACTAAAGATAAGAGAAGAATAAAAGATTCAATTATATTTGGGTTTTCTGTCAACTGCGGTAACAAAGATACAAAGTTACCCATCGAGATTTCTATCTCACTCTCCCAAACTTAATATTTTCGGAGGTTGCGAGAATGAGGCCCGGGAGGCTGCAGAGACGACCGCTTCCCACTCTCTCTTATTTAATAAATAAATCGTCTCAGTAACTTTCAACCTTTTGTAATGAATACTTTACAAATTTTATGTCATTATCTCCCAGGGAGTTGTACTCACGGATGGTTTGATCAAAGTAGATATTGATCTTTTATTTTAAAAGAGTTCCTCTTCACTAAGTAAAATGTTTCAAATTTTTCCGCTGCAACTTAATCGGTTGTTATTCAAAAGAAATTTTCTGCTCAATTTTTATATTTCACTAAGTGACGACTCGGGTTTAGGACGTCGGACCCCAAGGGTCAACTTTACGAATTAGGGCGTTACAAGCGACCTAATGATAGGGTTGGGATATTGAAGATATGGCAGGGTTAATTACTTTTTGGGTAGTTTTTAAAGATAGGGCCGGGTTAATTACTTTTTGGGCGCTTTTGAACAGCTTTTGAAATCGATGATTGTTTGCGAGATAAACATAAAAATCATGCACGATATTTTGTTGGGAAAATGATTATGTTTATGTTGTAAACATTAAACAAGTTTATTTTAGAAATGAAATTATGTTTACTCTTGTTCTTTAATGCTTACTTTTGTAAATCATGCAAATATTTATGCTTACTTTTGAAAATCATGCAAATAGTTTCAACTCATGCTTTATTAATGAAAATATCAGTTCATTCTTTATGAGCACAAGTTTTAATTTGATCAAATCTACAGCCCTCGAAGGTAATTTCATCATAGGGACTAAGTCTCCAAACTAGAAAATTGCCTAGTGGTGACTAACAAAAGTGTCCAAACTAGGACAACACTAGTGGTGACAAACAATAACATGCGAGGTTCTAAGTCTCCAAACTAGGAAGTCCTAGTGGTATCTAAAATAACCTACAAGGTCTAAGTCTCCAAACTAGGACAATGTAGTGGTGACACATAAAACCAACAAATAAATCACGAGAAGGCCATACGACAAGGCTAAACACATAAATCATCGAAGGCCATGCACGAGCCAACATCATTACCTAAGAAAACATGCATTTGTAAACCATCGAAGGCCATACAGAAGGCCAAAATAAAAAATCTCGAGATCATTAAATATAAACACATGCATATCTAAATCACGAGAAGGCCATACAGAAGGCCAAAATAAAAATCTCGAGATCATTAAACCCTAAACACATGCATATCTAAATCACGAGAAGGCCATACACGAGAAGGCCAAAATAAAAAATCTCGAGATCAAGAAGGCCATACACAGAAGGCCAAAATAAAAAATCTCGAGATCATTAAACCCTAAACACATGCATATCTAAATCACGAGAAAGTCATACACAAAAGGCCAAAATAAAAATTCTCGATCTTTAAACCCTAAGCACATGCATATCTAAATCACGAGAAGGTCAAAATAAAAAAAAATCCCAGATCGGTAAATTTATACGAGATAATTAAAACAAAAAAGAAAATTACCTATAAGCTGGACACCATATACAGACGGCTTCAAAGATAGCCTTTTCCATCTCCTCACTCATTTTTTTCCTTCAAAACAGCTTCTAGAATTAGTCGATTATTCTTAGATGAGAAGAGATAAATTTTTCTCCGTTTCATAACGGGAACAAGTTCATCCTCGAATCTCGGCACACTAAATTATTTGTGAAACTAGATGTCATCTCTAACACAAGGTCGAGGATATCATAGTTTCACACCCAATTGGGCACAAAAGAATTGACAACATGTTCTAAAATTGAATCGACCTTACCGAATAAATCCTCAAAGAATCGACCTTACGAGAATCGACCATCATAAAATTGGTGAAACCGGCTCATAACCAGAATCGACCATCACCGAATCGGTGTTAAATGAATAGTCACGAATTGGTGAAAACTAGCTCGTACCTAGAATCGGCCAAAAGGCCTCATACGCATTTTCGATGCCAACTCTAACCCTAGGTTAGAGGGTATCATATCGAACTCCCAAAACCCCGGCTTAGAGAACAAGTAGATCGATTAGGATTTTTTGAGAGAGCGACATAAAATATAAATTTTAGTAATCCATGGTATAAATCGAGATTTGTTTGGAGAAAAATATAGATCAATTACGGTTTAGGGTGAGAGCGAGAGTTTTCATTTTAGGATCTAATGGAAGGATCGACTTTTGTTTGAAATTAACGTAAGAGATCGATTAGGGTTTTTTGAGAGAGAAGAGAAGATGAACATGGAGCGGCTAGAAGAGAGATAGATAGATGAAGCGAGAATGATGTTAGCAGATTAAATTAGGTTAGGGTTTAGTTTGGTTGGGTTAGTGTTAATTGGGTTTAGTTGAAATTTGGGTTAGTATTAAAATTAATTTTAAATGGTCCAAAACAAAAATAAAAGTGGGCCCATATGGATGGCATTTTTGTAATAAAATTGATATTGTGGGGGTATTGATATTGAGTGTTAGGATGGAAATATTATAGTTTTGATGAAGTTAAGATGAGTATGTAAAATAAGATGACCAAATTTAAATGATTGTATAGCCAAACTGAGGTAGTGAATAAAATCTTGTAATAGACTAAGTACTAAGACTAGATAAGTACGAGTAAGAGAGAAAGACAGACAAGGATAAGCCAGATGAAGACAAGGAAGCGAGACGACCTTGTACCTAGAAGACCAAGACACGCTAAGGCAAGAGATGATCGATGAGGTCAAGGCCGTCTGGAATCAAGAGGAAGCAGACGACTAGAAATGTTAAAGAAAACTAGAAGTTGTAACGAGTTTAACAAGAACATTACAACTAACCAAGAAGCGATTACAAACAAACAAGAATCGGTTAGACAGTTCCAACAAACTCGATGAGTCAACAAGGAAGTTACAACCGCCAGGAGTTTCTTATAAATAGATCATTAGAATAGAATTAGATGTAACTTTTAACTCTCAATTTACACGAATCTCGTAACACATTCGATACACATTCAAAGCACTCTAAGCACGAAACGTTCTAAAACGTTCATAGTTTTTCAAGTGTTTAGAGAACACTTTCCAATATATCTTCAAGCCAATTTTTCTAGAATTTAGGGAGATTGATTGTAAAGGCCGACGATCGACATTGAAATCTGTAAGTAAGTCGGTAAGCAAGTAAGTAGTGAAGTCCCTTTCACAAGATTGTGAAAGGAGAGTGGATGTTGGATTTTCATAATCCGAACCACTATAAATCTTTGTGTGCTTACTTCATTTAGTATCAATTTACTTACTCGTTCATAATCAATTTTGATTAATCAAACACTTGTTTAAAGAATTATCAATCAAATCAAGTATAAAACAATTCCGCTGCACAACTGATATTCAATCGGTTTGTTTTCAATCTTAGAAAGAAAAATTGAGTAGTAAGGGAAATCTATTCAATCCCCCTCTTTCTAGATTTCCTCTTTGTGTAAACTTGATTGATAGGACAAACATTGGGTGTTATTTCTAAAAATGGGGTGTGAGGATAATTGTGGGACGTCCCGTTAAAGAAAGTGTGAAGATAACTTCGGGCGGAGGGAGTAATTTTTAACATAATCTCCTATATTTTGATAAAATCTCTTACTTTTCTCTATCTTCTTATGGACCCTCGTAATAAATTTTTGGTTGTGCAAACCAAAGGGAATGATGGCTTTGGGTTGTACCAAGTCGGAAACTAAGTGGATTTATTTTTTATTTTGTGTAAATTAGTGAAAATTATGAAGGTGGAGTTTATAAAGGGGTTTTCATTTCAAGGGTGAAACTTATAGTGGGACAGATTTAAAAAGAAAAATGTGAAAGGTTTTTATGGGACGGGAGAGTATTAGTTATTTCATTAAAATACTTTGTTGAAGGATATTGAGTGTTTTATTGTAAGGTATTAGTTGTTTTATTATAAAATATTGGTTGGAAATCAATTTGACAATGAAGACCAGCTCTAGAATTTATTGTATGGGATGGAAAATATATATTTTGAAAGTAATGGTTATATTTTTTTAAAATAAAATAAAATTTTATAAGGAAAACGTGAGTATTGTTTTCTAAGTAAAGAATATATTTTATGTAATATTATTTAATATAAATTATTGTAATTTAGTGTCAATGATTATATTAGAATAATTTTATGATTTATCTGTGTAAATTATTGTAATTTTGTGAACACTTTTATGATTTTTTTTTTTAAATCGAAAAGAGAATTGATTATCACATAAATAAACAAATGACAAAGTTTTTATTTTTTTAATCAAGAAATGTTAGTTTATTAGTTGTTAGTAGTTAGTTCATCAAGAACCTAAACACTCTAAGAAATTCTCCAAGACCACCTTATAACTCCAAATTCGTTCCCAAAGAGAATCGAACCCATGTCTCCCACTAAAGTGAGGAGCCCGGTGGCCAGTGGACAAATGACAAAGTTTTATGTATGTTAGATCGAAGAAGTTTTGATGAGTTAAAATAGGTCAGATTAAAGTCAACTCATATGAAGTAAGATGACCGAGCTAATCTGCGTGAGAACAGTGAGGTAAAGTCCTAGCACTAGCCGATCGAGACTAAGGAAGGCCGTAAAAGTCAACCGAGGTTGAAGAAGCAGAGGTCATCTCGTAGACGAGCTTGAGATAAGTCATCTGCAGAGACAACAATGAAGAGATCGACGAGGTCAAGACAAGCCGAGTCAAATAAGAAAGGCAAGTCTTCACCAATGCGATTGCAGACAACTAGAAGCAAGATCGGCTAAAGTAGAGGCGAGTTTTCAAGATTGAGTTTGTTAAGCGGTTTTAGTTTGTTACAACAAACTAACCGCTTTTCAGCTTATAAATAGATTTAGGCACAACTTCAAACATACAATTCAACACTCTCTCATTCACATTATTCACGAAGTTTTCCATATTCTCACAAGAGTTTTTCAAAGCATCATTCAAAAATTCAAAGTGTTTATAGAACACTTACTTTGTATATCTTCAACATACCATTTACTGTACTCTAGAAATTCCAGGAAGATAGGAAGTTGAAGATAGGTTTGAAGATAGAAGATCTTAAGAAAGTTGTAATTGTAAGATTGTAAGTAAGAAAGTGAGTAAGTGGCCGAGACCCTTCTTCGAGTTGAAGAATGAGAGTGGATGTAGGATCAATTAGATCCGAACCACTATAAATTGTTGTGTTCTTTACTGCTTTATTTACTTATCTTGTTCTCAATCAACTTTCAAACAAGTTCAATTTCAGGACTCTTAATCAGATTGCTTTTGATCCATAAAAAGATTGAGTTAAAATCATTTTCCATTGTGTAATCTTTGATACTTTGAATTGGTTATCTTATCTTTGAAAAAGGATTTGAAAATCTATTCAACCCCCTTCTAGATTTTCTTTGGAAGGTTGTCTAAGGTTCTTCATTAATTCACTCAATCTGTGGAACCAACAAGTGGTATCGGAGCGGTGTTAAGCTATTTTTGATATTGATTTGAGGTCTTGAAAAGTTTCTGGAATTGTTTCTTGTTTATCTTCTTTATTTTCAATCCACTAACCTTGCTACTAACAAGTTCTTGTTGAGATTCTTCGATTCACCATGTCGTCTGTTAAGAGCAAGAAGTCCAGGAGTTTGCACGAGTTTTCAATTGAGGAATATGATTATTGGAAGTTCGGGATGGAAAACCATCTTAAGGCAATCCATGATCGGATGGAAGAAGTGCTTGAAGAAGGCTCAATTAAGTTCTATCATGGAGGAACTAGTGATGGGAGAGCTACTGAAACAAGGGCAAGACAAGAAAAGAAAAGTGCAGAGCCGACTAATGATGAGAGAAAGATTCATAATCTGGACCAAGTAGCTAGGACGAGAGATTATTGAGACTCTAAGCAAAGATTGGATTGAGAAAGTAAAGAGGTGTAAAACAGCTAAGGAGATGTGGGAGACACTTGCTAGTGTATGTGAGGGATCGGACTAAGTCAAGGAGAATAAACTACAATCGGTGTTACATGCATTCGATACATTCAAGATGAAAGAGAATGAAAGCGTGGACCACTGGATGTGACATTGACAAATCTTCTCAACAAAGGCTGCAGATTTGGGGAAGAATTATACGAAAAAGAGATTAATAATAAGATACTCGAGATCCTTGAGTAAAAGATGGAGAGAAAAGGCCAATATCCTCAAAGCAACTCAAAATTTATCCTCAATTTCACATCATACCTTATTTTCTCATCTTAAAGCTTTAGAATATGATATTCAGATTGAAGATGAGGAAGATGAGATAGAGTCAAGCACCTCATCTAAGTCCTGTCGCTTTTGTCAACAAAGAAGACAAGACAAAGAGCCGAGTCTAAAGGAGCTGATCTATCCTTAAAGGAGCAGATGGTCTTGCTCACAAAAAGGTATGATCAATTGAAAATGAAATATAAACGTAATAAATTGAGATTTGCAGAGAAGGACATATCCAGATCCAGATCAAGAAGGAAAGATGATGACTCAACAGAGATGATGACAAGAAAAAGAATCAGACAAAAAGATACAAATCACCTACAAGAAAGAATCCTATCAGTCCTAAATCAGACAGGGAGATACTTATTACACTGTAACAAGCCAGTCACTTTAGCTATGACTGTCCCCGGTGACTCCCAAGGAAAGAGAGGAGAAAAGGAAGAAGAGAGATAGGCATTTTGCAGATCAAAGTGCTCTTCTTGCGAGGAAAAAGAGTCAAGAAAGTCATCATCATCCTCATCTGATTTTGGATCGAGACGATGAAGTCTGTCACGATGGCCAAAGAGGTAGATTACTACTCCTCATCCGATAATGATTCTTACAAATCTGTCTCGCATAATGACCAAACTGTTATCAAAGGACTTTTGAAAGATTTAAAGATGTCTCTAAGTGCTTACAAACAATTAGAGACTGAAAATTTAACTTTGAAAGATCGATTAGGACTCTAGTCAAAGGCAAACAAGTTGTGAACTATTTCCGAGTCCGAGGAAACATTCAAGGGGGAATGTTTACCTTAGGTGAGGCTAGTACATCAGCTAGTGCATCTGAAAGACTAGAAAATGAATTAAAATCTTTGAAATATAAATTTGAAATGGTTTGTACTTGAAAATGAGTCAATTAAGAAGGAATGAGAAGCTTGTCTTCAAAATGAGCCACTTAATAACTCACAATCAGTCATAGACCATATCTTTAGTACATCTAAAAATCCCATGATAAGACAGTCTTGGTTATGATAGAAATAATAAATCGAAGTTCAAAACCAAGGAAATTTGTGAAGGTATTTGAAACATCAAAAGAAGTTAATATTGGCCCTTGGAAACCACAAAGTCGGATGAGGACCGCATCTCCTAATACGAAAAATAAAATTAGACAATGTGTCCAGATTCGACCAAGAGGGTTCCAAGAACTAAGATTAGAAGAAATTCTCATTACAGTTCTTTTGATTGGAGAAGCAGATGCTATCCCAATTTTTCAAAGTTTAAGAAAGTTACTAAATCGACTACAATAAACTCTCATTCAAATGTGATGTGTTTGTAGACAGATTTGGTAAACAGATCCAATCTGATTTATTATTAAAAATGAGATGTTTGTCTGGATACCCAAAGTGATTATTGACCTTAAAGGACCCAAGATCACTAGGGTACCTCATACCTAATCGTCTTGCAGGAATCACGGGGACTATCTCTTAAGGAAGAGATTTTAGCTTCAATCTAGTACATAGACGGTGGTTGTTCACATCACATGACTTGTAACAAGAAGCTACTATCAAACTTTCAGAATATTGATGGTCCCAAAGTCTTGTTTGGAGATAATAACTATGGACAGGACTAAGGGAGTTGGTACTTTAATTAT
Source organism: Paraleonurus japonicus (assembly GCA_030762865.1). Lineage (NCBI taxonomy): Eukaryota > Viridiplantae > Streptophyta > Magnoliopsida > Lamiales > Lamiaceae > Paraleonurus > Paraleonurus japonicus. Next base: position 17,213,470 of record CM061052.1, on the reverse strand, counting down.
AAGGGATGTCCAGTATTCGAGGTTTATTTTGTAGATGGTTTAAAGCATATCTTGTTATCTGTTTCTCAACTCTGTGATAAAGGCTTTTTGTAAAATTTTCTAAGGATAAGTGTGATAACTTAGATAGCTCCTCGAGACAAGATACTCTTAGCGGCTTGAGACATGGTAATGTCTATGTGGCTAACTTCAATAGTTGCCCCAAAAAGATACATGTCTTGTAGCTAAAGGTGGAGATGATCTCGGTGGCTATGGCATAAAAGGCTTAGCCATCGAACTTCAAAACCCTTAGTAAGCTAGCTAAAAAGAATCTTGTCAAAGGACCGCTGAGAAATTTTGTTCAACTGATCCGAAATGTGATGCTTGTTAAAAAGGTAAACAACCGAGACACACTTTTAAAAGTATTAACACATCTCATCTCGAAAGAGTTTTACAACTCCTTCATCTTGATTTGTTTGGACTGTTACACCACTCGGCTTTAGTGGAAGGAAATATACTCTTGTTGTTGTTGATGACTTTTCTAGATACACTTGGGTAATATTTCTTTTCAAAAAGAATGAGACAGTGAACAAGATCACGATCTGCTCTGCATAAATCCAAAATGAGAAAGGTGTTAATATTATTAAAATTAGGAGTGATAAGGGAATTGAATTCTTGAATTCATGTTTATCTAACTATCTGAATGAGAATGGTATAGTTCATGAGACTTCTTCAGCTAGAACAAGACAACGAGAATGGAGTTGTTGAGAGAAGAAATAGAATTCTCAAAGAAGCGGCCGGGAGCATGCTAGTGAGTATGGAACACCTCATAGGTTACGGTGAGGCTATCAACACGGCTTGCTACACTCAAACAGAGATGCTTACCAGTCAAAAGTAAGGGTAAGACACCTTATGAGATTTGGAAGGGTAAGGTTCCAAGAATCTCATACTCTCGTGCTTTTGGTTATAAATGCTTCATCCATAACAATTGGAAGTCTAAGTGAGGACCTATGATGCTAAGGCGGTGATGGAATATTTTTAGGTTATTTCAACACTTCCAAAGCTTTCGAGTCTTCAACAAGACAACTCTTTGTGTGGAGGAAACTCCTCATGTGGTATTTGATGAATTGCATAATTTCTCGGATAAAGTGAATCAGATTACAGATGATATAGATAAAATTGAACTAACTAAAACTAAACATAGAACAATCTATACTGCCTAGTTTTAATTGATTCGAGATGATGAAGAATTCCCATCCGAGAATTAGAAGGCAAGCCCTCTTCAGCTCCATCGAGGAGACACCCTTGACATCATCCGATCACCCGGGGTTAGTAGATGAAGGGGGAACGTTTGCTCGGGCAGAGTCGGATGAGTTGTCTGCTGAGTCTTGAGATGAGGATACTTCTACTCAAATAGGCAAGAGGATGAGAAGTTATCATCCAACTGACCAAATCATTGGGGACCCATCCGAGTGTGAAGACACGAACAATGGTAGATTTCCACAGTTTGTCCAGTGCTATGTATCACTTCTCGAGCCTAAGTCTATTGAGGAGGCTCTATCCGATCCAAACTAGATAACAACCATGCAGGAAGAAGCGCATCAATTTGAAAGGCAAAATGTTTGGGAACTGGTGGACAGACCCTTACATAGAAAGATTATAGGAACCAAATGGGTGTTTAAGAATAAATCGATGAAAACAACATTATTGTTCGTAATAAGGCAAGATTGGTAGCTCAAGGTTACTCACGGTCGAGGGGATAGACTATGATGAAACATATGCTTGATTGCGATTAGAAGCAATAAGACTGTTTTTGGCATTTGCTTCTTACAAATCTTTCAAAGTCTTTCGAGATGGATGTCAAGTCTGTCTTCCTAAATGGTGTGTTAATTGAGGAAGTCTATGTAGAACAGCCTCACGGGTTTAAGATCAATAACAAGGTCTATAAACTCAATAAGGCCCTATATGGACTGAAACAAGCACGCAGGACTTGGTACGATACTCTATCCGAATTCTTGATTTCAAGTGGATTCTCAAAAGGTAAGATAAATCGGACTTTGTTTAGAAAAGAAATAGATGGCAACATCTTGTTGGTTTAAATTTATGTGGATGATATTATATTTGGTTCACCTAATCGACCTTGTGTGAAGAGTTCGGTGTTCTCATGAAAAACAGGTTTGAGATGTCTATGATGGGTGAATTGAAATATTTTCTAGGCTTGCAGATTAAACAGATGAGTAAGGGCATTTTCAAACATCGACTAAGTATGCTAAGGACCTTATAGATAAATTTTGGATGACTACTAGTACGGAAGTTAAAATATCTATGGCAACTAACTTCTCTATGGATTCGGATGAGCAGGGATACCCACGGATGCAATGGAGTATTGTGGGTGATTGGATCCCTTCTCTATCTCACCGCAAGTAGGCCAGGACATAGCCTTTGCGGTCGGGGTATGTGCAAGATTCCAATCTAATCCCAAGAAAACTCATCTGGAGACCGCTAAGAAAATCCTTAAATATCTTAAAGGGACTTTGCAGGTTGGGTTGTGGTACCCATCCGATGACAACTTCGAGCTACCGTGCTATTCGGACTCAGATTTTGGAGGCTGTAAAATAAATAGAAAATCCACCTCAGGAACTTGTCAATTTTTAGGCAACAAATTAATTTCTTGGTTATCTAAGAAACAAACATCTGTTGCAACCTCCACAATGAAGTTGAATACATGGCGGTGGTAGTTGTTGCTCTCGGCTCCTCTGGATTAGTCGGACTTAGAGATTATAATATTCTAACATCATCTGCTCCTATTTATTGTGATAGTAATATTGCAATAGCCATGACATACAACCCTGTCTTGCATTCTAGGTGTAAGCATATAGATATCGAGACATTACTTCATTAGAGATCATGTTGAAAAGAATGACATTAGGATAGAATTGATAGCCACCGAGTCTCAAAGAGCAGATCTACTTACAAAACCCTTAGCTGAGTCTAGATTTAAGGAATTATGTTTAGAATTAGGATTACTTGATGCATCTTTAGCTGATTTTTAATTGCTATTGTTTGTATCTTATATCTGCTTTTCCTTCTTTCCCTTCCTTTCTTTAAATCTTGTCTAGAAAGAATTATCGGACTAGATATGTGTCAAAGGACAATCGGGTAGCTGATATCATTGATCTCCTTCTTAGGAATCAAGAATCAAGGATTAGTCATATTGACCTTATCCGACTTGATGATCGCTTATCCGACATCGTAAATCGATAAGGACACAATAGTCGAGCTAATTTCTTCTGTGACGGATGACTATCTCGCATCCTATTTGACTTACCTTGGCTACTAATGGTTTCTTGAAGTTTGTGTATCTGCAGGAACAGGTAATAGATCAACATTGTTAGATCACCTTGAATCTACTAAACCGATAAAACCTCCTCATCTGCTCATCCCTTCCTTGTTTTCCTTAAAAAGTGTGTTTTCAAAATTATTCTCACAACTCATCTATTTCAAAACTTTTCAGATGAGTTGTTCTTTGAAAACCTAGCCGAGTCCGATATTTTGTTTAAAATAAAAAGTGATGATTAACTTGTCTTAAATTTTGCTAAAAAGAGATGAAACTAGGCTGTCTTTTGAAAAATCCAGACAAGGTCATTTCTCGAACAAATTCAAAACCTTGTCTGCTTTAGAAAATCTTTGTGCAAAGAAAGGTAAACCTGTGCTTATGTCGTATACTTACTTCTCTCGCATAAAGTAACCCTACTAGCGATCAAATCAATCTACACTGATTACTTTTTACGCATTTCAAAGTCGAGTTATCTTCACGCGCTGAATCCCAATCGTTTATCTCAATTTTAACCGTTGATTCAAAGACAAGAAATCATTTCAAATAAACGATTGATTTAAAACCTCCCTCCACATGTTTTCTCTCTCCATATTTTCCCTCCTACATATACATCTTCTTCTTCGTTTAAATCCTTTCACTTTGAGAAAACCATTTATACTCAGTAAAATTTTCTAACTCCCAAAACCTTTTCTAAATCTTGTATGAGCCATACTCGCTTTATTGGAGTTACATCAACAATGATGGATTTCAACAAGGATGCATATAACAAAAGATAAAATCAGAGATGTATGTCGATTTCGACACCACCTCGATGAAGAGTCCCGAGAAATTCCTAGATTGTTGGAGAGATCGAGATTAAAGACTTTCTGCTCAAGAAATCAGATTCAAACAAAACACCTTTGGATATACGGGAATAGAGTTCTATATCAATGGAGTCTACAAAAATGGAGTGTATAAGACCAAGATTGATGGTGAAAGTCGACAATCACAAAGGAAGAGGTTGCTCGAATCTTCGAGACAAATGATTAAGGTGTGAATTCTCTCACATACAAAAATAGTGATCGGGTAGAATTATTCGAGATGATTGCCTAAACGTCGTTCAAAGATCGGAGGACGAATTGAAGAAGAATATGCTCAAGAAAGTATCGTCTCTTAATAACGATACTAACTACGGCTATTCTTGGGGAGTAGAATTCCCACGATGGACTCACCAAACCACGTCCGAATCGCATAAGAGCCATTCTTGATGGAGTCCAAGTCAATCTGGCCGAGATGTTGTTGGCTAGATTCAACACCGAGAAGGGTAGGTGGAGTTTGTCAATGGTCGGTGGACAACCAAGTCCATCACAAGTTTGTTCAAAAAAATCACCGTGTTGTTGGAGAATCATTGACCGTGAGATTAATCGACAGATGGGGTGAGGAGCTATACAAAGCGAAGGGGCTCCTCACCAAAACGAGTTGATTGGTGGACCACCTGACTCCGATGAGGAAGCCGGCCGAGGAGAGGGTGGTTGAGCCCTCGCCCAAGGAGGACCAACCTACGGAGCCAACCGTGAGCTCACCGAGGCTTCACACCGATGAAATCGATGGAGAAGGCTCCTAAGAGGAGGAGGCTGATCAAGGCCTCGAGAAGGAAGGGGCAACATCTGCTTTGCTCGGTGAGTCTGTTAATAGAAGAAGCCCAAACCCCGGAGGTGGCGCAACAACTATTGTCCAAACACGGGAGATACAAGAGATCGGCCTCGAGAGGACTCCCTCCCCTTCTCCCAAAAGATCTCGAGAAGCCCCAAAAGGTACTATCCTTGGTGCTACTTCTAGCTTATCTCCCTCCCCTCATCTCGCCCACTCTAGCGATTAAGAGGTGTCCTGTGCCGGCACCTCCGAGCCTCTTCAACGACCTCTACTTCCCAAGAAGTCCAAACCAATATCCCATCTTCCCCTCTACCCCAAATACCAACCACTTCCTCACCATTCCCATCCGACTACTTATCCTTTCTCACCGGCCCTATCTACTCACCCACCCCAATAACCACCATCTCCTCCTACCATGTTACCCTCTATCTCATCTCCCCCTCCTCAAACAGCGACCACTGCACCCTCCACTTCTCAATCAACACCTTCTCCACAACCTTCTTCTATTCCACCCCCACCATCTTCTCCACCCCTTGAAATTCCTCCACCCCCATCCGATATCCCATCCTCCCCCAATCCGCTCCACAAGACCAAATGCCAGATATTTCCCACAATATCTTTGGGGATATCCGGATGAGCTCCCCTAGTCCGAAAACCCCTCCTCTCCCTCATCGTCGACTCAACCGAGAAAGACACAGATAGCCCTCGTCCGCCATCTCCTCTGCTTTCTAAAACCTTCATCGAAAAATCATTCACAAAGTAGAGAAGATGATGGCCAGAAGACAAAGCAAATTTATACGGGCAAGAATACACCATGCTAGCAAATATGCCGATAGCCAAGGTGAACATTCTTGGAACTTATCTCGACAAGATCGGCTCCGCGTTGGCTAGTCGTCTGGGCAGCTTGGAGGAGGAGGTGAAGCTACCGAAGGAGAAAATGGCAGAGGATAACGCTATCTTGGTAGATGCCTTAACCGGTGATAAATCGACTTGTGGGTGCGTTGTGCCTCACCGGGAAGATCAGCTACGAGCCCTCAACAATGAAGTTAAAAAGGGGGAAGGAGCTGGGCAAGCCAAGGTTGACACCCTCACACTGATGTGCGTGCCATCTCGCATAAGCTACAATTCAAGGCCGACTCGCTGAGCCGGGAGGTGGCAAAGGCAGAGCTAAAGGAAAAATCAAATGAGCTCACCGCCTTACAACCGAGGGTGACATAGATAGAGGATTCCATCCGAGAGGATGAGGAGAAGAAGAGGAAGGAAGAGGAAGAAAAGACCGAGAAGCCGCTGGCCGTAATCAAAGAGTCTCGAAAATCATCGAGGCCAAGGGAAAAGGAAAAGGGAAAGCACACGAGAAGGAGCCACCAAGGTTACATTTTCTAAATCTTTGAAGGCCGAGAAGAAGAGAAAAGAACCGGACTACTCCAACCTCTCTGAAGAACAAATCAAACGAATCAAAATAGAGAAGGAGTTGTTCGAGAAAAGATAAAAGATGAGGTTGAAGAAGCTGGGTAAGGGAGCCGAGCGAGAAGTGGGACAGGGGACACTCGAAAGTGGGTCTCCAAAGCGGTGATGAAGCAGACTTTTGCCCTATCCACCGCTCGTCTGCTCCTCCTAAGATGGTTTCGGTCCGCACAATCAAGAGTACAAGAAGAAGAGCATGGATGCCGGATGGATGTACTACTGGTACATCTTGAAGGCATCCCCAACCGTGCAAAGCAGACGAAGACCTTCGATGGCACGAATGGATGGAGAAGGAGGACCCGAACCTCTATGGAAGGGTGCTCGATGAGGCAAGCAACATATTCAATCGCGACCTAGTCGCCTGCACCTATGAGCACGCCAAACCCAAGCCGAATGCGGATGGGACTCCCGATCCGAACCGGGTTAAGACCGTTGTTGCCAAAGCCGAGGTGGAGTCGAAGCTCACGTATTTAAGAAGAGCTGAAGAAGCTAAGAGCGAGAGTCTTCACCTGATCGATGTCCCGGAAGCAAGCCGATGGGGTGTCCGATAGAATCAGGATTTTTTTCCTTATCTTTCTTTTCTATGCATCCTTCTTTGTAATATTTGTAAATATGATGTGAATATACTTGATCTCATCTGAATTACCTTGTCTTATACTTTTTAAGCTTTCTTTATTGCTTTCAAAGAAAACTTAAAAATTTTCTAAGTGTTAATCATCTGAGGAAACTTCCATCTCAGATTAAAAGTTTCTAAAATTTTTTTCTAAGTCTTAAAATTTTCTAAGTCCTAAGATTTAAAATTTTCTAAGTACTAATCATCCGATAAAGTCTTAAGATTTAAAAATTTTCTTAAAACTCTTTATAAAAATTTTCCAAAATTTTTCTACGTGTGAATTAAGTGTTCTTATGTGAATAAAAGCTGAACTAAGTGTTAATGTGTTCTAATGTGCTCATCTGTTTACCTTGAATAACCTTGACTAACATCACCGTGAGTTTGTCTCTTTCTTGCAGCTTTTAACTTCATCAAAAAGGGAGAAATTGTTAGATCGAAGAAGTTTTGATGAGTTAAAAGAGATCGACTAGAGTCAACTCATATGAAGTAAGATGACCAGCTAGCGTAGAGCAGTGAGGTAAAGTCCTAACACTAGCCGATCGGACTAAGGAAGGCTAGAAAAGTCAGCCGAGGTTGAAGAAGCAGAGGTCATCGAAGACGAGCTTGAGATAAGTCATCTGCAGGAGACAACAATGAAGAGCTCGAGACGAGGTCAAGACAAGCCGAGTAAAATAAGAAAGACAAGTCTTCACCAAGTCACCGCAGATTTACGACTAGAAGCAAGATCACTAAAGTAGAGGCAGCTTTTCAAGATTAAGTTTGTTAAGCGGTTTTTAGTTTGTTACAACAAACTAACCGCTTTCTCGAGCTTATAAATAGATTTAGGCACAACTTCAAACATACAATTCAAGACTCTCTCATTCACATTATTCACGAGTTTTTCAAATTCTCACAAGAGTTTTTCAAAGCATCATTAAAAATTCAAAGTATTTATAGAACACTTACTTTGTATATCTTCAACACACCATTGCATTGTACTTTAGAAATTCCAGAAAGATAGGAAGTTGAAGATAGAAGATCTTCGTAAAGTTGTAATTGTAAGATTGTAAGTAAGAAAGTGAGTAAGTGCCGAGACCCTTCTTCGAGTTGAAGAAGGAGAGTGGATGTAGGATCAATTAGATCCGAACCAATATAAATTGTTGTGTTCTTTATCGCTTTATTTACTTATCTTGTTCTCAATCAACTTTCAAACAAGGTCAATTTCAAACTCTTAATCGATTGCTTTTGATCCATAAAAAGATTGAGTTAAAATCTATTTTCATTTGTGTAATCTTTGATACTTTGAATTGGTTATCTTATCTTTGAAAAAGGATTTGAAAATCTATTCAACCCCCTCTAGATTTTCACTAGAAGGTTGTCTAAGGTTCTTCATTAATTCACTCAATCCGTAGGACCAACAATGTAGATAAGATTTATAGTGCGGTTGGTTTGCATTTTGTGTGTATTTCTAAAAGTATTACTTCCTCCGTCCCATATTAATTTTCACACTTTCCTTTTTTGGTTGTCCCACATTAGTGTTCACATTCTTAAAAAGAAAATTTCTTCCTAAATTCCACCCTCACAATATTCACATATTTACACAAAATGCCGTTACTTTCACACTCAATCCAATCACTTGTTTTACTTTAAGGACCCGTTTATTTTGGGATATTATACTTTGAGGTTTTGAGAACTTTGAGGGATAGTGAAACATGTGGTACATTTTAATTTTTGTGTGATAAGTTAGTTGCGAGAATTGGAAAATAAGGTGGAGTTGGATTGTTCCTAACATTAAGGAGTATGCGAGATGATTTTGTTTCCGCCGATTTTGTATGTTTGTGAAACTCGGGTGATGCTATGTTGTAATATGTAATATTTGGAGGTTTTCTTATACCTCATGAGGAAATAAAATCTTTTTCTTATAAAGAAAAATAAATAAATCACATGCTTGTAAATATATATTATAATATAGTTTAATATGAGTCTTAATATTTTCAAGTGTTTGTATTGAAAATTAATTCATGTGATAAGTTAAAATTTTACAATTATACCCCCATCTACTTTTTTTAAATAAAAGAGATATTATTGTCAATTAACTTGATAATAAGTGGATGATAATTTTAATACCTTATAAAGGGAAAAATACATTTTCATTCAAAAATGGAAAAATATATGTTAGACTTTCATATTTTTGCGGGTCATAGGTAATACAAATCAACAATAACAAACACTTGAATTTTAGGGAAAACAAACTATATCCGTAATAATAATAAAAGTTTACAATATTATCCCTCAAATATTCCATTCTTCATACTTTTTCTTAAATTGAGTGCCCACATTAGTATGAAAACTAACTTGGAACAAATGGAGTATTTGATTAAAATATATTCCCTCCATCCACAAAATGTGTGCTTTAGGTGGGCACATCTTTTAAGAAAAATGATACAAATAGATAAAGTAGGGGTATTGAGAGTCTATTTATAAATAAAATAATTATTTGTGAGTAAAGATGATGACAATTTAGTAATTAAGTAATGATTGGAGGATAAAAATAAAATGATTGTTGACTTTTAAGGTAGTCACAATTTTGGTGGACATTCAAATAAGAAAAGTAAACACAATTTCGGTGGACGGAATATTAATTTTATAGTAAAACATTCTTTTGTTTTTTTTTATCGTAAATGTGAAATATATTGCAATTAGAGTACAAGGGGTACTCCAATCCGATACAAAGTTCGTACAAGATTCAATAATTTAGATTGATCATGGCTTACAATTCCATTCGAAAAGGAAATGTTATTTTTAAGTTTCTCCTTTACCACCATCCAAGACCACACTTTTGATTTAATCTCTTTGAAACACCTATCTATATTGAATTCTTTACCATTAAACACCAGCTCGCTTCTCCCGACCAGATATACTCCAAATTGTTGTTGTCCAAATATTTGACAAAGAACAACCCGCTTCCTTTTTGCTTAAATAATGATCGAAATCGCACCATATGATGTAGAATGTTATTATGCCGCACCCCCATAACTTTCAGCCATCCAAAAATCAAAGACCAAACATTCTTGCTAGTTTTGCAAGTAAGAAAAACATGAGACACTGATTCATCATTCTCCCACACAATGGACATCTCACCTCATTACTCACCAACCGCACCTCTTTTCCTCAACTCCACCTTTGTTGGCATTCTCTCTTTAAGGCCGTCCACACCATAGCTTTTGCTCTATTTGGGGCAGAATTCTTTTACAAGCATCTAAATGTCTTAGTAGCCACCTCCTCTACCTCTCCTTGGACTTCCTCCGATAGCTTTTGGTACGCTAGCTTTGTCTCCTAGATCCCCGACGAATTCAATTGCCATCTCCAAGTGTCCTTCTTTTCCTTTGAGGGAATGAACACTGCTCACAACTTCAAGAAACATATTAAATAAATCTACCTCTCTCACCCTCAGCTCCCTTCGCCATCTAAAGTTCCACTCCCACAACCTCATTTACCCAACTCCCCATCTCACTCACCGTGACATCTTCTGTAAACTCAGCCTAAAGAGTCTATTACAACTTAATTTTAAAGTATTTTCCCCACCCTTTGTCTAGCCAAAATTTCGTCCTATCACCCCTCCTTACAAAAGACTCGCTTAATTCCCACTCCCAAGTTCACCCACTAAAAAGGGTTCTCCCCATATTTAAATCTCAAAACTTTCACCCATAGCTTGTCCTATCCCTCCAAAAATCCTCCACACCCATTTTCCCAACAACACCCTATTAAACAAATATAAATCTTTGATGCCCAGTCCCTATCTCTATTTCACTATGCATATTTCACCCCACCTAACCCAAGAGATGTTACAATTCTCCTCATACCCCCATAGAAATCTTCTTTGAATTCCAAAATCTCACACAAAACAGCTTTTAGGCAAATCGATAAAAGGATATGTAATACGTTGGCGGCGTAGAAAGAACAGATTGTATCAAAGTTATTCTACCACCAAAAGACAGCTTTCTTACTCCGTCACGAATTTAATCGATTCTGATTTTCTCTACCAACGACGCCTGATTTTTTAAAGACGATGATTAACGCCCACACTAATACCCAAATATACAAGGGGGTTCTTACTTACCTTACACCGAAGGTATTACGCCACATTTCGAATGTCTTGACTTTCCACATTAAGACCCATAAGCTCACACTTATTAAAATTAACTTTTAGGCCCGAGACCAGCTCAAAATTCCGTAAAATTTGTTTAATTGCTACAAGATTTGACACCCTTGCCGGACACGCAAAAATCGTGTCGTCTGCGTATTGGAGGTGAGACACTGCTATCTTATTCTTCCAAATCTCCGCCGCTTCAAAAAGACCAATTTCCACCACTTTCTTCACAAGAAGGCCCGGACCTTCACCACAATGAGAAAAAGAAATGGAGATAACGGGTCCCCTACCGAATACCGCGCTCCAATGAGAAATTTGGCGAAGGACTTACATTTATCAAAACAGAAGCCGATGTCGTAGATATGCATTCTGAATCCAACTTCTCCATTTAGCGTAAAAATTCATCCCGCTCATCATCTCGTCAATGAAGTTCCATTCCACAAGATCGTACACGTTCGCGAAGTCCACCTTAAAAATAAATCTCTTAAGCTTTTTCTTCTTCGCTTCATCAATCAGCTCATTTAGAATTACAATACTGTCTGAATTTGTCTCCCTCCCACAAACGCCGATCGGTTTTCTGAAATCACCCCATCAAGAACCTTACTAAGTCTTCGTGCCAAAATCTTCGCTATGATCTTATAAATACATCCCAACAATGAAGTCGGACGATATTCCTCAAAAGAGATGCTTTTATCTTTCTTTGGAATCAACACGATAAATGAGGAATTTAAGCCTTTTACTATTTTCCCTTTCTCGTAGAACTTCTCCATCATCTGCACAATCTCTTGCTTCATGTTTTCCCAATTATTCTTAACGAACGCAAAGGTAAACCCCGGACTCTTATTAGAATCGCACTCCCAAATGGCCTCCTTAATTTCCAACTCACAAAATCTTGCCTCCAAAATTGAATTTTGTACCTGCGAAATCTTCTTCACGAACAGCTCTCTGACAATTCGGGCCTCATTATTTTCCTTGCCTTGAATTGATTTTGAAAGTACTTTGTCGCCTCTTCTTTAACTTTGTCCACAGAATCTACCCAACAATTATTTACCATGATCCCATCTATGCCCCGATACTTTGTTTTCGTATTTATCCATGAATGAAGTAACCCGAGTTCACATCCCCTTCGCCAGCCATTTAGTTTTTGCCTTTTGTGCAAGCATGTTAGTCTCCAAACCATATTCCTCATCAACTCTACCGATAATTTGTTCCTCTTCACAATCTCGTCCTCCACTAACCCAAAAACTTCATCGAAATGATCAAGAACATCAATCTCACGTTTCGATCTTCAATCTATCTATCTTTAAACCCAAACACCGATTTATTCCACTCCTTCAAATCACCTTTTAATAATTTGAATTTCTCCTTAAGGAAGAGACCAGCCCACCTTGAATCTTATGGAATTCCCATCTTCTACGGATAAATTCTTCATACTCGGGATGTAAAATCCAAGCATTAAAAAAATTTAAACGGTCTCGGGCACCAATCCTTTCTTTGCCAAATAAATAAAAATAGGGCAATGGTCTCGAGGAGGTCCTAGCATAGCTCTTTACCGAATGCTCCGGCCACTTATCAATCTAATCATCACACACAAGGATCCGATCCAACTTACTCTTGCAGGACCCGTCTTTCTTGTACCAAGTATACGCTCTATTAGTCAAAGGCGGTTCATGCAAACTCCGAGCGTAAATAAAATTACGTAACACATCTATATCTCTCGATCCACCACCGAACCCCTTCCCACCCTCTCTCTTACATCCCTAATTGCATTAAAATCCCCACTACGCAATAGAGAGTATTCCCAAGTTGTGCAATTACGTTTCTAATCAAGCTCCATAGCTCCTCTCTTTCTGCAGCACACACGGGCATACACGTTCATAATGCAAATTTGTGTCCCATCCTCACGAAGATACCCATTCACCACTAAAACACCTTTAGAAAACCATGCACTTGTTTTGCAAAAGACTTGGTCATTCCAAATTGATAAAATTCCCGATTTTCCCACCGCCTCCATGCTCGCCCAATCGAAATTAAGATTACCCCAAATTGAGTTACATATTCTACTCCCCACCTTCTCTAATTTCGCTTTCTTGTAAACAACATAAATCAATTTTATACGTTTATATCATCTCTCTAATTTCCCTTCTCTTCACCCTTTTCCCTATTCCTCTTGCATTAAAACTTAAAATCCTCATTAAGAAAATCTTGACGCACTGTCTCGATTGGTGTTGATTGTCTCTTGCCCTAGCTCTATATTCCCTCTCCAACCGAGTAATCTAAGCAATCATCTTCTCGTCGGATACTTTACTCAATAGACCCAGTTTCTTACCCACCTCCCATGCTTTCTGCGCCTCTTCCGAAATTAGTTCGTCCCGATATTTTGTTTTCCATCTGTTCTCCTCATAACTTGTCTTCTCGGCCCTTGAGTCATCTTTGGGGGTTCGGGTCCTAGCTAGATTTTTACCGCCAATAGGCTCGAAGGGAGGTGCTTTGGAACTTCGAGGTTGAGGATAACTCGAGACTCCCATAGATTGCGAAGAAATCTCCATTGAAGAAGATGTGCCACCGCCAGGGGATTTTTCTCCGCAGCCTTTATTCTATTTCTGTTGAGTCCCATTAGGATAAGCGAGGCCTATTTGACTTACATTGGGCCGAAAAATCAACTTCGTTAGAGAGGGAAATTCTCACAATTAATTAACTTATCTTCTCCATAAGATTTACACCCCAATCCTCCTTGGCCCAACATAGATAAAAGAGAGCCCAAATTAGGAACTGTTTTGGGACCCACTTGTCCCAAAGACTCCTCACCCATAGTCGGCACAAACCCTCGAGAATCCCCGAATTTTCACGTTGCATGGCGGCTGTTCGTGGGAAGCGTCCCCAAATTAAAAATTCCCATTTGCTTGGAAGATAAACCGTCTCGCCCGAGATACGCCATTACCACCGTCGGCAAATCCCACCGGAACTCCGGGACCACCAATCGATGCCCCTACCGTCAACAAGATTACTCGACACCGGGCCACTCCGATTGAGAAACTCACCAACCTCCACCGATTCCGCACATCATCTTCTTCTACCACTTTTATGAAATATTTCCTCCCATCTATTTCTACCGGTACCTCCCTCCGGTGAACTTGCAAGTACGGTGTACGCATTAAAACTCAAGCGCTCTGCAGTTTTTCTTACTAGCAATATCGGTATCAATCTTCGCCCTTCCCAAATTTAGATACCACTAAATTAATAATTTAGGATTCCACGTGTGTAATGGAACACCGTACCACCTCGTCCATACTATTCTTCTATTATTGACATCTTCGATCGACCATGGTCGTATGAAATCAAACCAATCCAAAAAGCCCTCCAAATCCTCAATTTTAACTGGTGTTCACCTACTTCCCGGAATAATACTAATTCACCACCCAAATATGACACTTTCACCGAGTCCCCACATAAATTTGTAATTAGCTTCTCAATTTCAAACCACTGAAATTCATCCTTTAGACATCCCGTAAAGCACTTTTAAAGATAAAATACGTCATTCTCCTTTGCCATATAACTGAAACCTTTTGCACTATTTGTTTCGTCAATTTTATCCCCCGATTATACGGGTTCATGTATGTCTTTCTTCCCTCCATTGCCTCTACAAATGAAATTCCTTTCTTTCTCCATGCCCGATTATGAATGACAGGTTTTGGCTCCGCTTATCTCGACATGACGCCTTTGTCTCCCCTTCTCCCGAACAAACTTAGATAAATTTGCGCGTAGCTTATATGTTCCTATCTAGATGTTATTAAGCATTTTTTCAACCCTCGGTTTATCGATATTTCCTCTAAAATGCAAAAATCCAAATCTCTAACCATCATTGCCTTTCCTCTTAGGGATGAACATATCCAACACCGGTTCAACCTTATTGAAAATCTCCGTCAATGCATTGGCATTCCGTATCGGGAAATTTTTGAAAAAGTAAGTTCTTGTTCTATTGTTGGTATCCTAAACTTTGTTCCAATCATCTTTCCTAGATGCCGATCATTGCCTACTCTGGAGTTTGAGTTCCTACGATTTCTTTTCTACCTCACAAGATGCCACTCGGAATCGAGATTACTACCCACAACCCACCACTCACCCTCTCTGCGCTCAACCTCTTGAAAATTTCTCTCTACTGGTTCAACCTTATAGTACTAGTTATTTCATAAAAAATAATAGGAGTAATTTTTTTCTAAAAAAATAAAAAAATTATTGTAAAATGATAGTTGTGAAACCAATTGCATAAGAGTGTGTCTCATGTCCATATTGAAAGAACAAATCAATTTACATTTCGAGTCATCCCGACTAATACCCTTTAGTAATATAGATAATACCCTTCATTATCATGATTGATACCCTTTGGTTATATAGATAATACCCTTCATTTATCACGATCGATACTCTTTAGTAATATAGGACATACTCTTCATTATCACAACCGTAACCCTTTAGTTTAATATAGGTAATTATACTCTTCAATTACTAGTACAATTGATATTTTTAAAATAGACCAAATTTCATGATAAACCCTTGTTCATAGTAGAATTTGTCATCGCTTGCGTAAGACTAATTATAAACAAAAGGAAAGATAATATTGTTGTTCACGAATTACCTTTGCATGCTAAAAACAATCCTACTGGGATTTTTTTAAGTTTATTTTAGATTTCTTTGTCATTATCGTTGATTGATTTTTAGCTTCTTTAATTCTTCTATTTATTTTCGTTCAAAAAGAAATTGAAAAAATAAAATGATATATATATATATATATATATATATATATATTTCTTTATTTATTTGACAAGGTTTTATATATATTAGGAGTATATTACTTTCTACATTCCGACTTTGTCTGTTCAAGGGGAATTGATGCAAAAATTAAGAAATGTGTTGTTTATTAGTATTAAAAGGCATAAAGTGAAAAAATCAATGAGTATTTTCAATTTTATTGAAAGAGATTATTTTAAGTCAACTTTATTGAAAAAGTTAATTGAGTGACATTTAGGTGTAAATAAGGGATGTTTGTGAGAGTTTAATTTAAAAGGGTAGTGTTTTTTTTTTTTTTTTTGACTATTTTGGATTTGAGAAAATAAAAATAAAATGTTTATTTTTGGATTTTGAGAAATAAAAAATAAGACAGAGAGAGTATTAAATAGTATTGTCAGTTTTACTGAGCAATTACGTTCGTTTGCTACACCAACAGAAACTTAATTATTTTGTGCTATTCTTTCTCCAAAAATTTCATGGGATATCCAGATTCCAAACTATGCCCCTAGAGATTTTTTTATTTTTTATTTTTGTTAATAGCAAGAAAACTGAATTTTGATATGAAAATGCATTTATTGAAAAATCTATGGTGTAGTAGAATAGTTAATTCACAAGTCACAAGAAATCGATGATTTGTTTTTAGGGTTTAAAATTAGAGTATAATGACAACGAAAAAGCTGCTGATTTTTCGTTGATTTCTATATGTCCTAATTTGGCGCTCTCTTTTCTGTCTCTCTGTCTGACCAAAAATGACGTTTTAATTAATGGATAAATTAATAATTTAAGTGATGTTTATTTGCTTCTGAAAAAAAAGTGATGTTGTTTAAAAAAATAAAAAATAGTGATGTTTATTTTGGAATTTGTGTAACTTTTAATATTCAATTTTTAAAATTTAGGGTATTCTGAAATTTTAATAAATAGTACTGTGTATATTTATTTTGAATTTTTGAATAGAGTAAAATTTAATTTTAGGTAAAATCATATGTAAAAGTGACTGAAATTGTATACTTCCTCTGTCCTTTTGAAAATTTCTCATTTGAGAATTGCACTCTATTAAGAAAAATATAGTATTTTAAGTGTAGTGGACAATGAAATGTGATGGAAAATAAAAAAGGTAGAGAGAGATAGAGATAAATAAAAGGAAGTGGAAAGAGAGGGATGTGAGAACGTTTTTGTCATTTAAGAAAACAGGAAGCTTTGGGTGAGGGAGTATTATTGTTAAGTGATTAAAATGATTGAATGATGCAAATTATAATTTAAATACTATATTAAAATGTAAGGAAAGGAACAAATTTAAAATACAAAAGGATTATAAAAGAAGATAACGCTCTCGGATTTCGCTTGGGTGATCTCGTGGGTTTGACTGCCGCCGCCCCGGTGTGTGTTCCTTCGGCCAATTAGGTGCAATCCTCCCGATCTGCTGAGATTCCTAATTAAATGCGAGGTTACTTTCCTTCTTGGGATTTATCTTTTTGATTCGATTGCTCCGATTCTTTGCCTACAATTGTGGTTTTTTTTTATTTTGTGTGATTACATCTCTTCTAGTATAGGGCCTTATAAAATGGGGGTGTTGTTTTGTTACGGTATCTCTTGCTTACTCTGTTGATTATGTTTCGACGAGAGCTTAATGCCCTTTGGCATAAATTTTCTCTTTTCGATTTGGAGGAATCAGTGTTGGAGGTGGGGAAGATGTTCTTCCTCGGCCTTCAAATGTGTTAGTTCTCCAATTTGTACAAAAATGGAATATCGGAGTGGTGAGCTGGTATTGCTCTAAAGCGTATTCGCGTCTTACGACAACGTTAAAAGTCACGGCGGTGGAGGATGACATTTTTCTTTTGGAATTTGCATCAACAATGGAGTGTAATAAGATTTACTTTAGACAGTTGTGGAATTTTAACAAAGTGCTCTGTTGATTCTTGGACGTTTGTAGGGCAATGAATGACCATCGATTTGGTTTTAAACAAGGTACCCCTTGGGTATAGAGTCATAGATTTCAACTCGGGTATATGATTGCCTATATTGGCAAAAGAATTGGGGGAGGCTGGGGAGGTTCATAAAGTAGAATGTTCGTTGGGAGGAGTGGCACGAGGTCGCCGGCTTCGAGTTCGTATTGTATTAGATACTACCGGGCCCCTCTGTGGGAACTGCTTCTTCACAGGGGCAACAAAAACTACTATGTTGTTTAGGTATGAGAAGCTTGACTTACGTAACATCTGCGGTATTTTGGACCATGTTGATAAGGATTGCCCTAGTCTGTTTGAGGGGTGACCTCAGATTTACATAACAAAAATAATTTGAATCTTGGCTTCGAGCGGAGGGCCAGCGTGGTACTACGGTGTAGGAAATTGAGGAGACGCTTCAATGTTTTAATTCTTTTACACCGGGTGGTCGGGATGGACCTTTCTCTACAGATCGTATTCATCATCGACGGCCATTGCCGAGCAGGCTTAGGCTGGTTTTGTCCAGAAGCCGCCCCGTCTCTCCTAGCCAGGATGCTCCTTGTGCTAGGGCACAAGCACCTATTGTTAGGTTGGAGGCCAATACCGTGTGGATGTTGATCCCGCCCGTATTCCCGAAAGAGGGTGTCGGACTATTATCTTGGAACCATTTGAAGGCTTGAGGTTGGACATCCACTATCACGCGTCTCATTGCTACGGGTGGTGATGGACCGGGTTTTATGGCTATTCATCAAGAGTGGCATGGGAATTCTAGTATCCCCGCATCAAAAGGCAAGGTTGTTGCTTTCAATAACAAAGGAACTCATAGTAATATAGCGGCTTCCTCATCTAAAAGGCGTGGCCGCCCGCCGGGCTCTTCCAACAAACAGACTTCGGGCGACGCTTCTTCATCGTCGGCTCTTATTAGAAAACGAGCAGCTACAACTTCCATGGGGGATGAGATTATGGGAAAGAAGGCTAAGGCGATGGACATTGATGTGGATGGGTCTTTTGAGGCTACATTATTTTGTATTGGCAGAGGTCGGGAACATTAAGCCCCGCTAGAGGAATGAGTTGCATAGTTTGGAACGCACGACCGCACGATGGTCGGGCAACCGCCGTATGCGTTCAAATCACTTCAACGCCTTGTAGTTGAACATAGGCCTACCCTTTTGTTTGTCTCGGAAACTAAAATATCTTGTAATGTGGGTACTAGTAGGAATCATTTGCTTGTTTTTGTGGGTTGTGTTGGGGTTGATCCTGTTGGGTGTAGTGGGGGTTCATTATTTTTTTGGACTAATGCAATTAAAGTTGATTTTTGTTCGTACTCGGTTGGTCATGTGGACTATTTGGTTTCGTGGTTCTAATCTTTATTTACGATTTACTGGTATTTATAGGAATCGACCTCCTACTTATGAAGGTTTTCATGGGACTTATTGCGTAAGTTACATTCTATGTCGGTTACGTTTGATTACCCTTGGATCTTGGGGGTGACTTCAATAATATTTTATATGCTTTGGAGAAAATGGGAGGGCTCGTGGCGGTCAGATTGATAATTGATTTCCATCAAGTGCTAAGTGATATAGGGGTTACCGAAATTCCGATCAAAGGCTCTTCTTTCACTTGGTTGAATAAACCTAGGGAGTATGGACGGGTGTTGGAGAAACTGGATAGATTTGTTGGAAGTCAAGGATGGTTTGACTTACATCCATCGAGAGGCTCAAACATTGGAGTTTTTCGGCTCGATCATCGTGTCGTTAAACTCCCTCGTTTAGCGTGCTCGCTATTCTCTCTCGACATGGTCTAGTTAGTTTCGTATATGAGAATGCTTGGTTGCTTTGGAGGAGGACTACCAGCAGGTAGTTAAGGATGCTTGGTCGGTTGGTGGTTCACACTGCTGGTATTACGAATGATTGGAAGCTTGTGAAAATATGATTTGTGATTGGGATAAGAACAGCGTGGGCTCTCTTGTGACCCGTATTAAGAAGGTAAGGTCTCGTATTAACCATATTTTGGACGGTGAAGAAATTGAGTGTGAATCGAGGAATTTGATAGACTTGACGAGGAGCTGGAAAACCAAACGCAAGAGGAGGGTTTTTGGTAGCAAAGTGGTCACGTATTGGATGGCTTGGTTACGGAGATAGACTATTTCCATAATAAAGCTTCCATGAGAAGACATCATAACTCCATCTTGGGGCTATAGGATAATGAAAGGCGATGGTTTTCGATAATGGTAATATGGAGCATCCGATCCTAGAGTAATACACTAGTTTATTTTCGATGATTTCTCCATACTTTGATGATATAATCTTGGACAGTGTTGATCCGTGTGTTACCTCGGCTATGAACCAGATACTAATACAACCCTTTACTAATGTCGACGTCCGTTGCGCTCTTTTTGGTCTTAATCCATCTAAAGCACTAGGGCTGGATGGTTTCTTGACAATTTTTCCAATCTTCTTGGGACACGATCAAGGATCGGGTGATTAACCAGGCGCTACAGTGCTAAATAACTTAGGGAACTTCACACGTGGAATAATACCATTATCTCTCTTTCACATGTGGGTGTATTTATAATCTTTAATGGACAAAATGGGATTTTACTCGACTTGGATAAATCTGATTATACACTACGTGAGTTCTTTCTCCTATTCTTTTAAGATTAACAACAATGTGGTAGGGGATGTTCGACCTACTGGGGATCTCCGATAGGATGATCCGTTGTCACCATATCTGTTCATTTTGTGAGCTCGGGGCTTTCTTCTATTATTACCAAGCATGCTAATCGAGTGATATTCATGGGATTAGTGTCGCACGAGGAACCTCGGTTATCACCCATCTGCTTTTTTGCCGATGATAGTCCGGTTTTCTTCGAGGCCACACGCGTTATTGCTTATTTGTAAAAAAATATCTTGGAATGTATGCTACAAGGCATCGGGCCAGCTGGTGAATTACGAAAAGAGTGTTATTACATTCAATGATACAACTCCTTTGGCATCGCGGGAATTGATTAAAAGGCTTCACAACATGACGGTGTGTGAGGGTCACCAAATCTATCTGGGTTTGCCTACATTCTCACTCGAGTAAACGACTACAATTTGGTTATCTCGCCGGATCGAGTTGCTAAGAAAGTAGACACGTCGAGTGAGTGACATTTCTCGGAGGGGGAAGAGAAGTACTTATTAAGGCTGTTCTACAAGCGATGCCCTCTTATGCAATCTCTTGCTTCCACATACCAACTTCCATTTGTGTAGATATTGAATGTGATTTTGTGAACTTTTGGAGTTATGCAAACCAAAGATGGAGGGTGGCTTGGGTTTTCGTAAATTGGTCTTCTTTAATAAATCCTTGCTTGTTAAGCGAGGTTTGGAGGATGATTTGTGAATCAAATTCTCTAGCGCCCACCTCTTCAAGAGTAGGTACTTTAAACACACGGATGTTATGGATGCTGGTATAGGCTCCAATCCTTCTTATATTTGGCGCTCGCTCTGTTGGAGCCACGAACTACTTGAGTTGGGCCTACGTTGGAGGATTTATGATGGTAATATTGTTCAGATTTATCAAGATGCCTGGATTCCAAGCCTTACATCCGATAGATTGTTGTCATGCATAGCTTTGAGTTCTACGGTTGGTCGATTTATTATGGCCGATTCGGAGTGAAAAGAGAGGAGCTTCTTAAGGCGGCTTTTTTTAGTTTGAGATAGAGGCGATTCTCAAGATTCCGATTAATTATTCTCTCCTTGTGGACAATAGTTATTGGGTTTTTAGTGTTTGGATACTCCATTTTCTCGGAAATTCAAATTCGGATCTCACACGAATGCAATGTGCTCTAGTTCGGATGATTTACACTCATGGTGGTCCAAGGTTTGGGGTTCGAATGTCCCACCAAAGATCAAGATTTTCATGTGGAAGATCTCAAAAGATTACACGGCCCTTGAAGGAAATGCACTACGATATCATGTACCCGATTGTAGCAGCTTGTTTCTTTTGCGGTTCTCTGGCCCATGTTCAACACAGCTTTATTACATTGTGTTTTTGTCCGTCCTTTTTGGAAGTAGTAGGGATTGTAGCGCCTCATTATGTCTCGTGCACACTGGGCGGTATTGACTTGTTCATTGTTATTGAGCAAGATGGTGCAGTGTTATTAGACTTGCTAGCGGTTCATTCTTGGGGCATTATGGCGGAAAATCTGTGATATCAAGCATTCGGATGGAGGTCCCTTTGTGCAGCCTCCTTTAACTCAAATTGACTGCGATGGGCAGGGTACTTTTAGCAGTTATCGAGCATCGTAGCTATGTCTAAAGGCGGTCCTTACTGACTCTATACAGTCGGGTTTTGGAGTGGTCTAGTAATAGGCGACCACAGTAGCGATGCTTATGGTTGATGCAAGTTACGGGGAGGATGATAGGCTGTTCTCTGTTGGGATGGTGGCATTGGATAGAGATTTCCATGTGTTAGGCTGCGGCTGTAAATTGATTCCACCGGCCGGAAGTGCATTACGGGTGCGGAGCTCGCCACTATGCGTGAGGGACTAGCCTGGTATGGGACGTGGAGTTGACACCTCCTTTTGGACTCAATGGATGTTGTATCAATTGTTTGCTCGACCAAAATTTTTTACGACCCGAAAGGTGCTATTTTGGATTGGACACGAGAAGACAATGGAAGAAGCCTTAGTTTGGGGGCGTTTTCATTTTTCAAGAACACGTAATTTAGTGACGCATTAGCTAACCCGGTTTGCCTAGCACCATAAAAAAAAGAATTTTAAAGAGGGGGTTAATGAGGGCTTTAACGAGGGTTTGGAAGTTAAAGAGGATTTTCACGAGGGAAAAGAGCCCTCGTTAAAAAGGTCCTCGCTAAGGTGTCCTCGTCTCGACCCTCACTAGCTAACGAGGCGAGAAACCCTTGTTAGTTGCCAAGGGCTCGGCCCTTGTTAGCTACCGAGGGGTAACCTCGTTAATTAGCGAGGTGGCGAGGCTTCGCCTCGTTAGTTAGCGAGGGCTAATCCTCGTTAGCTAGCGAGGGCTTCTCCCCTCGCGCAACCTCATTAAAAATGAAAAATGTGGCAAAGGGGAATCGAACCCGCGCCCGGCCGTGCGCCCGAGGAATTAATACGCATATATTGCCGCGGCCGAGTTTTGAAATTCTTGTTTAAAGGCGTGCACTTTACCATTTAGGCAAAGCAAGTCATTCGTTATGTTTTCTTTTAAATATATTATATCATATAATGTTGAATATTTTATATATTCAATTTATAATTGTTATTATTATCCATATATATGTATATATAATTAAATTGTAAACTATATATTAACTATATATTATCATGTGTATAAATATGTACTCATAAACAATTAAAATTCATACTCTTAAATAATTAAAATTCATAAATTCCAACTCAACATTTAGAAAAATTAAAATTCATTAAAATTCGTGACTCAACAATTAAAACTCATAAATTCGTACTCAACATTCATAAATTCATAGTTTTAAACAATATTCATAATTTCATTAATTGTTCATCCGTTAAACACGAGGTCACCTCCTTGAAACCCCGACCCACGGGATGAGTAATTAGAACCACTCGGACATGGGGGAATACCACCACGTATGGAACCCTGCATCCCCATTAGCCACTCGGTGAATTGACGTTGCATGTTCGTTGTCAACTCGTCTCTCAAGGTTCTCTCTTTTCGCTCCATATCCTTGTTCCGTATTTTTTCAACACATAAAATAATCAACCACAAGTATATGGTGTCTATCCTAGTGCGGTAAGTACGAGTCGATCCCACAGGGGAAGAGTTAGTGTAAAAGTGATGTACGTTGGCCCGATTCTATCTAGACACAAACGATTCTAAAATCTAAGACTAAATCTAAATGCTATCTAAAAATTGCCACTTAGAAAGCAAATAAAAATAGTCCAACTCAAATCAACAACAAGCTAAAACAAATAAACAATAAATGAAAGGTGGTCCTAGGAGTTGCTACACCTAAATATCCATCCATGGTAAAACACCAAATTCAAATGATATTAGTGATGATTTTGTAAGGTGGGTCACTAAGCAAGAGTTAGAATGATTAATTAAATCCAATCAACTCAAAGGAAAATTACACTAGCATGCATCTCTACCCTACTAGCATAATCAACCTAATAAACCCCCTAAGACCCTTCATACCTTCCCACTAATTAATCCCTTTCTCAAGTGACAATTAATGAGTTATGTGTCCAAGGTAAATTGTTGGATCAAATTTCTCAATTAAACCTAAACAATAATAAGTAAAGCACACAATCATGGCCAATAAAAGCATGCTTATAATAAATGATAATTTGAACACATAAACAATAATCACCAACAAATACCATATAAAAGAAGAATTAAACCATAGATATTAATTTAGGGTTCACAATCCCTAGAACCAAAATGGTTCTAGGAATATTCCTACATAATCAAACTATTACAAAATTAAAGGCCTAAAACTAAAATAAAAGAAGAGAAAAAGGAAGCTTAGTCTCTTGGGGATGAAATGCTATGCCAATCCGAGCTCAAAACATATTTTCTTGCTCCAAAATGATGAAACTTGACGGAGAAGGCACAAAATACCTTCAAGTGTGTGTGAGTGTGTGTGGGTGATTTTTCCCAAGTGTGATATGTAGTGTGTGTTGGGGCTGCATCGGCTGTGGGTGTAGTTCGTCGTTTCAACTTCGTTCGACCGTATCTCTTTCATACGAACTCCGATTGACCTCATTCTTTTTGCATTGCGAAGCTCTCTTGGCCCTCTTTCTATCCATATAATTTCTCGTTTGATTTGAATACGTTAATTTCCCTGAAAAATTCCTCCAAAATCGCCTCAAACATCGAACTCAATTTTGGTGAAAGGCTTGTTCTTTACATAAAATTCGATCAAAAGCCTACAAAACAAGCATAATACCTTCCACAACCATTAAGCTCACAATCATAATAATTAGGGTGAAATTGCTCATAATATAGATCTAAAATAAGCAATTAAATCACAATAAAATCATGCAAAAATCACCCGAATCAAACCCCCAAAACTTAAAATATTGTTTGTCCCCAAACAACGAGAAAATAAAACATGAGGGTGATATGATTGCATCAAAGTTTATCGAACACAAGACATCAAATAGAATCACCAAGTTCTCTTTATAAATCGTTGGTCCCACGAGTTGAGTATAATATGAGAAACTTGAAACGACCTTCTAGGAAAAATCTAGAAGGGGGTTGAGTATATTTTCAAACTTTTTCAAAACAATTAAATCAATTCAAGACACCAAAGTTTACACAGCGGAAATCGATTTTAGACTCAACTTTAAACGGATCAAAAGCAATCGACAATTCGTGCGATTGTGAATCTGAAATTGAACTTTGATTACAAGTTGAAATTGATTATGAACAAATAAGTAAATGAAAGCAGTAAAGAACACAATGGTTTATAGTGGTTCGGATTTAAGTGATCCTACATCCACTCTCCTTCTTCAACTTGAAGAAGGGTCTCTTCCACTACTTACTTACTTTCCAACGTACAACTTACAACTTTATAATGATGATCTTCTCGATCTTCAATCTATCTCGCAACTCCTAAACTTTTACGGAAAATCTAACTTTACGGTGCAAGAAGTGTGTTGAAGATGTACAGAGAAGTGTTTTATAAACACTTAGAATTTGTGAAAAATTCCTTTGAAAACTTGTGTGAACTTTTTGGAAACTTGTGAATTATCAAAGTGAGAATGCAGAGTGAAGACCCTTGCTCTAAGCTTTTTAAGTTCTTCTTCGTCTGTGAGCTTTGACTCCACTTCGGCTTTTGCAATGACTGTCCGACCCAAGCTAAGTCAGGTGTCCCATCTTCATTTAGCTTCGGCTTGGAATACTCAAAGGTCGGGCAATGAGATCGCATTGAACACTTGGCTTGCCTCATCAAGCGGCACCGCCATACGGATCGGCGTCTTCGTTCTCCATCCAAGTATGCCACCGTAAATCTTCATCACCGCACAAGAGGAGAGTTCTTTAAGATATACCAGTGGTACATCCACTTGGCATCCATTGCTTTCTTCTTGTACTCCTCCGTGTATTTGTCGGCTACCATCTTGGGAGGAGGCGATGTGCGGTGGTAGGGTCGGAAGTCGGCTTCATCTGCGGCCTTTGACACCCATTTCCGAGAATCCCTATCCCACTTGACTCCGCTCCCTTGCCCGGCTTCTTAAGGCGCTTCTTCTCCTTCCTCTCATACATTTCTTTCTCGGCATGAATGCGCCTAATCTGCTCAGCGAGAGAGGTTGGAGAAGTCGAGGCTCTTTTCTTTTTCTTTCACAGTGCAGGGATGGTCATTTCGGTGATGCTTCCTTCTTTCTTGCTTTCCCTTTGCCTTTACCCTTGGCCTCGGGCTTCTCGAGATTCTTTTAGTCGGGCTAGCAGCCTTCTCTCTTCTCCTCGTCTTCCCTCTTCCTCTTCTCATCATCCTCCCGGATGGCCTCCTCTATCTGGGTCACCCTCTATGTAAGGCGGCGAGCTCATCTAATTTTTCTTTGAGCTTCGCCTTCGCCGCCTCCAACTTCAGGTGTGTCGGCTTTTGAGTGAAGCCTTTCTGAAATTGCTTGGACATCACCATGTGAGGGTGTCCACCTTTCCTTGCCCAGCTCCTTCCCCCTTTTTAACTTCATCCTTGAGGGCTCTGAGCTGGTCTTCCAACTCAAAGATAACGAATTCTCAGAATCGATTTGTCTGCGGTCGGCTCTTGTACCAGAATCTCGTTGTCTGCTGCTACCTTTTCCTTGAGCAGCCTAACCTCCCCCTCCAGGCTGCCCAGATGACCACCAATAGCAGAGCCGAGTTTGTCCGAAAGATTGCGGGAGATGTTCATCTCGGCTATCCGCATATTAGCAAAGATCGTCTCGATTCACGGCCACGACCACTTGCACGCGTCTTCTTTTCCATCATCTTCTCCACCTTTATAATAATTTTTCTTTGCAAGTCTTCAAAGGCAGAGGAGATGGCAGAGAGTGGGCTGGGGTCCTCCTCTCAAGATTCGGACGATGAGGAGGGGAGGGGGTTTTTGACCTGGAGCCTATCCGGATATCTCCAAAAATGTTATGGGAGAGATCCGGAGCTTGGACTTGTGGGGAGGGTTGAGAAGAGGTGGGTAAGTCTGATGGTGGGGGAGGGGGATTTACGGTGGTGGAGAAGATGGAAGGGGTGGCATTTCGAGATGATGTGGGTGGTGGAGATGGTGTTGGGCAGAGAAGTGGTTGGTTGAGGGGGATGTTGTGGGTTCGGCTATGAGTTGAGGTGGGGTTGAGGTTGACGGTAATAAGGCTGGGGAGATGGTGGTTATGGGGGTTGGGGAGTAGACGGGTCCGGTTAGAAATGAAAGAAAGTCCGATGGGGATTGGGGTGGAGAGGTGGCTTGAGTTTGGGGGAGAGGAGATGATGAGGTTCCAGCTTGGACTAGTATGGGAGTAGGGTTTAAGAGGCTCGAGGTGCCAGGCACAGGGACACCTCTTCATCGCCAGAGTGGGTTGGAGAGGGGGAGAGAGAAAGACTTGCAGAGGCTCGAGAAGGTTTGTACCTTTTTAGGGAGGAGGGAGTCCTTTCAGAGCTGATTTCTTGAACTTCTTCGGATTGGACCACCGCATTGCTATCTCCAGTGTTAGAACTTCTTCACCCAGAGACTCAGCCGAGCAGCATAATGTCCCCTTCTCACGAGGCTTTCACCAACCTCCTCCTCTTCGTCGCCTTCTCCTTCACTTCATCGGCTGTGAAGCCTCGATGAGCTCACGGTTGGCTCAACAACTTGCTCTTCTTCCTCCTCCTACCGAGGGCTCTGTACCCTCACCTCAACCGCCTCTACGCGAGTCACCGGCCCGCTGATCACCTTATTTTTGGTGAGGAGCCCTTACGCTTTGTGTAGGCTCTCACACCGTCTTTCCAGTTAATCTGCTTTGGTCAGCAGGTTCTCCAAAGAAGCACGGTGATTTTGTTGAATAAGCCGGTGATGGACTTGGCTGTCCACTCACCATTCACCGGCTCCACCTCTTCTTCTTTGTATCAAACCGGTTCAATAACATCTCCGCCTAATTGACTTGGACCCCATCTAAGATGGCTCTCAGCAATTCACCGGGTCTAGTCAGCCCATCGTGGGAGTTCTACTCCCCAAGAATAGCTTTCACAAGATTGCCATGAGCAGACAATACTGACGGAGCATATTCTTCTTTAGCTCCGATCTTCGGTCCTTCATCGATGTTCGGGCAATCATCTCAAATGATTATACCCAATTTGCGGTTTTGTATGTGAGGGGATTTACGCCTTCATTGCTCGTTTCAAAATCCTAGCTACCTCCGCCGTCGTCACCACGAAGTCTTCGCCGTAGACCTTGGTTTTAAAAACTCCATTTTCATATTCCCCATTCATGTAGAACTCAACTCCATGCATATCCAATGTCTTGTTCAAATTTGACTTTTTCGAATGCAACGCGTTCTTATTCCCGATTGTTTCAATAATCTCGAACCTCGCTTCAACTCTTCATCGGTGGTGGTGTCAAAGTCGACGTACATTTGATTTAATCTTTTTATTGAACGTGTCTTTATTGATATCCACCATTGTTGCGATTACTCAGAAGTTTTTGAGAATGGCTCGAGAAAATTTAAGAAGGGTTTTAGGAAGATAGAAAATTTTGCGAGAGGTTAAGAAATTTTTCCGAATGTGAAAACGTTTGAATGAAGAAGAAGATGTATTTATAGGTGGAAAAATTGGAAAGAGAAACTGTTTGGAAAGTGGGTTTTAATCGAGTCGTTCATTTGAAATAATTTCTTGTCTGAATCAACGGTTAAAATTAGGATAAACGATTGGGATTCAGCGCGTGTGGATAACTTCGACTTTGAAATGCGTAAAAAGTAACTTTGTAGACTGTTGATTTGGATGAAGTAGGGCTACTTTATGCGAGAGAAGTAAGTATACCTAACGTCACCTAGGTTTACCTTTCTTTGCATATGGGTTTCCTAAAACAAACAAGGTTATGAGATTGTGCGAGAAAAGACCTTGTCTGGTTTTTTTTTTTCAAAAGCAACTAGTTTTATTTTCTTTTTAGCAAGATTTAAGACAAGTTAATCAACATTTTTATTTTAAACAAAAGCAGACTCGGATGGGTTTTCCAAGAACAGTTCATCTAAACAATTTTTAAAAGATGATTTGTGAGAGTATGTTTGAAAACAAATTTTATGAGGAAACTAAGGAGGGTGATCGGATGAGGAGGTTTGTAGCAGATGAGTAGATTCTATCTCGATCTAACAATCTGATCTGTGACTGATCTACAAATACAGAGACTTAAGAAAACCATTAGTAACCAGGGTAAGTCGGTTAGGATGCAATAGTCATTTGTTTGAAGGAAATCGGTGACTATTGTGTCCTTATCTCGATTTACCTAATGTCGAATAAGTAATCATCAAGTCGATAAGGTCAATATGATTAATCCTTGATTCTTGATTCTGAAAAGGAGATCAATGATATCGCCTACTGATTGTCCTTTGACACATATCTAGTCCGACAATTCTTTCTAGACATTTATTTAAAGAAAGGAAAGAAAGAAGGAAAACAAATAACGAATCTGCAAACAGAAGCAATTAAAAATCAGCTAAAGATGCATCAAGTAATCCTAATTCTAAACACAATTCTTTAAATCTAGACTCAGCTAATGGTTTTGTAAGAAGGTCTGCTCTCCGAGATTTTTGTGGCTATCTTTTCTATCCTAATATCATTCTTTTCTAAATGATCTCTAATGAAGTGATGTCGATGTCTATATGTTTACATCTAGAATGTAGAACAGGATTGTATGTCATGGCTATTGCACTATTACTATCACAGGTAAATAGGAGCAGATGATGTTGGAATGTTATAGTCCCTAAGGCTCTTGACTAATCCAGAGGAGTTGAGAGCAACAACTACCAATTGCCATTTATTCGGCCTCGGTTGTGGAGGTGGCAACAGATGTACATTTCTTAGATAACCAAGAAATTAATTTGTTGCATAAGAATTGAAAAGTTCCAGAGGTGGATTTCCTATCATTCTTACATCCTCCAAAATCTGAGTCACGAATATCTGTTAGCTCGAAGTTGTCATCACTGGGTACCACAACCCAACTTGCAAAGTCCTTTTAAGATATTTAAGGATTTTCTTAGCAGATCTCAGATGAGTTTTCTTGGGATTGGATTGGAATCTTGCACATACCCCAACCGCAAAAGCTATATCCGGCCTACTTGCAATGAGATAGAGAAGGGATCCAATCAGTCCACGATACTCCGTTGCATCTGTGGGTATCCCCTGCTCATACGAATCCATAGAGAAGTTAGTTGCCATAGGTATTTTAACTTCTCTACTAGTAGTCATCCCAAATTTCTCTATAAATGGTGCATCTTGTCATTACGATGGACGATGGGACATCTCCTTGGGCAATTAGGGTTACTGTAATACTATTTTCAGACAAGGGAATGTGATGGAAGTTTCTTAAGAATAACACAAGCATCTAGAAAAACTAAGTGGCGTTATGAAGCTATACCACCGAAGCAGATGTAACAAAATGTCGTCCTTTTATAGCTTATTAATGGATCTAAACACTAATATTACCAAAGTGACACTAGCTTCTAGTGGTGTGTATTCGCATTGATTTACCCAACAAAACATACCAAATTGATAACTAAAGAGTGTCTTGACTTATCGTTTTCAGTTTTTTTGAAAGTATAAGGGAAAACTTACATTGTAATCGGTTTGCTATAAACGTAATAAGTGGGGTTTGTAGACAAGGATAGATCCAGATCGGGATCAAGAAGAAAGGAGGACTCAATTGATGATGACAAGAATAAGAGTCGACAAGAAGATTCAGATCACCTGCAAAAGGAATCCTATCGGTCCTAAATCGATAGGGAGATACTTATTACACTGTAACAAGCCAGGACATTTAAATTATGATTGTCCCACTGACTCCCAAGGATAGAGAGGAGAAAAGAAAGAAAAGAGATAGGCGGTTTTGCAGATCAAATAGCTCTTCTTGCTGAAGAAAAAGAGTTAAGAAAGTCATCATCATCCTCATCATCTTCATCGATTTTGGGTCGAGACGATGAAGTGCATCGATGGCCAAAGAGGTAGTTTATTACTCTTCTTGATAATGATTCATATAAATCTGTCTCGAGATAATGACCAAACTGTCATTCAAGGATTATTGAAAGATCTAAAGATGTCTCTGAGTGCTTATAAACAATTAGAGACAAAAATTTGACTTTAAAAGATCGATTCGATTCTAGTCAAAAGGCGAACAAGTTGTGGACTACTCGAGTCCGAGGAAACATTCAAGGGGGAATGTTTACCTCAGCCGAGGCTAGTACATCGGCTAGTCTGACCGAAAGACTAGAAAATGAATTAAAATCTTTAAAAGACAAATTTGAAATGGTTTGTACTGAAAATGAGTCAATTAAGAAGGACAATGAGAAGCTTGTCTTCAAAATGAGCCACTTAATAATTCACAATCGATTATAGACCACACCTATAGCACTTCTAAAAATCCCATGATAAGACAGGGCTTGGTTATGATAAGAATAATAAATCGAATATTAAAAAACTAAGGAAATTGTGAAGGCATCTGAAACCTAAAAAAATTAAAATTGGTCCTTGGAAACCACAAAGTCGGATAAGGACTGCATCTCCTGTCCCGAAAACCAAAATTCGGTTGAGGAGTCCATATCGTACTAAGAGGGTTCCAAGAACTAAGATAAGAAGAAATTCTTATTATAGTTCTTTGATGGGAGAAGTAGATGCTATCCCATTTTTCCTAAGTTTAAGAAAGTCACTAAATTTGAATACAATAAACTATCATTCAAATGTGATGTTTTTCTAGACAGATTTGGTAGACAGATCAAATCTTATTTATTATTAAACAACGAGATGTTTGTCTGGTTACCCAAAGTGATTTTTGACCTTCAAGGACCCAAGATCACTAGGGTATCTCATACCTAATCGGTTTACGGGAATCACAGGGACTATCACTCAAAGAGGAGATTCTAGCTTCAATTTGGTACATAGACGGTGGTTGTTCACAACATATGACTTGTGACAAGAAGCTATTATCAAACTTTCAGAATATCCGAAATGGTTACTAATGGTTTCTTTAAGGTTGTGTCTGCGGGGAATAGACCCTGGATCGAGATCGTTAGATCGAGATAGAATCAATTCATCTGTTATAAACCTCCTCATCCGAACACCTCTGCTTCCTTGTGTCCCCATAAAATTTGTTTTCAAAAAGATATATTCTCAAATCTTTTCATTAAAATTGTTTAGAAAAAGCTGATTCTGGAAAATCTAACTGCGAGTCCTGTTTTGTTCAAAATAAAACACAGTATTTAACTTGTCTCAAAACTTGCTAAAGAAAGATAAAACTAGGTTGTTTTTTAAAACTCGAGACAAGGTCTTTTATCAGACGACTTCATAATCTTGTCTATTTTAGAAAACCTTTATGCAAAGAAAGGTAACCCTAAGTCGACGTCAGTGTATTTACTTCTCGCATAAAGTAACCCTATTTCGTCAAATCAGTCTACAAAGTTACTTTTACGCATTTCAAAGTCAAGTTATCTACACGCGCCGGATCCCAATCGTTTATCCAAGTTTTAACTGTTAATTCATCACAAGAAATCATTTAAAATAAACGGCTTAGATTAAAACCCGCTTTTCCAAACAGTTTTCTCTTTCCAATTTTCCCTCCTTTAAATACATCTTCTTCTTCGTTTAAACATTTTCACTTTGAAAACCTACTAAAACTCTGCAAAATTTCATTCTTCTCAAATCCCTTCATAAATCTTTATGAGCCATACACTGAGAAAACTATCGGAATGACTTCAACTATGGTGGATATCAACACAGAAACTTTCAATAAGAAAATCAAGTTGGAAATGTACGTTGATTTTGAAACCACCAATGATGAAGAATCAAGGCAAGTCCTTCGATTATTAGAGAGATCATGTTTGAAAACCTTCTGTTTCGAGGAAGTCCGAATCAAATAAAGCACTTGATATGCGAGGAGTGGAATTTTTGTCAATGGGACATATGAGAATGGAGTGTTTAGAACCAAAGTTTACGGAGAAGAACCCGGTGGTGACGACGGCGGAGGTAGCCGGATTTTCGAAGTCGGTGATGAGGGTGTCAATCCCCTCACATACAAAATAGAGGACTGGGTAAGAGTAAGAAGTCAAGGAGTCTACCTGATTTCTCAATTGAAGAATATGACTACTGGAAGTTTAGATTGGAGAACCATCTCAAAGCAATTCATGATAGAATGGAGGAGGTTCTTGAAGAAGTACCTATCAAATTTTATCATGGAGGTACAAGTGGCAACCTTTGCGTGTGAAACAAGAGTTAGGCAAGAGAAAAAGAGCTCCGAACTCACAAGTGATGAAAGAAAGATTTATAATCTCGATCAGGTTGCTAGAACAGAGATCATTGAAATATTGAGTAAGGACTTGATCGAAAAGGTGAAAAGATGCAAGGCCCAAGGAAATGTGGGAAACTCTTGCTGGAATCTGTGAAGGATCGGATCGAGTCAAGGAAAACAAATTGCAATTAGTATTACATGTTTTGACACTTTCAAGATGTAAGAAGGAGAATCCATTGATCAACTAGATGTTAGATTGACCAATCTTCTAAATAAGGCGGCTGATTTGGGTAAAACTTACTTAGAGAAAGAAATCAACAATAAGGTGTTGAGGTCATTAAGCAAAAGATGGAGAGAGAAAGCTAATATTCTTAAAGCTACTCGAGAATCTATCTTCAATTGCACACCACACTTTATTTTCTCATCTCAAGGCATTAGAGTATGACATCCAAATCGAAGACGAAGAAGACGAAGCGAGAATCTTCAACATCTGGAAAAGCTGTTGCATTTCTTCATCAAGAAGAATCCGAGAAAAATCTCCAAGGCATCCGATTTATCTATTAAGGAGAAAATGGCTCTTTTGTTAAAAGCGATATGAAAGTGAGAATGAAGTACAAAAGAAATAAGAGAGATAGATCGGTCGAAGGAATTACAGATCGGATAAAGAAGAAAAGAGTTCGACAATGATAGGAAAAAGGATCAGACGAGAAAGCATAAGTCACCAATTAGAAGAGGAGATAGTAGTCCTAAGACAGGCGGAGGAGATATTTGTTATACATGCAACAAGCCTGGTCACTATAGTTATGATTGTCCTCAACTTACCCCAAGAGAGAGAGAAGAAAAGAGGAAAAAGTGAGACAGAAGGTATGCTTTGATCGAGAGCTCTTCTAGCCGAGAAACAAGAAGTTCATGAAACATCATCCTCCTCATCCTCATTTGATTTTGGGTGAGATGACGACATACATTTAATGGCAAAAGAGGTACACTACTATTCTTCTTGAGATAATGACTATGATACCTTATACGAAACTAATCCTAGTCTTATAGAAAAACTTTTGAAAGATTTGGAGACCGCTCTATCTCGCTTATAAACAGATAGAGACTGAAAATTTTGATTTAAAGAATCAAATTACTGATCTGACTAAAGTCAATCAAACAAAGGGTAGTGAGAAATCGACTGTACATTCAAGGGGAATGTCGATCGAGACCATCACTAGTACCTTGTGCGATAAGGCAGACAAGTTAGAAAAGGAATTGAATTCTTTAAAAATAAAATTTTCAGACATCTATTCTGAAAATGAGACTTACAAAAGAACTAACAGAGAATTAAATCTCAAGTTAGGACTTTTAAATAATTCTCGTATCACAATAGACAAAATCTACAAAACTTCACAAAAGTCTAATGACAAGACTGGATTAGGTTTTGATAGAAGTAAGAAAAATGATCCAATAAAACTTAGAGTTTTTGTTAAAGCAACTAAACCAAAGATAGAAACTAGATTTAGTCCTTGGAAACCTAAGGAATTAATTACCTCATCGATATTTACGAAAGAAATCGCGAGACGAGGAAAGTTGATCATAAGGTCAAACCAAAGATTAAGTCAAAATCATATCCTAGGTATAATGGCTTTGATGGAAGAAGTAAAACATATCCATTTTTACCAAGATATTAGACAATTTCAAAAGATCAGTTAAACAAGATTGATCTTGAAAGTCTTATCGTAGTAGATAGATATGGATGTAAACTTCAATATATGGTTTTAAGGAACATTGATATCTTTGTCCTGGATACCTAAATGTCAACTTAACATGAAAGGACCCAAAGTACAAAGGGTACCTAAGCATTAAATTTGTGATTACGGGAAGATAAGAAGATAGTTGAAAGAGGAGACATTCTTGAGGTCATCTGGTACATTGACAGTCATTGCTCCAAGCATATGACCTATGAAAGACGTCTTCTTTCTAACTATCAGACCATAGACGGACCAAGAGTAATGTTTGGAGATAACAATTATGGACTTACCAAAGGTGTAGGGACAACCGATGATAGGTGATATTCAAGTAAATGAAGTCTACTATGTTGAAGGATTGAAGCACAATTTACTATCTGTTTCACAATTTTGTGATAAGGGGTTAAGTGTCAAATTTACTTATAATGCATGCTTTGTGTTAGATGGTATTAATGAAATTATTCTATTATTTGGAGTCGAGACAAGGTAACATTTATGTTGCTGATTTCAAAAGTTGTCCTAAAGATACTTGTCTTATTGCTAAGAGTTGAGATGATTTAAGTGGCTATGGCACAGACGTCTTGGCTACTTAAACTTCAAAACTCTTAACAAAATAGCAAGGAAATCTTTAGTAAAGGGACTCCACGATAAAATATTTTCAAAGAACCATGTGTGTGATTCTTGTCAAAAAGGAAAAGCAGACTAAAGCTTCTTTTAAAACAATAAGTAGCCCTTCTTCAAAAAGAACTTTGGAACTTCTTCATATGGATCTTTTGGTCCAATCACACCTCTCGGCTTCGGTGGAAGAAAATATACTTTGGTAATTGTTGATGACTTTTCAAGATTTACGGGTTATTTTCTTATACAAAAAGAATGAGACTATGATTAAGATTCTAGAATTTCTTAAAAAGGTTCAAAATAAAAAAGGACTAACTATTGTTAAAATTAGAAGTTATAAAGGTACTGAATTCCTTAACAAGCTTGTTACTAACTCTTTGCATTGAGAATGGCATAGCTCATGAAACATCTGCGGCAAAGACACCACAACAAAATGGACTAGTTGAAAGGAGAAAGCAGAACCTTGAAAGAGGCAGCTAGAACAATGTTATCTGAGTACAACACTCCACACGAGGTTTTGGGCGAAAGGCTGTTAATACAACATGTTTTGTTCAAAATAGAAGTTTGATTGTTAAAGATAAATGCAAAACTCCTATGAAATTTGGAAGGGAGACCTCCCAAAATTTCATACTTTCATATATTTGGTTGTAAATGTTTCATACACAACAATGGTAAATCTCAATTAAAAACTTTTGATGCCAAGATAGCAGATGGAATATTCTTGGGATACTCATCTTTATCAAAAGTATACAAAGTTTTTAATAAGACAACCTTGTGTGTAGAAGAAACACCCCATGTTGTATTTGATGAATCTTCTTTTGAGTATAGTAAGGCGGGGGACATCACAAAGATATCGGATGATGCGGATCAAATGACTATCAAAAGATCAACCATAAAATTCTACAATCAAGAGTCGATTCGGATGAAGAGGAAGAATCAGATCCAAACAAAGAAAAGGAACACGAAAGTTCTTTCTCTACGGTGATCAGACGACCAACAACTTAGATGATCGGGTTGAGTCATCGAAGGTAACATAGAATCATCTGAAATAAATAATTCAGACAAAACTTCATCCATTGTAAAAGATAAAGGTAAGAAAGTAATGTCATATCACCCAGTGAACATATAATTGGAGATTTAGACTCTGGAGTCCAGACGAGGACCCAACTAAATCAAGATTGCATGTTCGGTTGCTATGTGTCATTACTTGAACCTAAATCTATTACGAAGCTCTAACGATTCCAAGCTGGATTAATGCCATGCAAGAAGAACTAAATCAGATTTCAAAGACAAGATGTGTGGGAGCTTGTTGAAAGGCCTCATCATCAAAAAGTCATTGGAACTAAATGGGTCTTTAAAAACAAAAGGGATGAAAACAATATTGTGGTTAGAAATAAAGCCGGACTAGTTGCTCAAGGTTATTCACAATCGAAGGGATTGATTATGATGAAACCTTTGCACGGTAGCTAAATCTGGAAGCCATAAGATTGTTTTTAGCCTATGCCGCTTTAAAAGATTCATAGTTTTTCAAATGGATGTTAAGTCGGCATTTCTTAATGGAATTCTAGCCGAGGAAGTTTATGTAGAGCAACCTCCTGGTTTTGTCAAAGGAGACAAGGTTTATAAACTAAGGAAAGCTCTATATAGACTTAAACAAGCACCTAGAGCATGGTATGACACCCTGTCCGATTATTTAATTCAAAATGGTTTTGTTAAAGGTAGACTTGATAGAACTCTCTTTAGAAAAGAATTTGGTTGTGATCTTTTGTTAGTCTGATTTATGTTGATGATATTATTTTTGGATCAACTAACATATCTTTGTGTGAACAATTTAGTCATCTTATGTAAAGCGATTTAAAATGTCCATGATGGGAGAGATGACTTATTTTCTTGGACTCCAAGTCAAGCAGACAAAGAAAGGAATATTCATCAATCAAGCCAAATATACAAAGATCTCATTGAAAAATTTGAAATAGGTACCAGCCGAGAAGCTAAGATACCTATGATGACAAACTTTTCAATGGATCCGGATGAGAAGGGAGAAGATACCGATCAAACCGAGTATCGAGGTCTAATTGGTTCATTATTATATTTAGCGCTAGTAGACCTGATATTTCATTTGCGGTTGGAGTCTGCGCACGATTTCAAGCTAATCCTAAGAAAAGCCATCTTGAAGCGTGAAGAAAATTCTTAAGTATCTGAAAGGTACAAGTAAATATTGGATTGTGGTATCCGGTGATGACAACTTTGAGTTGTCTAGATACTCAGAACTCGAGACTTTGGTGGGTGTAAGATAGATAGAAAATCTACATCCGGTACTTGCCAATTTCTTGGTAGTAAGTGATTTCATGGTTGTCTAAGAAACAAACCTCTGTAGCTACTTCCACAATGAAAGTATATGGCATTTGGAAGTTGTTGTTCTGGTGATCCGAATAAGTCAATGATTAAGGGACTATAACATTATCACCAAAGATGTACCTATCTTTTGTGATAGCAATAGTGCCATAGCTATTACCGAGAACCCGATCCTACATACTAGATGCAAGCATGTTGATATTAGACATCACTTCATCCGAGACCATGTTGAGAAAGGTGACATCGAGACTAGAGAAGATTCTCGATTTTCAAAGAGCAGACATCTTGACAAAGCCCTTTGGCGAGACAAGGTTTAAAGAACTATTTGTAGAATTAGGATTATTAGATGCTTCTTTAGTTAATCTATAATCTTATATTATTCTTTGTCTCTCTCAATCTTAGTTTATTATGTCTAGAAAGAAGTATCGGGAGCGAGTAGAAGGTCATATGGAAAATCACAGAGCTGATATCATTGATCTCCATTAAAGGAATCAAGAATCAAGGATTAATCCATTGATCTTAGACCAACTTGATACTTACTAGTCGACATGAAGTAATTCAAACAAATACATACTAGTAAATACATTTTACAAAGGCAGGATGAGTATATGTACCTTGTCCGAATTACTCACAAAAGTTACTAATGATTTGCCTAAGTGTTTTGATTTCAGAAAGAACAAGGTTTGATAAACATATCTCAACATAAGACAAGGTCTACTTATCTAAGTAATCATGAAACAGACTATGGTGCTATCAATCCAGACAAGGTGAAAGTTATCGGAAGTACCTTCTAAACTTTTTAAGCGTTGATTAAATTATGTATATTAGGTTCATATAATTAATATATGAATTTAATAACATAATCCGTTTAGTATTCCTTCAAAAATAAAGCTACTCGGTTTATTAAAAATATTTTGTTTTACAAAAATAAAGGGATAAGGGTTCAAAATTTGTTTTTATTAAAATACATGTATTTTATTTTATCTCTCAAATTAAGCTGAAAAGTATTCTCTCAAATAAGTAACTCTGTCGGAGAGAAGTTACTACGGACCCGAAATTTTATCAAATATAATTTTAAAATACTGAGTAAGCTTCACGTGCTAGGAATGAAGGCGGTTTACGAAATATGAACCGTCTAAATATCACGTGCGACATATTAAATAGTATTCTATGCACTTTTAAAAATAAATGTCATAATTGCATTAATGGCGATTCGAAAGCCTATATTTACACTTTTTCAGGCAATTATTGGTTTTATAATTGTTTATTATTATATCTTTCCATATAAATAGGAGTTCGTGTGCATAATTTTATTTACGCACACTTAAAAACCTTCATAATTTCTCAAACTCTTCCTTTCCCTCCTAAAACCTTCTATATTCCTAAAAATGGCGGAATCTAAGAAATCAAACATCAAGTATGAGTATGATCTTGCTTCGATCGAGAGATAGAGCAAAACAGAAATGTTTGTTGAGTGGGAGATTTCGTGATCCCAGACCAGAGAAATTTTGAGATTGCTTGAATCCAGTGCAAACTTGATGTGCACGAAGAAACCGTCGATGAATCTAACTTTGGATGATCTTTCTGCTGAGTTTCTAACAAGAGCAAAGCCCTCGACACGATTTAGAAACGCAAATTCGAACCCAAAGGGAAGAATAAAAAGGTGGTATTATCTATTGATGAAATCGAGAAATTTTGGTTTGAGCAACGTCGGAGAAACCCTTTTACGTACAAAGCATTGGAATACTTGGAGAGTTTCCGATTAATGGCGAGAAGAACTTACGAGAACACAACGACGAATTTGAAAAAGCCAATGATGAAGAGGAAGTATCGGTTGTTGATGTTAATTTTGACCAAGTGTATCTTGGGAGAGCAAAGCAGAGTCACGATGGGTTGACCAAGCCGAGAATCTGTTGTCGAGAGCAATAATAGACGGAGCAAAAATTAATTGGGCAAGAATGGTATATTCGAGGCTGATGGAGGAGAGGAAAAGTTTGTCAAAACCCCGGTTTCAGCTGAATTGATGAGATGGTCACGACCAAAATCACAAGTATGATGGCCAGATTACCATCATACTTGAACACAAGCCGGGTCAGACAACCTGGATGGAAGGAGGGTGTGAAGAAGTACACCGAGACAGAAAGGACTTCTGGTCAAAGACGAGAAAATCTTTGGACCATCGAGACACGGAGGGAGATGAGGATGCTCCAGCTCCTCCACCAGCACCGAAGAAGGCTTCCAAAGCCAAAGGAAAGAAAATGGAGACAGTCTTGGAGGATGAGTCCTCGTCGGTGAGACGGAGGCTGAAGGAGAAGAAGAGGAGAAGGAGATAGCTTCCAAAGGGGAAGTGTCTCGGCGAGAGGTTGCCGGAGTATGCGGACAGGCGAGACAGTGGATGTCTCATCCGAAGAAGAACCTGAACAAGGAGAGGAAGCCAAATCACCGTCATCATCTTCGTCCTCATCCGAGGATGAAGTACCAGAACCCTCCACATCCCAACCTGGCGATGAAGAGGCAGTAAGACCGTTGCCTCCGAGCCTCTAAAACGGTTCACTCCTAAGTCCAATCCAAACCCAACCCACATATGATCCCTTTTCTTTCTTACCCTCTAATTCATCCGAACCAGACCTATTCCTCAACCTACCAAACCCATCCGGTGTAATGGGCCCAACCGAAACCTCCTTAAGGATTCTTGGAAAGAAATTCCTTATCGTAAAAGAATCGGCCCTAGCAGACGAGCCTGAACTTCTTAAAGAACTCATTGATGTATATTTGCTAAGAAAACTCAGATTGGGCTCATTCGAGGAGACAGCCATCCTAATATCGGAAGCAGGGGGAAATAATCTATCTATTTGGGAAAAGGATGTTCTTAAAAAGGCTAAACTTAAATCCTTCCAAGATATCCTCGACGGAGAACACTTTTGTAGACTACATTCTACAAAGGGTGTATCTTGGAGATGAGGCACCAGAGGAGGTGGAGACTGCCGAGAAGGAGCAGAAAAAGGTTGACATACCCGAGAAAGGAGATGAGGTGGAAGAGATGGAAGGGATGACTGGTGGAGCGTCGATGAGCCAGTGAGATTGATACAGTGAGGAGGCACAAACAGTAATGATAATGGAGCATATACAAGCCGAGGTAGAATCCGGAGTGCCAACAACATCAACACATTGGGCAGATTCTCCTCCACTGCAATTGAAGCCATTATTCCTATTGAGGAGTGATTGGAGTGTATAGGGTAAGAGTTATTAAGACCAATCAACAAAAATATCGAACCCAAGAGAAAAAGTATGCACATGAGGTCCTAGAAATACAAGTTATTAGTGACTAGAGTTACAACAATGGTTTGGTACAAAATCAACATAAACACAAGCAAAAAATACAAAACAACAAGGAGCAAGCAATAGATCGAACACTTAGAATGCGGTAACAAAAACAACACTAAATGGTGGGATAGAGGTGCTAGGATTAACATCCATCAATGAATCATCAATTAACAAGCTACAATTTAATCAAATTTCAAATCAACTAAGATAGAAAGCATAAACCATCATGAAATTAATCACTCCATTAAAATCACAATGCCTAATGTGGGTATCCTTAGTCTTTCCCATCTCTCAATGTAGAAATCCCCAATTCA
This sequence comes from Paraleonurus japonicus, assembly GCA_030762865.1. Taxonomy (NCBI): domain Eukaryota; kingdom Viridiplantae; phylum Streptophyta; class Magnoliopsida; order Lamiales; family Lamiaceae; genus Paraleonurus; species Paraleonurus japonicus. The sequence goes on along the minus strand of CM061052.1, from coordinate 17,171,833 downwards.
TACAATTATGCAAAATTGAATCCCGATCAACACCTAATCACGTTAGCTCAACTCTCGCCTATTGCTAGGGTGATCAACCATTAATCAAAAGAAACAATTTTACACAAAGCACAATTAAGAATCACAATTAGGAAATAAACTAATGTGAGTATCCTTAGTGCAACTAATCTCTCGATTCCGAAGCACTCAATCCACACATTCATACACAATTATCACCCGATTAATCCCGGATCACGTTAGCGCAACTCTCGTCTATAGCTAGGGTGATCAAACACTAATCTAAAGAGATAATTATGCATGAATCACAAATGAGAATCACAATTAGTAAGCAATCTACTCAATTGATCTCCAATCATCAACAATCATAGCATCATCAATCAATTCATCATCAATTTCAATTAACCCAAGCACAAGAGAGATTTAGCCCATGGTACCACAAACAATACCAATGGGAAGAAGATAGAATGGATCAAACACAAAGCAAATCACAACAATTAAGAAATTAAAGAGATAAGAGAGGAAAAACATCACCAAATGATCTTCAATCAACAAAAATAGGAATGCTTGAGTCTTCAACAACAATCTCCAAATGAATACAAGCTTGAATTGAAAGAATCACAAGGATCAAATGCTAATCTAAGGCTAATCTAACAACAATTAATAGAAATCTACTCCTAATTCTAACTTCTACTCTAATCTAAGAAGGAATTGACTTGGGGTCCGAGAAATCGCCCCAAAACCGCTACTAATCGCTACTATGAATCTTCCTAAGCTGTTCAAATGCCCCGCTTCTCCTCTTTAAATACGAAAATTCTGAAAAACTGCCCCCTCGAGTCGAGGGTCAGGCCTCGACTCGAGGCCCCTGCAAATCCTCGCCGACTCGAGGGTCATGTCTCGAGTCGAGGCTGATGCCATTTTCTGAATTTGGTCCTTTCTACACATCCCTCGACTCGAGGCTCTTGTCCCTCGACTGCAGCTCGAGTCCAGTGGCACTTTTTCTCACACGGGGCTTACGCCCCGACCCCTTTCGTCCCGGATGTCCGTCTCTTCATTCTAAGCCTAATGGTACTCTCGGTTTGGCAATAATCTACCGAATTACCTGCAAAATGGACGAAAAACATCAAAATCTCACAAATAATACTTTTAGGCAAAAGAGTGATACTTTTCACATTTAGGCACAAAAACTAACACTTTAGCTCACTTTTTGCACTAAAAATAGCCCTAAAAACATATATCAATTCACTCCAATCATACCCCCAAACTTGAATTGTTGCTCGTCCTCGAGCAATGTAGAAACTAAGAACAAAGGAGTGAATTGATTGCAATTATGTCACATGGCACCATAGACGAAAAATAAGACAATCGAACTCATCAATGATCACTTGTATCAATGTAACTATCCACTAGCCATCAAGATGAATCATGCTCAACAAATGCTCAATCAAACACTTAACGCATTGCTCCTTCCATGGAGTGTTTCACTCTTCACTCAAGTGTATCAAGGTTTGAAGCACTCAATCATCAATTACATGAACAAGTACACCATATGCTTGCCACAAGACTTAATCTCAATCAAAATCAATTATGATCAATCAAGAATCAAAGAGGTCTTTCTTCTAGGTTGTAATGTAGGCTCTTTGGAAAGGTGTGATGTTTTTGGATAAAAGTGACTAAGTAGTAGAGACATGAATGAAAGCTAATCAATACAATACACATCTCTTCTCTTTTCATCAAGCAACACTCTTCCTTTTGAACTTCAATGATCAATCCACCATTCACTTGAGCTTTCTTTTTCTCTTAAGCTCACAAATTGAATTTTTCTTTTCATGCATTTTCTTCACAATTCAATCTTTTCACAACCTTTCTTTTTCTTTTCTCACTATTCATCACTTAGCTCATCATCTTCCCACACTTAGCAATCAAATCACCATCATTAGCCAAAATTCAAGCTCAACTAAATATAGGACAAGAAAGGCTCATCAAAATAGGCTAAACTGGTTCAATCTCACTTGGTTTGCCAAAGAATAAGGATAATAGGCTCAACATGGCTCACTAAGGAAATCAAATGTCTTTGGTAGGAAAATATTTGGCAAAATGACTAATCATATCAAACATGGCCTCTTATCACTTTCAAGACATCACACAAAGATCAATATCAACAAGTCTAGTGGCAAGTTCTAGTATACAAATCATGAATGATGCACTCACAAAGGATTACTATCAACCGTATAAGATGTACGATTATTAAGGCACAAAAGCTCACGGGCTTAACTTGAGCAATAAATCAAGTATTATCAATCACATTCATGTTCACATAATAAATCAAGAATACTAGCATCAAGCTACAAATCTACTCATGATCATATCAAAATCCAATTAGTCTTGTCAATCAAACATAAGTGCTCATGTACATAATCTCAAGCATACTCACTACCACATGAATGATACTAAAAAATATATCAATGAATTCACAATTAAGCTCAAGTAAAAGAATATGGAATCATAGGAATAAAGAATCCAAAGAAATCATCAAGTCACAATTAAGCTCATAACAAATTAAGCTCAAAAATATATGCAAGAAATTCAAGACACAACATAGCATAATCATCAATAAGCCATAAGCTCAACAAACCCCATAATCATAGAATAGCACAAAAAAAAAATAGGCAAAGTAAGAAAAACACCTCCCCCAAACTTAGACAAGTCTAAGTTTGAAAGGAAATGTTGTACCAATAAGCCCTTAAACTCCATCTTTCTTCAAACATGTAGGGATCATCAAGCTTTTAGCTCTTTCCTTCTTGATCTTGCATTTCCTTGCAACTCCAATCTCTTTTCCAAATCCAAGTAGTGAGTATTCCTACAAACGGGCAAAATAATTCATCAAATAATCATCACTAAGAGATGCAATTCTACTCCAAATGACACACACCCCCAAACTTGAATGAAGACATGCATTCAAGTTTGGCTCAAAATACATGCAACTCATAATGATATCAACAATTAAGCTCAACATTATCATCTATACCCAAAACAAAGAGCATAATTTTCTAGAACTAGCAATTAAGTAGCAAGCCAAATTCCCCAAAAATCAAACAAAAATACTAATATACCAAAAAGAACACAAGAAAAGAAATAAAAAGGATGGGTTGCCTCCCATCAAGCGCTATTTTTATTGTCCTATGCTGGACTTATTCCTTCACGTCCAACATCCTTCATCGGAATGGCCAAGGGTAGCGATCCTCCTTCCCATTGTATCTCGACCTTTGAGCTTCAAAATCGTGGAGGTTCACCGAATAGATAGGACAACCACTTATAGATATGCTTAGTGTCCATGGTTGTCCCCCTTTCTCTCTTGCCATCCTTCTCGATTCTTCCTTCCTTTCAAAAAGGATGCCCAAGCGTTTCTTCAACTCTTCCCTATAGTCAAAATTCACAAGAGGCAAAATTAAATCATTAGAAGCATCAATTTCAATTAAATCACAAATTGAAGAGTTAGAGGGTATAGAAATGCTCATTTCAATCTTCAATGCCTCCTTAGGTGCTTCTAGATTTTCTTTCTCATTATAGCTCATGTCCATTAATGGACATTCCTCTTCCTCATTTTTGACAAAGAAATTCTTCCTTTTATCCTCATTGCTTGGACCCTTTTCTACATCTTCTTCTCTTGTATTTTCTTCCTCCCCTTCTTCTTCTTGACTCTCCATGATAGTCATGTTTTTACTTGGCGTAGGAAATCTTTGAGTTGACTCTTTATAAACAAGAAATGAACTTCGGTGATCTCCATGTTCCCCTCTATCCATGAATTAACCTTTGACTTGGTCTCATACATTTCTTCGTACAAGGGAAGCATTTCATCACACCTAGGGTCATTTTCCTCAAACTTTTCCAACAAAGCTCCAAGCATCTCTAGCAATATAGCTCTCACATCATGGAGTCCCCATTCTTCTAATTGAGGAGAAGCTTGTGGCAATGAATAATCATTCTCATAACTCCTCCTTTCATCATAGTAAGCTTCCTCTTCCGATGCCCCTTGAAATTCGAATCCCCAATCTTGATTGCATGCTTTATCATAAGGCTTATAGTATAGGAACATCTCTTGAGGTTGGGGAGGAATTTCTTCATATCTCAAATCTTCATAATTGGATGGAACTTGTTGCAAATGAGAATTATCTTCAAAGCTCATCCAATTATTGCATCCAAAATCTTCAAAATGTGGAGGATACACCATGCTCTCTTGATAATGATATTGATTCCATGCATGTGAATTGTATCCCTCCATCTAGACAAGATAGCCAAGTATCAAATTCAAACAAAAATAACACAACAAACACAAACACAAAGGCAACAAGTAGTCACTTCAAACACTTCCTAGGTCTCACTTAAGGCGCAAAAACTAATTCCCTAACGGCGCCATTTGATTGGAGTGTATAGGGTAAGAGTTATTAAGACCAATCAACAAAAATATCGAACCCAAGGGAAAAAGTATGCACGTGAGGTCCTAGAAATTCAAGTTATTAGTGACTAGAGTTACAACAATGGTTTGGTACAAAATCAACATAAACACAAGCAAAAATACAAAACAACAAGGAGCAAGCAATAGATCGAACACTTAGAATGCGGTAACAAAAACAACACTAAATGGTGGGATAGAGGTGCTAGGATTAACATCCATCAATGAATCATCAATTAACAAGCTACAATTGAATCAAATTTCAAATCAACTAAGATAGAAAGCATAAACCATCATGAAATTAATCACTCCATTAAAATCAAAATGCCTAATGTGAGTATCCTTAGTCTTTCCCATCTCTCAATGTAGAAATCCCCAATTCATACAATTATGCAAAATTGAATCCCGATCAACACCTAATCACGTTAGCTCAACTCTCGCCTATTGCTAGGGTGATCAACCATTAATCAAAAGAAACAATTTTACACAAAGCACAATTAAGAATCACAATTAGGAAATAAACTAATGTGAGTATCCTTAGTGCAACTAATCTCTCGATTCCGAAGCACTCAATCCACACATTCATACACAATTATCACCCGATTAATCCCGGATCACGTTAGCGCAACTCTCGTCTATAGCTAGGGTGATCAAACACTAATCTAAAGAGATAATTATGCATGAAGCACAAATGAGAATCACAATTAGTAAGCAATCTACTCAATTGATCTCCAATCATCAACAATCATAGCATCATCAATCAATTCATCATCAATTTCAATTAACCCAAGCACAAGAGAGATTTAGCCCATGGTACCACAAACAATACCAATGGGAAGAAGATAGAATGGATCAAACACAAAGCAAATCACAACAATTAAGAAATTAAAGAGATAAGAGAGGAAAAACATCACCAAATGATCTTCAATCAACAAAAATAGGAATGCTTGAGTCTTCAACAACAATCTCCAAATGAATACAAGCTTGAATTGAAAGAATCACAAGGATCAAATGCTAATCTAAGGCTAATCTAACAACAATTAATGGAAATCTACTCCTAATTCTAACTTCTACTCTAATCCAAGGAAGGAATTGGCTTGGGGCTGAGAAATCGCCCCAACACCGCTACTAATTGCTACTATGAATCTTCCTAAGCCATTTCGAAATGCCTGCTTCTCCTCTTTAAATACGAAAATTCTGAAAAACTACCCTCGAGTCGAGGGTCAGGCCTCGACTCGAGGCCCCTGCAAAAATCCTCGCCTCGACTCGAGGGTCATGTCTCAGTCGAGGCTGATGCCATTTTCTGAATTTGGTCCTTTCTACACATCCCTCGACTCGAGGCTCTTGTCCCTCGACTGCAGCTCGAGTCCAGTGGCACTTTTTCACACGGGGCTTCGCCGCCCGACCTGACTTCGTCCGGATGTCCTGTCTCTTCATTCTAAGCCTAATGGTACTCTCGGTTTGGCAATAATCCACCGAATTACCTGCAAAATGGACGAAAAACATCAAAATCTCACAAATAATACTTTTTAGGCAAAAGAGTGATACTTTTCACATTTAGGCACAAAAACTAACACTTTAGCTCACTTTTGCACTAAAAATAGCCCTAAAAACATATATCAATTCACTCCAATCAAGGAGATAGACTTAACTCTATCTTCTCCATCCGAAGAAATTGCAGGACCTTCGGCATCTATGTCTCGTATCTGAATTCAATGCACTAAAGGAAGAAGTGCTAAATCGAAGAGAGCTAGTGTGAGTGCTCTTCATCCAGTTCCGAGCATCATCTCATCATCCATCAAGGAAAATATAGAGGCTGCTGTTCACGAGAAAACTAAGATCGACCTCTATTTTTCTGGAATCGGACATGAAGAAAACATGGCTAAGGTCAAACAAAAGGTAGCTGAGAAAATGAACTCTCAAGAGGCCTGGATCAAACAATACGTTCGATATGCTTATCGCGAAATCACCGATAACGTTGAAGATTAGGTTAAGGAATCTTGGAGAGCAAAAGAAGGTTCATTTTCTCGGTATTGAAGATGCAATTAGCCATGGAGAAGGATAGGCGACGACTATTCTGCGGCGCTTTATGGAAGGAGAGTTCGACGAACTAAAGCAGCTCACAAGAAGCGTTATGATCATTTGGATCAAAAGACCGGATTAGTAAGGCATGAGATAATGGACCAAATTGAGCAAGTGGCCACTATCTGCAACACTCGATTTATCGATGTCAAAAAGGGGAAAGATAGTGAGCTCAAGAAAAGAGTAGAGTTGCAAGAAGATCGATTGCCGGCCTTAAATCTCGATTAGATGAGTGGTCTCGAAGAATTGTTAAGAGCAAAAGAAGAGAGGAAGAAGGCAGAAGAGAAGTCTCGAGAGCTTTTAGGAGACTGAAAAGGAGATCGAAGACAACTAAATCCACAGAGTCCGAACAAGAGCCTGAATCTCGGAAGGAATTACCATCTACTGCTGATCCTATCCCCGTCCTATCAATCAAATCTCCCTCATCCTCATCTAAAGCTTGGGAAAGCGAAGGCACCTAACCAACCTCGAAGACCAGTCTAAAGTTGAGGAGGAAGAAAGAATTCCGAAGAGGAGGAGGGAAGAGAAGGAAAAATATAAAAGAAGAGACGCGAAGAGAAGGAGGGAGCAGGAGAAGGCAGCGGTAAAACCTATGACAAGAAGACGAGGAAGTGGGTTCGGAGGTCCAAAAACAAGGAAGGAGAAGAGGTCTTTCGCCCATTTCATCGGACAGACGCTGTGCCCAAGGAAATCCTTCCCATGGATCAACAAGCTAAGCGGAGAGCTTATGAAGGGGAATGGATTTTCTGTTCCATGTCCTGCAAGATAATCACTTGGGGCACAGACGAGAACATAACATTTCATGAATGGCTAGAGGCGAAGGATCCCAACTTCTATCAATACCTAATCGATCTCGGAGATAGTGAGTTTAATGTGGACATAGTCGAACCACCGTATTCAACAATGTCTCGCTCCACTCACACAAGATGGCTGTCTGGATAGGGAAAAGGTGAAGTAGATGCACGATCCAAGCCGAGATGATGGTCGATCTAGTGAAGGAGGGGAGACATTGAGTGGAAGAAGCGTGTCTTCGATGGATGACCATTCCGTAAGAAGACAGGTGGTATGATTAAAATCTATCTCTTACTGCTCATCCGATTGTCTGTTGTGATAAATGTGAAAAATGTGCAAGTCTTTGAATATTTGTGAATACACTTTTGAACTACTCTCATAAACTTGGTTGTTTAACTAACTTTTTTACTTTAAAAACAACTAACTAATTCTTGGTATAAGTAATCGGCTTACAAATTTATAACACTAAATCATCTGAAACATTCGATCTTATTACGTATAATTACTTCGATTATCCGACTTCAATCTTGATCAATTTTGTTGCTTTGGTCATCCGACTATGAAGTTTATTGTTACGATTATCCGACTAAGTGACTTAGTTGTATAATTTGTAATATTCTTATCTTTTAAGAGTACTAACAATTTTTCTTTTCTTGAGTGTGTTTTAACATCATCAAAAAGGGGAAATTGTTAGGAAGAAAGTTGTAATTGGTTTTGATGAGATAAAATGTAAAATACGATGACCAACCGAGTATCTTGTATAGGCAGTGAAGTAATTAAATACTTATAAATCAAGATATCGAAATTAGACTAGGTCAAGAAATCGAGACTAGGACGAAAACCAGATGAGGATAAGAAGTCGACGAGGACAGCATGAAGAAGACAGATGATGTCTAAAACGATAAACAATCATCAAGACATAGAAGGAAGACGAAGACAGGGTGAGACAAAAAGCGAGACGATGAAGTGTTAGAGAAATTTCACACAAGTGTCAAGAAGCGATTACAACTTATCAAGAAGAAGTTACAAGATTCAATTATATTGCTATAATCTGTCTAAAATAGAATTCACAAGGAAGTTACAACTACCAAATGAAGATTTCTATAAATGGGGATAGAAACTAGAATAGAATTAATTTTTGGCAATCTCACAATTATTCATTCACATTCTCTTCACAATTTGTATTCGTAAATATTGTAAACATACACAAACGTTCTATACGTTTCCAGTTTAAGCGTTTGTAGAACACTATTCACAGTAATATCTTCAAGCCATTGATATACGAAATTAGGAAGAAATTGTTGTAAGGTGAAGATTCACGATTGTAAGTAAGTAAGCAAGAAGGAAGAAACGTAGTAAGTGAAGACCCTTCTTCAAGTTGAAGAAGGAGAGTGGACGTAGGATCGTTTGATCGAACCACTATAAACAATGTGTTCTTTACTTTTCGTTTACTTACTTGTTCATATTGCGTTTCTGTTCATAATCAAAAATAAATTTCAGAATTTAAGTTAGCCTAAATATCGGTGTGCTTTAAATCTACATAAATTTGAGTTTAAAATTGAATTCATTGTGCTACTTGAGTGTTTTGAATAGTTTGAAAGATTTATAAAAATCTAAAAATCTATTCAACCCCCTTCTAGATTTTCACTAGAAGGCTAGATCAAGTTGTGATTAATCTACTCAACCAAGTGGGACCAACGATTGCGATCGGTGTTACATGCTTTTGATACATTTAAGATGAAGGTGAATGAAACAATAGATCACTGGATGTGAGACTAACAAATCTTCTCAATAAAGCGCAGATTTAGGGAAGAATTATACGAGAGAAGGAGATTAACAAAAAATACTCGATCTTTGACCAAAAGATGGAGAGATAAGTCAAATATCCTCAAAGCAACTCAAAACTTATCCTCTATTACACATCATACTTTATTTTCTCATCTAAAAGCTTTGGAATATGATATCCGGATAGAAGATGAGGAAGACGAGATTGAGTCAAGCTCCTCATCCAAGTCTGTTGCCTTTGTCAACAAGGAAGACAAAATAACGGTGAGTCAATAGGAGCTGACTTATCTCTTAAGGAAGCGAGATGGCGTTGCTCACAAAAAGGTATGATAAATTGAGAATGAAATATAAACGTAATAAGCTGAGGTTTGTAGAGAAGGATAGATCCAGATCGGGATCAAGAAGAAAGAAGGATGACTCAACCGATGATGACAAGAAAAGAGTTAGACAAGAAGATTCGAGATCACTGCAAAAAGGAATCCTATCGAGTCCTAAATCGATAAGGGAGACACTTGTTACACTGTAACAAGCCAGACATTTAAGTTATGATTGTCCCGGTGACTCCCAAGGAAAGAGAGGAGAAAAGAAAGAAAAGAGATAGGCGGTTTGCAGATCAAAGAGCTCTTCTTGCTGAAGAAAAAGAGTTAAGAAAGTCATCATCATCCTCATCATCTTCATCTGATTTTGAGTCGACGATGAAGTCTGTCTCGATGGCCAAAGAGGTAGTTTATTACTCTACTTGATAAGGATTCATATAAATTTATCTCGATAATGACCAAACTGTCATTCAAGGATTATTGAAAGATCTAAAGATGTCTCTCGAGATCTAAAGATGTCTCTGAGTGCTTATAAACAATTAGAGGCAGAAAATTTGACTTTAAAAGATCGATTCGATTCTAGTCAAAGGCAAACAAGTTGTGGACTACTACGAGTCCGAGGAAACATTCAAGGGGGAATATTTACCCCAGTGCCGAGGCTAGTACATCAGCTAGTCCTGACCGAAAGACTAGAAAATGAATTAAAATCTTTAAAAGACAAATTTGAATTGGTTTGTACTGAAAATGAGTCAATTAAGAAGGACAATGAGAAGCTTGTCTTCAAAATGAGCCACTTAATAACTCACAATCAGATTATAGACCACACCTTTAGCACTTCTAATAATTCCCATGATAAGACAGGGCTTGGTTATGATAAGAATAATAAATTTGTGAAGGCATCTTAAACCCCAAAAGAAATTAAAATTGGTCCTTGGAAACCACAAAGTCGGATAAGGATCGCATCTCATAATCAAAACCAAAATTCGGTTGAGGAGTCCATATCGGACTAAGAGTGTTCCAAGAACTAAGATAAGAAGAATTCTTATTATAGTTCTTTTGATGGGAGAAGTAGATGCTATCCCATTTTTCCTAAGTTTAAGAAAGTCACTAAATTTGAATACAATAAACTATCATTCAAATGTGATGTTTTTCTAGACAGATTTGGTAGACAGATCAAATCTGATTTATTATTAAACAACGAGATGTTTGTCTGGTTACCCAAAGTGATTTTTGACCTTCAAAGACCCAATATCACTAGGGTACCTCATACCTAATCATTTCACAGGGAATCACAGGACTATCACTCAAAGAGGAGATTCTAGCTTCAATTTGGTACATAGGCAGTGGTTGTTCACAACATATGACTTGTGACAAGAAGCTATTATCAAACTTTCGAATATCCGAGCCGGTTACTAATGGTTTCTTTAAGGTTGTGTCTCTGAGGAATAAACCACGGATCAGATTGTTAGATCAGATAGAATCAATTCATCTGTTATAAACCTCCTCATCCGAACACCTCTGCTTCCTTGTGTCCCCATAAAATTTGTTTTCAAAAAGATATACTCTCAAATCTTTTTCATTAAAATTTTTAGAAAAGCTGATTCTGGAAAATCTAATCTGAGTCTGCTTTTGTTCAAAATAAAAGCTCGGTATTTAACTTGTCTCAAAACTTGCTAAAGAAAGATAAAACTAGGTTGTTTTTTAAAACTCGAGACAAGGTCTTTTATCAGATTGACTTCAATATCTTGTCTGCTTTTAGAAAACCTTTATGCAAAGAAAGGTAACCCTAGGCCGACGTCGGTGTATTTACTTCTCTGCATAAAGTAACCCTATTTCGGTCCAAATCAACAGTCTACAAAGTTACTTTTTACGCATTTCAAAGTCAAGTTATCTACACGCTGAATCCCAATCGTTTATCCAAGTTTTAACCGTTGATTCAACACAATAAATCATTTCAAATAAATGGCTTAGATTAAAACCCGCTTTTCCAAACAATTTTCTCTTTCCAATTTTCCCTCCTTTAAATACATCTTCTTCTTCGTTTAAACATTTTCACTTTCGAAAACCTACTAAAACTACGCAAAATTTCATTCTTCTCAAAACCCTTCATAAATCTTCATGAGCCATACACGTAAAACTATCGGAATGACTTCAACTATGGTGGATATCAACACGAAACTTTCAATAAGAAAATCAAGTCGGAAATGTATGTTGATTTTGAAACCACTAATGATGAAGAATCAAGGCAAGTCCTTCATTCGAGGAAGTCCGAATCAAATAAAACACTTGATATGCGAGGAGTGGAATTTTATGTCAATGGGACATATGAGAATGGAGTGTTTAGAACCAGAGTTTACGGAGAAGAACCGGTGGTGACGGCAGGCGGAGGTAGCTCGGATTTTCGAAGTCGGTGATGAGAGTGTCAATCCTCACATACAAAACAGAGGACTAGGGTAGAATCATTTGAGTTGATTGCCGAACTTCGATGAAAGATCGCGATCGGAGTTGAAAAAGAATATGCTCTAATGGAAATATCGTGGTTGATGACGATATTGACGAAGGCAATTCTTGGGGAGCGAGAACTCCCACGACGGATCGACTCGACCCAGTGCCGCTTGAGAGCTATTTTGGATGGGGTCCAAGTCAACTAGATCGAATCGGCTGAGCAGATTAGAGAGAGAGGAAGCGGATGGAGATGAAAAGACGGAAAATGGACAACCAAGTCCATCACCAGCCTCTTCAACAAAATCACAGTCATCTTGGAGACCCCGCTGACCACCCAGATCAATTGGAAAGATGGTGTGCGAGCCTATACAAAAACAGAAGGGGCTCCTCACTAAAGATGAGGTGATCGGGCGGCCAACCGATTCCGATGTTGAGGCAGTGAGGTAAGGGTGCAAGATCCCTCAACCGAGATGGAAGAAGAGGAAGAGCGAGCGGGAGTCAACCGTGAGCTCGCCCGAGGCTTCACAGGCATAATGAAGCTAAAAGAGAAGGCAAGAAAGAGGAGGAGGTTGGTGAAAACCTCGGAGAAGGAAGCATCATCTGGCTGATCAGCCTAGCTGGGCTGAAGAGGCACTAACACCGAAGATAGCAGCAGATGTTGTCTGTGCAAAAGAGGTGCGGGAGATCGGCTCGAGAGGACTCCCTCCCCCTCTCCCAAAAAGGTACAACTTTTTGGAACCTCAGCCGCCTCTCCTCCTCTCCAACCCACTCGGGCGATGAAGAGGTGACCCAGCCGGCACCTCGGAGCCTCCTAAACAGACCCTACTCCCACACTAGTCCAAACAGGAACCTCATCATCTTCTCTCCCCTAATTCAAATCAATTCTCCACCCCAATCCCCATCCGACTTCCTTACATTCCTAGCTGGACCCGTCTACTCACCAACCCCAATATTCACCATCTCCCCCAACTTTACTACCATCAACTATACCATCAACCCCAGCCCCACCTCAACCCACACTGAAACCACATCATCTTCACCTCAACCTATCACTTCTCACCTACATTATCACCACCACCCACCTCATCCGAACTACCACCCCTTCCGGCCTTCCCACCACGAAATCCCCCTCCCCTACATCGACGTACTCCACATCTTCCCAACCCTCTCCTCCAACCCAAGCCCGGATAACTCAAACATATTTGGAGATATCCAGATAGGCTCCCCAAGTCCAACTACCCTCCCCATCCTCCTCATCCGAATGTTACGAGGAGGAACCGAAGTTCGATCTCTCGCCATCTCATCCGCCTTTGAGGACATGCACCGAAAGATCATCGAAAGGTAGAGAGGTTGATGGAGAAGAAGACGAGGAAGGTGATTCGAGCGATCACGGAGACAATGCTCGCCAATATGCGGATTGCCAAGATGAACATCTCCCGCAACCTATCTCGGCGATCTCGGCACCGCTATTAGTAGTCGGTGGGCAGCTTGGAGGAGGAGGTAAAGCCGCTCGCGTAAGATGGCAAGAGACAATGATATCCTTGTCCAGGAGTTGATCATGGATAAATCCGACTTTAGGATTCATTGTGCTTTGCTCTAGAAGATCAGCTCTAAACCCTTAAGGCTGAATTTGGGGGAAGGAGTTGAAGGAAAGGTGGACACCCTCACAGTGGAGTCTTGGCTATCACTGCATAAGATTGATACAAAAGGCATACGGTGAGTTGGAAGCAAGTAAGGCGTAAATCAAAGTAAAATTAGATGAACCGGTTGTTTTGCAACCGAGGGTGACCCAGATCGAGGAGGTCATCCGAGAGGATGAGGAGAAGAGGAGGAAGGAGGATGAGGAGAAAATAGAGAAGCTGCTAGCCCGATTGAAAGAAGCCGAAAACCCGAGACCAGTGGTAAGGGTAAAGGGAAAGCAAAGTGGCAGCAGAGAAGAAGGCATCACCGAGCGGTGACCATCACCAAACCACCTGAGCGCAAAGGAAAGAGCCTAACTTCTCCAACCTCTCAAATGAGCAGATCGTAAGAATGCAAGCCGAGAAGGAGTTATATGAGAGGATGGAGAAGAAGAGGCTAAAGAAGGGAAAGGGAGCTGAGTTAAAGTGGGACAGGGAGTCTCGGAAATGGGTATCTAAGGCTGTGACAGGCCGACTTCCGACCCGTCCACCGCACCTCGGCTCCTCCAAAGATGGTGGCCGACAAGTACACGGAGGAGTACAAAGAGAAAGCAATGGATGCCAGTGGATGTATCACCGGTATATTCGGAAGAACTCTCCTACGGGCGGTGATGAAGACCTCCGGTGGCATGCTTGGATGGAGAATGAAGACGCGATCGGTATGGAAGGTCTGTTGGGCCGAAGCAAGCCAAGTATTCAGCTGCGATCTCATTGCTCCGGCCTTTGAACCTCGCCAAGCCAAAGATGAACGAGGATGGGACTCCCGACTTAGCTTGGGTCGGGACAATCATTGCCAAAGCCGAGGTAGAGTCCAAGCTCACGAGATGAAGAGGAACTCAAGAAGCTCGGGACTAGGGTCTTCACTTTTGGAAGTCCCCGAATCAAGCGAGATGGGTAATATGATAGATCGGGATTTTTCTTTTCTTATCTTATCTTTCTACCGATTCTCTATTTTTGTAATCTGTATACACGTGAATAAATATCTGAATCTTATCGATTTACTTGTCTTATGTTTTTAAGCGTTCTTTCTTGATTTTCAAAAACTTAAATTTTTTTCTAAGTATTAATCATCCGAGAAAATTCTCATCTCGTATTTAAAATTTTCTAAAAATTTTCTAAGTCTTAAAAATATTCTAAGTTCTAAGACTTAAAATTTTTACTAAATCTTTTGAAAAGTCTTAAGACTTAAGATTTTTTACTTCAAAATTTTTCTAAGTGTGAATTAAGTGCTCTAGCTTGAATTAACGAATTAAAGTGTGAGTGTGTTACGATGTGCCTATGCGATTATCTTGATTAACTTGATTAACTTTGACTAACATCAACTGTGAGTGTGTCTCTTTCTTATAGTTTTAACTTCATCAAAAAGGGGGAAAGTGTCAAAAGTATGTATACTGATTGCGGTTTGTTTTCTTTGACTCGATTCAATCCTTCACAGATTCCAAAGAAGAGTTTCCCACATTTCTTTAGCAGCTTTACACCTCTTTACCTTCTCAATCCAATCTTTGCTTAGAGTTTCTATAATTTCCGTCTGGCTACCTGATCCAAATTGTGGATTTTTCTCTCATCACTTGTTAGTTGAGAACTTTTCTTCTCTGTCTCGACTGGTTTCAGCAGCCATGACTGCCGTCACCGGTTCCTCCATGATAAAATTTGATAGGTCCTCTTCGAGAACCTCCTCCATTCTATCATGAATCGCTTTGAGATAGTTTTCCATCCTGAATTTCCAATAGTCGTATTCTTCAATTGAAAATTCAGGTAGGCTTCTCGATTTCTTGCCCTTACCGATTGATATGATGAGATATGAAAATAAAATCTTATACAATCTAGTTAGTAGCGGGGTTAGTGGAATAAAGAAGATAAAGATAATCAAAAGATAATTTGAATCCTTTCAAGACCTAAAAATCAATATCGAAATGACTTAACAACTGCTCGATACCACTTGTTGGTCCCACAAGTTGAGTATATTAAAGATTGAATGAAACTACCTTCTACGAGAAAATCTAGAAGGGGAGGGGGTTGAATAGATTTTCTAATTTTTCCAAAACTTAGAAAATTAATCCAAAACACCAAAGTTACACAGAGGAAATAGATTTTAACTCAACTTTTATTAGATCAAAAGTAAACGGATAATTCGACTAAAGTTAATTCTGAAATTGAACTTTGATTAGAAATTGAAAATGAATAAGAACAAGTAAGTAATCGAAAGCAATAATGAACAAGACGATTTATAGTGGTTCGGATCAAACGATCCTACATCCACTCTCCTCCTTCAACTTGAAGAAGGGTCTTCACTTACTATCTTTCTTCTTCCTTCTTACTTACTTACAACGTGAATCTTCAGCCTTACAACAATTGCTTCCTAACTTCGAATATCAATGGCTTGAAGATGTTCTTTAAAGAGTGTTCTTCAAACACTAAGAACTTGGAAAGCGTATTAAAGCGTTTGTGCGTGTGTTTACAATATTTGAGTGCTAAGCGTGTGTAGAGAATGCAAGTGAATAATTGTGAAGTTGCAAAAGTTAATTCTATTCTAGTTTCTATCCCTATTTATAGAGATCTTCATTGGCGATTGTAACTTCCATGTAGATTACATTTCGATTAGTTATAACAAACTAAGCTGAATCTTGTAACTTCTTCTTGGTTGGTTCTAAGCTGTTTTTGAAATTTTATTGAAATTTCCTAACACCTCAATGTCTTCTTTTTGATGTACTTTGTCTTCGTCTTAGTCTCTTGTCTTGGTGGTTATTTATCCTACTTGACCTCATCTGTCTTCTTCACACTTGTCTCCGTCTGATATCTTATCCTCATTCGATTCCTTGTCCTCGTCGATTCCTGGTCCTTGTCGATAGTTTGTGTACCCTTATCTATTATTTGTACTTAGCCTTAATTACATATTATTACTACATCAATTTGTCTATACAAGATACTCACCGGTCATCCTATTTTACATTTTAACTCATCAAAACTAACTACAACTTTCTTCCTAACAATTTCCCCCTTTTTGATGATGTTAAAACATAGCTCAAGAAAAGAAATGTGTTAGTAATTTCAAAAGATAAGAATATTACAAAATATACAAATACATCACTTAATCGTAATCAAAGCAATAGACTTGAGTCGAGATAATCGAGTAATAAGAAACTTGAGATAAGATGATTAAAATCAAATAAATAGAAGCAAACAAGATAGTTAAGAACAGAATGTTACAGATGACTTGGTGTTATGAATTTATAGGCGAGTTAATTATACCAAGAATTGATTAGAAGTTTTAAGAATAAAACAAGTTAGTTAAACAACCAATTTTATGAGAGTAGTTCAACCATATATTCACATATATTGATTTTTTTTTCAAAACTTCCATACTCTTACACATTGAACAAAGCGACAAGCGGTCAAGAAGTATAAGAAAGGACTTAGTCGTACCACTGTCTTCTTCGGTATACTTAACGATCGAAGACCCTCTTCTTCAGAGACACCGTTTCCCTCCTTCAAACTAAGTCGGCTTCATCGCTTTTATAATCAGCTACTTGAGTCGTTCATGATCCAGATGACCCTCTCTTGTTCTTGGAGGTTCCATCGGTGCATAGGCGGGTGCGACCACGTCGGCATTGAATTCTCGGTGAGCAAGGTCGATTAGGTATTGATTGAATTTCGAGTCCTTTTCTTCCAACCAGACATGGAAAGCGATGTTCTCCTCAAGTTCCCACTTGATCTTCTTACATACATGGAAAGCAAAAATCCATTTTGCCTCGTAAGATCTCCACATCTCTGATCTCCCATTAGCAAGATTTCTTTGGGTACTACATCACTTCGATGAAATGGCTCGGAAGACCTCAGCTCCTTGCCCATCTCGACTTGCTCGAACCCGATTCCTCTATTTCCTGTCATAGAATTTTTCAGCCGCCTTCTCCTGCTCCCTCCTCTTCTTGGCATCCCTTCTCTTATATTTCTCCTTTTCTTCCCTCCTTCTCTTCAAAGTTTTCTCTTCCTCCTCTACCTCGGCTGGGTCTTAGTTTTGCTCACGGCTTTTGCTTTCCCTTGGCATAGATGAGGACGGGGAGATATGATTGATCGGACGGGGATAGGGTCGGTGGCGAGTAGTTCCTGCAGATGCTTGAGTTTCGGGCTCGGATTCGGTGGATTCGGATGCCTTTGTCCTCCTTTTGAGTCTCCTCAACACTCTCTGAGCCTTCTCGTCTCGCTGCCTTCTTCCTTTCTTCCTCCGACCTCAACAACTCTTGAGACAGTTCCTCAAGCTTGAGATTTAATGCCGGGATCTTGTCGTCTTAAACATCTATCCTTTTCTTGAGCTCACTACCTTCTCCCTTTTTGACATCAAGAAATCGGGTATTGCAGATAGTGGCTACTTGTTCAATTTGACCCATCGGTTCATTTCGACAAATCCTGTCTTCTGCTCTAGTTGATCATATCTCTTTTTATGCGCTATCTCAGCGTGTGAACTCTCCTTCTATATATTGCTTCAAAATATTTGTCTTCTGTCTTTCTCCATGGCCAAGCTCATCTTTAAAACTTGAGAAAAGGATGCCTCCTTTGCAGTCCATGACTCCTGACTTGGTCCTCGGCAGTGTCCCCGATCTGGGAATAAGCATTTAGAACATCTTATGCGACCCATTCTCCTTGGGCTTTCTCTTCTTGACAATCTGCTGCTTAAACTTGGCCATGTTTTCCTCGTGTCTAATGCCGGAAAAATAGAGGTCGATTTTTGTCTTTTCATGAATTGCGGCTTCTATATTATCCTTTATTGAAGATGAAATAACGTTTGTACGAGTTGAAAGGATTCAAACAAGCCTTCTTCAGATTGGAAACCTCCTCTTTCAAAGCTTCCACCTTGGATACGAGACGCAGAGGTAGAGGGCAAGGCGGTTTCTTCGGATGGAGAGGATAGAGTTAAATCTATCTCTTCGATCGGAATATGAGCTTCAACTGCACTGGAGGCGAATCGCCCAATGCATTGAAGAAGATGGCAAATCTGATTCCCCCTCAGCTAGTACTTGCCACGACATCTGCTCTGTTTGTGCCTCCTCAGTGTATCCATCTCGGTGACTCATCGGCAGCTCCACCAGTCATTCCCTCGGGTTCTTCCACCTCAACTACTTTCTCGGCCACCTCTGCCACTTTTTCCTCGGCTTTTTCTTTTTCTTGCTCGTTCTCCTTCACCTCCTCTGATTTCTCCACCTCCTCAGGTTCCATGTCTCCAAGATACACCCTCTGCAGGATGTAGTCGAAGAACTTATTTTCAGGTCAAAATGTCTTGGAAGGATTTATGTTTTGCCTTTTTGAGTACTTCCTTTTTCCAGGATGGATAAGTTGTTTCCTCCTGCTTACGCTATTAAGATAGTTGTCTCTTTGAATGAACCTAATCTGAGTCTTCTTAAAAGATATACATCAATTAATTCCTTAAGAAGATCAGGCTCATCTGCTAGTGCGGATTCCTTTTTGAGAAGGAATTTCTTTCCTAGGATTCTTAGGGAAGTCTCGGTTGGACCCATTTCACCGGATGGGTTAGGGAGGTTAAGAAATAGATTTGGTTCAGAAGATGTAGAGGATATGAAAGAAAAAGGGTCATCTGTAGGTTGGATTTGGGTTGGACTTATGAGAGTAGACCGTTTTGGAGGCTTTGAGGCGGCGGCCTTGCACTGCCTCTTCATTGCCGATTTGGATGTGGAGGGTTGGGGTTCTTCATCCTCGGATGAGGAAGATGAAGATTGGGCTGGCTTCTCGTCTTGGTCATCTCCGGATGAGATATCTACCCTTTCTCCTTGTTCGTAACCACTGCAGCCTTCTCGCCGAGACACTTTCCCCTTGAGAAGCTGTCTCCGTCTCCTTATCCTCTGCTTCCTCCGTCTCGAGACGAGGACTCATCCTCCAACACAGTCTTAACTTCCTTTTTCTTGGCTTTGGAAGCCTTCTTCCTTTGTGCTGGTGGTTGAGCTGGAGCGACCTCGTCTCCTCTCGAGTCCGATGGTCCAAAGATCTTCTCATCTTTGACCAAAAGTCCCTTCTGCATGGTATATTTTTTCACCCCTTCCTTCCAATCCAGATTATCTCGACCCGGCTTATGTTCAAGTATGATGGTGATTAAGCCATCATACTTGTGATTTTGGTTAAGGACCATCTCATCAGCTCCGATGAGACTGGGGTTTTGACGAACCTCTTCTTCTCTTCCATCAACCTCGAATAGACCACTGGCCCAATTAATTTCGGCTCCATCAATTAAAGCCCTAAGACAACATATTCTAGGCTTTGTCGAGGCCATCATGGCTTTGTTGCTCACCCAGGATGCACTTGGTCAAAATTAGCATCAGCAACCTATACTGCTTTCAACATCGGCCTTTTCAAATTCGCCGTCGTATTTTGGTGAGTCTTCTCGCCATCAATCGGACACTTTCCAAATATTC
Source organism: Paraleonurus japonicus (assembly GCA_030762865.1). Lineage (NCBI taxonomy): Eukaryota > Viridiplantae > Streptophyta > Magnoliopsida > Lamiales > Lamiaceae > Paraleonurus > Paraleonurus japonicus. The sequence goes on along the minus strand of CM061052.1, from coordinate 17,151,864 downwards.
CGATGCCTTGTAAGTGAATGGGTTTTCTCCAATTGTGCTTAACCCGAAGATTTCTCCTAAATCTTCAATCGATACTACCACCTTCTTCTTCTTCCATTTGGTTCGAATTTGGGATTCTAAACCAATTTCGATTGATTTTGTTCTGTTAGAAACTCAGCAGCGAGATCATCAAGAGTTAGGTTCCTCGACGGTTTCATCGTGCAATACTTTTCAGACCTCTGGATTCAAGCAAACTTAGAATTTCTCTGGTCTCGGGATCGGTCGAAACATCCCATTCAACGAACATTTCAGATTTTATTTTCTCTCGATAGATTTCAAATCATACTCAAAAGTAATGTTTGATTTCTTTGATTCCGCCATTGAAGAATATAGAAGGTTTTGGGAGGGAAAGGAAGAGTTTGAGAAGTTATGAAAAGTTTTTATGTGTGCGTAAATGAAATTATGCACACGTACTCCTATTTATATGGAAAGATAAAATAATAAATAATTATAGAACTAATAATTGCCTGAAAAAGTGTAAATATAGGCTTTCGAATCGCCATTAATGCAATTATGACAATTTATTTTGAAAAGTGCAGAGAATAATATTAAATATGTCGCGCATGATACTTGACGGTTCATATTTCAGAAACCGCCTCCATTTTCAACGCGTGAAGGTTACTCGGTGTATTTCAAAACTTGATATGATAAAATTTTGGGTCCGTAGTAACTTCTTCCCCGACACAGAGTTACCGATTTGAGAAATACTTTTGATTAATTGGAAAGATAAAATAAAAGTACACGAATTTTAATAAAAATAAAATTGGAACCCTTATCTTTTTATTTTGTAATACAAAATATTTTTGAAGAAATAATATGATTATGATATTAAATTCATTATTAATTATATGAACTAATATGCATAATTTTATTAAAAGTTAAAAAGTTTAGAAGATACTTCCCGATAGTTTCGCTTAGTGCTGGATTGATAGCATCATAGTCTGTTTCATGATTATTTGGATAAGGAGCCCTTGTCATATGTTGAGACATGTTTATCAAACCTTGTTCATTCTGAAATCAAAACACTTAGGAACACTACAAGAAAATGTGTTTTTGTAACGTAATATTTGGTTACAAAAGTCCTTTTTGGTTACAAAAAACTTTTGTAACGAAACCATCGTTACAAAAGTTGGTTTTTAAAGTCCGTCGCGAAAAGTTTTGGTAACGAAAAAAAAATCATTTCCGTTACCAATACAATTGTAACGAAACTTTTTCGTTACCAAAACTCTTGTAATGATAATCAAACTTTCGTTACTAAAAACTAATTTCACATTTAATAAATTATTACATAAAATTATTTATTTGGTATTAAAAGTATTTGATTTGTTACTAATATTTCTTTACATTTACTATCTCAGTTCCTTCCAAAAAAATTAAATTACAAATAATTTAATAAATGACCTTAATACAAATAACCATATGAGAAACATATTAAAAGCCTTAAAAATAAATGGTCATAATGCAATAATAATTTTATTTCAAAAAAATATATTATCTAAATTCTTTGAAGTCAACGATGTCAATATACTTATAAGAAAAACTAACAATTTATTTAAACGCATTAATGTGTGTAATAACATTAATAAAAAAGAATATCAATCAAAAGTGTTGAATTAAACTCGAAGTCTTCATCCGTCTTCTTATCCACGATCAAATTGAAACTCCATTATCCTATGAAAATACACAACAATAAAATATCATAAGATTAAGAATTTATAATACACAAATATAAATTTACTACATAGATAAAACATGATATTCAACTTAAAAAATAATATAGCCAAAATCATGTTAAATATTATCATAAACGTTGGTACAATGTATACACGCACAATCTATTCATATCATTTTATACACATTTATAATATCCAAAGTTGCTAATATTCAGAATAATCTAATATTTTTAAGCAAAAATAAAAAATGAGTGCCTTAAGAAAATAAATTCAAAGCAAATAAAGTCTAAATTAATGGACAAAAATAAAACCAGCTCACTACGGTGAAATAAATAATCCGTTAAAGACAACCAACAACTTCCCAACAACTAATATCGGTGATAACTCCAACTAATACTAGTCAATGACAAATCCAATGTAATAAAGGACCAAAAACAAATTAAAAGCAGAAACTACACAAAGCAACTTCAGCAATCAAACTAATAGCAATACAACAAGATATCCAAAGCAATCAAAACAACCCGGTGATCTAAGACATCTATTAAGAGAAAAAAACAAAAATAATAAATGTAGGAAAAAATAATAAGTACTGATAACATCTCGAGTTTGATAAAGTTTAGGACAACTTTTGCATGCACAAGCCCAATAACATTTGCTTCATTCCATTTAGACTGTCTTTTAGGCTTTCTATCTCAGTATTTTGCTTCGATATCTCTTCATCCCGCCTTTGACGCTGCTCCTCATTAAGCTTGATTTGTTCTTGTTGAGACTTGATTAAAGAAATAGCATCATGTAACTCGTCTTGGGTCCTTGATAAATTCTCTTCTGTTTCCTTAAGTTGAGTTGGTTCACATCTTATTCTCTTATTCTTCCTAGATTGCACTATCCCGTATCCCATACCTCGTTCATACCTACTACGTGTACCAAGTACCTCCATCACAATTTCTCTCTCTCGATGGGTTTTCATTATCTTCATTAACTTGAATAATCTTTTGTTTCATTTGATTACGTAATTCATAAGAAATAATGATCATCAATATAATTTCCTCTAAATTGTATCACAAACAATTATAAAGATGAATAATGGTGAGTCTACTTACTTACATGCTTTCGTGCGAGCTTCTTCATTTACATATTCTCCACTCTTTCTCAAATGAGTGTTCCCGAAGTTATCCACTTCACTTTTATTTTCCTATTGAACATAAAAAATTGATGTACTTTGTAAAAAAAAAAAAAAAAGAGTAAAAGAAAAGGCAAAATTCCAATTTTTTTTTAAAAAAATTACCATTTCCATCAACCGTGTAGCGAATGCCTTTGAACCTAATGTGTGAGGATATGGCAAATGTGACCTATTCTCTGCATTTTTTTAAGACTTTTCCTAGAATAAAAATTGAAGGTGAAAAATTTTCATTATAAGAACTTTACAAAATTATCAAAGGTCAATGCAATTATGCAATAAGGAACCTGAAAATCTGATTGTGAAAAGTAATCCTGCTTTGCATGTGCCATTTCTCAAGCGAGATCCAATCATACGGGGTTTGACTTTCGGATCTTCACCAGCTTCCACAACATTCTTGTAATATCAACTTAGAACTCCCTTTCAATGCTTGTATGCATTGTAAAACATTGCATCTATATACTCTTTCACAAGAGGATTAGTGGGCCCTCCCTTAATATAAAACCATTGCTAAAAGTTTGAAAAATAACAAGTCAACCATCACATATTTATTTTTATGGTCATTTCAATGCAATATAAATTAAGATGTAACTTAATATATAAGAACAAAAACTTACATCTAACCCGGCATAGATCGGCAGATCTATTACTTTCTCGGAACATTTAGCCAAGTGCTCGTGAAATCAAGTTCAAGACTGTGTCTTACAATAATTCCAATTCCGTTTGCTAAATATGCTGCATGCTTCATTGGTTTCGTGAAACTCTCACGAAATTCAATTTCCAGCAAGTTTCCTAAGCATTAATAAACAAATCATTGTTGTTATCTATGTTAAGTATATATAAGAGACTTTTATATTTTAAACATTTTCAACTAATTAGTATAAATTTAAGAGATGAATCTTTAAGTTATGATACTTACATTTTTTTCAATTTCCTTCTCAATTGATTTGCCAACACTAGGGCCTCGACCTCTTTTTTTGGTGGTTGCTAATAAGGTATTGCAATTGAATTGATAGAAATTAGCACTCATTAACTAAAATTGGAACTAATTATTGAATGCAAACTTGTGTTACTTGCTTCACTAGGTGGTCGAGGTGGTGGTCGAGGTGTAACTTCTGATGAATTTCCATTATGGGAAGCACTAGAAGCCGCTTGTCGAGGTGTGAGTGGTGTGAGTGGACTAGAATGTCTAAGCGGTCCAAAAGGCCTAACTTGTAATGAAAATATGGTTAATTCACACTCTTGACGGTTTTGAATATCATCATAGTTTCTCCTTTCTTTATTAAACCTTGTTTCAATTCCATTAACATACATGGACATGAATTTTAAGCACTCTTTGACAACATATGCTTCAGAAATTGAGCCTTCTCGTCGAAATTTGGATTACGCACACAATCTTTAAGTGATTTAAGATACCTATGTTCAATAATTAGTAAGTATTAATTTTTTTCTATGGGAAAAAATGAAAAAAAAAAGCACATATATAACATAGTACCTTTCTATTGGATACATCCAACGAGGAGGAACAGGACTCGCGATCTTCGCTTGGTGAGGCAAGTGAATTGCTAGATGGACCATGATATCAAAGAATGCAGGAGGAAATATCTTCTCCAGCTTGCACAAAATTAATGGAATATTTCTTTCCATTTTATCTATATCCTCCATCTTTAATGTTTTTGAACAAAGGATATCAAAAATTCTCCCGACTCAAATAATGCTTCACATTCTTGTCTAGATACCTACGTACACCAGGCGGAACTAATCGTTGCAAAAGAACATGGCAATCATGAGTTTTCAGCCCTAATATGTTTCCATCTTTTATACATCTCGAGATATTTGCGGCATATCCATCAGAAACTTCACCGATTTCAAGAATTCAAAAAACTCTTTCTTTTCACGAGTAGAAAGATTGTAACATGCTTTAGGTTTGACAATAGTATTCCCATGTGTTTGCAAGTGTAGCTCCTTCCTTATGTTTAGATCACGCAAATCTTCACGAGCTTTTATTGTATCTTTTGTTTTCCCATCAATATTCAACAATGTACCCAACATATTATCACAAATGTTTTTTTCCACATGCATCACATCTAAATTATGCCTAATTTTTAATTTATGCCAATAAGGCAACTAAAAAAATATGCATTTCTTAACCCAATTTTCTTCTTCTGCAGTACGTTTTCTCTTTTTGTTACTTGGGTGTTTGCCAAAAATGTCAAATTTGTGCTCTAGATTGTTCAAGTTTAGAAGAACTTCTTCCCGGTCCATTCCCTTGGCTTAGAACGGGTGTCGTGCTTACTATCAAACAATTTACTTCTTCGGAAAGGGTGATTGTTATCAAGGTAACGTCTATGTGCCATATAACATATTTTACTTCTAATTCCTTTGGAATCCTTCTCATATAGACAACATGAGCATGCTATATACCCTTTTGTACTCCACCCAAACAAGTTACTAAGTGCAGGAAAATCATTAATTGTCCACATAAGAGATGCACACAAGGTGAATACTTGTTTCCTAGAAGAATAAAAAACTTGCACCCGTACTCACAATTCTTTTAGTTCATCAACTAGTGGTCGAAGGTAGACATCGATATCTTTTCCAGGAGCACGGGGACCAGGTATAAACAAAGTCATCATGAAAAAATCACCTTTCATGCATTTATATAATGGCATATTATATGGAATAAGTATAACGAGGCCACATATTATAGGAAACACTCATGTTACCAAAAGGATTGAACCCATCAAGAGCCAAACCAAGCCTCATATTACGCGAATCGGAAGCAAAATCAGGGTATTGCATATCAAAATCCTTCCATGCGGGAGAATGTGCTGGATGACTCATAGTGCCTTCGACATGGATAAGTTTCTCAACATGCCATCTCATATCGTAAGCGCTTTTAGATGATGCAAAAAGTCTTTTTAGCCTTGGTTTTAAAGGGAAGTACCACAATTGTTTTTCTCGGAATCTTTTTCCTTTTCCTCCATTGTCTTTCCAACGAGGTTCTTTACATATAGGACAAAAGTTCTCATTTTCATTTTCTTTCCAAAATAAAGTACAATCAAACTTACATGCGTCTATTTTTCTCGTAACCTAATCCAATTCCGAAAAGAAGATTTTTAGCCAAATCAAGAGATTGTGGAACTACATTACCTTCTCGGTAACAATTCTTTAAACAACAACAATATCGAGTCAATTGCCTTGTTTGTTATTTTGTTTCTCACTTTGATATTCAACAACTTAACTATAAACTCCAACAGAAAATGATTCTTGCAACCAGTGGTACAAGTCACAAGTCACATCGGATAATAGCCTTTCAAAGTTCTCCATATTTGATTCGGAAGAAGGTTCATGAAATTCTGCATCCCTTACTTCACCTATCATTTCAGGTAGTTCATTAACTATATGAATATCATCATCCTCTTCATCAATTGAGTATAACTCATCATCTTCAACAAGATCATTATTGAAAGTATTCGGTCAAATGAAAAGGTTTGCGAGTCTTTGGGCTCCCCATGATATATCCACTGTTTATAATACACATAAAATCCTTTCAAGACCAAATCCCTTTTGACTACAATAAAACTTTTTATCTTAGTGTTTCGACAGACTATTGCATGGACAAAGAATTTCATTTTGGACTCGTGCAATATTTTGTCTTGAGAAATTTATAAACGATTCAACACCTAAAATATATTTAGTAATAAATCTATCACTTTCACTAATCCAACTTTTATCCATTGCTAGTTGTAACATTTAATTAGGAAGAAATCAATTATTAGATGGTGGGACACTTTCTTAGTTTATGCTAATATTAATTAAATTGAATTATGCACAAAAGATCAACATAATAACATAAAGAAAGAAGAGAGATTACTCAAGATGATGTTTGAATTGAAGGAAGCTCCAAAATCGCATATAAATATTCCACATTAGCACCCATTTACAACAAAATATGGGAGTATAGCTAACAAAAACATATTAATTAAATATTTAATAAAATCGCAGAAATAAAAAGTTGCAGGAATTACAAATGAATGGTTTTATCTATCATGTAGTGAAAAAAATATGCTAAGATTAGAAAAAAATGCGCCCAAGTATTAGAACCCAAGACCTCAAACAAAACAATAAACTAATTAGAACCAATTTGGACATGACTCTACATAAATGATAAATATCCCACGAGTATACATTAGAAAGACGACCGAGGCATGCTCCAATACCGCATTAAAATTGAGGTTAAGAGCTTTCATGTCGTATAAAAATCAGAAATGGACTAGCACAGTGTGAAATTTATGGGTTCGAAAATATGGAAAACAATGAAATTTTCTTAAAACTTTGATTACAATGGAAAGAGGCGTTTTAGGAGTTTTTAGTGGGTCAAACCGCCTACGGAGTTTTTAGGAGTTTGCGGTGGATATATCTCATCGAGATACCCAAAATAAAAAAAAAAAAAATCACCCCAATCCGACTTTTCTACGCAGTTATGCCTGTTTAAAGTTTAACATTAAATTAAGCATAACAAATAACCGTTCCTCTAGGGGTTTGATTCCGTAAGAAGCTTCTTTTGGGGATTATTTCTCATCAAACTTGGTTCGGTCAAAAGAGCATAACACGAAATAAACAATAAGATAGATAATCCTCAAAAGAGGCCCTAGAGATAAACCTCTGCCACAATCAAAGTTGCCCAACAATAATGATGAAAAGATACCAACAAAACAGAAACATACTCTTAGCTATAAAAATTCAAACAAGTAGCATTTTATCTACTAATAAGATAGTTGTAGTTCCATTTATTAAAAAATGAAATAGTAAACATAAAAAAGTACAAATAAGACTTCTTAGAAATTAGTATCGAATTCCAAAATTAAACAAGATAAAACCAAAATAAAAACGATTGACCACTCTCACGTCATATGGTTTGTTATTTGAGAAGAGGCCGTAGTTTGGATAATGAACATGTCAAAGTGTGACTTAAATGAAGTTCAAAAGTGTATGGTTCGTCTTTCTTTTCCCGAGTACTAACATTTGTCACAATTTCCTATGTTAAATTTTAAGCGCCATCTATATATTAGTATTATATAATAATGTTAACCATCCAATTTTGAAAATCTACTGATTTTTCTCGCCAAAAATATATGAACAAATCTGAACTATTTTGGAGCAATTTAAATCATTTATTTAAGATTTTGTATGAAAAATAAATATAATCTAAAAAATAATGTATAATATTTATTTAAATAATATATATTACAAATCTTTAAGTAATCAAAAATATTTTAGACCAATATTAATCTAAATTTATAGCAAAAATAAATATAATATAAAAACTAATGTATCACGGCTATATTAAGAATGTCTTTATTCTTACTTAGCAACAAACTCTATGCATATGATTTTAATATCCATATTTACGCATTCGATCTTTTGACCAAGGATTACAATTATGACTCGAAGTTCTCCCTCTCAGCCCAAGTTCAACTGGAATGGTATAAAGTATTCTAAAGTTAATGTAGAAATTCTTTTTTCGAAACTCTATCAAGTTCGACCATTTTGGCTGCTTGTTTATCATTTGACAACAACTTAAAACTACGGTGTCAAAAAGGATCAAATATTTGTTGGTGATATGAGTTCACAATATAAAAGTGAAAAGACAACTATTGACGTGAGGGTGGATACATATTATAATGTAAGGTTAAAAACTTCAATTGGGACAAAATTAATGAAACAGTTTGAATAATTTATAGTTTTATAATTACAAATTAGTGTTAATAAAAAATAGAGCAGAGCATGTTTATGGAACAAAATAACAAATCAAATTATCCATGAAGATAGACAACATACAGTGTAATCAGCCTAAACGAAGGCCTCAAAAGCAACCAAAATTAAAAAACAACCGAAAACGACCAAGGACGCAACTCAAATCTAATCTATAACTTGCTAAACTCAGCATCCAATGCAAACAAAACTTTATCAAAAAATACCTCAAAGTATTGTCAAACCTAGCAAAATTTTCATTGAGACAAATCATCAAACATAATGTGGGCATAAAAACCAACAACAAGAACACTTAAACTAATAACATTGAAACCCATCAAAACCATACCAATAACGGTGATAAGCCACAATAACAGACAAATAAGCCTAGAGTGATGTCCAAACAGGAAATACATTACTTAATGGAAAGTAGACAATGAATCAACGCGCGAATAAATATCGAGTACAATTCATAGAGACGTTCCAACAATAAAAATCAGCACCCAATCGAAAATACAGAGAGACATAATTGGACACAATTACACTAACTTTCAACATCCAAAGACTAAAATCAAAACACAACTAATAAATGTTTATGTCGGTGTACATACCGAGAGGAAAGACAGATTGAGGCGGGGAATCGGCAGAGAACGACACGAGGCAAATTGCGGTGGTCGGGAGAGGGTGAAACGACAGGCGGATGTGAACGGCACGGGCGTAGGGCAATGGAGGTCGTAGAAGCTGCAGTCCGTGTGGAAGAGAAAGATTGACGTGCGTGGAAGAGGAATAAGATTAGGTTTAATTCTAGTGCTTTCAATTTTGATTCCCTTAGAAAAATTTGGATTCCCTCTTATTTTTAATTCCCGCTGATATTTTATTTTAGCAAATTGTGTGATGATGTGTTTTTAAGAGCTAAAGTTGTTAAATAATAAGTTGATGTGTTTGCTCTAGTGATTTGGGCTTCAAAGAATAGTTTTTCTTCCTTTCAAGAACCAGAGTTCGATTGGTGGCTCTCCCTCCTTTATGTTTTTTTTCATCCTTTCTCTTTAAATTATGTTGAAAATCAGAGTTCGACATCTGGCTCTTCCTAAATTATTATTTTATTTTTCTCATCCTTCTCATTAAATTTTTCTCTTGAACAAAAACAACATCACTTTTTATTTTCATTATTAATTTTTAATTTCATTAATTTTTACGTATATGGAGCTTATTTTTCCTCATTAAATTAATTAACACTTTAGAATTTATGGAACTCATATTTTCCATATATTTGTATCACAAAACAATGTGAAATTGTTTATATAAAATACTTAACCACAAATTATTTAACCTAATTTTTAAAATTTTATCACTCGATATGGTATAACTCAAGTGGTTAGGGAAAATATTTCTGGTTCGTCACCGATAAAAAAATGAATAAAGAAAAATACGAAGTCATTTAGAATGTAGGATAAGGAAAATTATATTTGATAAGAAGACATTTATTATTTGTAACTAATATTTTATTATTTGTAACGACAATTACATATTGTTACTTAAAATATAACTTTTAGTAACGAATATAAAATTTCGTTACAATAACTCATCTTTTTGTAACCATTTAAATGTTGGTTACAAATAAATTCGTTACAAGAAATGCATTTTCTTGTAGTGGAAATTCATTAGTAACTTTTGTGAGTAATTCGGGCAAGGTACATATACTCATCTATTTTTGTAAAGCAGACGATTAGTATGTATTTGTTTGAATTACTTCATGTCAGAACAAGTAAGTATCAAGTTGATCTAAGATCAATGGATTAATCCTTGATTCTTGATTCCTTTTATGGAGATCAATGATATCAGCTCTGTGATTTTCCATATGATCTTCTACTGCCTGTTACTTCGTTCTAGACATAGTAAACTAATTGAGAAAGACAAAGAATGAATCAACATAAGATAGGACTATAGAATGACTAAAGAAGCATCTAATAATCCTAATTCCACAGATAGTTCTTTAAACCTTGTCTCTGCCAGGAGGTTTTGTCGGGATATCGGCTCTTTGAAAATCGGTCAAAATCTTTTCAAGTCTGATGTCACCTTTCTTAACATGGTCTCGAATGAAATGATGTCTTATGTCAACATGCTTGCATCTGGTATGTAAGACTGGGTTATGGGTAATAGCTATGGCACTATTACTATCACAAAAGATTGGTACATCTTTGGTGATAATATTATAGTCCCTTAGCTGTTGACTAATCCAGATCACCGTGAAAAACAACTTCTAGCTGCCATATACTCAACTTGTTGTGGAAGTAGCTACAGAGGTTTGTTTCTTAGACAACCAGAAATCAACTTACTACCAAGAAATTGATAGGTACCAGATGTAGATTTCCTATCTATCTTACACCCACCAAAATCTGAATCGAGTTTCCAGACAACTCGAAATTGTCATCACTGGATACCACGGTCCAACATTTATTGTACCTTTTATGTATTTAAGAATTTTCTTTGCTGCTTCAAGATGGCTTCTCTTAGGATTAGTTTGAAAACGTGCGCAGACTCCAACCGCAAAAGAAATATCAGGTCTACTAGCGATTAAATATAATAATGAGCCAATTAGACCTCGATACTCGGTTTGATCTCGTATCTTCCCCTTCTCATCTGGATCCATTGAAAAATTTGTCATCATAGGTATTTTGGCTTCTCGACTTGTACCTATTCCAAATTTTTCAATGAGATCTTTTGTATATTTTGCTTGATTAATGAAAATTTCCTTCTTTGTGCGCTTGACTTGAAGTCCAAGAAAGTAGGTCATCTCTTCCATCATGGATATTTCAAATCGCTTTTCATAAGATGACTAAATTCTTCACACAAAGATATGTTAGTTGATCCAAAAATAATATCATCAACATAAATCGAACTAATAGAAGATCACAACCAAATTCTTTTGAAAAGAGTTCTCACAATCCTACCTTTTACAAAACCATTTTGAATTAAATAATCGGACAAAGTATCATACCATGCTCTAAGTGCCTCGTTTAAGTCCATATAGAGTTTTCCTTAATCTATAAACCTTGTCTTCTTTGACAAAACCAGGAGGTTGCTCTACATAAACTTCCTCACCTAATATTCCATTAAGAAATGCCGACTTAACATCCATTTGAAAAACAATGAATCTTTTAAAAGCAAGATAAGCTAAAAACAATCTTATGGCTTCCAGACGATTTGCCACCGTGCAAATGTTTCATCATAATCAATCCTCTACGATTGTGAATACCCTTGAGCAACTAATCCGGCTTTATTTCTAACCACAATATTGTTTTCATCTCTTTTGTTTTTAAAGACCCATTTCGTTTCAATGACTTTATGATGATGAGGCCTTTCAACTAGCTCCTACACATCTTGTCTTTGAAACCGATTTAGTTCTTCTTGCATGGCGTTAATCCATTTGGAATCGATTAGAGCTTCAGCAATAGATTTAGGTTCAAGTAATGACACATAGCAATCGAACATGCAATCTTGATTTAGTTGGGTCCTTGTCTGGACTCGAATCTAAATCTCCAATTATCTCTGCTCACTGGGTGATATGACATTACTTTCTTACCTTTATCTTTTACAATGGATGAAGTTTTGTCTCAAATATTTATTTCGAGATGATTCTATGTTACCTTCAGATGATTCTACCCGATCATCTCAGAGCAGTTGGTTGTCCGATCCTGGTGAGGAAGAGCTTCCGGTTCTTTTTCTTTGTTTGAATCTGGTTCTTTCTCTTCATCCGAATCGATTCTTGATTGTAGAACTTTATGGTTGATCTTTTGATAGTCATCTCGATTCAGATCATCGATACTTTTGTGATGTCATCTGCTTTACTATACTCAAAAGAAGATTCATCAAATACAACATGTTGAGTTTCTTCTACACACAAGGTTGTCTTATTAAAAACTCTATATGCTTTTGATATAGATGAGTATCCCAAGAATATTCCATCTACTATCTTGGCATCAAAAGTTTTTAATTGAGATTTACCATTGTTGTGTATGAAACATTTACAACCAAAAATATGAAAATATGAGATTTTGGGGGATCTTCCTTCCAAATTTCATAGGGAGTTTTGTATTTATCTTTAACAATCAAACTTCTATTTTGAACAAAACAAGGCTGTATTAACAACCTCCGCCCAAAACCCAGTGAGGAGTGTAGTACTCATATAACATTGTTCTAGATGCCTCTTTCAAGGTTCTCGTTTCTCCTTTCAACTACTCCATTTTACCGTGGTGTCCGTGCGGCAGATGTTTCATGAGCTATGCCATTCTCGGTACAGTAGTTAGTGACAAGCTTATTAAGAAATTCGTACTTTATCACTTCTTAACAATAGTTAGTCCTTTTTCATTTTGAACCTTTTTAAGAAATTCTGGAATCTTAATCATAGTCTCATTCATTTTGTATAGGAAAATAACCTGGTAAATCTTGAAAAATCATCAACAATTACCAAAGTATATTTTCTTCCACTAAAGCTTAGAGGTATTACTGGACCAAAAATCCATATGAAGAAGTTCCAAAATTCTTTTCGAAGAAGGACTACTTATTGTTTTAAAAGAAGCTTTAGTCTTTTTTTTTTTTTTTTGACAAGAATCACACACATGGTTCTTTGAAAATATTTTATCAGTGGAGTCCTTTTACTAAAGAATTCCTTGCAATTTTGTTAAGAGTTTTGAAGTTTAAGTGGCCAAGACGTTTGTGCCATAGCCAACTTAAATCATCTCGAACTCTTGGCAACAAGACAAGTATCTTTAGGACAACTTTTAAAATTAGCAACATAAATGTTACCTTGTCGACTCAGCTAATAATATATTTTCATTAATACCATCTAGTACATAGCATGCATTATGAGTAAATTTGACACTTAACCCCTTATCACAAAATTGTGAAACAGATAGTAAGTTGTGCTTCAATCCTTCCACATAGTAGACTTTATTTACTTGAATATCACCTATCATCAATGTTCCTACTCCTTTGGTAAGTCCATAATTGTTATCTTCAAACATTACTCTCGACCGTCTATGGATTGATAGTTAGAAAGAAGACGTCTTTCATAGGTTATATGCTTGGAACAACCACTGTCAATGTACCAAATGACATCAAGAATGTCTCCTCTTTCTACTATCTTCTTGTCAACCCGCAATCACAAATTTAATGCTTAGGTACCCTTTGTAATTTGGGTCCTTTCATGTTACGTTGACACTTAGGTATCCACAAAGATATCAATGTTCCTTAAAACTATAGATTGAAGTTTACATCCATATCTATCTACTAAGATAAGACTTTCAAGATCAATCTTGTTTAAGCCGATCTTTTGTAATTGTCTTATACTTTGGCAAGAATGGATATGTTTTACTTCTTCCATCAAAGCCATTATACCTAGGGTAAGACTTTGTCTTAATCTTCGGTTTAGCCTTGGGAACAACTTTCCTTGTCTGTGTTTTCTTTTGAAATGTCGATGAGGTAATTAGTTCCTTATGTTTCCAAGGACTAGATCTAGTCTCAACCTTAGGTTTAGTTGCTTTAACAAAAAATCTAGGTTTTATGGGATCATTTTTCTTACTTCTATCAAAACCTAACCCAGCCTTGCCATTAAACTTTTGTGAAGTGTTGAAGATCTTCTCTATTGTGGTCCGAGTGTCGTTTAAAAGTCCTAACTTGAGATTCAATTCTCTGTTAGTTTATTTGTAACTCTCATTTTCAGAATAGATGCTTGAAAATTTTATTTTTGAAGAATTCAATTCCTTTTCTAACTTGTTCTGCTTTATCAGACGAGGTGTTAGTGAAAGTCTTAGTCCGACATTCCCTTGAATGAACAGACTAGTTTCTCACTATCCTTTGTCCGATTGACTTTAATTAGATCGTAATTTGATTCTTTAAACTAAAGTTTTCAGTCTCTATCTGTTTATATGCAGATATAGTAGTATCCAAGTCTTTCAAAAGTTTATTAACAAGACTAGGATTAGTTTCGATAAGTTATCACACTCATTATCTCGAGGATGAGTAATAGTGTACCTCTTTTGCCATTAAGCATGATGTCTTCATCCGACCCAAAATCAGATGAAGATGAGGATAATGATGTTTCATGAACTTCTTCCTTTTCAGCTAGAAGTGTTCTCTGGTCAAAGATACCTTCTATCTCGCTTTTCCTCTTTTCTTCTCTCTCTCTTGGAGTGAGTTGAGGACAATCATAACCGTAGTGACCAGGTTTGTTGCATGTATAACAAATATCTCCTCCGTCTGTCTTAGGACTATTATCTCCTCTTCTAATTGGTGATTTGTGCTTTCTAATCTGATCCTTCTTCCTATCATTGTCTGAACTCTTTTCATCTTTATCCGATTTGTAATTCCTTCGGCTTGATTGATCTCTCTCATTTCTTTTGTACTTCATTTTGAGCCTTTCATAGCGTTTTATCAAAAGTGTCATTTCTTCTTTAACAGATAAAACAGATGCCTTAGAGATTTTCTCAGATTCTTCTTGATGAAGAAACGCAATCTGTCTTCCCGGATGTTGAAGATTCAACTTCATCCTCTTCGTCTTCGATTTGGATGTCATATTTTAATGCCTTGAGATGAGAAAACAGGGTGTGATGTGATATTGAAGACAAATTTTGAGTGGCTTTGAGAATATTAGCTTTCTCTCTCCACCTTTTGCTTAAAGACCTCGGCACCTTGTTGTTGATTTCTTTTTTTGAATAGATTTTACCCAAATCACCGCTTTGTTAAGAAGGTTATTCAATCTGACATCTAGTTGATTAATGGTTTTTCCTTCTTTCATTTTGAATTCATTTTGAAAGTGTCAAAAGTATGTATTACATGATTGCAGTTTGTTTTCTTTGACTTGATCCGATCCTTCACAGATTCCGGCAAGAGTTTCCCACATTTCTTTAGCAGCTTTACACCTCTTTACCTTCTCAATCCAATCTTTGCTTAGAGTTTCTATAATTTATGTCCTGGCTACCTCGATCCAAATTGTGGATTTTTCTCTCATCACTTGTTAGTTCGTAACTTTTCTTCTCCCCGTCTCGACTGGTTTCATCGGCAGCATCACATCGGTTCCTCCATGATAAAATTTGATAGGTCCTCTTCGAGAACCTCCTCCATTCTATCATGAATCGCTTTGAGATGAGTTTTCCATCCTGAATTTCCAATAGTCATATTCTTCAATTGAAAATTCAGGTAGACTTCTCGATTTCTTGCTCTTACCGATTGACATGATGAGATATGAAAACAAAATCTTATACAATCTAGTTAATAGCAGGATTAGTGGAATAAAGAAGATAAAGATAATCAAAAGATAATTTGAGAATCCTTTTAAGACCTAAAAATCAATATCGTAATGACTTAATACCGCTCCGATACCACTTACTTACTCACTATCCAACTTACAGCTTTACAACTTACAAAGATCTTCAACTCTTCAAACTCCTAGACTCTCTTCCGAAATCTAACTTTTACGGTGATTGATGAGCTTTGAAGATGTACAGCAAAGTGTTTTACAAACACTTAGAACTTTGAAAACTTTCTTTTAAAAACTTTGTGAATTGATGTGAGAGTATAAATCTGAGTATTGTGATCAATGTGTTGTGTTGATGTATTATATACTCTAAAGTGAAAACCTATACCTATTTATAAGCCTAAATCGCTTAACAAACTAAATCTTGATAAGCTGCTCTTATCTTCACTGATCTTTCTCTAGTTGTCTGCAGTGACTTGGTGAAGACTCGCTTTTCTTATTCTACTCAGCTTGTCTTGACCTTGTCTCGAGCTCTTTATAATTGTCTCCTGCAGATGACTTGACTTGAGCTTGTCTCCGGATGTCTTGCAACTTTCCGGACACTCGGTGACTTGTCCAGTTCTTAACCTAGTCTCGATCACCTTAGTACTAGAACTTGACCTCACTGTTTCTTCAAGTCGTCGATCATCCGAGTTGATCCTTTTTAATTCATCAAAACCTTTTCTCGATCTAAAAATAAGCCGTGGGACAGACTAAGGGAGTACTTTGATTATAAGGGATGTCCAGGTATCCGAGGTTTATTTTGTAGAAGGAATAAAGCATAATCTGTTATATGTTTCTCAACTCTGTGATAAAGGCTTTCTTGTAAAAATTTTTAAAGATAAGTGTGATATCTTAGATAGCTCCTCGCACAAGGTACTTTTAATCGGCTTCGTACATGGTAATGCTTATGTTGCTAACTTTAATAGTTGCCCCAAAGATACATGTCTTGTAGCTAAGGGTGGAGATGACCTCACTGGCTTTGGCACAAAAGGCTTAGTCATCCGAACTTCAAAACCCTTAGTAAGCTAGCTAGAAAGAATCTTGTTAAAGGACTACTCGAGAAATTATGCTCAACCGATTCGAATCGTGATGCATGTCAAAAGGTAAACAGCCGGACACTCTTTTAAAAGTATTAACACATCCTCATCTGAAAGAGTTTTACAACTCCTTCATCTTGATCTGCTTTGGACTGCTTTCACCTCTCAGCTTTAGTGGAAGGAAATATACTCTTGTTGTTGTTGATGATTTTTCTAAATACACTTGGGTAATATTCCTTTTCAAGAAGAATGAGACAATGAACAAGATCTACGATCTGCTCGCATGCATTCAAAATGAGAAAGGTGTTAATATTGTTAAAATTAGGAGTGATAAGTGGCCTGAATTTTTAAATTCTTGTTTATCTAACTTTTTAAATGAGAGTGACATAGTTCATGAGACCTCATTAGCTTAACACCACAACAAAATGGAGTAGTTAAAAGAAGGAATAGAACACTCAAAGAAGCAGCCTTAAGCATGCTAGCAGAGTATGGAACCCCTCACTGTGCTCCTGGGCCGAGGACATCAACACCGCTCGCTATACCAAGAACAGGTGCTACCAGCCAAAAGTAAGGGTAAGACTCCTTATGAGATCTGGAAGGTTAAGATTTCAAGAATCTCATATTTTAGAGCTTTTGGTTGTAAATGCTTCATCCATAACAATGGGAAGTCTAAGTTGAGGACCTTTGATGGCAAGGCGGTGATGGGATATTTTTAGGATATTCCAACACTTCCAAAGCTTTCGAGTCTTCAACAAGACAACTCTGTGTGGAAGAAACTCCTCATGTGGTATTTGATGAAATTCATACTTTTTCAGTATAAATTGAATCAAATTACAAATGATCTAGATAAAATTGAACTAACCAAAACTAAACATAGAACAGTCTATCACCTAGCTTTGATTGATTCAGATGATGAAGAATCCCCATCTAAGAATCGAAGGCAACCTCTCTCCAGACTCCATCTCGAGGAGACACCCTTGACATCACCGATCACCTGTGGTCAGATGAAGGGGGAACGTCTGCCCAGACAGAGTTAGATGAGTTGCCTACCGAGTCTCAAGATGATGATCCTTCTACTCAAATAGGCAAGATGATGAGAAGTTATCATCCAACTCGACTGATCATTGGGGACCCATCTAGTAGTGTGCGTATTACACGAACAATGTTAGATTTCCAAAGTCCTCTGCTCACCGCTATGTATCACTTCTCGAGCCTAAGTCTATTGAGGAGGCTCTAACGATCCAAATCGGATAACAAACCATCTGGAAGAAGCTGCATCAATTTGAAAGACAAAATATTTGGGAATTAGTGGAAAGACCCTTACATGAAAGATTATAGGCACCAAATGGGTGTTTAAGAATAAAACAGATGAAAACAATGTTATTGTTCGAATAAGTCAAGATTGGTAGCTCAAGGTTACTCACGATCGAAGGGATAGACTATGATGAAACCTATGCTCCGATTGCGATTAGAAGCAATAAGGTTGTTTCTAGCATTTGCACGCTTATAAATCTTTCAAAGTCTTTCAGATGGAAGTCAAGTCTCGCCTTCCTAAATGGTGTGTTACTTGAGGAAGTCTATTTAGAGCAGCCTCCCGGGTTTAAGATCAACAACAAGGTCTATAAACTCAATAAGGCCCTATATGGACTCAAACAAGCACCTGTGGCTTGGTACGATAACTTATCTCAATTTCGATTTCAAATGGATTCTCAAAAGGTAAGATAGATCAGACTTTGTTTAGAAAAGAAGTAGGTGGCAACATCTTGTTGGTTCAAATTTATGTGGATGATATTATTTTCGGTTCACCTAATCGACTCTGTGTGAAGAATTCAGTGTTCTCATGAAAAACAGTTTGAAATGTCTATGATGGGTGAATTAACATATTTTCTAGGCTTGCAGATTAAGCGAGACGAGTAAGGGCATATTCATACATCGACTAAATATGCTAAGGGCCTTATAGAGAAATTTAGGATGACTACTAGTAGGGAAGTTAAAATACCTATGGCAACTAACTTCTCTATGGATTCAGATGAGCAGGGATACCCACGGATGCAACGGAGTATCGTGGACCGATTGGATCCCTTCTCTATCTCACCGCAAGTAGGTCGACATAGCCTTTGCAGCTTGGGTATGTGCAAGATTCCAATCTAATCCCAAGAAAACTCATCTGAGACTGCTAAGAAAATTCTTAAATATCTTAAAGGGACTTTGCAAGTTAGGTTGTGGTACCCAATCGATGACAACTTGAGCAATGTGATATTCAGACTTAGATTTTGGAGGATGTAAGATTGATAGGAAATCCACCTCAGTACTTGTCAATTCTTAGGCAACAAATTAATTTCTTGGTTATCTAAGAAACAGACATCTGTTGCCACCTCCACAACCGAGGTTGAATACATGGCGGTGGTAGTTGTTGCTCTCAACTCCTCCGGATTAGTCAAAGAACTTAGGGACTATAACATTCAAATATCATCTATTCCTATTTATTGTGATAGTAATAGTGCGATAGCCATGACATACAATCCTCGTCTTGCACTCTAGGTGAAAGCATATAGACATCGACATCACTTCATTAGAGATCATGTAGAAAAGAATGATATTAGGATAGAAAAGATAGCCACAGAATCTCGTAGAGCAGATCTTCTTACAAATCTAGATTTAAAGAATTTCTGTTTAGAATTAGGATTACTTTATGCGTCTTCACTGATTTTTAATTGCTTTTGTTTGCATTTTGTATTTGTGTTCCTTCTTTCTTTCCTTTCTTTAAATAAATGTCTAGAAAAAATTATCGACTAGATATGTGTCAAAGGACAATCGGTTGATATCATTGATCTCCTTCTTGGAATCAAGAATCAAGGATTAGTTATATTGACCTTATCGACTTGATGATTACTTATCCGACATTAGGTAAATCCGATAAGGACACAATAGTCACCGATTCCTTCAAACATGTGACTATTGCATCCCACCCGACTTACCCCCGGTTACTAATGGTTTCTTTAAGTTTGTGTATTTGCAGAAATAGGTAACAAATCAGATTGTTAGATCAGATAGAACCTCCTCATCTGCTAAAAATCTCCTCATCTGTTCACCCCTTTCTTAGTTTCTTCATAAAATTTGTTTTCAAACATATTCTCACGAGATCATCTCTTTTTTAAAATCTTTTAGATGAACTGTTCTTAAAAAAATCAAAGTGAGTCTGTTTTGTTTAAATTAAAAAGTGTTGTTTAACTTGTCTTAAATCTTGCCAAAAAGAAAAAAACACTATGCTTTGTTTTTGAAAAACCCAGACGAGGTCTTTTCTCGAGATGATTTCAAAACCTTGTCTCTGCTTTTAGGAAACCCTTATGCAAAAAGGAAAACCTAGGTGGCGTCGGGTATACTTACTTCTTTGCATAAAGTAACCCTACTTCGGTCAAATCAACAGTCTACAAAATTACTTTTTACGCATTTCAAAGTCGAGTTATCTACACGCTGAATCCCAATCTTTTATCCTAATTTTATCCGTTGATTCAAAGACAAGAAATCATTTCAAATGAACGACTCGATTAAAACCCGCTTTCCAAAGCAGTTTCTCTTTCCAATTTTTCCACCTATAAATACATTGTCTTCTTCATTCAAACATTTTCACTTTCGGAAAAACAACTTAACCTCTCGCAAATTTTCTATCTTCCAAAAACCCTTCTTAAAATTTTATGAGTCATTCTCAAAAACTTCTTGGAATTACCGCAACAATGGTGGATATCAACAAAGACACCTTCAATAAAAAGATTAAGTCGGAAATGTATGTCGACTTTGACACCACCACCGATGAAGAGTCGAAGCAGGTTCCGAGATTATTGGAAAGGTCTGGTTTGAAGACTTTCGCTCGAAAAGTCCGATTCAAACAAGACCCTGGATATGCGAGGAGTTGAATTCTACGTGAATGGGGTTTTTAAAACCAAGGTTTACGGCGAAGAGTTGGTGGTCACAACGGCGGAGGTGGCAGATTTTCGAGACAAGTAATGAGGGCGTGAATCCCCTAATATACAAAACTGCAGATTGGGTAGAATCATTTGAGATGATTGCCCGAACGTCGACGAAGGACCGAGAGATCGGAGTTAAAGAGGAATATGCTTTCCGGAAGTATCGTGCTAATGACGATACTAACGAAAGCTATTCTAGGGGAGCAGTAACTCCACGATGGTGACTAGACCCCGACCGAATTGCTCGAGAGCCATCATTGATGGGGTCCAAGTCAATCGGGCGAGTTGCTTCTTGAATCGGTTTGAGACAGAGAGGAAATGGTTGGAGTTGGTGAATGATGAGTGGACAGCCAAGTCCATCACCAGCTTATTCAATAAAATAACCGTCCTGGCTGGAGAACCCGCTGACCATGGAGATCAATTGGAAAGACGGTGTGAGAGCCTACACAAAGCGAAGAGGCTCCTCACCAAAAATGAGGTGATCGGCGAGGCCAGCCCGACTCGGGACGTAGAGGCGGTGAGGTGAGGGTGGTGGAACCCTCACCGAGGAGGAGGAGGAGGAGCAAGGCGTTGAGCCGACGGTGAGCTCGGTGAGGCTTCACAGCCGATGAAGTCTGAAGGAGAAGGCGGAAAAGGAGGAGGCTGGTGAAAGTCTCGGAGAAAGGGGCATCATCTCGCCGCTTAGCCTAGTCTGGCTGGTGAAGAAGTTCAAACCTTGGAGATAGCGGCGGCGGTGGTCCAATCCCGGGATGTCCAGAGATCGGCTCGGAAGGACTCCCTCCCCTCTCCTAAAAAGGTACAATCTTTTGGAGCCTCTGCAAGTCTTTCTCCCTCCCCTCTCTAACCCACTCTGGCGATGAAGAGGTGACCCAGTGGCACCTCGAGCCTCTTAAACAGCCTCTACTCCCATACAAGTCCAAGCCGGAACCTCATCCTCTCCCTCCCCAAACTCAAGCCACCTCCCCACCCCAATCCCCATCCGACTTTCTCTCTTTCCTAACCGGGCTCGTCTACTCCAATAACCACCATCTCCTCCCGCCTTATTACCTTCAACCTCAACCCCACCTCAACCAACCGCTGAACCTACACCATCCCCCTCAACAAACCACCTCTCACCCAACATCATCTCCACCACCCACCTCATCTCGAAATCCCACCCCTTCCATCTTCTCCACCACCAAATCCCCCTCCCCACACCATCTGATTTACCCACATCATCTCAACCCTCCCCTCAAGTCCAAGCTCCGGATCTCTCCCATAACATTTTTGGAGACATCCGGATAGGTTCCCAGGTCAAAACCCCTCCCCTTTCTAATCATCTCGAATCCTCGTAAGAAGACCCCAGCCCACTCTCTCCGCCATATCCTCTGCCTTTCAAGACTTGCACAAAAAGATTATCGGCAAGGTGGAGCGGATGATGGAGAAGAAGACACGGCAGTGATCGGGCCGTATCGAGACGATGCTAGCCAATATGCGGATAGCCGAGATGAATATCTCCTGCAATCTATACGACAAACTCGGCTCCGCACTTGGTGGTCGTCTGGGTAGCCTGGAGGAGGAGGTTAGGCTACTTGAAGGAGAAGGTAGCAGCCGACAACAAGATTCTCGTGCAAGAGCCGACATTAGACAAATCCGACTTGAATACGTTGTGCTGCATTGGATGACCAGCTCCGAGCCCTCAAAGATGAAGTCGAAAAGGGGGAAGGAGCTGGGTAAGGAAAGGTGGACACCCTCTCGGTGATGTCCAAGCGATATCGAAAGGCTTCACTCAAAAGCCGACTCGGTGAGCTGGAGGCGGCGAAGGCGGAGCTTAAGGAAAAGTCGATGAGCTCGTCGCCTTGCAGCTGAGGGTGACCCAGATAGAGGATGCCATCCGCGAGGATGAGGAGAAGAGGAAGAAGGAAGACGAGGAGAAGACGGAGAAGGCTGCTAGCCCGATTGAAAGAATCTGAAAAGCCCGAGACCAAGGGTAAGGGCAAAGGGAAGGCAGCAGAGAAGGAAGTAGCAGCCGAGGCAACCATCCCCAGATCGAGAGAAGGCTAAAAGAAAGAGGAAAGAGCCTGACTTCTCTAACCTCTCACTGAGCAGATAAGGCGTATCCATGCCGAAAAAGAGATGTATGAGAGGAAGGAGAAAAAGCGTAAGAAGCTGGGTAAAGGAGCGGAGCTGAAGTGAGATAGGGATTCTCGGAAATGGGTTTCAAAAGCTACAGCACGAAGTAGATTTCCGACCCTACCACCGCACATCTGCTCCTCCCAAGATGGTTGCCGGGAAATACACCAATGAGTATAGGATGAAGGCTATGGATGCTAAGTGGATGTACCACTGGTACATTCAAAAGAATTCTCCAACCGGTGCTTCTTGATGAAGACTTGCAATGGCATGCTTGGATGGAAAATGAAGATGGCGTCTGTATGGCAGCCGCTTTCGATGAGGCAAGTCAAGTGTTCAACCGTGACCTCGTCGCCCACCTATGAGCATGCCAAGCCAAAGCGAGAATAAAGATGGGACACCCGACTTGGCTTGGGTCGGGGCAGTCATTGCAAAAGCTGAAGTGGAGTCCAAGCTCACAGTACGAGGAAGAACTTAAACACTAAGAGCGAGGGTCTTCACTTGGCTAGATGTCCTCGAATCAAGCCGATGGGGAGTCTCGATAGAACAGGATTTTCTTTCCTTATCTTATCTTTTATCGGCTCTCATTTTTGTAACTGTAAATGTGTGAATGAATATATTGAACCTTATACTCGACATACCTTGTCTTATTTTTAAGCTTTCTTTATCGCTTTCTAAGAAAACTTAAAAATTTTCAAAGTATTAATCATCCGAGAAAATTTCCATCTCAGATTAAAATTTTCAAAAAAATTTTTTAAGTCCTAAGACTTAAAACTTTTCCAAGTACGAATCATCCGAAAAAGTCTTAAGACTTAAAATTTTTAAAATTCTTAGTAAAACTTTTTCAAAATTTTTGTAAGTGTGAATTAAGTGCTCTAATATGAATAAATCTGAATTAAGTGTGAATGTGATTTAATATGCCTATCTCGATTATCTTGAATAACTTTGTTTAACATCACCGTGAGTGTGTCTCTTTCTTGCATTTTAAATTCATCAAAAGGGGAAAATTCTTAGATCGGAAGAAGTTTTGATGAGTTAAAAGAAGTCGACAAGGATCAACTCCGATGATCAGCCAACTTCAAAGAACAGTGAGATGAAGATCCAAAGATTTAGGTGATCGGACTAGATAGAGTTGGATAAGTCGGTGAGGATTGAAAAGGTAGAGGTCATCCGGAGACGAGCTTGAGACAAGTCATCTGCAGGAGACAACTATGAAGAGCTCAGGGCGAGGTCAAGACAAGCCGAGTAGAATAAGAAAGGCAAGTCTTCTACAAGTCACCGCAGACGACTAGACAAAGATCGGTGAAGATAAGGACAGCTTATCAAGAATTAAGTTTGTTACGCAGCTTTAGTTTGTTACAACAAACTAACTGTCTCCTGTGCTTACAAATAGGTCTAGGCATAACTTTATTTTCGAACGAATTCATTCTCGCACTCTTACTTTGATAATTCACAAGTTTTCCAAAAAATTCACACAAGTTTTCAAGGAAGTTTTTCAACAAATTCTAAGTGTTTATAGAACACTATTCTCGTACATCTTCAACACACTTCTTGCCTTTGTATAGTTAAAATTTCTAGAAAAGTTTAGGAGTTGAAGGTAGATTGAAGATCGGAAGATCATCATTGTAAAGTTGTAAGTTGTACGTTGGCAAGTGAGTAAGTAAGTAGTAGACGAGACCCTTCTTCAAGTTGAAGGAGATTGGATGTAGGATCGGTTAGATCCGAACCACTATAAATTATTGTGTTCTTTATCGCTTTCCTACTTATCTCTTCTTAATCAATTTCAACTATTAATCAAACTCAATTTCAGATTCATAATCAGGCTTGTAATCGATTGCTTTTGATCCGTTTAAGTTGAGTTTAAATTTGATTTTCGCTGTGTAAACTTTGTTTACTTGAATTGATTTTCTAGATTTAAAAAGGTTTGAAAATCTATTCAACCCCCTTCTAGATTTTCCCTAGAAGGTTGTTTCAAGGTTCTTAATAGTATACTCAATTCGTGGGACCAACGGTATCCCTTCACCTCGTCTTTTAATTCTTTCACCTCCTCTTCTAGGGCCTTCACTTTCTTAGCCAAGACGGGTTAGGTAGAGAAGTAATTTTGTCGATAAGTGTTACCTCGACTTCTCTCATACCGCGATCATGGTCTCTGGATCGCTTCCACCATCTTCTTCGCTCTTTTCTTCATCTTCCTCTTGAAGGCAGATTTCATCTTTTTCTCCATCTTACTCAAGATCGAAGAAATGGCGGTCGTCGGGCTTAAGTCACTGTCCTCATCCTTAGAGGAGGATTCAGATGAAGAGGAGGAGATATCTTCTCGAGTAGGTGGAGGGAAAGGAGAGTGAGTTTGGATGGTTGGGAGTAGGGAGTAAGATAGAGTAGGGAGAGGTGCAGTTTGGACTTGAGGGAGAGGGGTTGGTTCGGTTTGTGGGGGAGGGGTAGTTTGGGTTTGTGGGATAGGAGTGAGAGATGAGGTTTGAGTAGATGAGGATGGAAGTTGATGAGTGGGTGAAGTAGTGGGTTGATCGGTTGGTAGGGTGGTAGACGAGGTTTGGTCACCGGGGGTTGGGGTATAGTTTCGTAGGGTAGAGAGTAGGACTGCTTTCGGTGGGGTTGAAAGATGGACTTTTCGGGCAATCGTGGCTGTTCTAGAGGCTCCGAGGTGCCAACCGGCACACCTCTTCATTACTGTGGTGGGCGATGAGGGAGGGGGTAGATTTAGCGGAACATAAGCTGGAGGAGGTTCCGAAGGAGATTACCTTCTTTGCGGTTTGAGTTCTTTCGAGCTAGGCTCCTCCAGAGCCTCGCCTTGGTCAATGCCGCCGCCGCCACCTCCGTGGTTTGTACCTCTTACGCCGAAGGCTTGGTGGAGCGGTGGATGAGCCTTCCCCGATTTTCTCTCGATGCTTTAACCAGCCTTGATTGGAGTGTATAGGGTAAGAGTTATTAAGACCAATCAAAAAATATCGAACCCAAGGGAGAAAGTATGCAAACGAGATACAAGGATAAAAGTTCTAAATGGCTAAAGTTGCAACAAGCTCTTGAACTAAATCACTACAAATGCAAGAAATTAAATGGCAAGTTTATGCAAACAATTTATCAAACACTTAGAATGCAAGATCAAATAGACTAAAATCAATGGGGGAATTGGGTGCAAGGATAATCTCCATCAAGGAATCCATGATTAACAAGCTATGATTGTATCCAAATGCACATCAATCAAATTAGAAAGCATAAACCATCATGAAATTAATCACTCCATTAATATCACAATGCCTAATGTGAGTATCCTTAGTTCTTCTCATCTCTCAATGTAGAAGTCCCCAATTCATACAATCATGCAAAATTGAAACCCGATTAACACCTAATCACGTTAGCTCAACTCTCGCCTATTGCTAGGGTGATCAACCATTAATCAAAAGAGACAATTTTTCATGAAGCACAATTAAGAATCACAATTAGGGAGCAATCTAATTCAATTGATCACAATTATCAACAATCATAGCATGAGGCAATCACTTCATCCCTAATTTCAATTATCCCAAGCACAAAGCTATTAGCCCATGGTGCTACAAGCAAAAACCATGGCTAGAAAATCTAATAAAGCAATTAATAATCTAATCACTACAAGCAATGAATTAAAGAGATCAAAGGGTAAGAACATCACCAATTAAGCTTCAATAGGTAAAAATAAGAATGATTAATCTTGTACAATGCTTCAATACAACTTCAATTCTTCCCACTTCTCAGCTGCAAACATCAATTACAATCAATCAATCTACTAATCTAATGAACTCAATGTGGAATCTATCTCAATTCTAACAATCTAATGCAATTACAAGTAAATTCAAGCTACAAAATGTAAAATTCGCTCAAAGAAACTCCTAAAAACCGCTCTAAACCGCTAGAATGAATCTCTCCTCTGCTTTTGGCTTCCAATGGCTTAAAAACTGAATTTTTCGGTTTTGGGCACTCCTCGAGTCGAGCTTCGTGCCCTCGAGTCGAGGCCTAAGAGTCGCTAACACATTTCTTTAAAAATCTCTCCCGCCTCGAGTCGAGGCTTAGCCCTCGAGTCGAGCTTCTGCATTTTCCTATCCTCGACTCGAGGCTCCTCCCTCGAGTCGAGGATCCCGTGTTTTTGAAATTGTTTCCTCCAAAGATGAACCTCGAGTCGCCAGTGCACCCTCGACTCCAACCCGAGACCAGGGAATTTTTATCGAGAAGGGCTCCGGGCCCGACCCCGTTTTCGTCCCGTATGTTCGTCTTTTTTATTCTAAGAATACCGGTACTCTCGGTTTGGCAAAATTCCACCGATTTACCTGCAAAATGGGCGAAATACATCAAAACCTCACAAAGTAATACTTTTAGGCAAAAGAGTGATACTTTTCACATTTAGGCACAAAATCACACTTAAGCTCACTTTTTGCACTAAAATTGGCCCTAAAAACATGTATCAATTCACTCCTATCACACCCCCAACTTGAATTGTTGCTCGTCCTCGAGCAACGTAGAAACTAAGAACAAAGGAGTGAATTGATTGCAATTATGTCACATGGCACCATAGATGAAAAATAAGACAATCGAACTCGTCAATTAACACTTGTATCAATGCAACTATCCACTAGCCATCAAGATGAATCATGCTCAAACAAATGCTCAATCAAATACTCAACACATTGCTCCTTCCATGGAGTGTTTCACTCTTCACTCAAGTGTATAAAGGTTTAAAGCACTCAATCATCAAATGCATGAACAAGTACACCATATGCTTGCCACAAGACTTAATCTCAATCAAAATCAATTATGATCAATCAAGAATCAAAGATGTCTTTCTCTAAGGTTGTAATGTAGGCTCTTTGGAAAGGTGGGATGTTTATGGATAGGAGTGACTAAGTAGTAGAGACTTGAATGTAAGCTAATCATTTCAATACACATCTCTTCTCTTCTCATCAAGCACACTCTTCCTTTTGAACTTCAATAATCAATCCACCATTCACTTAAGCTTTCTCTTTTAAGCTCACAAATTGAATTTTTCTTCTTTCCATGCATTTTTTCCTTCACAATTCAATTTTTCACAACCTTTCTTTTTCTTCTTTCAAGCATCATCACTTAACACATTATTTTCCCACACTTAGCAAACAAATCACCATTATTAGCCAACATTCAAGCTCAACTAAATATAGGACAAGAAAGGCTCATCAAAATAGGCTAAATGGTTTCAATTTCACTTGGCTTGCCAAAGAATATGGATAATAGGCTCAACATGGCTCACTAAGGAAATCAAATGTATTTGGTAGGGAAAATATTTGGAAAAGTAACTCATCCTTCCAAACATGGCCTCTTATCACTTCCAAGACATCACACAAAGATCAATATCAACAAGTCTAGTGGCAAGTTCTAGCATACAAATCATGAATGATGCACTCTCAAAGAAATCAATCAACCGTATAAGATGTACGATTATTAAGGCACAAAACTCACAGGCTTAAATTGAGCAATGAATCAAGTATCATCAATCACATTCATCCTTACACAATAAAACCAAGAAACTAGCATCAAGCTACAAATCTACTTATGATCATATCAAAATCCAACTAGTCTTGCAAATCAACACAAGTGCTCATGTACATAAGTCCAAGCATACTCACTATCACATGAATGATACTAAAAAAAAATATGTCAATGAATCCACAATTAAGCTCAAGATAAAGAATATGGAATCATGGAATAAAGAAATCCAAAAGATCATCAAGTCACAATCATCAATAGACAATAAGCTCAAAAAGATCAAGAAAATCATAGCATCAATAAAATCATCCATCCAAAACATCAAATCATCAAAGCATCAAGTCATCACATCATCAACAAACACCTCCATCAAGATAAGAGTACAATCCACCAAAACAAAGCATCTAAAATCTAAGGAGAGTGAATGAGGGATAGGGGATAGCCCTAGTAGTCGGAAGGCGGTGGTGGAGGAGGATAGCTCGGCCCGAAATTCCACGAGCTCATTTGTTGAAGGAGGGCATACATATCATTTTGCGTCTTCATTGATTCTTCTTGCATCCTCCTCGTCTCTTCATTGAACCTACGAGACTCCTCCATCATCCGGTACATCTCATCCTCGTCGGGTCGGACTCTCAATGTGCATCCTCTCGACTGTCGCCCACATCTCCTCTGTCGAGAACCCATGAGTGCGTGAGATGAACTCCCTGCCTCGTACTCTCTACTCCTCATCTCGTCCTGCCGGTACATATTGATCTCTCGGCTGATACTCCTCTTCCATCCGGACAGTGCTTTTCTTGCTCCGGCTTCTCGTCATCCTCATCCTCGGTCTCAACCTCCTCGGCAAGCTCTGCTCTAACCGCATCTCCATCATTATCGAAGAAGAATCGGAATCTGACCACGACTGCTGACCTGCCCGATCATCATCCCCTCATCTCTAAGCACGTCCCCATGCTCCCTCGTGTAGGCATCTATGGCTTCGGTGTGACGCTGTGACCACATACGCAGGTTAATGGTCACAAAAGATGTGGATCCAAAAACCGTCGCCAACCTCTTATTAGGAAGAGGGAACCGCCACCATGGTGCTGCTGTAAACACCACGTCCTCCCGATACGGTCCGGTGTCCTCATGCGTCTCATAGTGTTTGTAGTCAAATTTGGACCGTCTAGTGCCGCAAGGTTATGAGTCGGGATACCAAGATGCTCAGCTATCGAGTAATCATCCCACCAAAATTTATCTTCTTGAACTTAGTGCTCGCCGCTCTCTCAAACAAATAATGAGGTACGCAGCCGCGCTTGAACCTCACTCCATGTAAGAAGCACCACAATACATATAGCTCTTCGAGACCACGGCTCCTCCTTCCGATCTCGCGAATATGGTACTCGCGAGGATCTTCTCTAAGTATCGGACCACCGGGTTCCGAATGTGCGTGCTCTTAGACTTCCCGGCACAAACTCGGGTTGACTCGGAGCCCCGAATCAGAAATACGCCTCCAGAACTTTTTGGCGTTGTACTCCTCTCTAATATTGAGCAAAGATCTATCGGGGTCAGTAGGCACTCCAAGTAGCTCATTTATCTCATCCAAAGTCAATTCGTAATCGCTCCCCATGAGCTCAAAAGTAATCTTCCGTGCAAACTTGTTCCTCCTCGCCTTGTGGACTTTGGTTGTGCATAAGAACTCAAGAGTGAGTCCAAGATGGGTCTGAGGTCTCTTAGCTAGGAAACCTCCCATGCCTACTTGCTCGAACAACCTAGGGATGTCCTCTTCAATCCCCATAGAAAGCATCCAGTTATGATCAACCAGACGAGTCTTGACCACCTTTTTATACAACTCAAAGCATACAAAATGATGTGCTTTCTCCACTTATAGTCATCCCATTGAATTCCCAATTCAGCGGGCATCCGGTGTGCAAAGCGTATAGCATCTTCTCTCTCTCGGATCTCGGCATCCGAATAATTGTGGCCATCCACTCCCTAAACATGATTCCCGCACGAATAATCCCAATAGCACACATTAGTCCAACAATCAAAATGCTAGCTCGAAATATCACTCTAAACCATGGACTAATCAACAACACTATATCCAAGCCTCAACAACATTCTTAGTGACTAAGCAATAAATCCTCAACAAATGATCAATGAGTCAATCAAAGCACATAAAATCAATAGAAGTGCTCAACTAATCCTCAAAATATATGCATACTTAACTAGATGGCTTCACAATAGACACCAAAGAACTAATCTCAATGAATAATCATGCAAATAAACTCCAAAAATCATATCTCCAAACATGAACCAACTAGCAAACCTTTAAACAATTAAGCATTACTCACAATCAACTTCTATCATCATCAAAAACTCCAAATTGACCAAATATTCAACAATGCACTAAGAAATCCTATCATGCTCAATAATCACCATCCAAGCCAAATTCACCAATAAACGAGCAACACAAAATATATACAATCCTAACATGCTCCTACAATCCTCAATTACTCAAAATAATCTCCCTAAAGGCTTCAATTGATCAACATAAATCATGCATATAAAGTGTTAGACAAAATGCCCAAATGAAAGTCTAATTCAACTAAATTCATGCAATTTCATCAACACCCAAGTATCAACTATACACCAATCACGAGATTGAAAGCCAAAAGAGAAGAAATTACATACCTTTTCGAGGAAATTTGGCGTTGAATGCTAAGAATGAACACCTATGCACCTTCCACTCAAAACCCCCAAATTTGGATGAATAAACCCACAAATTCCAATCTTGGATGCAATACAATGATAATGTGATGATATTGTGATGTTTAATCGGTGAAAACTGCTGGAAATTGTCGAAAATAGGGAAGAACGGCGAAAAGGATCGTGAAAGGGGAGAAACCTCGAGTCGTATTGCTAAAACTGAATCGCGACTTTTATAATGCAGACACCAGCCTCGAGTCGAGGTTCCTCCCTCGAGTCGAGGATGTGCCATTTCAAAAAAATTTCTAAGTCTCAATACCTCGACTCGAGGTCTATGCAAGCTCGACACGGGGTCGAGACTCAGGAATTTTTTACGATTCCGGGCCCGACCCGACCCCGAAACTCCTAAAATCGACCTCTACGCCACTAATGAACCCAAATATGCAAAAATTTACCATGTTGGTCCTCGATTTAAGCCCGATCGCTCATTCGATCGAGGTGACCGGGTTCTCTTCCTTAATGCTCATTTTCACCAACTTTTAAGCTTTCCTTCCTTTTCAATTCCTTGATTCCTTTTTCAATTCCCTCGTTTGTCAATCTCCGTAGTGAGTATACCTACAAACGGGCATCATTAGTCATCAAATAATCATAAATAAGGGATGCATTTCTAACCTAGACACACACACCCCCAAACTTGAATGAGGATATGCATTCAAAATTAAGTATGGGAATGATACAATTATGCAACCCTTAAATGATATAACATATAAGCTCAATAACCAAATACACTATCCATCAACTAACATCTTCTCCTAGCATGAGCAATTCCTAAGAATCCAAGGCAGAAATTCCACAAAAAGAACAAAACAAAAACACACAACAAACACACCGGCAATAAAACGATGGGTTGCCTCCCATCTAGCGCTAGGTTTAACGTCCTTTGCCGGACGGAACTCAAAGAGTTCACACTTCCCTTTCTTTATCCATGTAGAGACCGGCTTTGTGCTCCACTAGGTGTTCCTTTGCAAAAAGGCAACACCCCCACTTATCTTCTAGGAGTAGCTTTCCTCCTTCTTTGATTTCTTTCACCGTAAGCACCTCTTTCGGTCTTTCAACACCAAGTAGCCGACTCCAATTTGATTCACACCACACCACTTTATCTCCTACTTCAAATTTTTCATCCCTTTTCTCAAGTGGTGCCTCTTTCTCAATCAATACCCCCAAACTTGAGCCATGCTCAAATTTGGTCAACTCTTTCCCACTTTCTTCTTTTTCTCTTGTTCACCGGGGTCAAGCAAAGGGTCCTTTATCGATTCCTCCTTCCTACAATCATCAAAGGAAACACAAGACTTGTTAGAAATGATCTTACAAGAGGGAAGGAAATGCTCATAAACTAAAGGATAAGTAGAAGTAATAGGTGTAGAAACTTCCCTTTCAATGGAAGGGCATTCATCAACAATCTCTATGTATCCACACGTTTTCTTCTCTACCTTGCTTTGAGCAACCTCTTCCTCATGAACTCTTGTAAATGTCACTTCATCACCATTTGAGCTCAACTTAAGCTCTCCTTTTTCCACATTAATCATAGCCTTGCCCGTTGCAAGGAAAGGTCGACCAAGAATGATCGGTGCCTCAAGTTCCTCCTTCATTTCTAATACAATAAAATCCACCGGGAATATGAGTTTACCAACCCCTACTAACACATCTTCAATTATCCCAAATGGTTGAGCATATGATTGATCCGCTAATTGAAGATTGATGTTCGTAGGAATCACCTCCCCTAAATCCAATTGCTTGAACACGGACAATGGCATCACATTAATACTTGCTCCTAGATCACATAAGCCTTGAATGTCTACCTTCTCTCCAATCTCACATGGGATAATGAAACTTCCCGGATCCTTCTTCTTTTGTGGCAAGTGTCTCTCCAAGATGTCTTTGCATTCTTCCACTAGCTTAAGCATCCCCTTTTCATCCCACCTCCTTTTCTTGGACATAATTTCTCTCAAGAACTTCTTATAATGTGGAACTTGTTCAAGGGCCTCCAAAAGTGGAATATCAACATGAAAATTCTTGAAAATCTCTAAAAACTTACCCAACTCTTTATCAAGTTTCTTCCTCTCTAATCTCTTGGGAAAAGGAACCGGATTAGCCTTCATTGAAACTCCCCATTCATTCTTTGATTTTTCTTCCTTCTTTGCATTTCCCCTCACTTTCACCCCTTCTTCACTTCTTCTCCTCCACAACCACTCTTTCTTGTCTCTCTTCTTCCTCATTCACCACCTCTTCTTCAAACTCCCCTTCTTGAGACAATTTCGGACCTTCATAGCTAGTGCCACTCCTTAGCTTGATTGCACTACAAAACTCTTTAGGATTAGGCTCGGTAGTAGATGGATACTTTCCTTTGTTTTGGAGATGGTCCACTGTAGACGAGAGCTTCCCAACCGTAGTAGCAAGTTGCCCTACTTGATGCTCGATCGTCTTGAAAGCAGTGTCCATTTGCTTCCCTATATCATCAAGCCTTGAATCATTAGCTTCAAACTTCTTCACAATCAACCCAAAAATCTCCTCCGTGGTAGCCTTTCCTTCATTGTTTGGAGCCTTTGCACCGGATCAAATCCGGGAGGAAATTGAACGGCGGCTCTAGGATTGGTATATGAAAAATTTCGTGTCTCCTCCATGTATTCCCATTAAATGGAGCTTGCGGTTGAGGTTGATAGCTTCCTTGTGGCCTATTTTGGTAAGGCATTTGGTAAGGCCTTCCTCCTTGATAGCCTCCTTGGAATGGAGGCCTACCCATATAACTCACTTCTTCCACCGGCAATGAACTTGGCCCAACATCAACATGAGGAACGGATGGACTCACACTTGCTTGGCTTTGTGAAGTAGTAAGAGCTCCCAATCGGTCCATCATAGTCATCATCATACTGTTCATACTCTCGATCTCATCAACTTGTGACACTCTATGGTGTGCTCCTTTATTAACCAAAGCACTTGGAATGAGTCTTGAGCTATGTTCTCCATTATTTCATTCATTTGCCCCACGGTTTTAGACCAAATCGATCCATTAGTACAAGCATTCAAAAGCGACCTATCCCCATCCGTCAAACCATTGCAAAAGTACATAATGGTTTGCTCCTCCAGAAAACCGTGTTGAGGACAATTGATAAGTAACATGCCATACCTCTCCCACGCCTCCGGTATTGTCTCCCCATTCTTTTGTCGGAAATGGGAAATAGCCTCCTTCGCTTGCACGGTCTTTGATGGTGGGTAAATTTCATCAAGAATTTCTTTGACAACTCCTCCCATGTACGTACGGTCCCGAGCGGTAATGAATTAAGCCATGTTTTTGCTCTTCCTTTCAATGTGAAGGCAAAGAGCCTCAACTTCTTCGCATCTTCGGGTACCCCATGGTATTTTGTAGTGTCGGCAATCTCAAGAAATTGTGCCATATGTTGATGTGGGCACTCATTTTCATCTCTACCTTCAAATTGCTTCTCCCTAAGCATTCTCACCAAAGCGGGACTTATCTCGAAGTTATTAGCATCTATCCTTGGCCTTGCTATCCCATCATAATGCTCTCTAAGTTGTGGTTCAAAGAACTCTCTCAAAGGCCTTCCTTGAGGTGGTGGCTCATTTACGGGTTGTGGTTGGGCATTTGGTATGTGAGGTGGCTCATGATATCGTGGCTCTTGATTATACGGCATATGGGGATAGTATGGTGGAAATTGTTGTGGATGAGGTGGATAATAGTGATATTGATGAGCTTGAGGTGGATAAGGGTATGGATTTTGGTAGGGGTAATTTTGTGGTGGCATCCCTTGAGGGAAAGGGCCAACTTGAGCATGGAAATGATTCCCATTACCTCCATTCTCTCCTCCTCCTACTCCTTGTCCATGTACCTCCTCTTCTTGAGGATCACCCACTAGTCTCTCCTCATGCCTATGCTCTTCTCCTTCCATAGCTTCCCTTCTTCTTCTCACACGATTTCTTCTCAACATAGCCTCAATTTCCTGATTTAATGGCAAGGGCGGAACACCACTTGATCTTGTTAGCATACACCTACAATGCCACAAATCCAAGTATCAAATTCTCACCAGCAAAATCAACAAAACCAAAAATAAAAACAACAAATAGCCACTTCAAACAATCCTCGAGTCTCACTTATAGGCGCAAAAACTAACTCCCGGCAACGGCGCCATTTGATTGGAGTGTATAGGGTAAGAGTTATTAAGACCAATCAACAAAAATATCGAACCCAAGGGAGAAAGTATGCAAACGAGATACAAGGATAAAAGTTCTAAATGGCTAAGGTTGCAACAAGCTCTTGAACTAAATCACTACAAATGCAAGAAATTAAATGGCAAGTTTATGCAAACAATTTATCAAACACTTAGAATGCAAGATCAAATAGACTAAAATCAATGTGGGAATTGGGTGCAAGGGATAATCTCCATCAAGGAATCCATGATTAACAAGCTATGATTGTATCCAAATGCACATCAATCAAATTAGAAATCATAAACCATCATGAAATTAATCACTCCATTAATATCACAATGCCTAATGTGAGTATCCTTAGTTCTTCCCATCTCTCAATGTAGAAGTCCCCAATTCATACAATCATGCAAAATTGAAACCCGATTAACACCTAATCACGTTAGCTCAACTCTCGCCTATTGCTAGGGTGATCAACCATTAATCAAAAGAGACAATTTTTCATGAAGCACAATTAAGAATCACAATTAGGAGCAATCTAA
Source organism: Paraleonurus japonicus (assembly GCA_030762865.1). Lineage (NCBI taxonomy): Eukaryota > Viridiplantae > Streptophyta > Magnoliopsida > Lamiales > Lamiaceae > Paraleonurus > Paraleonurus japonicus. The sequence continues at coordinate 17,115,854 of CM061052.1, read as the reverse complement.
TTCAATTGATCACAATTATCAACAATCATAGCATGAGGCAATCACTTCATCCCTAATTTCAATTATCCCAAGCACAAAGCTATTAGCCCATGGTGCTACAAGCAAAAACCATGGCTAGAAAATCTAATAAAGCAATTAACAATCTAATCACTACAAGCAATGAATTAAAGAGATCAAAGGGTAAGAACATCACCAATTAAGCTTCAATAGGCAAAAATAAGAATGATTAATCTTGTACAATGCTTCAATACAACTTCAATTCTTCCCACTTCTCACCGCAAACTTCAATTACAATCAATCAATCTACTAATCTAATGAACTAAATGTGGAATCTATCTCAATTCTAACAATCTAATGCAATTACAAGTAAATTCAAGCTACAAAATGTAAAATTCGCTCAAAGAAACTCCTAAAAGCTGCTCTAAAGCTGCTAGAATGAATCTCTCCTCTGTTTTGGCTTCCAATGGCTTAAAAACTGAATTTTTCGGTTTTGGGCACTCCTCGAGTCGAGCTTCAGGCCCTCGAGTCGAGGCCTAAGAGTCGCTAACATGTTTCTTTAAAAATCTCTCCCGCCTCGAGTCGAGGCTTAGCCCTCAAGTCGAGCTTCCTGCATTTTCCTATCCCTCGACTCGAGGCTCCTCCCTCGAGTCGAGGATCTATCTTTTTAAAATTGTTTCCCTCGGCATGAACCTCGAGTTGAGGTGCATGCACCTCGACTCCAACCCGAGACCAGGGAATTTTTATCGAGAAGGGCTCAGGGCCCGACCCCTATTTTCGTCCCGTATGTTCGTCTTTTCATTCTAAGAATACCGGTACTCTCGGTTTGGCAAAATTCCACCGATTTACCTGCAAAACGGGCGAAATACATCAAAACCTCACAAAGTAATACTTTTTAGGCAAAAGAGTGATACTTTTCACATTTAGGCACAAAATCACACTTAAGCTCACTTTTTGCACTAAAATTGGCCCTAAAAACATGTATCAATTCACTCCAATCAAGCCTCCTTCGAGTCCTCCTCCGAAGAGGTCTTTCAACCACAATAGCTTCTTCAACACCCGCCTCCTCAAGCGTAGGAGCAACAGCCACCGCCTCCTCGGTTATAGGAATAGCAGCCTCCTCCTCAGCTGCAGGAGCAACAACTACCTCCTCGAGTGCGGCAGCCTCGGATTCTCGCCTCATCGGAATCATCGCCTCGAGTCCGGCAACCCTCCAATCTTCTCATTCTTTATCAAAATCCCCTTTTGCCTTGAGAATTTTTTTGCTCCAACGCTACAATCAGCCAACTTATTCAAACCTTCAATTAGCACAGTAATCTTGTAAAATAGACTAACCGTGGTGGTTGAAGTCCATTCCCAAGAACCGGATTGAAAGTCAATCTCCCTTCTCTTCATTCAATCTTCTAATCGGAAGATCCACCCAATTTACCTGAACTCCATCGATGATTGCCCTCATACAACATAGTCCGGGCTTCGATAATCCATCATGGGAACTCTGGTCACCCAACACCGATTTCGTCACAATCGTCATAAGAAGCCTGTATTTCCTTCGAATAGGTTCTTCTTCAACTCCCTTCGGGGTCCCTGTAAGTTACCCTTGACACCGATCAAACGATTCCTCCCAAGCATCTTCCTTATACGTTGATGGATTCACTCCCACCATCGAAGTATCGAAAATTCGAGCAATTGTCTCTACGGAATAGGACAGAGCAGTTCCATTCACTTTTGTATCAAAACCATCAGGAGTATCTGCCATATTTACCAAAAACTCTGCTCCCGATAAGTCCAAAGTTTTGTTTTGAGAAGATTTCATCGAACAAAATCCCCTTAATCGAGATTTTTCCAAAGATCGGAGGATCTCGCAGATTCTCTATCCTTTGTTGTTTCAAAATCGACGTATATCTCCGCTTTCAACTTATTCTTGAAGATTTCGTTGTTCATCTTGAATTTGGACTCTGTGGGTTGTTATGTAGGTGGGTTTATGAAGTTTTGTGGTTTTAGAAGAGGAAGTCATTTCTACGTAAGTATGTTGTAAATCTTTTGAGAGAATTTTGCGATAAATTGGGTAAGTGTATTTGTGAAAGTGAATTTGAAAATGAAGGGGTAAGTTTTTAAATCGGGAAGAGAGAGGGAAAAACGGAGAAATGGATACGTGGCAAGATCGGGATCAATTTTGACCGTAGATTGACGTGGCGCGTGGAGTATATCAAGGCTATACTGAGAATAGTCGCTTCACCTCCGTGGCGTGGCATTAACTCGTCTTGAAATTGAAAAAAGTGACTGTTGGGCTACGGATTAGACGGCTAATAGGGTTACTTTATGCGAGAGATAGTAAGTATACTGGCGTAAGCAAATATACCTTTCTTTGCATAAAGGTTTCCTATTTCGAAGCTCGGTTTTATCGAGACTTGGTAAAAATAACCTTGTCTTAGATTTTGAAAATTTCTCCGAGTCGATTGTTTGAAAACAAAGAATTTTTAAGACAGAGTTAATTTTATGCCATTATTTTAAATAAACCAAGTTTTATATCCAAATATAACTAGTATATGAGAATATTAAACTCAATTTGGGTTTTCAAAGACACAACTCATCTAAAAATTTTTGAAATAGGTGAGCTTGTGAGAATAATTTTGAAAACAAGTTTTGAGAAAAACAAGGAAGGGTTTTGAGCAGGATGAGGAGGTTTATCCAGATTAGAAGGTTTATGTTGATCTTACAAAGTTAATTCAAAACCTGCTCCCGCAGATACATGATTGGAGTTGTTTTTACGGGTAAGAGTTATTAAGACCAATCAACAAATATCGAACCCAAGGGAAAAAGTATGCACGTGAGGCCACTAGAAATACAAGTTCTTAGTGACTATTGATGCAACAAGGGATGGCACTAACACTACCAAACACTTGCAAAATACAAACAAAAATAAGCAAACAAATTATCGAACACTTAAGATGCGAGATCAAACACAACAATAAATGGTGGGATAGAGGTGCTAGGGCTAACATCCATCAAGGAATCATCAATCAACAAGCTACAATTGAATCAAATTGCAAATCAACTAAGATAGAAAGCATAAACCATCATGAAATTAATCACTCCATTAAAATCACAATGCCTAATGTGAGTATTCTTAGTCCTTCCCATCTCTCAATGTAGAAGTCCTCAATTCATACAATCATGCAAAATCGTAACCCGATTAACACCTAATCACGTTAGCTCAACTCTCGCCTATTGCTAGGGTGATCAACCATTAATCTAAAGAGACAATTTCACACAAAGCACAATTAAGAATCACAATTAGGAAACAAACTAATGTGAGTATCCTTAGTGCAACTAATCTCTCGATTCGAAGCACCCAATCCACATATACTTACACAATTATAACCCGATTAATCCGGATCACGTTAGCTCAACTCTCGCCTATTGCTAGGGTGATCAAACACTAATTCAAAGAGATAATTATGCATGAAGCACAATTGAGAATCACAATTAGTAAGCATTCTACTCAATTGATCTCCAATCATCAACAATCATAGCATAGTCAATCAAATCACCATCAATTTCAATTAACCCAAGCACGAATTTTTGATGATTAAACATCACAACGATTAAGAAATTAAAGAGACAAGAGAGGAAAAACATCACCAATTGATCTTCAATCAACAACAATGGGAATGATTGAGTGCTCAATACAAATCTCCAAATGCAAAACAAGCTTGAATTGAAGGAATAACAAGGATCTAAAGCTAATCTATGGCTAATCTACCAACATCAATTGAAATCTAATCCTAATTCTAAATCTACACTAACTACGAGGAAGAAATGGCTTGGGGCCTAAGAAATCGCCCCAAAACCGCTCTTAACTACTATTCGAAAGTTCTATTTGAATGCTCGCTTCATGCCCTTTAAATACGAATTTTTGGAAAACCTCCCCCTCGAGTCGAGGGTCAGGCCTCGACTTGAGGCCTTCGCAAATCTCCTCTCCTCGAGTCGAGGCTTCGCCTTTCTTCAATTTTTCTCTTTTCAGCACAACCTCGACTCGAGGCTCTTGCTCCTCGATCGAGCTCGAGTCTAGGGCCCTTTTCTCGGCGGGGCTTCGGCCCGACCCCATTTTCGTCCGATATGATCGTCTCTTCATTCTAAGCACACCGTTACTCTCGGATTGGCAAAATTCCACCGAATTACCTGCAAAATAGACGAAAAACATCAAAATCTCACAAATAATACTTTTTAACCAAAAGAGTGATACTTTTCACATTTAGGCACAAAAATCAACACTTTAGCTCACTTTTGCACTAAAATAGGCCCTAAAAACATGCATCAATTCACTCCAATCATACCCCCAAACTTGAAGTGTTGCTCGTCCTCGAGCAATGTAGAAACTAAGCACAAAGAAGTGAATTGATTGCAATTATGTCACATGGCACTATACACGAAGTATAAGACAATCGAACTCATCAATGAACATAAATATCAATGCAAACTATCCACTAGCAATCATGATAGATCATGCTCAAACAAATGCTCAATCAAACACTTAACACATTGCTCCTTCCATGGAGTGTTTCACTCTACTCTCAAGTGTATCAAGGTATATTGCACTCATTCATCAAATTCACAAACTTGCACACCATATGCTTGCCAAAAGACTCAATCTCAATCCAAATCATTTGTGATCAATCAAGAATCAAAGAGGTCTTTCTCTTAGGTTGTAATGTAGGCTCTTTGGAAAGGTGGGATGTTTTTGGATAAGAGTGACTAAGTAGTAGAGATTTGAATGAAAGCTAATCAAAACAATCCACATCTCTTCACTTTTCATCAAGTAACACTCTTTCTTTTGAACATCAATGATCAATCCACCATTCACTTGAGCTTTCTTTTTCACTTAAGCTCACAAATTGATTATCTCTTTTCATTCACTTCACACATTTTTCTTCACAATTTAATTTTTCTCAACCTTTCTTCTTCTTTCAAGCATCATCACTTAGCACATCATTTTCCACCACACTTAGCATGCAAATCACCATCATTAGCCAACAATCAAGCTCTACTAAGCATAGGACAATAAGGCTCATAAAAATAGGCAAATGGTTTCAATTTCACTTGGCTTGCCAAAGAATAAGGATAATAAGGCTCAACATGGCTCACTAAGGAAATCAAATGTATTTGGTGGGGAAAATTTGGCAAAGTGACTCATCATTCCAAACATGGCCTCTTATCACTTTAATGACATCACACAAAGATCAATATCAACAAGTCTATTGGCAAGTTCTAGCATACAAATCATGAATGATGCACTCTCAAAGAAATTCATATCAACCGTATAAGATGTACGATTATAAAGGCACAAAAGCTCACGGGCTTCAATTGAGCAATGAATCAAGCATCATCAATCACATTCATCTTTACATAATTATCAAGCATGCTAGCTTCAAGCTACAAATCAACCAATGATCAAATCAAAATTCAATTAAGTCTTGCAAATCAAACACAAGTGCTCATGTACATAATCTCAAGCATACTCACTACAACAAGAATGATACTCAAAGATATGACAATAAATCCACAATTAAGCTCATACAAATCTAGCTCATAATCATAGGAATAAGGTATCAAAAAGATCAACAAGATATAATCATCAAGAAATCATAAGCTCAAAAAGATCAAGATAATCATGCACATCATCAATAACACCATAAAATAACCAAAATCGTCACATCAATACAAATCAAGGAGTACAATCACCATCAAGAGTATAAATCATCAAGAAGATAAGAATCTAAAAACTAAGGAGAGGGAATTAGGAATAGGGGATAACCCTAAGAGTCGGACGGCGGCGGTGGAGGAGGGTAGTGGCCCGGCCCGAAGCTCCGGAGGCTGAGCTGGCTGTAAGAGGGCATACATGTCTTGTTGCGTCGACGCGTCTCCTCTAGCATCCGATACATCTCATCCCGACAAGTCAAGCACTCGATCTGCATCCTCCGACTATCAGCCCACATCTCCTCGGTCAACACCCACGGCCTCGTAATGAGCTCCCGGCCTCATACTCTCGACTCCTCATCTCATCCTGCCCGGTACATTTAATTTCGGGCTGATAGTCTTCATTCATCCGTACTGCAACTCCTCCCCGCTCGGCTCCTCATAATTATCCTCCTCCTCCTCATCTCTGCCTCTGCCTCTGCTCCCTCTCGCAGCACCCTCACCTTGATCATCTCCCGATCCAGATGCTGGCCCTCATCATCATCGTCATCGTCCTCATCTCGGAGAATATCTCCGTGCTCTCTAGTGTAGGCATCGATCGCCTCGGTATGACGCTGTGACCACATGCGAAGATTAATGGTCACAAAGGCAATGATCCAAACACCATCGTCAACCTCTTATTCGGAAGAGGGAATCGGCCACCATGGTGTCTGCTTGGAGACACCAAGTCCTACCAATGTGGTCGAGTGTCCTCATGCGCCGCATGGTATCGGTAGTAAGATCGGGGCCCTCTAAAGCTCGGAGGTTGTGAGTAGGAATGCCGAGGTGCTCGGCTATCAACGTGATCATGCCTCCAAAATTATTCTTCTTAAACTTAGTGCTAATGGCTCTCTCAAAAAGATAACATAGGTACGCGGCGGCATTGAATCGAATTTCATGCGGGAAGCACCATAAAACATACAACTCCTCGGACACCACATCTCCTCCCTCCGATCTCGCGAAGATAGTGCTAGCGAGAATCTTCTCTAAGTATCTCACCACCGGGTTCCGGATGTGGGTGCTCTTTGACTTCCCGGAATGAACTCGGGCTGATTTGGGGCCCCGAATCAAATCCACCTCCAAAACTTCTTGGCGTTGTACTCTTTCCTCATGTTCGAAGTGATCTGTCGAGGTGCATGGGTGCTCCAATAATCTCGTTGACCTCGTCCATGGTCAACTCATACTCATTACCCATCAACTCAAATGTAATACTCCTCGAACTTGACCCTCCTGGCCTTATGAACCTTGACGGTGCACGAAACTCCAAAGTAAGTCCGAGGTAGGTACTAGGCCTCTTCGCCAAGAAACCCCCATACCGATCTTCTCAAACAAATGAGGAATGTCCTCCTCGATACCCATCGATGTCATACAATCATGATCCACCAAGCAAGTCTTGACTACCTTCTTGTACAGCTCGGCATATAGAATGATATGCTTCCTCCATTTGTAGTCGTCCCATGAATACCTAGCTCGGCGGGCATCCTATGAGCAAATCGGATGGCCTCCTCTCTTTCACGGATATCCGCATCCGAGTAATTGTGTCCATCGACTCCCCTAAACATGGTTCCTGCAAAACATTTCCAAGAGCAAAAATCAATCCCACGAGTAAAATACGAACTCAAAATATCAATCTAACCATGGACGAGTCAATCAAGCAATAGTATCTCCAATCAACCATAACCCTAGTGTCTAAGCAACTAATCCTCAACAAATGGTCAATGAGTCAACTAAGCACATATGATCAATAGAAGTGCTCAAATAATTCCAAAATATGCATACTTGACTAGAATGGCTCCACAACTAACAACACAAGTAAGCTCAATAATAATCATGCAATTAAGCTTGAACAAAATTCCCAAAAATCATATGCCAACTAGCAAGTAATTAAGCAATTATCCATCACAATGATACACTCCTAACATCACCATAATTCAACTTGACCAATTATTCCAACAATTTCACAAGGAATTTCTAAAAAAATATGCTAAAAATCACATTCAAGCCAATTCCCACAAAAAAAAAATGAGCAAGATATCATATACAATCCTAAGCATGCTCCTAAACTCATCAATCAATTCAAACAATCTCAACAATGGCTTCAATTCATCAAAATAAATCATGCATATAAGGTGCTTGACAAAATGCCCAAAAGAAAATTCTCATTCAATAGAAATCTAGCAAAATTCATAACACCCATGCAAATATCCATTATAACTATGAAATCGAAAGCCAATAGAAGATGAATTACATACCTTGTGTGTGAATTTGGCGAAAAACGTACAATTGCAAAGACCCACTCAATACTCCTCAAAATCCCCAATTTGAATTCACAAATCCTCAAAATCCTAACTTTGATGCAATATGTGTGATAATATTGTGAAATGATGATGTTTGATCGGTGGAATTGATGTAAAATCGACGGAAATAGGGTTATGGGGGAAAGGGGATCGGAAGCGCCCTAAGCCTCGAGTCGTGCGTGGAATCAATCTACAATTTTAAATAAAACACCGGCCTCGAGTCGAGGCTCAGCCCTCGACTCGAGGGATCCCGAAAACTTAAATGCCTTGACTCGAGGTCTCACCTCGACTCGAGGAATGCGAAAATTGAGCCCCTCGACTCGGGGTTTCACCTCGACTTGAGGAGCATGCAAATTTTGGAATTTTGGCTAAGTGTAAATCCCTCGACCCGGGATATGCTACCTCGACCCCGGGTCGAGAATTGGGAAATTTCGGCGATTTCCGGTCTCGATCCAACCCCGAAACTCCTAAAATGACCTCTACGCCCTAACGTACCTAAATATGTAAGAAATTACCGTTTTGGTCCCTCAATTTAAGCCCGGTCGCTCATTCGATCGAGGAGACCGGGTTCTCTTCCTTTTGCTCATTTTTTCACCAACTTTTAAGCTCTCCATCCTTTTCGATCTTGAATTCCTTTGCAATTCCGATCTCTTTTCTAATCCACGTAGTGAATATACTACAATCGACAAACAACTTCATCAAATAATCATCACTAAGAGATGCATTTTTATCCTAAATGAACAACACCCCCAAACTTGAATGATGACATGCATTCAAGTTTGGCTTAAAAATATATGCAACTCATAATGATATCAACAATAAGCTCAACCTCCCAAATGTATCACCAAAGCAACTACCATAATTTCCTAAGCATGAGCAATTAAGTAGCAAGCCAAATCTCCCAAAACGAACAAAAATACTAATCTACCAAAAGCACACAAACAAATAAAAAGGATGGGTTGCCTCCCATCGAGTGCTATTTTTATTGTCCTATGCCGGACTTATTCTTTCACTTCCATCTTCCTTCATCGGAATGGCCATGGATAGCGATCCTCCTTGCCATTGTACCTTAACCTTTGTGCTTCAAGGTCTAGGAGGTTCACCGAGTAGATAGGGCAACCACATATAGAAATGAAAAGTGTCCATGGTTGTCCCCCTTTCTCTCTTGTCATCCTTCTTTTCCAATCCTTTCTTTCAAGGATGCCCAAGCGCTTCTTCAACTCTTCCCTATAGTCAAAATTCACAAGAGGCATAATCAAATCATTAGAAGCATCATTATCAATAAAAGTATGAATTGAAGAGTTAGAGGGTATAGAAATGCTCATTTCGATCTTCAAAGCTTCATTTGTTGCTTCTAGATTTCCCTTCTCATTATAGCTCATGTCCATCAATGGACACTCCTCTTCCTCATTTTTGACAAGGAAGTTTTCTACTTCATCCTCATTACTTGGACCCTTTTCTACATCATCTCTTTCACTTTCTTCCTCCCCTTCTTCTTCTTCTTGATCCTCCCCGATGGTCATGTTCTTTACTTGGCGTAGGAAATTTTTGACTTGACACTTTATAAACATGAAATGAACTTCGGTGATCTCCATGTTCCCCTCTATCCATGAATTAACCTTTTCTTTGGTCTCATATATTTCTTCGTACAAGGGAAGCATTTGATCACATCTAGCACCATCTTCCTCAAATTTTTCCAACAAAAATCCAAGCATCTCTAACAATATGGCTCTCATATCATGGAGTCCCCATTCTTCAAATTGAGGAGAAGCTTGTGACATTGGAGAATCAAACTCATGGCTTCTCCTATCATCATAGTAAGCCCTTTCTTCTTGAAATTCATATCCACATGGATCGAATGGATCATAACGCTCATCGTATGGGAACATCTCTTGAGGTTGGGGAGAAATTTCTTCACATATCCAATCTTCATAATTGGAAGGAACTTGTTGCAATTGAGAATTATCATCAAAGCTCATCCAATTATTGTATCCAAATTCATCAAAGTGTGGAGGATATACCATGCTCTCTTGATAATGATATTGATTCCATGCATATGAGTTGTATCCCTCCATCTAGACAAGATAGCAAAGTATCAAATTCAAACAAAAATAACAAAACAAACAAAAACAAAAAGGCAACAAGTAGCCACTTCAAACACTTCCTAAGTCTCACTATAGGCGCAAAAACTAATTCCCCGGCAACGGCGCCATTTGATTGGAGTAGTTTTTTCGGGTAAGAGTTATTAAGACCAATCAACAAATATCGAACCCAAGGGAAAAAGTATGCACGTTAGGCCCTAGAAATACAAGTTCTTAGTGACTATTGATGCAACAAGGGATGGCACTAACACTACCAAACACTTGCAAAATACAAACAAAAACAAGCAAACAAATGATCGAACACTTAAGATGCGAGATCAAACACAACAATAAATGGTGGGATAGAGGTGCTATGGCTAACATCCATCAAGGAATCATCAATCAACAAGCTACAATTGAATCAAATTGCAAATCAACTAAGATAGAAAGCATACACCATAATGAAATTAATCACTCCATTAAAATCACAATGCCTAATGTGAGTATTCTTAGTCCTTCCCATCTCTCAATGTAGAAGTCCCCAATTCATACAATCATGCAAAATCGTAACCCGATTAACACCTAATCACGTTAGGTCAACTTCGCCTATTGCTAGGGTGATCAACCATTAATCTAAAGAGACAATTTCATACAAAGCACAATTAAGAATCACAATTAGGAAACAAACTAATGTGGGTATCCTTAGTTCAACTAATCTCTCGATTCCGAAGCACCCAATCCATACATTCTTACACAATTATAACCCGATTAATCCCGGATCACGTTAGCTCAACTCTCACCTATTGCTAGGGTGATCAAACACTAATCCAAAGAGATAATTATGCATGAAGCACAATTGAGAATCACAATTAGTAAGCATTCTACTCAATTGATCTCCAATCATCAACAATCATAGCATAGTCAATCAAATCACCATCAATTTCAATTAACCCAAGCACGAATTTTTGATGATTAAACATCACAACGATTAAGAAATTAAAGAGACAAGAGAGGAAAAATATCACCAATTGATCTTCAATCAACAACAATGGGAATGCTTGAGTGCTCAATACAAATCTCCAAATGCAAAACAAGCTTGAATTGAAGGAATAACAAGGATCTAAAGCTAATCTATGTCTAATCTACCAACATCAATTGAAATCTAATCCTAATTCTAAATCTACACTAACTACAAGGAAGAAATGGCTTGGGCTCGAGAAATCGCCCCAAAACCGCTCTTAATCGCTATTCTGAAAGTTCTATTTGAATGCTGCGCTTCATGCCCTTTAAATACGAATTTTTGGAAAACCTCCCCTCGAGTCGAGGGTTAGGCCTCGACTCGAGGCCTTCGCAAATCTCCTCTCCCTCGACTCGAGGGTCAGCCCTCGAGTCGAGGCTTCGCCTTTCTTCGATTTTTCTCTTTTCAAGGCCTGACCCTCGACTCGAGGCTCTTGCTCCTCGATCGAGCTCGAGTCTAGGGCACTTTTCTCGAGCGGGGGCTTCAGCCCGGACCGTTTTCGTCCGATATGATCGTCTCTTCATTCTAAGCACACCGGTACTCTCGGATTGGTAAAATTCCACCGAATTACCTGCAAAATAGACGAAAAACATCAAACTCTCACAAATAATACTTTTAAGCAAAAGAGTGATACTTTTCACATTTAGGCACAAAAATCAACACTTTAGCTCACTTTTTGCACTAAAATAGGCCCTAAAAACATGCATCAATTCACTCCAATCAATACACAAACTCAGGAAACCATTAGTAGCCAAAGTAAGTGAGATAGGATGCAATTAGTCATCTGCTTTTAAAGAAGTCACCGACTATTGCGCCCTATGTTCTGATTTACTTGATGTCGATAAGTAATTATCAAGTCGGATAAGGTCAATATGACTAATCCTTGATTCTTGATTCTGAAAGGAGATCAATGATATCGGCTCTGTGATTGTCCTTTGACACATATCAAGTCTCGAAAATTCTTTCTAGACAAGATTTAAAGAAAGAAAAGAAAGAAAGAAATACAAGATACATATAATAGAAATTATAAATCAGCTAAAGATGCATCAAGTAATCCTAATTCAAAACACAATTCCTTAAATCTAGATCGGATAAGGGTTTTGTAAGTATATCTCGCTCTGAGACTCGGTTGCTATCTTTTCTATCCTAATGTCATTCTTCTCAACATGATCGATCTCTAATGAAATGATGCCCTATGTCTATGCTTACACCTAGAATGCAAGACAGGGTTGTATGTCATGGCTATTGCACTATTCTTGTCACGGTAAATAGGCACGAGACGATGTGAGAATGTTATAATCTCTAAGTCGCTGACTAATCCAGAGAAGTTGAGAGCAACAACTATTAGGCTGTCATGTATTCAACCTCGGTTGTGGAGGTTGCAACGAAGTTTGTTTCTTAGATAACCAAGAAATTAATTTGTTGCCTAAAAATTGACAAGTTCCGACGTGGACTTCCTATCAATCTTACGACCTCCAAAGTCCGAGTCTGAATAACCCGAAAGCTCGAAGTTGTCATCGATGGGTACCACAACCCAACCCGCAAAGTTTCTTTAAGATATTTAAGGATTCTCTTAGCCGTCTCCGGATGAGTTTTCTTGGGATTTGATTGGAATCTTGCACATACCCCAACCGCAAATGCTATGTCCGGCCTACTTGCGGTGAGATATAACAGAGGATCCAATCAATCCATGATACTCCGTTGCATCCGTGGGTATCCCCTTCTCATCCGAATCCATAGAGAATTTAGTTGCCATAGGTATTTTAACTTCCATACTAGTAGTCATCCAAAATTTATCTATAAGGTCCTTCGCATACTTAGTCGATGTATAAAAATATCTACTCGCTTGTCCTGCTTTAATTTGAAAGCCTAGAAAGTATGTTAATTCCCCATCATAGACATCTCAAACCTGTTTTTCATGAGAACACTGAATTCTTCACATAAAGTCAGATTAGGTGAACCAAATATGATATCATCTACATAAATTTGAACTAAGAAGATGTTACCATCTACTTCCTTTCTAAACAAAGTTTGTCTATCTTACCTTTTGAGAAACCACTTGATATCAAGAATTCAGACAGGGTATCATACCAAGCTTTGGGTGCTTGCTTTAGTCCATATAGTGCCTTGTGAAGTTTATAGACCTTATTCTCGGTCCTAATCCCTGGAGGTTGTTCTACATAGACCTCTTCAAGTAACTCTCCATTTAGAAAGGCAGACTTGACATCCATCTCGAAAGACCTTGAAACATTTATAGGCAACAAATGCTAAAAACAGCCTTATTGCTTCTAATCGCCAACCGGAGCATAGGTTTCATCATAGTCTATCCCCCATACTATGAATATCCATGTGCTACCAGTCTGGCCTTATTACGAATACTAACGTTGTTTTCATCGGTTTTTTTAACACCCATTTTGGTGCCTATAATCTTTCTATGTAAAGTGGTCGTCACCGGTTCCCAAATATTTTGTCTTTCAAATTGATGTAGTTCTTCCCGCATGGCCGTTATCCGGCTTGGGTCGATAGAGCCTCCTCAATAGACTTAGGCTCTAGGAGTGAAACATAGCAACTGAACATACTTTGAGAATTTAATATTGTTAGGTAATCGAACACTACTAGATGGATCCCCAATGATCCGATCACCGGATGATAACTCCTCATCCTTTTGTCTATTTGAGTTGAAGTATCCTCATTGTAGACTCGGTAGGTAACTCAACCGATTCTTCTTGAGCAGACGCCCCCCTTCATCTACTCGACCTGGCCGATCGGATGAAGTCGAGGAGTCTCCTCAAATGGAACTGAAGAGGAGTTGCCTTCGATTCTCGGATGGAGATTCTTCATCATCGAATACGAATCAAAACTAGCAGATAAGATTTCCTCTGTTTAGTTTTATTTAGTTCAATTTTATCTAGATCATTGGTAATTTGATTCAATTTATACTGAAAAAGTATGCAATTCATCATGTGGAGTTTCTTCCACACAAAGAGTTGTCTTATTGAAGACTCGAAAGCTTTGGAAGTGTTGGAATATCCCAAGAATATTCCATCACCGCCTTTGCATCAAAACACCTTAGCTTAGACTTCCCATTGTTATGGATGAAGCATTTACACCCAAAAGTACGAAAATATGAGATTCTTTGAACCTTACCTTTCCAAAGCTCATAAGGTGTCTTACCCTTGTTCTTGACTAGTAAGCATACATTACGAGTGTAGCAGCCGTGTTAATAGCTTCACCCCGAGAACCTATGAGGTGTTCCATACTCGGCTAGCATGCTTCGGCTGCTTCTTTGAGAGTTCTATTTCTTCTCTCCACTACTCCATTCTGTTGTGGTGTTCTAGCTGAAGAAATCTCATGAACTATACCATTCTCATTCAGATAGTTAGATAAATAAGAATTCAAGAATTCGGTTCCCTTGTCACTCCTAATTTTAATAATATTAACACCATTTTCATTTTGAATTTGTGCGAACAGATCGGGGATCTTGTTCACTGTCTCATTCTTTTTGAAAAGAAATATTACCCAAGTATATCTTGAAAAATCATCAACAACTACTAGGGTATACTTCCTTCCACTAAAGCCGAGTGGTGGAACAGTCCAAACAAATCCAAATGAAGGAGTTGTAAGACTCTTTCGAGATGAGGATGTGTTAATACTTTTAAAAGAGTTCCTAGTTGTTTACCTTTTTGACATGCATCACATTTCAGATCGGTTGAACAAAGCTTCTCAGGCAATCCTTTGACAAGATTTCTCTTAGCTACTTTGCTAAGGGTTTTGAAATTCAGATGACTAAGCCTTTTATGCAATAGCCAATCGAGATCATCTCCACCTTTAGCTATAAGACATGTATATTTGGGGCAACTATTAAAATTAGCCACATAGACATTACCATGTCCGAAGCCACCAAGAGTACCTTGTCTCGAGGAACTATTCTAAGGTATCACACTTATCTTTAGAAAATCTAACATGAAAACCTTTATCACAGAGTTAGGAAGCAGATAACAAGTTATGCTTTAAACCTTCTACATAGTAAACCTCGAGATACCTGGACATCCCCTATAATTAAGTTTCCCACACCCTTAGTCTGTCCACGATTATTGTCACCAAACAAGACTCTAGGACCATCAATATTCTGAAAATTTGATAATAGCTTCTTTTCACAACTCATGTGCGAGAACGATCCACTGTCAGGTACCGAGATGGAAGATAGAATCTCTTCTTTTAATGATAGTTCCCGGGATTCTGCAAGACAGATTAGGTATGAGGTACCCTAGTGATCTTGGGTCCTTTTAGGTCAACAATCACTTTAGGTATCCAAACAAACATCTCATTATTTAATAAAAAATCAGATTGAAGTTGTCTACCAAATCTGGCCCACAAATATATCACATTTAAATGAGAGTTTATTGAAGTCGATTTGGTGACTCTCTTGTATTTTGGAAATAAGGGATAGCATCTGCTTCTCCCATCAAAAGAACTATAATAAGAATTCCTCTTAGTCTTGGTTCTTGGAATCCTCTTCGTCGATTAGGATTCCTTATCTCGATTTTTATTTTTCAGATTAGGAGATGCAATCCTTATCGACTTTGTGCTTTCCAAGGTCCAATTTTGATTTCTTTTGATGTTTCACACCTTCACAAATTTCCTTGGTTTTGAAATTTCTAATTTATTATTCCTATCATAACCAAGACTGTTTTATCATGGGATTTTTGTGAAGTTCTAAAAATATGGTATATGGTTGATTGTGAGTTATTAAGTCGACTCATTTTGAAGACAAGATTCTCATTAGCCCTCTTAATTAACTCATTTTCATTGCAAACCACTTCAAATTTAGCTTTTAAAGACTTCAATTCGTTTTCTAATCGTTCGAGACAGGACTAGTTTGAAGTACTAGCCTCGGCTGGGGTAGACATTTCCCCTTGAATGTTTCCTCGAGACTTAGAGTAGGTTACAACTTATTTGCCTTTAATTAGAGTTTGAACTTGATCTTTCAAAGTTAAATTTTCAGTCTCTAATTGTTTATAAGCACTTAGAGACATTTTTAGATCTTTCAAAAGACCCTTGATTACGGTTTGTGAAAGATAATAAATAATAAATATATTATTTATTTAATATCCACACATGAAGTAGATAAGGATGAGGGAAGTTATTTGACTAACTCCCTTATGAAAACCAATTCAACGGGTTTTCTCAAGATTCATGCCATGTAGAAATGAGAAGGAGTCTTCTTCTCATTCTCTCCTGTTTTCCACCTTGATAACATGAATACACAAATCAAAGGGCACTTAGATTGTGAACAATGAATACATTTCATACGTAAATGTATTTGGACTGAGGATCACGGTGTACGTAGAATTCCAACCGGCTCGATTATTCCGCTGCGTTAAAGGTTAGTAAATCCTAACCACTGAATTTCCAACATTGGTATCGAGCCAATGTGTTGGATTCTCGTGACGTGAAAATGATTCTCTATGCATGTTCATATGTTAGATGCATTCGAAAATTTTTTATATATGTTATGCATGTAATTGTACGTAAATCATGTAAATCTATAATTTTTCAAAATTTTGATTTTTGAAACGGTTGAATTTGGGCCTGAAAAATTACTGTACGTGTCTTGTATGATTTTTAGATAATCTAAAAAATTTCGTATTTTTGGCCTCACCGTTTGTGAGATAAAATTCGGTCTTTGTAAAATTTCAGAAGCGTTGACTGGAAATTACGAACAATATATAATGAATCGTGATGAGTTCTTGTTACTAGATTATAGTACGTTGAATGAGGATTCCGTGGATATAAAGTTTGTTAATTTTGGTCAAGTATTGAGTAAGTTTTGTTTTTCGAAAATTTAATATTTTTGGGGCAAATCTGAAAGATTTCGAAACTTTTCGGGTCAAATTTTGAGAATTTGATATTCTATACGGACCTATTTGTAATTTTCAAAAACATATATGGATAAGGACCTAGTCAAGGTCAGTTTGACCCGGTCAAACCGGTCCGAACCGAACGCAAACCGGACGAACCGATCTGCATCGAGCCGAACCGGCGAACCACGTTAGTGGGCGGAGCACGGCGGTGGCTCCCACGCGCCGGAGGATGACGGCGGCGCATGACACCCATGCGCCGGAAGGCGACGGCGGAGCTGGTGGCGTGTGACACCCACGCGCCGAGGACGGCAGCGGAGGTGGTGGCGCATAAAGCCCACGCGCCCGGTGGCAGCAGCGGTGCGGTGGCGCATGTCGCCACGTGCCGGTAGCGGCGTTGGTGGCTGTAGCGCGTCTCCCACATGCCGGTACGGCAGCTTGACGGCGGCCGCACGTGATGGCGCGCGTCAGGGCACCTAGAGGCGGTTTTCTTGACTTTTGGTGATTTTCCGGCGTTTTTGCGTGGTTTCCAGCCACTTGGAAGGCTGTTTTCAGCCTTTAATGGTTGTTTTCGGCACCTACGCGCACATGAAAACTTGTTTCGGCTTGTTTGAGCTCGTTTTAACTCGATTTTGGTCTGTAAATTTCTATGTTCATATTTTTCAGTGTAGATTCTTTATATGCATAAATATGAGGTATTTGAACTATTAAATTTTGAGTACTTATTTATCCATTTGTGATGAAAACCATAGTTTAACTTATTTCACTTGTGAATTAGCATATTACACTTGACAATAATTTTTGCTTGGTGTAATAGTGAGCTTGAAATTCATGTGTTAAAATGTTTTAAGTATTGATATGTTTAATGGTTGCTCATTTTTGGGTATGACTCGAAGAGTAGAAGAATAATTTTGGTTCTTGAAATTCGAACAATGAAGTTGGTGCTATGCATTTTTAAGAATTACATGATGAAAAATTATCACATAATTGTTTTGGAACATTAAAGTTATATGATGAAGATGTATAGCTCGTTCTAGTATCTCATAAGTTAATTCCAATTTTATAGCTCGAGACTTAATAAGAGTTGAGATTTGGTGAGGCACTTCCAAGATAACTTTAAGTAGTTTTTTTGGAGTTTTTAAAAATATACAAAATTTAATTAGAATTGGAATCTTTTGAAAATTGTGATACTATGAAAGAAATGATTGATACAGAGACAACTTGAATGAGCAACATGTTTACACAAATGAATGATTTGATGATCCGACGGTTTAAACTTGAAAAGTCGAATAACGTTCGAATGAAGAATCGCCATGTAGATCCTTTTATCATAATTTCTCTTAATGAGTACTAATGAAGTACTCCGAGAGTGTACACATTACATCATAGATTATCCAAAATTTTAAGGAGTTTGCCTAAGAGTGTTCTTTGAAACAAGATTATTTTTTGAATGACCCTAATAGTTGGTATTGAAGACTTGAAATAGTCTTACGAGAATACCGTAACTATTTTGGTTGTTTTTTTATGACATGATTATGCTTTATTGCATTAATATTAATTGAATGTTTTAAGCATGCGGTTTCATGTTGTTGAGTGGGAGTTTTAGCTATTTACTTTGATCATTAAATGCTAGAACTTAGTTTTGTTCATGTTTTGGAATTGAATCTGTTTAAGTAGTATACTTCATGAGATTGATGATTAATGACTTTAAGTCATTTTTCGATATTGAATTTTGTATCGAATTTTCAGATGTCGATTAGCTTAACATAGAATAAATTGATACATAAATGAATATTGATTCTTGAATCACTTATATTAAAACCAGACAATAGCTTCAAAAGCAATCATTGATGAGTTGAGCGAAATAGAAAAAACTCAATAGCGATAATTATGACATATAGCGTCATGATTTTTGAAGGTTCTTAGAGAACATGATGTATTAGATACTATCAAACCATGTTATTGAAGGTCCTGGAATTATGATGGAGACATATTGATGAGTTCAGATCGCAAAAGATCATGAGATTTGAAAAATGAAAAATGTCATATCTCGTGACATATTGATGAGTTCGGTCATCAATAACATGATCTCTGTGTGTACACATCGCCTTACTACCCATGATATCTGGAAATATCTGAAGAGAAAGTATGGTAACACTTCACATTCTCGAGGAACATCAAATTCGGAATCGAATCCGGTCACTTTCGACAAGTGGGAACACTTTAGGGTCGACATGACTCTTGATGAAAGTATTTTGACTTTCACTCATGTAGCTCATTATGTTGAGTTAAAAGATGACGGACTTGAAGCGGTCAAGTCTTCATAAAGTGTTCTCATAGATGAATCTAATTCAATACAAGCTTCAAGCTTAAAATGTAAACAAAGCCGGAAGGAAAGTGAAAAAGGCAAGCGGCCTCGAACTGGATGTACCGATAAATCTTGGTGTCCATCTTAATGCTAAGAAGAATAAGAAAAGAAAATATGCTAGACTAAAAATGGGTAAGAGTGAGTAACATGCTTTAGATGTATCAAGTGTGGTCATTTTACTCACGAATATCCTAAGTCCAAGAAGGACTAGATTGTTCATTCCTTTTTGTTTGAGCATATTAATCTTTAGTAATGTATTCTCAATTGAGTCTTATCTCAATGGATTAGAGACTTCATAAATGACAAGTTCATTGGCTAAAGATGAATGAGCATTGAGACGAGATGCTATTATGTGGGGTTTTAAGCTCAAGTTGAGGTCTAGGGACTTGTAAACTTGAGATTGATGATGGTCAATGCTTAATACTACATAGTCTCTGATTGCTCGAGAGATCACTTACGATCTCACTTCTATCAATATTCTTCTACGATTGAAAAATGATTTACTATTTTCGTAAGGTATTTAAAATATGTATTATGGTATTTGACTTCCTTTAAATGTTTTATGTGGTTTTGGATTGTAAGAGAATTACTATTAATTTTTATGAAGTTAGTTCATATTTATTATAAGTATGTTCCACTAGTAATGCTTGAGTAAATAATGACATCGACATACTAGTTTTAAGTCATGTTATGCAAGATTGAATGAATTGACTTGTGAAAGAAGAACTTTGAAGTTCAATTTTAAAAGTCGAGTTATCAAATGTGAACATAATCTTGCTAATAAGTGACTCAAAACCATTAATAAAGCTGTTAAGTTAACACTTCATTGCAACTATTTTATTTTGATAAGTGTGATTCTATGAACGCGTCAAGCAATTAACATGGAACTTAGTGTTTTTCAATACTTATGTTAATGGATTTTTCATACTCTAAAAGATGTCTGTTTAATTTCACACATGTCTAAGACATTTGATGGTTTTAGATGCTCTAAAAAAATTCTCGTGAATTAAAAGACATGACTTTAAAAGGTTTTAAGAACCTTTAGAGCGCGTGAAAGATTCAAACAGTTCAATGGACTGTGTAATGAGAAAGACATAATCCAACAATTAGTAAAATATTGTACACCATTGCATAATGGTGGTGCCGACTAGATATTTGAACATTGTTGGATGTGAGATCCATGTAGAACATAATCTAATTTAACCATCTCTATTGGAGAGAGATGTGTAGTTATTAGTTGTTGATGGTTGTTTTGTAATGACTATTCATAGTTGATTACTTCAATCAAATTTTTATCTACAAGATAGGTGAAATACCTAATCGGTATCCTTAGATATAAGGATCGGTAGCTCACATACATGATTCTTCGAGTCGGTATGAAAGTTGGGTCCATGTGATTAATTGTACCTTCATTAGGTATGTTGTTAAATCTAAGGGATACGTGTTAATCATTGATCAAATGGGTTGAAGTATACTTGAGATTGAATCACATAAAATCTAAATCATATTTTTAGGATTGGAGTAATCACTCTCTATCCGATCCAAGTGGGAGTGATTTACTCGATTAAATGTTCTTTGATAGATTTTTACCCTTTTAAGATCAGATGGATCTTGATGAGAGTAATTGTCTAGAGAATATATGCTTGAATGGGATTATGGTATCCGTAAAAATATGATAAGTCTTTAGTGAATGGGGAAGAACCTACAAGCGTTCGAGAGGTTCCATCTCGGGTGACAAAAGACTAGTGAAAAAAGCAATGTAAGACAAACTTGAGTCGTTGAGGTCAAAGGAAGTTTGGAAACTTGTAGACTTTTCGTCAAGACACTAAGTAATTGAGAATTAATGAATTCTCAAAATTAAATTGAGAATGATGACTCTATAGTGAGGTAGTAAAGTTCACATGATGGAAAATTTATACTCTAAAAGAAGTGTATTACCTTTTTCCATCTGTTGTAATTGTTACCTCAATCGATTCTAGCTAATATATCAAGTTTAGATTTAGAATTACATCAAATTGGACGTTAAAAACTAGTTTTTCCAATGGGAAATGAGAAGGAGAAATCTACATATAACATGTAGGATTCAATCTTCTAAGTGGATAATGTTTGTAAATTGAAAAGTCAATTTGCGAACTTAAATGATCCTCAAGACAGGTGTAACTTGAGATTTCATTTAAATGATTATCTCATATAACTTTGTTGTGAAAGACAAAGATCATTGTGCTTAGTTAACGGTTCAAGTTAGTTTTGTAATTCTAATATTGTTTTGTTGTTATATTATTAATGGAATGACAACGGTGAGTATTTTTTTATAGAAAAATTCATAAATATTGTTCGAAGAAGTTACTTGGGGTTGTCTTAAGAGGCTTACGCAAAGAGACTTCTTAAACAATTCAAAATAGGTGTATGGAAACCTATTAATACTCATGTTGTGAAAGACGAGTCATTGTCTTGTGATGAGTGTACGAAAACTCAAAGATGGGATGTCGATAATATCATATACAAATACAACACATTGAGACAATAGTTGAGCTATTAGTTTTGGTTAGTAGATATCAATTAATCCGAGAAAAACACTAAAAGAAAGTGTTTGAGTTTTTGAGATATCCGAGTGGTATTGCAGACTATTATCTCAAGGAGATAATTTAAAATTTAAAGTTAATACTATACAAATACAATCTGGAATAGTGATTTAGATTAACGTAAATCAAATTCAGTTATGTCATCTTGCTTGAAAATTGAAGCAATCTAATGTCATAGTATGAGATAGATTTGTATAGTATTGCCCACTATAGAAATCAAACTTGTGGCATGTGCATCTGCAGTACAAGAGGTAGTTTGTTAAGAGATTTCTTAAAACTTTTGGGAATAGTAAGCATTTTAAATGAAGTTGTAGTAATTCATTTCGGAATCAAACACTCCGGTGGGATTTGTAGTGATTCATTATGGAATCAAAGACTCAGTGGGAGTTGTAGCGATTTACCAATTAATCAAACACTCAAGTGGGAGCTGTAGAGATTACCATGGAATCAAACACTCCAATAGGAGATGTAGCGATTCATTGTGGAATTAAACACTCCGGTGGGAGTTGTTGCCACTCAAGATGGAATCAAATATCTGGTGAGAAATGTTACTACAATTCGTTTGTGGAATAAAATACTTTAGTGGGAGTTGCTCTTGTTTATAGTCAAAGCAACTAAAGCTTACACTAGATATTTCAAGTATCAAGAAAACCAAATACTCTAAAAGTTCTTTGTAGAGATATTACAAAGAAGGAAAAAGTGATTCTTAAAATTTTGTTTTACTTATAAATGTTAGCAAATCCTCTCACAAACTTGTTCTTATAGATGTCTTGGACATCTAAACTTAAAGTTTATGTGGATTTGGACATGGTATGAGTATATGTTAATGTTACTAGAGATTTATGTATTGCAATTTATGTGATGCTTCACATAATAGTGTGTCGACAAGTAAAGATTGGCTCTCTCATACGAGCAATCACCTCGACATCAAAGTATGTGTAGAGATGAGATTATTTGGAAATAATCATAATAGATTTTACCACAAATCTAATTGACTTGTTCATAAGCTAAATCAATGGATTCCCTAGACAATAGTGGGAGGAAATCCAAGTTAAGTATCGAGATTACACTTGAACCGTGATTTATATGATGTCCGATGAAAGAATAACTCAAAAGACACACACTTCTATGCGGGAAGTTCAAGACATCGTAACATGTGTTTCATACCACATGTGCTAAGTTGACCATAAGGAAATGAGAAAGATATCCCTATTTTCTCATTGTATGAGGTCTTGAGGTTTAAAAGAACCTCTTAAAGTACCCTTAAGACTTTCTGCTATATTTCTATGTCTTCACTTTAGTGTTGCTACTTTAGCATGTTACCAATGACTAAGATAATTCGGCGGTGCGGTACATGTCTAGGAAAGCAGCTATTGTGGGAGTCTGTAGATATTTTGTGTGAAAGGAAGGATGTCTTTATTAACACAATCTATTGTGATTCATTGATCGGTCAATCGAGTTGAGAACTTGATTATGAATACATAGTTTTGATGAAAAGTTGAATATGCTCTAATAATTTCAAGGGATTGAAAGATATATGTCAACTTGTGTTAATTGAAAGAGTTATGGGGTATTACGAGTTTTGAATTCTTCATGTGAAAACTGGTTGAGTTGCTATATATCCTTAACAAGTGTATAGCACAAAAACTCATATTCTCGAGGGTCACACGATTTATTTGCCCGTATGAAAAATGTATTATGTGATGATATAAAAAGATATGAAGTAGATGAGTATGAAGCTCAAAACTTCATGTGTGAGTGGGAGATGAAAGATAATAAATAATAAATATATTATTTATTTAATATCCACAGATGAAGTGGATAAGGATGAGGAAGTTATTTGATTAACTCCTTATGAAAACCAATTCAACGGGTTTTCTCAAGATTCATGCCATGCGAAATGAGAAGGAGTTTTCTTCTCATTCTCTCCTGTTTTCCACCTTGATCACATGAATACACAAATCAAAGGGCACTTAGATTGTGAACAATGAATACATTTCATACGTAAATATATTTGGACTACGAGGATCACGGTGTATGTTGAATTCCAACCGGCTCGATTATTCCGCGTTAAAGGTTCTGAATCCTAACCACCGAATTTCCAACGGTTTGGTCATTGTTTGAGACAGATTTATAAGATTCATAATCAGTTGAGGAATATTAATCTACCTCTTTGGCCATCAGACACACTTCATCGTCGATCCAAAATCGATGATGATGATGATTTTCTTGATTCTTTCTCCTTAGCAAGAAGGGCCCTACGATCCGCAAAGCGCCTATCTCTCTTCTTCCTTTTCTCCTCTCTTTCTTTAGGAGTCGGTGGGACAGTCAAAACTAAAATGCCTGGCTTGTTACAGTTGTAACAAGTGTCTCCCGGTCGATTTAGGACTGATAGGGTTCTTCTTTACAGGAGATTTATACCTTCTTGTTTGATTTCTTCTTTTATCATCATATGTTGATCCACCATCATCTTTTCTCTTAGATCTAGATCTGGATCTATCCTTCTCTGCAAATTTTAACTTATTACGCTTATATTTCATCCTTAAGCGATCATACCTCTTTGTTAATAGCGTCATCTATTCTTTCAGGGATAGATCAGCTCCTTTGGGCTCAACAATAGTTTTGTCTTCTTTGTTGTGAAGGCCACGATCTTAGATGAGGTGCTTGACTCCATCTCATCTTCTTCATCTTCTACATGAATGTCAAACTCATAACCCTTCAAGTGAGAAAACAAAGTATAATGTGTCATAGTAGAGAGATCTTTTGTGGCTTTAATCAAATTTCCTTTTCCCTCCAACGCTTGGTTAGAGATCTAAGGATTTTATTATTGATTTCTTTTTCGGTGTAAACTTTTCCAAGATCGGTGGCTCTATTGATCGATTGGTCATTCTCATATCCGTGATCAATAGTTTCACCCTCTTTCATTTTAAAGACATCAAATAGATGGAGAACAACTTGAAGCTTGTTCTCCTTCACTGATCTCGTGCCTTCGCACATATTAGCTAGGGTGTCCCATATCTCTTTGGCTGTCTTACACTTCTTAATTTTCTCGTACCACTCCTGTTGGCGTGACAATAATCTCGTTTCTTGCCACTTGATCCAAATTATACACTTTCCTCTTATCATTGGTTAATTCGACAAGACATCTTCCATTCGAGAATGGATCGATTTAAGATAATTCTCCATGCGGAACTTCCGGTAGTCATAGTCTTCAATATCAAACTCTGGAAGGTTCTTAACCTTTCTATCATTACTCGAGACATGGTTAGTAATTAATAAGAAAATCAGCAGAGGATATTCAAGAACAAATTTATTTCAAGATTTTTAGAAAACCAAAGACCACTTAGACCAAAAGAAATATTTAGAACAGTTTTAACACCGCTCTAATACCACTTGTTGGCCCAGAGATTGAGTGATTAAAACGAGCGTAGATCGCCTCCTAGTAATAATCTAGAAGGGGGTTGAATAGATTATCAAAATCTTTTCAAAGATCAGATTATTTAACCCCGAGGGGTTGGCCTAGTGGTTAGGGCTTGGGGCTTAGGAGTGTGATACTCCATAGGTCTCGGAGTTCGAAATCCATTAGGTGTAAACAATCCATGAGATGGGTCAGTCCATCTGAGCTGCTCGGCTTTAAGTGGGGTCCCCGCTAGTGGACGGTGGGATTGGTCCCAGTTAGTCGGTCCTCGGACCGGATACCGAGATTATCAAAAAAAAAGATCGATTATCTATTCAAGATATCAAAGGTGAACAACGGAAACAAATTTAAACTCAATCTTTTTAGGATAAAAAAGCAATCTGAATTAAATCTCAAATTAATTTTTTTGAACAGTTGATTAACAACAAATAAGTAAAGACAAGAAGTAAAGAACACCGGGATTTATAGTGGTTCGGATCAAACCGATTCTACATCCACTCTCCTTCTCCAACTTGAAGAAGGGCCTCGACCGACTTACTTTCTTACTTACTCACCGAGTTACAATTACAATGCTATGAAGATCTTCTTCTGAATCTTCCTTCAAACGCTCAAACTAACTAAGAACTAGTAAGATACGGTGCGGGAAGTTTGAAGATTTACAAGAGTGTTCTATAAATACCTATGAACTTATGAAAATACTTTGAAAAACTTTGTGAGTGCTCTAGAAAAGTCGTGAGTATTGGAATGAGTGTTAGTTCTATTGAAGCGTGCTCAAACATATTTATAAGCTTTGTGAAGCGGTTAGTTTGTTGTAACAAACTAAAAACCGTTCAACAAACCTATTCTTGAAAACTATCTTGACATCGGTGATCTCGAGCTAGTCGTCTGCTGGCGACTTGGTGAAGACTTGCCTTTCTTATTCTACTCGGTGGTCTTGACCTCGCCTTGAGCTCTTCATTATTGTCTCCAACAGATGACTTCTTCAAGATCGTCTTCGGATGACCTTCTCTTTCATAACTTCAGTGACTATTCTAGCTCTACATAGTCCGATCAACCTAGTACTAGAATTCATTACCTCGGTTGTTCTATACACATTCAATCGGTCATCTTATCTACACGATCTCATCCTAATTTATATACATTAACTCATCAAAACTCCTTCTAATCTAACATTAGGTGATATCTCTCATTTAATTACAGTTTTGTTGGTTCAATTTCTTGTAATGATGAATGCTTATTTCATTAATGTGATGGGTTCAATTACTTTTTACCATAAGTGGCTAATTTTCTTAGTATTTTGGTGTTTGGAGGCTATGGATGATTGAATTATGATGATGAATTGAATGGGTAAATTCAATTGAAGGTTGATTGATTGAATTGATGAGGTTTGCATGATATATTGCTTGATTAAGCTTGAATTCCATGTTTAGTGTTTAATTATTGCAAGGATGATTGGGTGATTAGATTTCTAGCTTGGTTAAAAGGTTTAGTTGGTTAATTAGAGTCAATACAAGGATGCTTGATTAACTACATTAGAAATACATCAATTCACATTAATTGCTTAGATTAATAGTCGGGTAATTAGTGAGGAGCGAAAGGGATGTAACTTAATAGCGAAGGTTATTCACGCTAGGGATACCTATTGACTCGTAGCGTAATTGGGAAGAACGGGGTCGTCACCTATACTATTCTTCATGCTTAAGTGGAATATAGCTCCTAGGCTTACCAAGTACGGTGTTATGTTATTTAATTTGAATTGCCTTTTATCAATTTACCAACGAGAGAGTTACTATTTGGTTTTGATTCGTGTTTCATTGTCGAAGAACACCCAAACACATTTCTTTATCTTGTTGGCTTTTAGTTAATTTAATTGCCGTCTTTAGTTAATCATTAGTTTAATTCGCATCTTCTAGAAAATGGCTTGTATTACAATCACAATTAGATTAGTAATTTTAGGGTTAGCCCCACTTGATTCCCTTGGTTCGATATTTTAACTTGGGTAATTCTTGCTACACGACCTTCCTACACTTGGGAAGTGAGCATTGGTAAACACCCATCGAAAACCCTAAAATCCTTAAACTAAGTAGTGACTCATCTGCTGCTTTCCATTGTCTCCCTCTCTTCATTCTGCGTCCACTTTGGAGTTAAATAGAGAAGAAATTGATTTGATCGAGCCTAATATCGAGCTTGGAGTGTCGAAAACATAATTTTGCAAGAGCCGGTGCAAGTCTCGACTTGAGGCATCATTGCTCGACACGAGCTCCATGTCAAAAATGTGATTATGGTGAATTACTGCATAGCCCTCGACTTGAGCTTGGGGTCTTCTTGGCCGTTCTTCGATTTGGTGCACCAAGCTCGACTTGAGCCATCCAGGGCTCGACCTCTTGTCGAGTCTAGGGATTTTGAACTCCCAACGAGCACTTCCGACCCCCGTTTCACCCGACTCGTTCATCTCATTCCCATGTGAAGGCCTATATACTTCGTTTGCTCAAATTCTACTGAAAATCCTGAAAACGAGATAAAATATCTTGCAAAACCATCAATCTCCATTTTCTAACACTTTTAGTGCAAACTAGTAATACTCTATACTTTAAGCACACAAAACACTAATACTTTTCATCAAAATATGTAATTAATTCACTCTAAAATCATGAAATATTCACCCTAATCGAGAATCTGAAAATTGCGGTGAGATTGTTTATTTTAGTTTTTTTTTTTTTATCGTAAATAGATGAACCTTCTAAAAATCTATTTTGTTATGTGTTTTAGGAAGTTTTGGAAATAATTGATCTATGAACTAAGTTTAGCATTCTTTTACAAGTTTTGAATGCGAATTTGTATTTAGGAAGAAACATAAAAACAAGACAATGATCAAGTGTCGGATGATATAAATTCGATGGAAGTTAGAAAATGATCAAAAGAGAAAGACAAGAAGAAATAATTCTACTTAATACTTTGGTATGTTTAATAGATCAATATTTTAACATTGTTATATTTATTAGTATAAAAAAGCTAACTTTAATATATTTTTTTTGGAAAATTGTAGTTTTGTGATTGGAGTGAATTGATACATGTTTTTAGGGCTATTTTTAGTGCAAAAGTGAGCTAAAGTACGATTTTTGTGCCTAAATGTGAAAAGTATCACTCTTTTGCCTAAAAGTATTACTTTGAGAGGTTTTGATGTATTTCGCCCGTTTTGCGGGTAAATCGGTGGAATTTTGCCAAACCGAGTACCGGTATTCTTAGAATGAAAAGACGAACATACGGGGCCAGCGGGGAGTCGGGCAGGAGCCCTTATCGATAAAAATTCCACGATCTCGAGTTCGAGTCGAGGTGCACTGGAACCTCGACTCGAGGTTCAGGCTGGAGGGAAACTATTTCAAAAAATCGGGAAGCTCGACTCGAGGGAGGAGCCTCGAGTCGAGGGGGACGAAAATTGTAGCGAGCTCGACTCGAGGCGAGGCCTCGACTCGAGGCTGGAGAGAATTTTAAAGAAAGCGTGTTAGCGACTTTAGGCCTCGACTCGAGGGCTTGAACCTCGACTCGAGGAGTGCCCAAAACCGAAAAATTCAGTTTTTAAGCCATGGGAAGGCAAAAGCAGAGGAGTTGATTCTAGCTTGATTGAAGCGGTTTCTAGGAGTTCCTTTGAGCGAATTTTACATTTTGTAGCTTGAATTTACTTGTAATTGCACTAGATTGTTAGAATTTAGATAGATTCCACATTTAGATCATTAGATTAGTAGATTGGTGATTGTAATTGAAGTTTGCGGTGAGAATTGAGAAGAAGTGAAGTTGAATTGAAGCATTGTACAAGATTAATCATTCTTATTTTTGCCTATTGAAGCTTAATTGGTGATGTTCTTAACCTTTGATCTCTTTAATTCATTGCTTGTAGTGATTAGATTTTCAATTGCTTTCTTAGATTTTCTAGCCATGGTTTTTGCTTGTAGCACCATGGGCTAATAGCCTTGTGCTTGGGATAATTGAAATTAGGGATGAAGTGATTGCCTCATGCTATGATTGTTGATAAGTGTGATCAATTGAATTAGATTGCTTCCTAATTGTGATTCTTAATTGTGCTTCATGAAAAATTGTCTCTTTTGATTAATGGTTGATCACCCTAGCAATAGGCGAGAGAGTTGAGCTAACGTGATTAGGTGTTAATCGGGTTTCAATTTTGCATGATTGTATGAATTGGGGACTTCTACATTGAGAGATGGGAAGAACTAAGGATACTCACATTAGGCATTGTGATATTAATGGAGTGATTAATTTCATGATGGTTTATGCTTTCTAATTTGATTGATTTGCATTTGGATACAATCATAGCTTGTTAATCGTGGATTCCTTGATGGAGATTATCCCTTGCACCCTATTCCCTCATTGATTTTAGTATACTTGATCTTGCATTCTAAGTGTTTGATAAATTGTTTGCATAATCTTGCCATTTAATTTCTTGCAATTTGTAGTGATTTAGTCCAAGAGCTTGTTGCAACTTTAGCCATTTAGAACTCTTATCCTTGAATTTCGTTTGCATACTTTCTCCCTTGGGTTCGATATTTTTGTTGATTGGTCTTAATAACTCTTACCCTATACACTCCAATCAAATGGCGCCGTTGCCGGGGAGTTAGTTTTGCGCCAATAAGTGAGATTCGAGGATTGTTTGAAGTGGCTATTTGTTGTTTTTATTTTTGTTTTTGTTGATTTTATTGGTGAGAAGTTGATACTTGGATTTGTGGCATTGTAGGTGCATGCGAACAAGATCGAGTGGTGTTCCACCCTTGCCACTAAATCCGGAAATTGAGGCTACGTTGAGAAGAAATCGTGTGAGAGCGAAGGGAAGATATGGAAGGAGAAGATCAACGGAATGAGGAGAGAGTGGGTGGTGAACCACAAGTTGAGGAGTTGAATGGACATGGAGAGGGAAGAGTAGACAATGGAGGTCATGGGAACAATTTTAATGCTCAAGATAACCCTTTATTTCAAGGGATGCCACCACAACACTTTCCTTACCAAAATCCATACCCTTATCCTCCACAAGTCCATCAATACCCATATTATCCACCTTATCCACCATACTTCCCTCAAATGCCTTACATGAATGAGCCACGATACCATGAGCCACCCCACATTCCGAATGTCCAACCACAACCACAACCTATGAATGAACTACCACCTCAAGGGAGGCCGTTGAGAGAGTTTTGAGCCACAACCTAGAGAGCACTACGATGGGATAGCAAGGCCGAGAATAGAAGCCAACAATTTTGAGATAAGTCCCGCTTTGGTGAGGATGCTTAGAGAGAGACAATTGAAGGCAAGGACGAAGACGAATGTCCACATCAACATATGGCACAATTCTTAGAGATTTCGGACACTACAAAATACCATGGGGTACCCGAAGATGCAAAGAAGCTTAGGCTTTTCTCCTTCACTCTTACGGGGAGAGCCAAAGCTTGGCTTAATTCTATTCCACCCGGAACCGTACGTACATGGGAGGACCTTAGCAAAAGATTCTTGATGAAATTCTATCCGCCATCCAAGACGGTGCAAGCAAAGGAAGCTATTTCTCACTTTCGGCAAAAGAATGGAGAGACTATTCCGGAAGCATGGGAGAGGTATGGTATGCTACTCATAAATTGTCCATGACATGGTTTTTCCGATGAGCAAACAATTATGTATTTCTACACCGGCCTCAATGATTCCGATAGAGCTTTCTTGAATGCTTGTGCCAATGGGTCAATTTGGTCCAAGTCGGTGATAGAGATGAAACAAATTATGGAAAATATTGCTCAAGATTCGTTTCAAGCAAGTGTTAGTAGGGGAACCACCATCGGGTGTCTCAAGTGGAGGAAATGGAGAGTATGAAGTCTATGATGATGGCCATGATGGACAAGATTGGAGCTCTTACCGTGTCACAACAAGGGAAATCTTCCACCACATGCTCAAGTTGATAGTTTTCAAAGCTTAATGCCTATGGAAGAAGTGAACTATATGGGGAGGCCTCCATTTCAAGGAGGCTATCAAGGAAGCAATCATCAAGGCAATCTCCAAGGTGCAAGGCCCTATCAAGTGCCATACCAAAATAGACACCAAGGAAGTTATCCACCTCAACCTCACTTCAATGGCAACAATTGGAGAAGTCACGAAAATTTCTCATATGCCAACCCGAGAATCGCCGTCCAAACCCATGTACTAGATCCGGTGCCAAAGCTCCTAATAATGTGGGGAAGGCAACTACGGAGGAGTTACTTGGGATGATAGTGAAGAAGTTGGATGAAAATGATGCAAAATTCAAGACCATTGAGCACCAAGTGGGACAATTAGCCACAACGGTTGGGAAGCTTTCTTCTACGGTGGATCACATGCAAAACAAGGGGAAGTATCCATCTACCACCGAGCCTAATCCAAAGGAGTTTTGTAGTGCTATTCAACTAAGGAGTGGTGTTAGCTATGAAGGCCCAAAGATGCCTAAAGATGGGGATGTTGAAAAGAGGTGGTGAAAGAGGAAGAAGTTATTGAAGAAAATGTGGTTGTGGAGAAAGAAGAGGCAAGTGAAGAGCAAGCAAGAAGAGAGTCCAAGAAAGAAGAAGAGAAGTCCAAGAAAGATGCATGGGGAGTGCCTATGAAAGCTAAGCCGGTTCCCTTTCCTCAAAGACTTGTGAGGAGGAAGCTTGATGAGGAGTTTGGTAAGTTTTTAAAGGTTTTTAAAAGCTTGCATGTTGATATTCCACTATTGGATGCCCTTGAACAAATACCCCACTATAAGAAGTTCTTGAAGGAGATTATGGCTAAGAAGAGGAGTTGGGATGAAAAGGGTATGCTCAAGCTAGTGGAGGAGTGCAAGGAGATCTTGGAAAGACACTTACCACAAAAGAGAAAGGATCAGGGAGCTTTATAATTCCATGTGAGATTGGTGAGAGTGGGAACCTCAAAGGCTTGTGTGATTTGGGAGCTAGTATAAATGTCATGCCTTTGTCCGTGTTTGAGAAGTTGGAGCTAGGAGAGGTGATTCCTACAAATATAAATCTTCAATTGGCGGATCAATCATATGCTCAACCATTTGGGATCATTGAAGATGTATTAGTAGGAGTTGGCAAGTTCATCTTCCCGGTTGATTTTATTGTTCTTGACATGAAGGAAGAACTTGAGGCACCTATCATACTTGGTAGACCTTTCCTTGCAACCGGAAAAGCCATTGTGAATGTTGAAAAAGGGGAGCTTACGTTGAGCTTTAATGGCGAAGAAGTGACATTTTCTAGAGCTCCAATGGAAGAAGTTGCTCAAAGCAAGATGGAGAAGAATAAATGTGGCTACATAGAGATCATTGATTTGTGCCCTTCAATTGATAGGGATGATTCTCCACCTTCTACTTCTTCTAATTCTTTAATTCATGAGCATTTTATTCCTTCTTGTAATAGGATTTCTAATAATTCTTGTGTTTCTCTTGATGATTTTAGGAAAGAGAAGGCTCTTCATGTACCTTTGCTTGATCCGGGAGATAGGAAGAAAAAGAAGGAGTGAAGGAAGTGACCAAACTTGAACAATGCTCAAGTTTGGGGGTGTTAGAAGAAAGGAAGCCACCACTTGAGAAGAAAGTTGAAAACTTTGTGGTTGGAGATCAAGTGGTATGGAGGAGTCGGGTTGGATGAGACTACTAGGAGTAGAAAGACTCAAAGAGGTGTTGAAAGTGAAGGAGATCAAAGAAGAAGGAAAGCTCCTAGTGGAAGATGAAATGGGATGTTGTCTATTGACAAAGGAGATCTTGGTTAGGCACAAGGACCCTTCCATCCCAAAAGAAGTGCCTAACATTCTCGTAGATAAAAGGGAAGTATGAACTCTTAGAGTTCCGTCCGGCAAGGGCGTTAAACTTAGCGCTAGATGGGAGGCAACCCATCATTTTATTGCTTTGGTGTGTTTGGTGTGTGTTTGTGTTTTGCTCTTTTTGTGGATTTTGCCTTGTATTCTTAGGAATTGCTCATGCTTAGGAAATTATGCTCTTTGTTTTGAGATTCATAGGGTATTTTGAGCTTGATTGTTAATATCATTTAGAGTTGCATATTTTTATCACTCTCATTCTAAACCTTGAATTCATGCTATCATTCAAGTTTGGGGGTGTTGGTTGTTATTTGTTTCTTGCATCTCTTAGTGGTAATTATTTGATGTGTCTTATGCCCAATTGTAGGTACACGCACTACATTTGTTTGGGGAGTGATTGAAATTGCAAGGAAATGCAAGATCAAGAAGGAAAGCGCATAAAGCATGATGAGCCCTACATGTTTGAAGGAAGATGGAGTTTAAAGGCTTATTGGTACAACATTTCCTTTCAAACTTAGACTTGTCTAAGTTTGGGGGAGGTGTTTTTCTTAATTTGCCTATCTTTTGTGTTATTCTATGATTATGGGGTTTATTGAGCTTATTGCTTATTGATGATGATGCTATAATTGTGACTTGTATTTCTTGCATATCTTCTTGGATTGATTGATTTTGAGCTTTATTGTGGATTTAGTGTCATATTTTTAGTATCATTCATGTGGTAGTGAGTGTGCTTGAGATTATGTACATGTGCACTTGTGTTTGATTTGCAAGATTAATTGGATTTTGATTTGATCACTAGTTGATTTGTGTCTTGAAGCTAGCTTGCTTGATTAATTATGTGAAGATGAATGTGATTGAAGATGCTTGATTCATTGCTCAATTTAAGCCCGTGAGCTTTTGTGCCTTAATAATCGTACATCTTATACGGTTGATTAATCCTTTGTGAGTGCATCATTCATGATTTGTATGCTAGAACTTGCCACTAGACTTGTTGATATTGATCTTTGTGTGATTTCATTAATATGATAAGAGGCCATGTTTTGAATGATGAGTCACTTTGCCAAATACTATCCTACCAAATATATTTGATTTCCTTAGTGAGCCATGTTGAGCCTATTATCCGTATTCTTTGGCGAGCCAAGTGAAATTGAAACCATTTAGCCTTATTTTGATGAGCCTTTATTATCCTATGTTTAGTTGAGCTTGAATGTTGGCTAATGATGGTGATTTGATTGCTAAGTGTGGGAAGATGATGAGCAAAGTGATGAATGAAGCATAAAAGAAAAGAAAGGTTGTGAAAGATTGAATTGTGAAGAAAGGTGAATGAAATAAAATAATTCAATTTGTGAGCTTTAAAAAGAGAAAGTTCAAGTGAATGGTGGATTGATCCTTGAAGTTCAAAAGGAAGAGTGTGCTTGATGAGAAGTGAAGAGATGTGTATTGAAATGATTAGCTTACATTCAAGTCTCTACTACTTAGTCACTCTTATCCACAAATTATCCCACCTTTCCAAAGAGCCAACATTACAACCTAGAAGAAAGACCTCTTTGATTCTTGATTGATCATAATTGATTTTGATTGAGATTAAGTCTTGTGGCAAGCATATGGTGTACTTATTTGTGAATTGATGATTGAGAGCTTCAAACCTTGATACACTTGAGTGAAGAGTGAAACACTCCATGGAAGGAGCAATGTGTTGAGTATTTGATTGAGCATTTGTTTGAGCATGATTTGTCTTGATGGCTAGTGGAGAGTTGCATTGATACAAGTGATCATTGATGAGTTCGATTGTCTTATTTTTAGTCTATGGTGCCATGTGACATAATTGCAATCAATTCACTCCTTTGTTCTTAGTTTCTACGTTGCTCGAGGACGAGCAACAATTCAAGATTTGGGGTATGATTGGAGTGAATTGATACATGTTTTTAGGGCTATTTTTAGTGCAAAAGTGAGCTAAAGTACGATTTTTGTGCCTAAATGTGAAAAGTATCACTCTTTTGCCTAAAAGTATTACTTTGAGAGGTTTTGATGTATTTCGCCCGTTTTGCGAGGTAAATCGGTGGAATTTTGCCAAACGAGAGTACCGGTATTCTTAGAATGAAAAGAGCGAACATACGGGGAGCGGGGGTCGGGCAGAGCCCTTATCGATAAAAATTCCACGATCTCGAGTTCGAGTCGAGGTGCACAAACCTCGACTCGAGGTTCAGGCTGGAGGAAACTATTTCAAAAAATCAGGAAGCTCGACTCGAGGAGGAGCCTCGAGTCGAGGGATGAAAATTGCAGCGAGCTCGACTCGAGGGCGAGGCCTCGACTCGAGGCTGGAGAGAATTTTAAAGAAGCGTGTTAGCGACTTTAGGCCTCGACTCGAGGGCTTGAACCTCGACTCGAGGAGTGCCCAAAACCGAAAAATTCAGTTTTAAGCCATGGGAAGGCAAAACAGAGGGAGTTGATTCTAGCGGATTGAGCGAGTTTCTAGGAGTTCCTTTGAGCGAATTTTACATTTTGTAGCTTGAATTTACTTGTAATTGCACTAGATTGTTAGAATTTAGATAGATTCCACATTTAGATCATTAGATTAGTAGATTGGTGATTGTAATTGAAGTTTGCGGTGAGAATTGAGAAGAAGTGAAGTTGAATTGAAGCATTGTACAAGATTAATCATTCTTATTTTTGCCTATTGAAGCTTAATTGGTGATGTTCTTAACCTTTGATCTCTTTAATTCATTGCTTGTAGTGATTAGATTTTCAATTGCTTTCTTAGATTTTCTAGCCATGGTTTTTGCTTGTAGCACCATGGGCTAATAGCCTTGTGCTTGGGATAATTGAAATTAGGGATGAAGTGATTGCCTCATGCTATGATTGTTGATAAGTGTGATCAATTGAATTAGATTGCTTCCTAATTGTGATTCTTAATTGTGCTTCATGAAAAATTGTCTCTTTTGATTAATGGTTGATCACCCTAGCAATAGGCGAGTTGAGCTAACGTGATTAGGTGTTAATCGGGTTTCAATTTTGCATGATTGTATGAATTGGGGACTTCTACATTGAGAGATGGGAAGAACTAAGGATACTCACATTAGGCATTGTGATATTAATGGAGTGATTAATTTCATGATGGTTTATGCTTTCTAATTTGATTGATTTGCATTTGGATACAATCATAGCTTGTTAATCGTGGATTCCTTGATGGAGATTATCCCTTGCACCCTATTCCCTCATTGATTTTAGTATACTTGATCTTGCATTCTAAGTGTTTGATAAATTGTTTGCATAATCTTGCCATTTAATTTCTTGCAATTTGTAGTGATTTAGTCCAAGAGCTTGTTGCAACTTTAGCCATTTAGAACTCTTATCCTTGAATTTCGTTTGCATACTTTCTCCCTTGGGTTCGATATTTTTGTTGATTGGTCTTAATAACTCTTACCCTATACACTCCAATCAAATGGCGCCGTTGCCGGGAGTTAGTTTTTACGCCAATAAGTGAGATTCGAGGATTGTTTGAAGTGGCTATTTGTTGTTTTTATTTTTGTTTTTGTTGATTTTATTGGTGAGAAGTTGATACTTGGATTTGTGGCATTGTAGGTGCATGCGAACAAGATCGAGTGGTGTTCCACCCTTGCCACTAAATCCGGAAATTGAGGCTACGTTGAGAAGAAATCGTGTGAGGCAGCGAAGGGAAGATATGGAAGGAGAAGATCAACGGAATGAGGAAAGAGTGGGTGGTGAACCACAAGTTGAGGAGTTGAATGGACATGGAGAGGGAAGAGTAGACAATGGAGGTCATGGGAACAATTTTAATGCTCAAGATAACCCTTTATTTCAAGGGATGCCACCACAACACTTTCCTTACCAAAATCCATACCCTTATCCTCCACAAGTCCATCAATACCCATATTATCCACCTTATCCACCATACTTCCCTCAAATGCCTTACATGAATGAGCCACGATACCATGAGCCACCCCACATTCGAATGTCCAACCACAACCACAACCTATGAATGAACTACCACCTCAAGGGAGGCCGTTGAGAGAGTTTTGAGCCACAACCTAGAGAGCACTACGATGGGATAGCAAGGCCGAGAATAGAAGCCAACAATTTTGAGATAAGTCCCGCTTTGGTGAGGATGCTTAGAGAGAGACAATTCGAAGGCAAGGACGAAGACGAATGTCCACATCAACATATGGCACAATTCTTAGAGATTTCGGACACTACAAAATACCATGGGGTACCCGAAGATGCAAAGAAGCTTAGGCTTTTCTCCTTCACTCTTACGGGAGAGCCAAAGCTTGGCTTAATTCTATTCCACCGGAACCGTCACGTACATGGGAGGACCTTAGCAAAAGATTCTTGATGAAATTCTATCCGCCATCCAAGACGGTGCAAGCAAAGGAAGCTATTTCTCACTTTCGGCAAAAGAATGGAGAGACTATTCCGGAAGCATGGGAGAGGTATGGTATGCTACTCATAAATTGTCCGCAACATGGTTTTTCCGATGAGCAAACAATTATGTATTTCTACACCGGCCTCAATGATTCCGATAGAGCTTTCTTGAATGCTTGTGCCAATGGGTCAATTTGGTCCAAGTCGGTGATAGAGATGAAACAAATTATGGAAAATATTGCTCAAGATTCGTTTCAAGCAAGTGTTAGTAGGGGAACCACCATCGGGTGTCTCAAGTGGAGGAAATGGAGAGTATGAAGTCTATGATGATGGCCATGATGGACAAGATTGGAGCTCTTACCGTGTCACAACAAGGGAAATCCTCCACCACATGCTCAAGTTGATAGTTTTCAAAGCTTAATGCCTATGGAAGAAGTGAACTATATGGGAGGCCTCCATTTCAAGGAGGCTATCAAGGAAGCAATCATCAAGGCAATCTCCAAGGTGCAAGGCCCTATCAAGTGCCATACCAAAATAGACACCAAGGAAGTTATCCACCTCAACCTCACTTCAATGGCAACAATTGGAGAAGTCACGAAAATTTCTCATATGCCAACCCGAGAATCGCCGTCCAAACCCCTGTACTAGATCCGGGTGCCAAAGCTCCTAATAATGTGGGGAAGGCAACTACGGAGGAGTTACTTGGGATGATAGTGAAGAAGTTGGATGAAAATGATGCAAAATTCAAGACCATTGAGCACCAAGTGGGACAATTAGCCACAACGGTTGGGAAGCTTTCTTCTACGGTGGATCACATGCAAAACAAGGGGAAGTATCCATCTACCACCGAGCCTAATCCAAAGGAGTTTTGTAGTGCTATTCAACTAAGGAGTGGTGTTAGCTATGAAGGCCCAAAGATGCCTAAAGATGGGGATGTTGAAAAGAGGTGGTGAAAGAGGAAGAAGTTATTGAAGAAAATGTGGTTGTGGAGAAAGAAGAGGCAAGTGAAGAGCAAGCAAGAAGAGAGTCCAAGAAAGAAGAAGAGAAGTCCAAGAAAGATGCATGGGAAGTGCCTATGAAAGCTAAGTCGGTTCCCTTTCCTCAAAGACTTGTGAGGAGGAAGCTTGATGAGGAGTTTGGTAAGTTTTTAAAGGTTTTTAAAAGCTTGCATGTTGATATTCCACTATTGGATGCCCTTGAACAAATACCCCACTATAAGAAGTTCTTGAAGGAGATTATGGCTAAGAAGAGGAGTTGGGATGAAAAGGGTATGCTCAAGCTAGTGGAGGAGTGCAAGGAGATCTTGGAAAGACACTTACCACAAAGAGAAAGGATCAGGGGAGCTTTATAATTCCATGTGAGATTGGTGAGAGTGGGAACCTCAAAGGCTTGTGTGATTTGGGAGCTAGTATAAATGTCATGCCTTTGTCAGGTGTTTGAGAAGTTGGAGCTAGGAGAGGTGATTCCTACAAATATAAATCTTCAATTGGCGGATCAATCATATGCTCAACCATTTGGGATCATTGAAGATGTATTAGTAGGAGTTGGCAAGTTCATCTTCGGTTGATTTTATTGTTCTTGACATGAAGGAAGAACTTGAGGCACCTATCATACTTGGTAGACCTTTCCTTGCAACCGGAAAAGCCATTGTGAATGTTGAAAAAGGGGAGCTTACGTTGAGCTTTAATGGCGAAGAAGTGACATTTTCTAGAGCTCCAATGGAAGAAGTTGCTCAAAGCAAGATGGAGAAGAATAAATGTGGCTACATAGAGATCATTGATTTGTGCCCTTCAATTGATAGGGATGATTCTCCACCTTCTACTTCTTCTAATTCTTTAATTCATGAGCATTTTATTCCTTCTTGTAATAGGATTTCTAATAATTCTTGTGTTTCTCTTGATGATTTTAGGAAAGAGAAGGCTCTTCATGTACCTTTGCTTGATCCGGGAGATAGGAAGAAAAAAAGAAGGAGTGAAGGAAGTGACCAAACTTGAACAATGCTCAAGTTTGGGGGTGTTAGAAGAAAGGAAGCCACCACTTGAGAAGAAAGTTGAAAACTTTGTGGTTGGAGATCAAGTGGTATGGAGGGAGTCGAATTGGATGAGACTACTAGGAGTAGAAAGACTCAAAGAGGTGTTGAAAGTGAAGGAGATCAAAGAAGAAGGAAAGCTCCTAGTGGAAGATGAAATGGGATGTTGTCTATTGACAAAGGAGATCTTGGTTAGGCACAAGGACCCTTCCATCCCAAAAGAAGTGCCTAACATTCTCGTAGATAAAAGGGAAGTATGAACTCTTAGAGTTCCGTCCGGCAAGGGCGTTAAACTTAAGCGCTAGATGGGAGGCAACCCATCATTTTATTGCTTTGGTGTGTTTGGTGTGTGTTTGTGTTTTGCTCTTTTTGTGGATTTTTGCCTTGTATTCTTAGGAATTGCTCATGCTTAGGAAATTATGCTCTTTGTTTTGAGATTCATAGGGTATTTTGAGCTTGATTGTTAATATCATTTTAGAGTTGCATATTTTTATCACTCTCATTCTAAACCTTGAATTCATGCTATCATTCAAGTTTGGGGGTGTTGGTTGTTATTTGTTTCTTGCATCTCTTAGTGGTAATTATTTGATGTGTCTTATGCCCAATTGTAGGTACACGCACTACATTTGTTTGGGGAGTGATTGAAATTGCAAGGAAATGCAAGATCAAGAAGGAAAGCGCATAAAGCATGATGAGCCCTACATGTTTGAAGGAAGATGGAGTTTAAAGGCTTATTGGTACAACATTTCCTTTCAAACTTAGACTTGTCTAAGTTTGGGGGAGGTGTTTTTCTTAATTTGCCTATCTTTTTGTGTTATTCTAT
The DNA here is from genome assembly GCA_030762865.1 of Paraleonurus japonicus. Taxonomy (NCBI): domain Eukaryota; kingdom Viridiplantae; phylum Streptophyta; class Magnoliopsida; order Lamiales; family Lamiaceae; genus Paraleonurus; species Paraleonurus japonicus. Next base: position 17,075,446 of record CM061052.1, on the reverse strand, counting down.
GATTATGGGGTTTATTGAGCTTATTGCTTATTGATGATGATGCTATAATTGTGACTTGTATTTCTTGCATATCTTCTTGGATTGATTGATTTTGAGCTTTATTGTGGATTTAGTGTCATATTTTTAGTATCATTCATGTGGTAGTGAGTGTGCTTGAGATTATGTACATGTGCACTTGTGTTTGATTTGCAAGATTAATTGGATTTTGATTTGATCACTAGTTGATTTGTGTCTTGAAGCTAGCTTGCTTGATTAATTATGTGAAGATGAATGTGATTGAAGATGCTTGATTCATTGCTCAATTTAAGCCCGTGAGCTTTTGTGCCTTAATAATCGTACATCTTATACGGTTGATTAATCCTTTGTGAGTGCATCATTCATGATTTGTATGCTAGAACTTGCCACTAGACTTGTTGATATTGATCTTTGTGTGATTTCATTAATATGATAAGAGGCCATGTTTTGAATGATGAGTCACTTTGCCAAATACTATCCTACCAAATATATTTGATTTCCTTAGTGAGCCATGTTGAGCCTATTATCCGTATTCTTTGGCGAGCCAAGTGAAATTGAAACCATTTAGCCTTATTTTGATGAGCCTTTATTATCCTATGTTTAGTTGAGCTTGAATGTTGGCTAATGATGGTGATTTGATTGCTAAGTGTGGGAAGATGATGAGCAAAGTGATGAATGAAGCATAAAAGAAAAGAAAGGTTGTGAAAGATTGAATTGTGAAGAAAGGTGAATGAAATAAAATAATTCAATTTGTGAGCTTTAAAAGAGAAAGTTCAAGTGAATGGTGGATTGATCCTTGAAGTTCAAAAGGAAGAGTGTGCTTGATGAGAAGTGAAGAGATGTGTATTGAAATGATTAGCTTACATTCAAGTCTCTACTACTTAGTCACTCTTATCCACAAATTATCCCACCTTTCCAAAGAGCCAACATTACAACCTAGAAGAAAGACCTCTTTGATTCTTGATTGATCATAATTGATTTTGATTGAGATTAAGTCTTGTGGCAAGCATATGGTGTACTTATTTGTGAATTGATGATTGAGAGCTTCAAACCTTGATACACTTGAGTGAAGAGTGAAACACTCCATGGAAGGAGCAATGTGTTGAGTATTTGATTGAGCATTTGTTTGAGCATGATTTGTCTTGATGGCTAGTGGAGAGTTGCATTGATACAAGTGATCATTGATGAGTTCGATTGTCTTATTTTTAGTCTATGGTGCCATGTGACATAATTGCAATCAATTCACTCCTTTGTTCTTAGTTTCTACGTTGCTCGAGGACGAGCAACAATTCAAGATTTGGGGGGTATGATTGGAGTGAATTGATACATGTTTTTAGGGCTATTTTTAGTGCAAAAAGTGAGCTAAAGTACGATTTTGTGCCTAAATGTGAAAAGTATCACTCTTTTGCCTAAAAGTATTACTTTGAGAGGTTTTGATGTATTTCGCCCGTTTTGCAGGTAAATCGGTGGAATTTTGCCAAACCGAGAGTACCGGTATTCTTAGAATGAAAAGAGCGAACATCTGGGACGAAAAGCGGTCGGGCCCGAGCCACTTATCGATAAAAATTCCACGATCTCGAGTTCGAGTCGAGGGTGCACAAACCTCGACTCGAGGTTCAGGCTGGAGGAAACTATTTCAAAAAATCAGGAAGCTCGACTCGAGGAGGAGCCTCGAGTCGAGGGGATGAAAATTGCAGCGAAGCTCGACTCGAGGCGAGGCCTCGACTTCGAGGCTGGAGAGAATTTTAAAGAAAGCGTGTTAGCGACTTTAGGCCTCGACTCGAGGGCTTGAACCTCGACTCGAGGAGTGCCCAAAACCGAAAAATTCAGTTTTTAAGCCATGGGAAGGCAAAAGCAGAGGGGAGTTGATTCTAGCGGATTGAGAGCGGTTTCTAGGAGTTCCTTTGAGCGAATTTTACATTTTGTAGCTTGAATTTACTTGTAATTGCACTAGATTGTTAGAATTTAGATAGATTCCACATTTAGATCATTAGATTAGTAGATTGGTGATTGTAATTGAAGTTTGCAGGTGAGAATTGAGAAGAAGTGAAGTTGAATTGAAGCATTGTACAAGATTAATCATTCTTATTTTTGCCTATTGAAGCTTAATTGGTGATGTTCTTAACCTTTGATCTCTTTAATTCATTGCTTGTAGTGATTAGATTTTCAATTGCTTTCTTAGATTTTCTAGCCATGGTTTTTGCTTGTAGCACCATGGGCTAATAGCCTTGTGCTTGGGATAATTGAAATTAGGGATGAAGTGATTGCCTCATGCTATGATTGTTGATAAGTGTGATCAATTGAATTAGATTGCTTCCTAATTGTGATTCTTAATTGTGCTTCATGAAAAATTGTCTCTTTTGATTAATGGTTGATCACCCTAGCAATAGGCGAGAGTTGAGCTAACGTGATTAGGTGTTAATCGGGTTTCAATTTTGCATGATTGTATGAATTGGGGACTTCTACATTGAGAGATGGGAAGAACTAAGGATACTCACATTAGGCATTGTGATATTAATGGAGTGATTAATTTCATGATGGTTTTATGCTTTCTAATTTGATTGATTTGCATTTGGATACAATCATAGCTTGTTAATCGTGGATTCCTTGATGGAGATTATCCCTTGCACCCTATTCCCTCATTGATTTTAGTATACTTGATCTTGCATTCTAAGTGTTTGATAAATTGTTTGCATAATCTTGCCATTTAATTTCTTGCAATTTGTAGTGATTTAGTCCAAGAGCTTGTTGCAACTTTAGCCATTTAGAACTCTTATCCTTGAATTTCGTTTGCATACTTTCTCCCTTGGGTTCGATATTTTTGTTGATTGGTCTTAATAACTCTTACCCTATACACTCCAATCAAATGGCGCCGTTGCGGGGAGTTAGTTTTACGCCAATAAGTGAGATTCGAGGATTGTTTGAAGTGGCTATTTGTTGTTTTTATTTTTGTTTTGTTGATTTTATTGGTGAGAAGTTGATACTTGGATTTGTGGCATTGTAGGTGCATGCGAACAAGATCGAGTGGTGTTCCACCCTTGCCACTAAATCCGGAAATTGAGGCTACGTTGAGAAGAAATCGTGTGAGGCAGCGAAGGGAAGATATGGAAGGAGAAGATCAACGGAATGAGGAAAGAGTGGGTGGTGAACCACAAGTTGAGGAGTTGAATGGACATGGAGAGGGAAGAGTAGACAATGGAGGTCATGGGAACAATTTTAATGCTCAAGATAACCCTTTATTTCAAGGGATGCCACCACAACACTTTCCTTACCAAAATCCATACCCTTATCCTCCACAAGTCCATCAATACCCATATTATCCACCTTATCCACCATACTTCCCTCAAATGCCTTACATGAATGAGCCCACGATACCATGAGCCACCCCACATTCCGAATGTCCAACCACAACCACAACCTATGAATGAACTACCACCTCAAGGGAGGCCGTTGAGAGAGTTTTTGAGCCACAACCTAGAGAGCACTACGATGGGATAGCAAGGCCGAGAATAGAAGCCAACAATTTTGAGATAAGTCCCGCTTTGGTGAGGATGCTTAGAGAGAGACAATTCGAAGAGCAAGGACGAAGACGAATGTCCACATCAACATATGGCACAATTCTTAGAGATTTCGGACACTACAAAATACCATGGGGTACAGAAGATGCAAAAGAAGCTTAGGCTTTTCTCCTTCACTCTTACGGGGAGAGCCAAAGCTTGGCTTAATTCTATTCCACCCGGAACCGTACGTACATGGGAGGACCTTAGCAAAAAGATTCTTGATGAAATTCTATCCGCCATCCAAGACGGTGCAAGCAAAGGAAGCTATTTCTCACTTTCGGCAAAAGAATGGAGAGACTATTCCAGGAAGCATGGGAGAGGTATGGTATGCTACTCATAAATTGTCCATAACATGGTTTTTCCGATGAGCAAACAATTATGTATTTCTACACGGCCTCAATGATTCCGATAGAGCTTTCTTGAATGCTTGTGCCAATGGGTCAATTTGGTCCAAGTCGGTGATAGAGATGAAACAAATTATGGAAAATATTGCTCAAGATTCGTTTCAAGCAAGTGTTAGTAGGGGAACCACCATCGGGTGTCTCAAGTGGAGGAAATGGAGAGTATGAAGTCTATGATGATGGCCATGATGGACAAGATTGGAGCTCTTACCGTGTCACAACAAGGGAAATCCTCCACCACATGCTCAAGTTGATAGTTTTCAAAGCTTAATGCCTATGGAAGAAGTGAACTATATGGGGAGGCCTCCATTTCAAGGAGGCTATCAAGGAAGCAATCATCAAGGCAATCTCCAAGGTGCAAGGCCCTATCAAGTGCCATACCAAAATAGACACCAAGGAAGTTATCCACCTCAACCTCACTTCAATGGCAACAATTGGAGAAGTCACGAAAATTTCTCATATGCCAACCCGAGAATCGCCGTCCAAACCCTGTACTAGATCCGGGTGCCAAAGCTCCTAATAATGTGGGGAAGGCAACTACGGAGGAGTTACTTGGGATGATAGTGAAGAAGTTGGATGAAAATGATGCAAAATTCAAGACCATTGAGCACCAAGTGGGACAATTAGCCACAACGGTTGGGAAGCTTTCTTCTACGGTGGATCACATGCAAAACAAGGGGAAGTATCCATCTACCACCGAGCCTAATCCAAAGGAGTTTTTGTAGTGCTATTCAACTAAGGAGTGGTGTTAGCTATGAAGGCCCAAAGATGCCTAAAGATGGGGATGTTGAAAAAGAGGTGGTGAAAGAGGAAGAAGTTATTGAAGAAAAATGTGGTTGTGGAGAAAGAAGAGGCAAGTGAAGAGCAAGCAAGAAGAGAGTCCAAGAAAGAAGAGAAGTCCAAGAAAGATGCATGGGGAGTGCCTATGAAAGCTAAGTCGGTTCCCTTTCCTCAAAGACTTGTGAGGAGGAAGCTTGATGAGGAGTTTGGTAAGTTTTTAAAGGTTTTTAAAAGCTTGCATGTTGATATTCCACTATTGGATGCCCTTGAACAAATACCCCACTATAAGAAGTTCTTGAAGGAGATTATGGCTAAGAAGAGGAGTTGGGATGAAAAGTGGTATGCTCAAGCTAGTGGAGGAGTGCAAGGAGATCTTGGAAAGACACTTACCACAAAAGAGAAAGGATCCGGGGAGCTTTATAATTCCATGTGAGATTGGTGAGAGTGGGAACCTCAAAGGCTTGTGTGATTTGGGAGCTAGTATAAATGTCATGCCTTTGTCCGTGTTTGAGAAGTTGGAGCTAGGAGAGGTGATTCCTACAAATATAAATCTTCAATTGGCGGATCAATCATATGCTCAACCATTTGGGGATCATTGAAGATGTATTAGTAGGAGTTGGCAAGTTCATCTTCCCGGTTGATTTTATTGTTCTTGACATGAAGGAAGAACTTGAGGCACCTATCATACTTGGTAGACCTTTCCTTGCAACCGGAAAAGCCATTGTGAATGTTGAAAAAGGGAGCTTACGTTGAGCTTTAATGGCGAAGAAGTGACATTTTCTAGAGCTCCAATGGAAGAAGTTGCTCAAAGCAAGATGGAGAAGAATAAATGTGGCTACATAGAGATCATTGATTTGTGCCCTTCAATTGATAGGGATGATTCTCCACCTTCTACTTCTTCTAATTCTTTAATTCATGAGCATTTTATTCCTTCTTGTAATAGGATTTCTAATAATTCTTGTGTTTCTCTTGATGATTTTAGGAAAGAGAAGGCTCTTCATGTACCTTTGCTTGATCCGGGAGATAGGAAGAAAAAAGAAGGAGTGAAGGAAGTGACCAAACTTGAACAATGCTCAAGTTTGGGGGTGTTAGAAGAAAGGAAGCCACCACTTGAGAAGAAAGTTGAAAACTTTGTGGTTGGAGATCAAGTGGTATGGAGGGAGTCGGGTGGATGAGACTACTAGGAGTAGAAAGACTCAAAGAGGTGTTGAAAGTGAAGGAGATCAAAGAAGAAGGAAAGCTCCTAGTGGAAGATGAAATGGGATGTTGTCTATTGACAAAGGAGATCTTGGTTAGGCACAAGGACCCTTCCATCCCAAAAGAAGTGCCTAACATTCTCGTAGATAAAAGGGAAGTATGAACTCTTAGAGTTCCGTCCGGCAAAGGACGTTAAACTTAGCGCTAGATGGGAGGCAACCCATCATTTTATTGCTTTGGTGTGTTTGGTGTGTGTTTGTGTTTTGCTCTTTTTGTGGATTTTGCCTTGTATTCTTAGGAATTGCTTCATGCTTAGGAAATTATGCTCTTTGTTTTGAGATTCATAGGGTATTTTGAGCTTGATTGTTAATATCATTTAGAGTTGCATATTTTTATCACTCTCATTCTAAACCTTGAATTCATGCTATCATTCAAGTTTGGGGGTGTTGGTTGTTATTTGTTTCTTGCATCTCTTAGTGGTAATTATTTGATGTGTCTTATGCCCAATTGTAGGTACACGCACTACATTTGTTTGGGGAGTGATTGAAATTGCAAGGAAATGCAAGATCAAGAAGGAAAGCGCATAAAGCATGATGAGCCCTACATGTTTGAAGGAAGATGGAGTTTAAAGGCTTATTGGTACAACATTTCCTTTCAAACTTAGACTTGTCTAAGTTTGGGGGAGGTGTTTTTCTTAATTTGCCTATCTTTTGTGTTATTCTATGATTATGGGGTTTATTGAGCTTATTGCTTATTGATGATGATGCTATAATTGTGACTTGTATTTCTTGCATATCTTCTTGGATTGATTGATTTTGAGCTTTATTGTGGATTTAGTGTCATATTTTTTAGTATCATTCATGTGGTAGTGAGTGTGCTTGAGATTATGTACATGTGCACTTGTGTTTTTGATTTGCAAGATTAATTGGATTTTGATTTGATCACTAGTTGATTTTGTGTCTTGAAGCTAGCTTGCTTGATTAATTATGTGAAGATGAATGTGATTGAAGATGCTTGATTCATTGCTCAATTTAAGCCGGTGAGCTTTTGTGCCTTAATAATCGTACATCTTATACGGTTGATTAATCCTTTGTGAGTGCATCATTCACTTGATTTGTATGCTAGAACTTGCCACTAGACTTGTTGATATTGATCTTTGTGTGATTTCATTAATATGATAAGAGGCCATGTTTTGAATGATGAGTCACTTTGCCAAATACTATCCTACCAAATATATTTGATTTCCTTAGTGAGCCATGTTGAGCCTATTATCCGTATTCTTTGGCGAGCCAAGTGAAATTGAAACCATTTAGCCTATTTTGATGAGCCTTTTATTATCCTATGTTTAGTTGAGCTTGAATGTTGGCTAATGATGGTGATTTGATTGCTAAGTGTGGGAAGATGATGAGCAAAGTGATGAATGAAGCATAAAAAGAAAAAGAAAGGTTGTGAAAGATTGAATTGTGAAGAAAGGTGAATGAAATAAAATAATTCAATTTGTGAGCTTTAAAAAGAAAGTTCAAGTGAATGGTGGATTGATCCTTGAAGTTCAAAAGGAAGAGTGTGCTTGATGAGAAGTGAAGAGATGTGTATTGAAATGATTAGCTTACATTCAAGTCTCTACTACTTAGTCACTCTTATCCACAAATTATCCCACCTTTCCAAAGAGCCAACATTACAACCTAGAAGAAAGACCTCTTTGATTCTTGATTGATCATAATTGATTTTGATTGAGATTAAGTCTTGTAGCAAGCATATGGTGTACTTATTTGTGAATTGATGATTGAGAGCTTCAAACCTTGATACACTTGAGTGAAGAGTGAAACACTCCATGGAAGGAGCAATGTGTTGAGTATTTGATTGAGCATTTGTTTGAGCATGATTTGTCTTGATGGCTAGTGGAGAGTTGCATTGATACAAGTGATCATTGATGAGTTCGATTGTCTTATTTTTAGTCTATGGTGCCATGTGACATAATTGCAATCAATTCACTCCTTTGTTCTTAGTTTCTACGTTGCTCGAGGGCGAAACAACAATTCAGATTTGGGGGTATGATTGGAGTGAATTGATACATGTTTTTAGGGCTATTTTTAGTGCAAAAAGTGAGCTAAAAGTCACGATTTTTGTGCCTAAATGTGAAAAGTATCACTCTTTTGCCTAAAAAGTATTACTTTGAGAGGTTTTGATGTATTTCGCCCGTTTTGCGGAGGTAAATCGGTGGAATTTTGCCAAACCGAGAGTACCGGTATTCTTAGAATGAAAAGAGCGAACATACGGGACGAGTCGGGCCACGGAGCCCTTATCGATAAAAATTCCTGATCTCGAGTTCGAGTCGAGGTGCACAAACCTCGACTCGAGGTTCATTTGGAGGGAAACTATTTCAAAAAATCGGGTGGCTCGGCTCGAGGGAGGAGCCTCGAGTCGAGGGGGATGAAAATTGCAGCGAGCTCGACTCGAGGGCGAGGCCTCGACTCGAGGCTGGAGAGAATTTTAAAGAAACGTGTTAGCGACTTTAGGCCTCGACTCGAGGGCTTGAACCTCGACTCGAGGAGTGCCCAAAATCGAAAAATTCAGTTTTTAAGCCATGGGAAGGCAAAACGGAGGAGTTGATTCTAGCTGATTCGAGAGCAGGTTTCTAGGAGTTCCTTTGAGCCGTAATTTTACATTTTGTAAGCTTGAATTTACTTGTAATTGCACTAGATTGTTAGAATTTAGATAGATTCCACATTTAGATCATTAGATTTAGTAGATTGGTGATTGTAATTTGAAGTTTGCGGTAAATTGAGAATTGAGAAGAAGTGAAGTTGAATTGAAGCATTGCATACAAAGCATTAATCATTCTTATTTTTGCCTATTGAACGCTTAATTGGTGATGTTCTTTAACCTTTGATCTCTTCTAATTCATTGCTTGTAGTGATTAGATTTCTTTCCAATTTGCTTTCTTAGATTTTCTAGCCATGGTTTTTGCTTGTAGCACCATGGGCCTAATATGCCTTGTGCTTGGGATAATTGAAATTAGGGATGAAGTGATTGCCTCATGCTATGATTGTTGATAAGTGTGATCAATTGAATTAGATTGCTTCTAATTGTGATTCTTAATTGTGCTTAGCATGAAAAATTGTCTCTTTTGATTAATGGTTGATCACCACTAGCAATGGCGAGAGTTGAGCTAACGTGATTAGGTGTTAATCGGGTTTCAATTTTTGCATGATTGTATGAATTGGGGACTTCTACATTTGAGGAGATGGGAAGAACTAAGGATACTCACATTAGAAGCATTGTGATATTAATGGAGTGATTAATTTCATGATGGTTTATGCTTTCTAATTTGATTGATTTGCATTTGGATACAATCATAGCTTGTTAATCGTGGATTCCTTGATGGAGATTATCCCTTGCACCCTATTCCCTCATTGATTTTAGTATACTTGATCTTGCATTCTAAGTGTTTGATAAATTGTTTGCATAATCTTGCCATTTAATTTCTTGCAATTTGTAGTGATTTAGTCAAAGGCTTGTTGCGACTTTAGCCATTTAG